>JAJJWX010002210.1:0-600000 GCA_023529315.1 Papaver bracteatum | reverse complement strand
CTTGGACAGAAACCAAGTTTCGCATAATCATAAAGATACAGGATATGACATGTCCTTCAGACGAGCGTAATATGGATACTTACAAAGCATCTTTGGTTACACATCTCTCAAACGAAGAAAGTTGTGATCCAGAAGGTTTTGCGGACATTCCATCACCAGAGTACTTTGAGGAATTTCAAACTTCAACGAGGTTGAAGCAAGAACCTGCAAAAGATGCATAGATATTCGTCAAGAGGTTCCACACTCAGGAAAGTCTCATTCATTTCATATCTATGTCATTTATTTCCTCACATGATATCCTAGCACGGGGCCTCAATTCTTCTAGCAACTCTGCAATATGTTATGAATGGTAGCTTCACCAGATTAGTATGACATTTCTCCAAATTGAGCATTGAAACATTCATTACTGAGATGATGTCCAAGCATGGCGAAAAACAATTTAGGCGTTTTTCCATAGCCTTGTAGGAGTTTTCATAAAATCAGAAAGCTCTGATGTCTGCACATACTACCTCAATGAAAAGGGATGCTGAATCAACAGAAGATAGGGGTCGAGACGATCAAACCTAAGAAATTCTCAAAAGAGGTGACGCTTCAACGCTCAAGAAGCTAAGTAACCTTCAAATTGTACTCCCAATCAAAGAGTACACCTGCGACAATAGCGTCCTAGCTGGCTTTAACACAGATATCTCGACGCCGATTCAACACCACCACGATTGAAGTGTTACGAAACCACAATCGATAAGTCTTCATTTTCCAATGATAAGACTTCTGAAGCAGATGCAACATCATTCATACATGGATGTCAGTAACTCCTTCAACACACACTGGGAAGCCTAAGGCGATTTTGTGGAACTTCATCAACGGGATTTCTATACATCACAAGCTCCAGCATGATTGTGGAACTTTTTCTCTTCACCGATCACATCTAGTACGAAAATTGTTGATGCTATCTACCGCAACAATGACGACTCACTGACAAAGCCAGTTCGTGGAAAAGTAATGCTTCCAAGAGCATTAAGATTGGACTCTCAGTAAACCTTCATCTCACGCTCAACTCATCAACTAGTTTGTGAATATAAAAGGCTCACTGGAAGAAGGATCAAAGACTATGTCTATAATCATGGTTCTATCCTTTTTGGTCTTTGGAGCAACTTCAACTGTGGTATCAGCATCAACAATAATCTCTAATGGAACACCATCCATGATCTCAACATCGACAAATATCTCTGGAGCGTGATAATTCATGGTCTCAACACCAACAACGGTCTCAGGAGCAATATCCTCAGGGCTTCATCAACTAATCATTCTCTGAAGTGTTACACATGAAGCGGACTTCTCTAAGAGCCAATGATTCATATCAAGATGTGTAGACCTGATAACATGCTCACATGAAGTCTTCCCAAAGCTGGCACGACTGGTGGGAATAATCCAAAGTCTTCTATAAGATGTTATCGTCACCTCTACAGATGGGATACAACACACTTCAGGTCATGGGTTTGCAAAAAACGTGCCAATGGGTGAGGAATGGGACAATACTTCCTCAACAAAATATGTTCGTATGTGTCTCTTCAACAACATACCAAAAGGGCGCATTAATCGGACATACAAGCTGAAAGATATGGCCTTTACTGTCAGGTCTACGAAACCTAAAAAATTTGTATGGGATTACAAATTGCAAATGCGCATGCTTCGTTGGTGGAATTCTACAACTCCAGATTGAGTGATTCTTCTATCATTTAATAACTCAGTCTCTTAGCTTCAAAAGTTGGGGAGTTAAGAATCGAATTCCGACGCCGTGTGAGGTTCCTACAACTTTCAGAACATACTACATGCAAGAATTCATGGACGGGATTTATAACCTCTACAGTCGATCGATGTCCACCAGGTCTTTTCGCTAAGTCCTTAATCAAGGTACCTCCAGCTTCCTAGTTAGCTCGTCTACTTCATCCTCTTCAACACAACATCACTAGTAAGGAAAGGAGTTTCACCCTTTTCTGCTTTCTTGATAACTTCAAGTCTTTCACGGAGCTACTTCAGATTGAAGCCAAGTTCTTCAGCATTCTTCAAGTTGTACTCCCAATCAAAGAGTAAAACTTGGGAAACAACATCTCTGGCTATAATCCGGATATCATCTATAACACGCAAGATGGCCTCTACTTGTTTCGTCAAGAAATAACTACGCCCTGGATCCCGAGTAACAACAAAGTTTCCATACATTTCCCACAGTTCCCTGTATATAGCAACATATCCGATGGGAACGCTAAAACCTCCAACAAGCTGGTGATATGGGAGTAACTCACTAAATTGAGGATCAAAAGAAATCCTTGCTGTAGGATACTTATGCACTATCATCTGATTCTCAGTTACTGGAGCAGTGTCAATGATCATAGAAACAACTTCAGGGGAAGTAACTTCTGCTATTTCGGGTTCGGTATCCACCGTCTGAGGAACAATTGGAGTTTCCACCACCTTCACGGTATCAGCGACTAGCACTTCATCATCCTGAGGCGCAACTATGAAATTCTTGTCACCAACAACTCCTGGAATGTCCAAATCATCATTATTGGATCCATGATTCCCAACTTCGTTGTTTGGCACCTAATGCGAAGATTACATGGGATTAAAATGATTCAAAGGAGATATACTTACTGGGGAGTCTCTAAATCATTTGAAGGCTCGAAAATACCGGAATCTCCATTAGCAACGCCGCTATCTACATTCGGTTCGGGATTTCAGGAATTCTCCATATTCCCATATCCCAAAGAAGAGCACGCTTCATCAACATGATGCTTATCTACAATGATTTCTTCTTGGGTTCATCATCAACAATTATTATTACTTCATTCAAGGAGATCCCAAGATCACCTGCACGAAAAGGTACTTACATCGACTTTTTCATCAGTGCTGGATTCATGAATTGCTTGTCCGGGAACAAGTTGAAGACATCGATCGATGGAGAAAAAGTCTAGAAGAAGTAACAAACCTTGGTCTCATGATCCTAATTGCACGGGCAATGTCATGAAACAAGGAGCGCTAACAACTCGTCAAAGAAACGGCTGGGGACTACACGTCATTCGCTAGCATCATGTAGTCCTCACTCCTGGGTTCTCCGCTCCTGTAGACTTTCTTCCATTTCCGTGGAGTCTATATTGATCCAGGATATCACTTCACAACTATTCTATGGTAAATCCAATGAAACATGAAGAATCTATCATCATCACTCGGAGGTTCCATAAGTACCACTTCTTAAAACTTTCGTCCATAGAGACGTTTTCTCTGGAAACACCATCTTTGGAAGTATCATCATGGGAGTCAGTCATCCCCGCAAAGTGGATACTTCAGCACATCGTTCATACAAAGTGCAGGCTTCGACAGAACAGTGAATCATGCAATTAGGATGCTCACATCAGCGTCTACCAAAATGGTAACTCTTAACTCTCACCTTTTACGCTTCCACTAACAGTAGTGAGAGTAATGCTAGAGTTAACACTCCAAAATTGTTCGTTTCTTCAAAACCTACAAAAAGAACAACTCATATTTTTCCATAAAATCATGAATATTTCTACTATGTGAACATTCACCATAGAATTATGGAAACCAAAACATTATTTCATCATAAATAATTTTATCTCTAAGCAACATCACACAAAACTCAAGTTTTGATTTTAGAGAAACAATATATATTTACTCACGTAAATAAATGAATATTTTTCAACATAAGCCAGGCTCACAAAAATAAATCGTGGATACTCCACGGTTTCAAAGAAAAAAACTTTTCCATGAACCGACCATGTTTTTACAAGAAAACTCTTTTCCTTCGTGCCGTCATACGTATTTGAAACGAAGGTTTATTTCAATTTTGTGAAAACTCACGCATTATATGATAAAGTTTTACATGAAAGCTCATACACAAAATTTTATCACTGGACACAAGTTCATATATACATGAAGAGGAGAAATCGCTTCTCTGCATCATCGCTATTCTTTTAAACGAAGATTTTACTACGGTTTTGTGAAAAATTCACTTTTATGATAAGACTTTGGCTCACGTGAAAGCTCATCAACATAGTTTCGTCACTGAACCTACATATTCATATATGAAGAAAAATCTCTTCTAAATCAGGGATTATTATTAGTTTTCAAAAACTAACGATCAAACGAGCATACGTTTTCAAAAACGAAGGTTTTCGACGAAACCCACAATTATATATATACACGGGTATATGATTTTATCATGATCAATATGTGAACAACCCATATAACTCATGAACATTAACAAACATCAGCAAAAAAAAAAAAAAAAAAAAAGGGTTCGGACGCATACCTGTCGGCGCCTCCAGCAAACAGCCGGACGGTGACGGCGCTGGTGGTCCGACAACTTTTCCTCCTCTTGATGCTGGAGTGAAGGTGATGGAGAGGGCTCGGCCCGCGAATCCTAAACTACCAAGGACTCATCGTCCAAATCAGTGGTTCAACACCAATTTATGCTCATCAAATGACGCTTTAGCATGCCGCTGGAATCTTCATTCAAGTTATGGTATGCTCGTACGATCGAAATTCGGTAACATCTTAACTTACGACTAAGTTCAATTACTTATATTGTTTATGGCCTGAAAATCACCATTTAATGTTGACTGAGGAACACGGATTTCCTCAGTTAGCAGGGGACTTAATGTAGATGGTGGATTTTCAACAAGGGCTAAAATCGTAAACTCATGATTGTACGGACCGCCGGTTCAGCAATCGCATGTGAGTATTGAGACACGGGTCTCTCATCGAATTCTCAACGGAGAGTGCTTTCTCTCAGAGTACATGTAGATGTGCAGTCAACGTCTAGACAACGACATAATCTCATGAATACTGAATACTTTCAGTCATTTCTATATAGTATCACGGGATGGACGGCTCTACGGGGCAATATCGTCTTCAGGAACAAACAACGAGTTTAACTCTGACTATATAAAGGATATGGCTTAACGGAAAGTCATGTCAGGATAATTAATGCTCCTATCGTAGTCAGTTTATCTGCTAGGCATAGACCCATGAGGTTAATTATCCCTTCATTGCTCCGATTCCATGGTCGAATCAACGACGATCCCGTGGAATGGCTATAAGATTGCTCCGATTCCGTGGTCGAATCAACGACGATCCCACAGAATGGCAATATCATTGTTCCGATTCCGTGGTCGAATCAACGACGATCCCACGGAATGGCAATATCATTGTTCCGATTCCGTGGTCGAATCAACGACGATCCAACGGAATGGCAATATCATTGCTCCGATTCTGTGGTCGAATCAACGACGATCCCACGCAATGGCAATATCATTGCTCTTCCGTGGTCGAATCAACAACGATCCCACGGAATGGAAATATCATTGCTCCGATTCCGTGGTCGAATCAACGACGATCCCACGGAATGGCAATATCATTGCTCCGATTCCGTGGTCGAATCAACGACGATCCCATGGAATGGAAATATCATTGTTCCGATTCCGTGGTCGAATCAATGACGATCCCACGGAATGGAAATATCATTGTTCCGATTCCGTGGTCGAATCAACGTCGATCTCACGGAATGGCAATATCATTGCTCCGATTCTGTGGTCGAATCAACAACGATCCCATGGAATGTCAATATCATTTCTCCTATTCCATGGTCAAATCAACGTCGATCCCATGGAATGGCAGCGATCACTCATTGTTCTGAGTTCGTAGTCGAATATTTAGCTGATCCTATGAATTAACAGTAAACATCTATCCGTTTTATTACTCATTTCATGGATTATTCTCTATTGAATTTCATGAATTAGTAATTAACGACCGGGCGTATGAGATACCTCTGAGTAAGCCCCGATTTAAATGGTGAAAGTGTACTCAACGATGATGCACTGACGGTCACCGCACGAACGAGTATTTCAAAATACAACGAAACGATGAACCTATGCAAAATAGGGAAGAAAATAATAAATAATTAAAATATTTGACCAAGGTGCTGGGACACTGACACACGATCAATTCATCGTGTCGTGGTCAGTTCCACGCCAATCCTATATTTTAATACACTTTTATTATTTTTTCATGATTTGATAAAATTCTCTCGTTTGATCGAATCTCCTTCTTGAGAAAATTCCTTGGATTCATGGTATTTACATGAGTCCGTCAAAATAATATAAAATTAGGAGAGTGTGTGGGGCGTGACCATTGGCTGACCGGCCATGCCTTGGTCCCAGCCGGCCCACACCTCACGGTCCTTATTATTTTATTATTATTATTTTTCTCTAATTTCATGAAAAAACTCCTTGATTTCATGGTATTTTAAATCATCAAAAATAATAATAAAATAAAATAAATTATGAAAACTCGTGGGACCGGGCCTTGGCCGGCCGGACATGCCCTAGCCGGTCCCACACGCCCTGTTTTATTTATTTCATTATTAATTATCTTATTTTTCCTTGATTTCATGGTATTTTTCTCAAAATTCCTTCAAATCATCAAAAAATACCCAAATATTATTTAAAAAATTATTAAAATTCGTGGGATTAGGTCATGACCGGTCGGTCACGCCTCCATGGTCCCACACGGCCGAATTTTATTATTTTGATATTTTTCAAAGACCATGAACTCATGGAAACTCCTTCAATTCATGAAAACTCTCTAAATTTATCAAATTTCTCAAAATTCATGAATCCTTCATAAAATCATCAAAATATATTAAACTAAGGAAGAGACACCACGGGACCGTGGTCATGACTGGCCGACCGTGCCTTGACCACCGGCATCTTAGTCTCACAATTCCTTATTTTATAAATATTTTCCATCGTCTCATGGTGTTTCCTTCGTATCATGGAAACTTCTTGATTTTAATAAAACTCCTTCGTTTTATCGTGGGATCGGCTCCTTAAATCTTTCCTGAATTTTACTTTCGGGGTGTTTTCACCTCCCGAACGAGCTCAAAACCTAAAAACTCCCTCGCTGGGAGATAGGAAATTATTTTCCGTACGGAATGAAGGGGCGGACCATCAAAATCCGAGTCCGTATGAGAATTATACATCAATTCTAGTAAAGGACGTTAATTAGGGTTTGGAGACTGCTCAAGCGACCAACAGTTGGTCACGTGACCACTGTGACCGGTCCATACTTCATAATTCCTTCACTTTTATTATTTTCCTTCGTTCGATGAAGTTTTGACGGTTTTATCAGAAAACCCTAATTTTGTCATATTTTCTCAAATGGTCGCTCAAACGTGCACCAGAAAATATCAAAATTCTCAAGACTGAGACGCGGACACCTTAGGGACACGAGCATGTTATCTTGACCGACCAAGATTAGATCTTTGGCTCTCAGAATCCAGTCTCATCGGTTTTCAAAGATTTGACCTAATTTGCACAATTGCTCGTATTAAGTCCAAAACTTCCAAACACTTTGGATTTTTCATGAAGTGACCATCAGACGGTCACGTGATAACCCAGGGCCGGCTCCATGACTCTATGGTCGGTCCATCACTCTCTCATAATTAATTAGGTTTTGACACCTAAGTCTCAGATGAGCATTTTGAATAATGATTGAACCAGCATTTAATCATTCTTTCACCAATAATTCATGAACTCTTCGTGAATTCATCATATTTTCTCACGTGAGCACATGAACACTACATGGTTATCCACGGTACCATGTAGCCGTTCCTCGTTCGTCCCATGGTTAAAACTACTGACCATGAATTGATCATCAATCGATCAAATTAGGGTTTCTGAGTTCAAGGATCATGCTTCCAGACTCTAACCTTAATAATTCTACGATGACCTCATGGTCATGAATTAATAATTCTACGACGACCTCATAGTCATGAATTAATAATTCCACGACGATCTCATGGTCATGAATCTTATTAATTATGCTAGGTTCAACGACCAGCATTTTAATTAATATTATTGGCACACCGCCAATCATTCATGAGCAAGACATGCTCAGACGGTCAAATATTCAACAAGTCATCACGAGAGTAACACTTGCTCAGATGATCAATATTTTCCCGAGTTAAGGAATAATCGGTTCAAAAATCCACCAATATTCAACAAACCATCGAATGAGCAATACTTGCTCACTTCATCATAAGAATTATACCTCTGTCTCATGACACGTTCAATTCATGGGTGGTTCCAGAACTTCTTGTTCGACTCAGCAACCACGTGGACTCATTGTCCCATCAAACCACGAAGTCATCAATTGACTAACAAACCACGAGACGATCAATCGTGTCACTTGGGGGGATATCACTTAGGGTTTTGGTCTGGCGGTCTACGGCACGTGTGTTCAAACACACGATGGAATGTGAGCAAGTCGTGCAATCAGTTGAAGGAATTCACGTGGAAGTGGGTGGAAAGTCGACCAAGTCTTTACACGTTGGACAACTGGTTTCGAACACGATTTCCACCTCTCCACTCCTTGATTCCATCAACTGTCACACTTCATGGGATCATGGTGTCTATAATTCCAGCAATATAAATAAGTTCCTGAATCAATATTGAGGATCATCGAACAACCATCGAATCAAAAAACAGAACGACACAGAATACTCAGAGTAAGAATCTCACGTCTCTTCGACAACACGAGATCATCAAACTCATCAATTGAGCAATTTCTTCATAATCGTTCAACTTCAATCATTCAGAACTTATCATATTCAGAATGCACACACCCATAACCCTTGAATCACCATCGATTCCACACATTTCTCAAGCTTCCCTCCTACAGATCAACCCATCCTCTCTTGTGACCGAATTTACTCTGGAACGGTCGTTGTCTCGATTTAGGCCGGAGTACTACAGATTGATCTCTCGAATCTAAGCACCCCCTTTGCAGCGGTGCATCTGTGTGAGGATTAGATTTTTTCCTGGTTCGAGGAACCTCCTCTGCACGGTCGTCTCCTCAATCCCTTAAAAACCAGCAGATCGTTTTTCCCCATCCACAATAGTACAAACCAGCCACAACCATTTACTCCATCAAAAGATCCTTTCCATATACTCAACCGCGAACTCTCAGCTGCAGTCCCAGTCTTCTCTGTCTCTTGTAGTTGTTGCAATAATGACCTGCTCCTTCTTGTGCTGTTTCCAAACCCCATTGCTCCATCGACTACTCACCGGATAGATCATTACTTTCTAAAACTATTCAACAGTTCAAATCCAACCACTGCCAGCTACCAGTTCGAGCATCCAAAACCAACCAGCACCCAGTCTTGCTACTGCCTGTTTGTCCGTCCAACTTCAGATCCTTCTCAAACTCAACACCGGCATCTTTCCTTTAGTGGGTTTGAGGTGCTTTCCAAAATGAACATATTTTTCCTTCACTAAATCTTGGTCCTGAGATGGCATAAGTTGGTATTATAAAGAGATACTGTCCATGTCAAAATCTCCTCCCATGCCATGAGATGCAGTATTTGTGCTTTGAGTTGTAAACGCCTCTTTAGCTTGTAACTTACGCATTTATTCTCCGAGTGATCAGAATTGTTTGTACTTTCTACAAAAGCACTAAAATAATATTGTTAGCCAAAATATCGAGCCCTAGCTAATATAAATATGGGTATAAAATATAGCACTTACGTGCTTATCAACACCCCCATACTTATATTTTGTTAGTCCTCGAGCAAAACAAGGAGTATATCCGCTACACGGATGGATATGAAAATATTTCTGCTAAACAACGAGACGGATCCACTAAACAGTGGATAGAGATGTCTGCTAAACAGCTAGACAGATCTGCTAAACAGCAAGACCGATAAATGTCTGCTAAACAGCAAGACGAAACCACTAAACAATGGTAGATGTCTGCTAAACAGCTAGACAGAAAGACCCGCTAAACAGCTGGTCATAACTTTTTTTCAATTTTTTTTAAGACCTGTTACACAGCTGGTAATAACATGCAAGGAAAATAAATTAAAGACCAGCTACACAGCTGGTCATAATATACATGCAAACCTACAATAGACCCGCTCAACAGCTGGTCATAAATTGCAAGAAAAATTCCTGAAAAAGAAAAGTAAGAAGTTAACCACTCCCCCACACTTAGACATTACATTGTCCTCAATGTAATTGAATCATCCAACGTAAAATTTAAGATGGAAAATCCTAAAATGCTAAATGTAAACAAATAAAAATGAAAAAAAAAAAGATGTACCTACTGGAATATACAAATAAGACTCACCATATATCAACTACCCAAATATTTTGGGATCAACCCAAAGCACAATATATACACTTAATGACAATCTCATACTCTCGTTGTAAAAACGTAAAGATATAGAGACTATCAAAAGCAAAGAGCTGCCCACATACCTGGTTTTTACAAAGGATGTATCATCAATAACAAAAATTACCGACTCAAGTGGTTCACTGTGGGTGGAAACTGAAACCATTTGGGAGACTTGCACAGGAAAAGAGAAGTCACGAGATGCAAAATAATCTAGTAATACTGGAGAAGCACGCAGTTCTAATCCAAAATTAGGAATCTTATGAAAAGTTGTGCTAACAATTCTAGGTATATTAACTTCTCCATTAGGTTTGCAAACCTGTACTAAATCATCATCATAAACATCATCAACCTGGAAATCAATAGGAATATCACAATAAAGATGATTAAAATAAACCTTATAGATAGAGTGTAATGTCTCTAAGTCGTTAGACTTAACTACATTGTCCTCTGAATTAAAACATTCTTCATAAGTATCATTGTTATAGCACTGATATGTCACACCGTCTAAAAGAATGGTGTCCTCAATCCTAAACTCATACTTTTGAATAGGTGAGTGATCATTAACACGATCAGGAATTGGAATAAATACACTAACTTCACTTAGTATGACAATGTCTCTATTCCTATGATCACAACTATAAAGTTCATCATCATTCTCCATACACATTGATTCATTAGTTAAAGCGGTTTCATCATTAATATCAAGAGTATTAGAAAAATTAGAACTTGTATCCTCAGTAAGACCACGATCTTTTACCCAATGCATTAGTTTAGCAATCGATAAATCAGTTTGTTCAGAAAGTTGAGCAATATAAGCTTGAGTTTTACTCTGGTCAGCAAAAAATAACTCATTAGCTTTGGTCTGTTCAACAATTTCAATATTGAGGCGTTCTAATAAAGATAGTTGTGATGCCAATGGGTCACAGTAAGATTGATCATTTCTCTCATACTGTGACGGAGAAATGTGTGAATAATAATTGGAATCAACAAATTGTGGCTCATAACCAGGGTAAGGTTGGTAATGATCATAACCTTCATAAGGTCCGGAATGATCATACCTATGAGAATAATTCCAATTATTATTTACACACTCGACAGGTTCTTGATAATGAGAAGGTGCATATGCATACTCCTCGGGTAAAGTATCAAATGGCTCCTCTGTCTCATCTCTTTTTGTAAGATTCCAAAAAGCTATAAAAGAAGTCAACTCACTGGAAACCATTATACAAAGTAAAATTTTCCCAATAACTCACCTTGCAAAAGCTTTGTGAGAATATCAAGTACTTACTTTAGGCCTATTGTTGACTCCAATCGCCGCTCTTCAGACTAAGGTACCTAAGAAAAATTAAATAAGCTACGTAAAAAGAACTAAAAGAAAATATAAAAAATAAAAGCAAAAATAAGCTATGTACAGAAGAAAAAAAAAATAATAATAATAATAACTATGTACAAAATACCAATCACAATAATTCACAACCGCACCCCGGCAGCGGCGCCAAAAATTGATAGGATCCGTAGATACCTATATGTGATAAACCACAATCGCATGGTGTCTACAATGCAGACAGAGGCAAGTACGGGTCGTTCCCACGAGGAGCGTGGAAATACTATAATCAATATCTCTAATCGACTAACCAGTAAAAGATGTTTTTGATATTTATATAATCGAAAAGAAATAATAAAATTAAACTAATAAAATAAAATCAATGGGAAAAACAATAACCAGGGTTTTATCGTATCCACCACTATTTCTGTTCAATTAATGAAATGAAACATAACTCATGAATAATTATTTATCGTTCGTTCTATTGACATCACCTATTATAAGTATAAAAATCGCAAATATTACTGGGACACCCTAAGCATGGCACATCAAAAGACTAAACCCAAGCATGCACCATCAAATTACGCTAGCGAGGAAATCATACAAAACTAAATTTAGGTTCACCAATAATACCTGGCTATTCTAAGCATAACCCATCAAAGGATTTAACCGAAGCATGGGATATCAAATAAGTAGACAAATATATTTGCAATCCTATAAATGAAGCACATATGTTACTGTATTTTAAAGAACCGGTGAAGTAACAACTATTTTCATCATTAAATCAATATATAAGATCACAGAGTTAATTTATTCAAATCATAATAGTCTTTTGTTATATAAATCAATTCAATTAACCTAAAACTCCAAGTGGTTTCAACATAAAAACCCTAGTTACAAAGAGTCTAGCCACACATGGCTTTCTCAAAAGCCATAAATATATTAAAGAGAATCAAACCAATCGATAATCAAAAACGGAATTGAAAGATTAAACCCTTTTCTCCTTGTACTCGCGGCTCTGTCGAACAGCTCTGCAGCCGTCGTCCTTCCTTCCCCTTCTGTTCTTCTCGTTTCTTCTTTTTATCAAAAAATGGTGCTTCCAAGGAGTTCAGTCAAGACCTAGCAAGATTTTTCCGAGGCCCAGTCCGAACATAAAACCTAGACCAAGACATCATCTCCACATTTTATTTCAGTCGCCGGCTACATCACCCATTCTGTCCATCTAACCAATAAAACCATCCAACGTACTTGTTAACCAATACCACTGGTCTACATAGCCCCATTTAATACAGAACTCATCTCCTAGCTCTGGTAAATCACCTTCATGTTTCTTGACCATCTAAGCACCAGCTTCCCATGTATTCATTGCCATGTTTCCTCCAGCATCAGACTCACAACCCGGCAGCAGAAACCCACCAATTCTCAAAACCCAATTCAACTTTATCTTCAATTGTTCGAACCCATACAAATCCCAACCATTCTCCTCAGATCTTCATCGATTCGAACCTGACTTAGTAACCATATTATTTTCGAAATCCTAGCTTAACTTCTTCGTACATAGCATAAAATCATGGCAGTTGATCACCGGTTCTTTTGTTCATCTAAATCTATGCTACATCAATGGACTCCATCTTCTTGTATTTCAGTTCACATGGCAGACTTCAAGCCATCACCAGCAACACCATCCAAACTCACCATCTTAGATTGTTACACACAAACCAGCACCAAACATCCTTATCGTCGCTGCCAAGTTACCTCTCCATCGAGACCAAGAATTCGAAGAACATACCACAATGAGAAATGAGAAACCCCATATAACTCCAATTACATTCCAACCAAGAAACCCAGACTCGAACATAAACTCGATAAGACTTCACCTACAACTCCTTATTGTCTTGAATTCGATAATGACTTCATACCCATTTGAACCTTCAAATCTCCATCTCAACAACTACATACAACCGCTATAACCAACTGCCACCACCGCAGATTGAATCAGAAGTTCACAGTAAGAACCATTCACAACTGAAAATTCAATCTTCCATCTCCATTCGAATACCAGATAAGAGTACAAACCAGCCACAACCATTTACTCCATCAACATCTCCCTTCCATACACTCAACTACGAACTCTCAACTGCAGTCCCAGTCTTCTCTGTCGCCTGTAGTTATTGCAATAACGACCTTCTCCTTCTTGTGCTGTTGCCAAACCCAATTGCTCCATCGACTACTCACCGGATACATCATTACTTTTTCAATATATTCAACAGTTCAACTCCAACCACTGCCAGCTACTAGTTCGAGCATCCAAAACCAACCATCAACCAGTCTTCCTACTGCATGTTTGTCCGTCCAACTTCAGCTCCTTCTCAGACTCAACACCGACATCTTTCCTTTAGAGGGTTTGAGGTGCTTGCCAAAATGAACATATTTTTACTTCACTAAATCTTAGTCCTGAGATGGCATAGGTTGGTATTATAAAGAGCTACTGTCCATGTCAAACTCGCCTCCCATGCCGTGAGATGCAGTATTTGTGCTTTGAGTTGTAAACGCATCTTTAGCTTGTAACTTACGCATTTATTCTCTGAGTGATCAGAATTGTTTGTACTTTCTACAAAAGCACTAAAATAATGTCGTTAGCCAAAATATCGAGCCCTAGCTAATATAAATATGGGTATAAAATATAGCACTTACGTGCTTATCAAGTACTGAGACACGGGTCTCTCATCGAATCCTCTGATTGAGAATACTTTCTCTCAGAGTACATGTAGATATGTGGTCTCACGGCCAGACAACATCATATCTCATGAATAGTGAACACTTCAGTAATTATTTCTATATAGTATCACGGGATGGACGGCTCCTAGACAGCTTGCTCTACAAGTATAGAGTGATAACGTCTTCAGGATACAAACAACGAGTTTACCCTGACTATATAAAGGATATGAAGCTCCAGCAAGCTCATATCGGAATAATTAATTCTCCTAGACAGCGTTTTCTGCTAGTATAGAGCCATAAGTTAATTATTCCTAAATTCTTGGATTCATCCACAGAATTTCCGAAAATATTCGAATATTTTCGCAGATATTTCATTACTGCAAACCATGGTTCTTCCTAGCAGAAATCCATGGGTTAGTAATAAATATTCAACGCACATGCGTCTGAGCTACCTCTGAATAAGCCTCGATTTAAATGGTGAAAGTGTACTCAACGACGATGCACTAACAATCACCGCACGAACGAGTATTTCAAAATACGACGAGACGATGAACCTATGCAAAATAGGAAAGAAAATAATAAATAATTAAAAATTGATCAAGGCGCTGTGAGCATGGGCCCACTGACCGGCCGACCGTGCCGTGGTCAATCCCACGCCAGTTTCATATTTTTTGTTATTTTCCTTGAGTTCATGAAAATTCTTTCATTTGAACAAATATCCTTCGTTTTGAGGAAACTCCCCGGATTCATGGTGTTTCCTTCGCACCAAGGAAATAATATAAAATTAGGAAAAATATGGTGGGGCCGTGATCATTTCCAACCTGCCATGCCTTGATCCCGGCCGGCCCCACACCTCATGGTTCCTCATTATTTTATTATTATTTCCCTAATTTCATGAAATATCATGATATTTCCTTGGTCCCATGAAAAATAATATAAAATTAGGAAAATTGTGTGCACGGGCCATAGCAGGTCGGCCAAACCCTAGATGGCCCCACACGTCCCTTTTTATTATTATTATTATTATATTTTTCATGTTTTCATAATCCCATGAAATTCCTTGATTTCATGATATTTCCTTCAAATTATGAATTTTCCTTTAAATTGTGAAATAATACATAAAATTAGGGAAAACGCATGGGACCGGGTCCTGGCCGGCCAACCATGTTCCAAGCCGGTCCCACACGCTCACGCGTCCCTTATTTTAATATTATTATTTTTTATGTTTCTCTCATCTCATGGAAACTCCTTGATTTGAAAAAAACTCATTAATATTAGCAAAACTCCTTGATTTTATCATATTTCCCTAAAATCATGAAAATATTATGAAAATTTTGGAAAAAACGTGTGGGATTGGCCCCTTGGCTGGCTGGCCGGCCATGCCTTGACCATGGTTGGTCCCACACTTCATAATTCTTTCACTTTTTTATTATTTTTCCTTCATCTCATGAAGTTTTGACGGTTTTATCAAAAACCCTGATTTCTTCATATTTTCTAAAATGATTGCTCAAACGCACATCCGAAAATATCAAAATTCTCAGAACTGAGATACGAACACTTTGGGGACATGAACATGTTACCTTGACCAATGAAGGTTGTCTCTTTGTCTCTCAATGAGCCGGTCTTACATATGTTCACAATTTGGCCTAATTTGCGCAATTGCACGTATTAGGTCCAAAACTCTTCCAAACGACTTGGAACTTCATGGAACGATCAACACTTGATCCCGTGACCACCCAGGGCCAGTTTTATGACCCCTTGGTTGGTCCTCCACTTCTTCATAATTAATTAGGTTTTATCACCTAATACTGAACCCAGAAGTAATTCGAATAAATGATTAAACCAACATTTAATCATTCTTTCATCAACAAGTCACCAACTCTTCAAGAGGTCTTGGTGTTTGCACAGTGAGCATATGGTTGTTACATGATTGACCCACGGTCTCATGAAACCAATCCTTCCTTCATTCCATGGTTCAATTCCTAACAAACTATGAAGTGATCATCAATTGATCAAATTAGGGTTTCTGAGTCCAAGGATTATAATTCCAGATTCAAACACTAATAAATTTATGACAATCTCATGATCAATATTCTTATTAATTATACTCGGTTCAACTACCAGAATTTTAATTAATATTTTATTTTGGTCACGCTGCGAATAATTCATCAGATGAGCGACACTTGCTCAGATAAGCAATACTTGCTCAAATCAGAGAATATTGGTTCAACTATAAATATTCAACAAATCATCAAATGAGCAATACTTTCTCGCCTCAACTATCAACGTGAGGATCATACCCACGTTCAATCCATGAGTTTCAGAACATTTTTACATAATTATGTTCAACTCAGTAATTACATGGACTCATCGTCCCATGATATCACGAAGTCAGCAACTGATTAAACTTACCACGAGATGTCAATCGTGTCACTGGGAGATATCAACTAGGGTTTTGGTCTGGTGGTCTACGGCACATGTGTCCAAACACATGATGGAATGTGAGCAAGTCGTGCAATCAATTGAAGGAGTTAACAAAGTAGTGGGTGAAAAATCAACCAAGTCTCCGCACGATGAGCAACTGGTTTCAAACATTATTTCCATCTCTCCACTCTTTGATTCCATCAACTTTCACACTTTATGGGATCATGGTGTCTATAATTCCAGAAATATAAATAAGTCTCTGAATCATGATTGAAGGAACAACAATGTCAACAACGACGAGAATCTCATGTCTCACCGAGATCAATATCTCATCAATTGAGCAATTACTTTCAACTGAGCAATTTCAATCATTCAGAACTTATTGTATTCAGAATTCACAACACACCCACAATCTTTGATTACCATTGATTCCACATATTTCTTAGCTTCCCTCCTACAGATCAACCCATCCTCTCTTGTGACCGAATTTACTCTGGACCGGCCATTGTCTTGGTTTAGGTCGGAGTACTACAGATTGATCTCTCGAATTCAAAGCACCCCCTTTGCAGCGGTGCATTTGTGTGAGGTTGAACATCTCGCTCAGTTCAAGGAGTCTCCTCCGTACGGTCATCTCCACAATTCCGTAAAAACCAGCAGATCGTCTTTCCCCATCTACATATTGGCGACCACAGTGGGAGATCATTTTCTCGGTCGCAACTTCAAACTTTCACAGGATGGTCGGTCTTAGGAGTAATTCGACTACTCCAAACTCAATCCAGAATCTTTCAAACGACGATATTCCTCCTTCCAACGCTACGTCCGACAGCACAGAAAACAGGGAAATACCAACTCTAACTGAGTTGGCACAAGTTATAGAGATCCACACCAGAAACATGGATCTGATGAAGGATACAATGAACCACATACTTGATTTCCTCATCAAACTCACATCCGAGTTGGGCAGAATTTCCGTTTCAAAAGTCCCATCACCGGGGACTGACTCGTCACACGATGGTCCTCAAAGCAACAGTTTCACTACTTATGAAAAGCTGGTGGACCATGAGGTTGCATAGCTAGTTGAAGGCTTATGCGAACTCTTACACTTTTCTAGGAAGCAACGAACATACACGTTTGCTGCACTCAACCAGATATCATCTGAGGTAACATTAGCTTCCTTATCCCCAGTAATTGAAGAAACGTTCATGACGTCTGAGCACTCGATCAACAAAATCACCTTTGGGGAGGAGGACCGCATAACAGACGAAGGACATAATCGGGCCTTGTACGTAACCGGTTTTATCAAAGACTCTGAGTTCAAGAGAGCTCTCATTGATACAGGCGCTTCTACAAATATTGTCACTATGAAGACCCTCAAGGCGGACAAGTTTCCACGAAATAAAATCATTCGTCATCCCATCTTGATGACAGGTTTTGAAGGAAGCCAGATCCATACATAGACCTGAAGGCGGGGCCTATTCAATCAAAATCCAAGTTCCACGTGATTGAATACATAGACATATGGATATGCATACATAGACCTGAACGTGTCCTGTAACTTAGATTTCTAATCTGCTGATTGGTAGACCATCTTCTGTAACTGTCATCAATGTGCATCTGTTACTACATCTAGTCTTGTAGTGTAACTTAGTGAAACTTGTTCCATTTCAAGCTTGTCATCATTATCATCTGTAGCTTATTTCTATAACATTTTAGCTGTAGTAACTATAGTTTTAAATCACTTCATTATCATTCATATAACTGCATCTTTAGGCTGTATATATACTGGTTTAGATATTACTTTTTCTATTTTAGTGCAACTTGCTGTGCAATCCATCTGGTCATCCTGCATCTCATGCTGCAGTTTTTAATTTTAGTTTCATCACAGAATTGCATCTAGTCATTAAAAATTTGTAGCTTTTGTTTTGTAATCTCATATAGATAACTGCATTTTATGTTTCTTTTGCAACTGTAGTTCAAGCATTTGTATAATAAGCTTTATCATTTCACCTCTAGTTTTAACTTTTATCCTCCTGTATAATATCCATTCCAACATTTTGTGTATCATCTTTGCTATTTTTACATTTGCTTCTTGTGTATACTTGCATCAATCTGTCCACTTTCAAGAAAAGAAATGAAATTCTTTGTTGAGTTACAGGTACCAGGGATACTGCAGTGCAACTCAAAGGCTAAAGGAAAAAGATTACGAGACAACCTGTTGGTTGTGCCTAAACCCGATCTTGTACCGGCGGTATCGTGCTTCAACTTTAATATTCTTATCTTGAATGATACACCATCTTTCATGCAAACTGAACTACTGCTATCCATTGTCCATCCTTGCAATTTTTTGAATCCATGTGCAAGAATTTGAGAATTGATTTGTCATTCCCAAAGACCCGAACTTGGGATTTTTGAGTTGTACCTTGATTAGCCAGGTTAGCTATTAGCCAAGTTTGCTGTTATTGTGTATGATCTGTGTACTTTGGTTAGGTGAGTTTATTATTGAATGAGTTTGTTGAACTAGCTACCTTGTCACTTTTGTGCACGTTCTGTGAAATTTGAGGTTAGCCAAACCTGTTGATAACCTGTGTTGAATGCTGGGCCATGTTCACCTACCAAACTCTATTGTGTGTTGTAACTTCTTAGTATTGTAACTCCATATTCACATGCCAAGCCTGTTGATTATCACAATCACACATCACATGCTTCACCTTGAGTGAGCATAATCTAGATGCCCTGAAAACTGTGCACATAATCTGTTATTTGGTCAACCTGCCAAGCAAATTTTTGTTGTTGAGTGTGTTGGTTGGCTGAGTTGTTGTTAGCCAAGAAGATCTTTGCATAAGCTTTGAATCTTCACAAGTGCTAAACATCATTTTTATCTCTTTGAATATGTGCATCTTCTCTTCATATTTCTAAAACTGTTTGATTGGATGTATGAATGTTTAACATGTTTGATGTGCTATCTAGGCTATGATTGTGTCTTTTAGATACCAAACAAATCGATTAGTTAGAATTTGCCAAGAAGATATTTTTGACATACCTAGTTCTGCAGTAGAAATCCCAGACCCACCAGAAACAATGGGTGATGAACCGAACCAACCCCGTAGTCTCAAGAACTACATGTATCCTACAAGGGAAAGTCAGCCCTCTTTCATCATTCTACCAGCTGATGCTGGTCAGTTTGAACTGAAAGTAAGCACAATTCACATGTTGCCCGCGTTCAGAGGGGTTGATGCTCAAAACCCCTATCACCATGTTAGATATTTTGAAGATATCTGTGGGACTCTGCGTTTTAACCAAATGACGGAAGAGTCCCTCAAGATGAGATTGTTCCATTTCTCGTTGAAAGAAAAATACAAATCCTGGCTTCATTCCCTACAACGACGGCCCATTAGAATATGGGACGATCTCACAAAAGAATTTTTCAAAAAAGTTTTTTCCCAACCATAAGACTGCGACAATTCGTCAAAGTCTAAATGGTTTTATGGAATTAGAAGAAGAGACTCTAGCAAAATATTTGGAGAGATTCAATGAATTATTGTTCCAATGTCCCCACCATGGTTTTGAAAAATGTATACTTGTGCAAATTTTGTATGAAGGCCAAGATGTCAGGACCCGAACCACAGTTGAGTCAATGTGCAATGGTGCATTTATTGATAAAAGTACTGATGAGTCTTGGGCTTTCTTAATCGAAGTCGCTGAAAAGACTCAGCAGTGGGAGTCCATCCATTAACCTAGAAGGACTACCGCTGTAGCTAATGTTCGTAGAATTGAGTCTGACTTTGAGGGAAATGCAAAGATTGTATCTTTGGATAGGAGAGTAAAAGTGCTAGAGCTGCAAAAGAATGTGAAAACTACTGCCCCTACTCTCCGTGACCAAATTGAAATGGCCACTTGTGCCGGGTGCCATGGTTCAAACCATTTAGTGGACAGTTGTCCAGACCTACATGCATTTCAAGAGTCTAAAACTGAGCAAGCCAATGCTTTGTACCATAGGCAAGAGAACAACCCTTATTCTCAGACCTACAACCCAGGGTGGAGAAATCACCCTAAATTTTCATGGTCTAAAGGGCATGTGCAAGGGGGAACAACAAATAATATCCAAGGATACTCATATCCTAGAAACCCCCAAGTATAACCACACACTCAGTACCCTGTAGCGAATAAGCCTAGCTTTGAAGATAGTATCGGTCTGTTGACCCAAAATCTTTTACAACTTCAAAAGACCACCCACTAACATTTCACAAGTCTAGAACTTAAAATAGGTCAAATTTGTGATGCATTGAATGAGAGAGAAAAGGGCAAACTCCCTAGTCAACCCCAACAAAATCCAAAGAATGTATTTCAGGCAGGTACTTCAACTTGCAATGAAACTTCACATAGTCCTGTGAATGCTGTTACCACTCTTCGTAGTGGTAAAGTTGTTGAAAACAATGTAGGTGTACCTCAGTTGAGTGAGTCTAGATCAGACTCACCAGTGCATACAACTCCACAGAAAATACCCGTTGTGGAGAAGGAATCTGAGCATGATAATGACTCTAAGAATTTCCATGATGTTAATGTCCCTGCACCATCTCATGTACCTGTTGCTCCATTTCCTCAAAGATTGGAGCAACAGAAGAAAGGTACCCAATACAATAAGATGTTGGAGACATTTAAACGAGTCAATATAAATATTCCTTTTCTCGAAGCAATTAAGCAGATACCTGCTTATGCTAAATTCTTGAAGGACCTATGCACACCAAAGTGAAAGCTTCATGTGCATAAGCGTGCCTTTTTCACTGAGCAAGTAAGTTCAATTATTCAAAAAAAAAAAACCACATAAGTTTAAAGACCCAGGTAGTCCAACTATCTCTTGCACTATAGGTGATCATACAATCGGAAAAGCTTTATTGAACTTAGAATCTAGTGTGAATCTACTACCATATTCTGTGTATGTGCAGTTAGGTCTTGGGGAGTTGCAACCCACCCCTATTACGCTATAATTAGCGGAAAGATCTGTGAAAATCCCTCGGGGAATTGTTGAATATGTACTAATCAAGGTTGATAAATTTTATTTCCCTGTGGACTTCATTGTGTTAGATACTCAACCTGTGAAAATTCCTGAAAATCATATTCCTA
This sequence comes from Papaver bracteatum, assembly GCA_023529315.1. Lineage (NCBI taxonomy): Eukaryota > Viridiplantae > Streptophyta > Magnoliopsida > Ranunculales > Papaveraceae > Papaver > Papaver bracteatum. The sequence continues at coordinate 578,165 of JAJJWX010002210.1, read as the reverse complement.
TTATACTAGGACGTCCCTTCTTGGCAACGTAAAATGCTATCATAAATTGTCGTAGCGGAATATTGAATTTATCTTTTGGGAACATGACTGTGGAACTGAATATTTTTCGTGTAAGTCAACAACCCATAGATTGAGATGATAATGAATTGCATGAGATTAACATGATTGAGAGTCTGATTCAAGACTCATTGCCTGACATCCTATCTATGGACCCTTTGCAAGCATGTTTAGATAACTTTGACTTAGATCTTTTAGATTCTGAGTACATTAGTGAAGTTCACTCTTTGTTTGAATATGTGCCACCCATGGATACTGCTAAATGTCAGACTACAGTGGAACCACTTCCACTCTCTGACTCTAAATCTTCCTCATCTCTTGATGAACCACCTAAGCTTGAATTGAAGCCATTACCTGATACTTTGAAGTATGCTTTCTTAGGTCCTTCTGATACTTTACCTGTGATTATTGCATCATATTTAGACACAGAACAGGAAAGTCAACTTTTAGAAGTACTTAAAGAACATAAAGAGGCCTTAGGTTGGACCATCTCAGACCTTAAAGGTATAAGTCCCACAATTTGCATGCATCACATAAAACTTGAAGAAAATACTAAACCATCTAGGGAAATGCAAAGGAGACTTAACCCCATTATGAGAGATGTTGTTAAGGGTGAGATTTTGAAATTTCTTGATGCGGGTATCATATACCCAGTTCTTGATATCCAGTGGGTTAGTCCCATTCAAGTGGTACCCAAAAAGTCTGGCATTACTGTAGTTCAAAATGAAAAGAATGAGCTTGTCCCCACCTGTGTGACCACATGGTGGCGAGTTTGTATTGACTATAGGAAATTGAACACAGTAACAAAGAAAGACCATTTTCCCCTGCCCTTCATTGACCAAATGCTAGAAAGGTTGTCGAGACATAGGTACTATTGTTTCTTAGATGGCTATTCGGGCTACAACCAAATTCACATAGCACCCGAAGACCAACATAAGACCACATTCACGTGTCCTTATGGAAAATTTGCTTATCGTCGTATGCCTTTTGGGTTGTGTAATGCACCCGCTACTTTTTAACGTTGTATGATGAGCATATTTTCCGACATGATAGATGAGTTTCTTGAAATTTTCATGGATGATTTTTCTGTCTTTGGGTCTTCTTTTGATGAATGTTTGCATCATCTTTCTCGTGTGTTGATTCGGTGTAAGGAAAATAATTTGGTTTTGTATTGGGAAAAATGTCATTTCATGGTTGACTCAGGCATTGTTCTAGGGCATATCATCTCGGAAAAAGGCATAGAAGTAGATAAAGCTAAGGTTGATCTCATTCAATACTTGCCTCAACCTCGTTCTGTGAGGGACATAAGATAATTCTTAGGCCATGCAGGTTTTTACCACCGATTCATCAAAGACTTTAGTAAAATTTCAAGACATTTGTGTAATCTTCTTGCAAAATATGTTGCATTTGTCTTTGATAATGCTTGTAAGGAAGCATGGGAGCAATTTAAAGTTCTCCTTATATCTGCCCCTATAGACAGACCACCCGACTGGACCTTACCATTTGAAATTATGTGTGATGCGTCTGACTATATTGTAGGAGTTGTTTTAGGTCAGCGAGTAGACAAACTCCCTTATGTGATCTACTATACTAGTAAAACACTTAATGATGCTCAAATGAATTATCCAACAACTGAGAAAGAGCTGCTAGCTGCTTTGTTTGCATTGGATAAGTTTAGATCTTATTTGATAGGATCTAAAATCATCATATATTCTGACCATGCTGCATTGAAATATCTTTTGTCTAAAAAAGATGCTAAGGCTCGTCTGATTCGATGGATACTCTTGTTACAAGAGTTCAACCTCGAAATTCGAGACAAGAAAGGGTCAGAAAATGTTGTTGCTGATTACTTCTTGGCTGAAGTTAAACATTTCCTTTGGGATGACCCATATCTGTTTAACTAGTGCCAAGACCAAATCATTAGGAGATGTGTCCCCAATTCTGAACAAAGGGATGTCATCTCTTTATGTCATGACCATGCATGTGGAGGCCACTTTAGCGCCAATAAAACTGCTGGAAAGATCTTGCAGAGTGGTTTTTATTGGCCAACATTGTTTAAAGATAGACATGCTTTTTGTGTTGCTTGTGACCGATGCCAGAAATTAGGAAGTATCTCAAGAAGAAACATGATGCCCTTACAACCCATTTTGATTGTTGAGTTGTTTGATATGTGGGGTATTGATTTCATGGGTCCATTTCCTAACTCGGAAGGTAAGTTATACATTCTTGTTGCTGTTGATTATGTCTTTAAGTGGGTAGAATCCATTGCATCCAAAACAAATGATCATAAAGTTGTTCTTTCTTTTCTTAAAGAAAACATTTTCTCTTGCTTTGGAACACCTAGAGCAATAATCAGTGATGGAGGTAGTTATTTTTGCAATAGACCTTTTGAATCACTTGTGCGCAAGTATGGAATCACTCATAAGGTAGCAACACCTTACCATCCTCAGACCAGTGTCCAAGTAGAAGTTTCTAATAGGGAAATTAAGCATATTCTTGAGAAGACTATTAATCCTTATAGGAAAGATTGGTCTTTACGTTTAAATAATGCTTTGTGGGCCTATATAACTGCATACAAGACTCCCATTGGTATGTCCCCTTACAGACTTGTGTAAGGTAAAGCTTGTCATCTTCATGTAGAGTTAGAACATCGTACATATTGGGCTGTAAAGAAATTGAACTTTGATCTTGATAAGGCTGGCACCCAAAGGAAGCTTCAACTCAATGAGTTAGATGAATTAAGAAATGGTGCATATGATAGGGCCAAAATGTACAAACAGAAAATGAAAGTGTTTCATGACAAGCGCATTTTGCGCAAGTCTTTTCACACATGGTCAAAAAGTTTTATTGTACAACACGCGTTTGCATTTGTTTCCAGGAAAGTTACGTTCTCGATGGTCAGGTCCATTCTTGGTACGTACTGTTTCCCCCATGGAGATGTTGAAATCGAAAACCCAAGAAACAAGAACATCTTCAAGGTCAATGGTCAGAGATTGAAACCATTTATGGAGCATCTACTACCAGAAGTTGAGACCGTAGACTTGGAAGACCCCGTCTATGTGGACTAAACTAGTTCACATGTGTACATACATATGGACTAAAAATCCATTCTCTTTCCCTTTTCTTTTTCTTTTTGCATAGTTTTTATGTGTGATAACCAAACTTTTTGTCTTGCGCTCATGTTGTTTGCTTTCAAAGCATTCATCCCATATGGTTTAGCACCATCCTTTTGCATCCGGTAATCTCTAACCTTTTCTTTACTCAACATAGTTCTCTTGGTATGTGATTGTTTAAATTCTTATCATTTGTTGAAACATTGAGGACAATGTTAGATTTAGGTTTGGGGGTGTGTTTTGCATACAGAGTTTTTAGTCTTTTCTTAAAAAAAAAAAAAAAAAACATTATTATTAAAAAAAAAAAAAAAAAAAAATTCAAAAATAGCAAATATTTTCAAAACTCTTTGTAAATATGTACATAAAAACCTCCAACTTTTAGAGATCTTAGAGTCACTAGCATGCTTCTAGTTATGTTTACATTGAGAGTCTGACTGAAATAACTGAACTTGGAAGTACTGGAGAACACAATCGGGTTTCTTAGTTGATTAGAGCGTTAAAGTTGGATTTAACCATGCCGGGGGGCGAATTAGGTGCTGCAAAGATATTTGGTATTATAATTGTGATCACCCTTAGTGGAGACTACCCATTTTTACATCAAGCGAGGCACCGACTTTCAATTTTTGTGACTTTCTAAAAAATCTTTTAGAGTGTGTGTCACATACGCCAATTCCGGTTAGGAATGGTGAGCTACCCAACTTCGCACCACTTTCAGCACTATTTTTGATCTCTTGAGTGCTAATTTTGTCAATCATGAGGGTGACGTTTAAAGATGAAAACTCCTTCTTGTAGTTCGATTTGTAGTTAGCATCACACTTTCTCTCAACAACATCAACAGATCCATAGAAACACATCATCATCAACGAGCAGAGCAACATCTAAATATTTGAAGAAAAGTCGAAATAGTCCAAGGTTTACATGCAACATTTCAAAGAAAAGAAAATAAGATGAGAATTAGTGAAGTTTATGAAATCAAGACAATACAAGTTGTGAAGAATTGAGTGACAAAGTCCTTCATACACGAGTTCGTAGTTTCATTGTTTTTTTTGTTATTTTCATTTCATGTTTTTACTTTAATAAAAAAAAAAAAAAATTCAGAAAAAAAAAATTGTAGTTTATTTTCTTAGTTTAGTTTTGATACCACCATGGTAAAGAAGAAGAATTCAAGAGATAAATTCCAAGCAACAAGGAAATTGAAGAGAAAAGTTACAAATTGTCAAGTTTTTGCGAAGTTCAACAGTTCATCATCAACAGTTGAAGACCAAAGATTGAAGACATTTCTATGGATACTGTGAGAGTGGTGTTGATTTACGATCGGATGTGAAGGTATGTGAGTACTCCCATCCTTGCTAATGGTTGATTTCCTTTCTTAGAGATCATCAGAAACAGATTCTTTTTGTCCACAATCTTTTGGAGTCTCCATAAATTATTTCGGAAGGTTTTCCTTCCCACCATCAACGTGTGCAGGATTTCTCTCTTTATTCCTGTCTGCACACATGAGAGACTAAAAAAGCGATCTTTTTGAGTGTAATTATCATAAAACCCTATTAGTGAGGCAGAAGTCGAGGCTTGTGATTACTCTCGAACCCGAATTCTTTCATATGGTATGGTTATTTCTCGCTCAACTCTTAAGGATGACAATGCGTTCTTTGGTAGTTCTAACTTCGTGTTACTAGCATGCAGAAACTCTATGTCCTCATAGATCCTTGCAGCTGCATCCAACGTCTTTTCCTTGTAGTACATCAGAGTTCGCTGCACCCTCCTCACACCCTAGTCTCCTATTTTCTTCCCTAACCGAGCAACAGCCAAACACCACCTTCACTTCTTCTTCTTTCTTCTTCCCGACAAGAACCAGAACCCTTGTCTCCTCTCCCGACCATTTTCAAAAACATCATAGCCATTATCACCTTCTTCTCCCGACAACACCAGCACCAGCACATCCACCTTCACCTCTCCTAGCTCTATTTCTCTCTCTATATTAGCTTCTCCTAACCCTAGAAGCTGAGACCGAGATAGATGGAGTTAGGATTTCCCAACATCGCATTAATGGAGTTGCAGAGGCGAATTGGAAGAGGGGACAAGCAATTCATACGACTGGGTTTGTAGGGTAAGCATTTAATTTCGTTGTTGAAGGTGAGAAGATAGTTTTTGTATAAATTTCAATATCTACTATGTGAAAAAGGGGCTGAATAGTTAGGGTTTAATTGTTAGTTAAATTCAGTATGTTTTTATCATGTTCAGTATGTTCTAAATTCACCTACTAGGATTTAATTGAAGCCTTAATTCTCTGTTGTGGTATTTATACTTGGTTTGTGTTATTCTTGAATGCTTAATTTGTTAAGATAATTTCAATTTCAGTATTTCAATACTTTGCTCTCACAATGAATGCCATGTATCTATTGTAGTTAGGATACAACTGTGTTGAGTATACTTCAGCTCATTCTTTAGAGATTATTGTCCATTCCTTGACTAGTTGTGCTTAATTAGACAATTAGTACTCCGAGTTGATACTTTAGCTGATAATTGGACTATCTACTGGTGAAACTCCTTAGGTAAGTGGTAGAATTGACACATCTTCCTTATCTATTACAAGGACAAGAACACTCAAACTAGTTGAATACATAACAAGAATTAGTGGTGGATTTGATAATCGTAGTGCCTTTACTCTCATTGCTATTCTCCTTGTTATTGCATCTTTATTTTATTGTCATGATCTTCATCAACATCGTGTCGTATCGACACAACTCAATCAAACTCCTTTGTGTTACTTATGATTTGAATCAGTTTAGTTATACCAAAGAATCAACCTAGCACTCTCCAAGTCTTTGTGGATCGACCTGTGCTTGCACTTTACACAAACTGTCACTGTGCACTTGCAGTATCATTGTAGGTAACTTTATAAGCCTACCAGCAATCAAGGGCCAAGCAGTGGAAGACTTAATCGCTACTTTTCCAGGAGACGATGCAACGGTGTTACATGAAGACGTACCTGGTGAGTTTCCAGATGTCTTAGTCGTCAAAGAAGAGACATGGATTTTCACTACACCAACAATTCAGCAGAATATGAAGCCTTCTTACTGGGATTATCTCTAGCTAAGCAAGCAGGAGCAACACACCTCGAGATAAGGGGAGATTCAAAACTACTGGTCAATCAAATGAATGGAACATATTCTCACAAATAAATCACGCTTGCTCCATTCATAACTGAAGCTCAATGGCTGTTAACTTATTTCGCTGAAGCAATGATTGTCCATACTGGACGAACTCACAATAGACACGCCGGCTGCCTGGTAACTCTCGCTTCAAAGCTGCAATTTGAAGGAGCGGAGAAGACCATCACCGTACAAAGGAGTATTGTGTCATCTACCTGTCTTGCTCAAGTCGAAGACATCCAAGCATATGATTGGCGAGCACCTATTATTCATGAATTGAGCAGTTCTCTTTTAGAAGGGAAAATCAGTCTCAAGGAATTGAGAAATTATTTTCTACTTCATGGATCTTTATACTATCGAAACTCTGATGGGTCTTTATCACGATGCCTTGGACCTGACGAAGCGGAAAAACAACTTAAGCGCATACATGAAGAAACCTGTGGACAGACGCTGGTGGTAACACTTTACCGAAAGCTTCAAAGAATGAGATACTATTGGCCTTCCATTGAGGTTCAGTAAAGAACTCTACAAAAGTCATGTCCAACTGTTAGACGCCTCCTCATCAATTGGAATCTCTAACGGCCCATCACACTGGGGACTGGAGGGAACCTTACATCAAGTACCTCCGGGACAATGAGTTGCCGCTGGAAAAGAAAGAAACAATCAAGCTCATTCAGAGGGCTAAGAGATTTTTTTTCTCTCGATATAATCTTATATCGCAGAAGTTTTGGTGGAAACCTGCTGAGATGCTTAGCTGAGCATGATATCCCAACAATCTTGAAGGAGATGCACGATGGAGAGCATCAAGGAAAGAGGAAATTATTTTTCCAGATTCATGAGAAATATTACTGGCCGACCATGGACGATGATGCAGCTGCGCACGTTCAAAGATGTCATTAATGCCAAGTCCATGGTAATCTCATCCACACTCTTTGTCTCCCATTGAATTCTGTGAATAGTCCATGTCCCTTTTATAGCTGGGGACTGGATATCATCGGGAAAATCAATCCATCATCTTCTAAGCAGCATGAATTCATCATCACTGCAACCGAATATTTAACCAAATAGGTTGAAACCATTCCTCTTCGAAGCACCACTGGAATCAAGATTGCAGCCTTCATCAAAGAGTACATAATATGCAGATTCGGTGTTCCCAAACATATTGTTACCGATAATGGAATCCCTTTTGCCAAAAAAACATGTGACAGAATTCCTCAAGGAATACGACATCAAACAAGTTTTCTCTACACCATACTATCCCCAAGGAAACGAGCAAGCAGAGAGCACCAACAAAACTTTGATCCGCATTCTCAGTCGAAAAATTCATGATAATCCCCGAACCTGGCACTGATGCGTGTCGTAACCACGACAAATTAATTAATATTTTACTACCTAATTAATAAGTAATATAGGGTAGTCAAGATTGATCCCACGAGGAGCACGAGATTCTAGTTGTAAAATTGTCACACAAAGGGGGGTATTGGTTAAGAATTTAAGAAAGATCAAGGAATCCTTCTTCGCTGCAAAACAATGATTAAAGTTATGTTCTTTTCCACTTTTTATTAGTCACAAACTATCACCAACCGTAGGTATCCTTCTTCTCTAGATCAGTGCTAACCCCAAAATCCCTTATATCACCGGATACGGAAGTTCTCGACTACCGGATTCTATTCACCAAACCACCTAGTAGTAGATCACTCAAGATGTAATTTAGTTAAATGCATTAAGATTTATGAATTTATTAGGTTGATATTAGTAGTTAGACTCTTAGATCAAGGTCCACTTGCTAACGTTGTTTTCACACACAATTTCTCCACGGAATCCCTCCGCAAGGTCTTGTGTTTTCTACTTATGTAAAGAGTCAAGAAACGATTACTTATCCCCTAACTTTCACTAGATATAGATCAAATTAACAAATCAATTTAGTTGCGCACCTAAACAATCTATCAATCAACCATGAATGTATAAACATTCCTATTAGTAAAAACAAACGATAATCATGTGAAAACTTCAAAGTAGATTTAAAACAAAACTCAAAACATGTTAAGAACTAGGAATTCATCCTCAATCAAATTAGTTACTCATATTAAAAAGTTCACACAAAGAATAAAGAAAAGAATTGTGTGTGTAAAAGTGCGCAAAAGATATGTAAAAGATGTGTGTATCTAAGTGTATATGTGTGTAAGTGTATCAATGTGTATATAGAAAAGTAGAGAACTTCTCTATTTATAGGCTTCAATGTTCTCCATATCTTCCAAGGAATAGAATCCCTTTCTTTTAGCACTTCAATTTCCAAATTCAAGCCTTTCGCAAATCTCCCATCTTCTCTTTCCAAGCCCAATTCTCCATCCAATTCCAAGTCCAAGTCTTCACATCCCATGAGAGAAATCCACACAAAATTCTGCAACTTTGGCTCGCCGGAAAACTGGGTTTTTGCCGGAATACGTCGCCGCCGGCAACCTGAGATTCTCCTCCGGCAAGGGAATATTCCGTAACGTCCCCGTCCAAATTAACGGTCAAACGGGTCAATCCGTTAGTCAACAGAGTCAAGATAAGGTAAAGTCGAACACCGAGTCAGCTGTCTAACACGGATGATTAGTCTAACTGAATTGGGTTGAATCGGCCCATCGGCCGGCACTGAGTTAACTCGTCGGAGCATAAAATCCGACAGAGCTCCGTCTGTTTCTGGGTATTTTCCCGACCGAATTCAGGCCATTCTTCTCTTAAATTCCTGTGTCAAACCTAACATACATCTAGACATTCAAACAGAATTCCATCCAGGCACACATTCATTCAACCACAGAGCTTCCTGTACAACAACAATATCTTCAATGAACTCAAACCCATCAGATTCATTCCCTTTTTCCACTTAAACCCATGGAAATCAACACAATTCTTCTTTGATTCTTCCATTCTATACTCCGGCTACTTCACCACAATCCTGAATCATCACAACCCACTCTCTAGAAGTAGCAGCATACCCATTTCTCCCATGATCTATTTCTTTTTCTGAGCTTCAATTTCATACCATATTCTCGTTCTCAGATCCAGAAACAAACCCTAATTCAACATTAAATCGGCTCTATTTTAATTTTGAACCCTAATTTCTTCCGCTTCAATTTCTCAATTCAATCATCTTCGTGTCCTTCAGAAACCCTTCTTCGATATGTACAAACCCTAATCTTCCACGAGATCTTATAATCCTAATTCTTCTCTCAATTCACATCAATCTCTTGATTTAATCAACAACTTCAATTTGAACAAAACCCAGCTACTCCCGACTTTCACTGTGTTCTTCGATTTCGGTTTTAAGGTCAGCAGCCGCTGTTTAATAATTCAGAGAAAGGAAAGTGAAATAAAGAGAAGAAAAAATATCTTCTCGATTGAGGGTGGGTTAAAGTAGTGAATTATATTCGATGCCCGGTCCCCTAGATAAGGGTTACCCAACTAGCATCCCCTTAACCTGTGGTAGCTTTCTTTTAATACTAATCCAAAAATAGAGGTTCCCCTTAACCTTTGGTTGGCTCCGGGTAGTGTTCTCCAGTGACAATTTTGACCTTTTTGCTCAAATTGGATTATTTCTTTTCCTTTAATTACGTGCGACTCCAGAGTACCTAATAACTCAAAAACACGCGTAAAATACATAATTTACAAGAAAAATAGCAAAGAAAGCATAAACTCTATGGATAGTAAGTACGGTGTATTCTACACCTATCAAATTCCCCCACACTTAGACTTTGATAGTCCTCGAGAAAATCAAACCAAAACTTACAACTTCAAAGCGTTCCAGCATCCCAAGCATCCAAAGAGTTATGAGGACATAGAGTTTCTGCATGCTAGTAATGAGAAGTTAGAAATACTAAAGAACATATTCTCATTCTTAAATGTTGAGTGAGAAATAACCACACCATAATGAGAGAACGCGTTTTTGAGAAACGATCAATAAGCATTTCTCCTCGACTTCTGCCTCACCAAAAAGGGTTTTATGAAATTGCACTCAAAAAGACGGCTTTTTTATGGGTCTCACATGTGTGCAGGTAGGAATGAAGAGAGAATTCCCGCAACACGTTGAATGGTGGGAAGAATAACTTCCGAAATATTTTTGAAAACCACATCTTTTAATATTTTGAAAAACCATTTTTCTGACGATCTCTAAGAAAGGAAATCAACCACTATTATCGAGGATGAGATTACTTACTTACCTTCACATCCGATTGCCAATTATGATAACACCACTCTCACGGCATCCAATAGAAACGTCTTCCTCTCCTCGTCTTTATCTTCTTAATCCTCGTCTTCGGCTTCAAATATTGATGATAAGCACTTGAATTTCATAGATCCTTGACAATTTGTAACCTTTTTCCTTAAAATCCATGTCACTTGAAACTTCCTTATAAATTTTCCTTCCCCACGACTTATTCAATAAACAAAAACAAAACAATAATAGATATTTCTCTTGTCTCAATTTTTTTTCTTTTTTTTAAAACAAGAGAAACAAAATACAAAACAAAGTAAAATAAAACAAATCATGGTCGTGAAAAGTACTTTACCGCTTGATTCTTCACAACTTGTATCGTCTCGAAATCATAAACTTCAATAATTCTCATCTTTTGCTTTTCTTCGCTCTTGTAAATAAGTCTTCAACTTTGATATATAATTATGCTCATTGTATTTTGCTTTGCTGGATATAAAAATTTGCTCTTTTTCTTGTTCCATTATTGCTTGTAAACCTCAAACTCCTTCAACTTTCCTTGTATATTTTGATGTCGCTCCCTTGTTGATGATTATGGTGTTCCTATGGACCCGTTGTTGTCGAGAGAGAATGGTGCTAACTGCAAATCGAACTACAAGAAAGAGGCTTTCATCCATAGACGTCACCCTCATGATTGACAAAAATTAGCACTCAAGAGATCAAAAATAGTACTGAAATTGGTGTGAAGTTGGGTAGCTCACCATTCTACCCGGAATTAACGTACGGTGACACACACTCAAAAGAAAGCTTTTTAGTTAAATGGAAAAATTTTGGTCGGTGCCTCACATGATATAAAAATGGGTAGTCTCCACTAATGATTGATCAACAACTCTAATAATGCATTCTTCTCTGCTCCTAATTTGCATCACCGGCATGATTAAATCCATTATTTAACACTTTAACAAGCAAGAAATCGAACGTAGTTCCCTAACACTTCCAAGTTCAATTATGTCGGTCAGAATTCTCTATGTAAACATATCTAGAAGTATGCTAGTGACTCTAAAATCTCTAAAAGTTGAAAATTTTATGCAATTTGTTTTTTTATGCAAAAATATATGCTTAGCCACTCCCCCCACACTTAAACCTTACATTGTCCTCAATGTAATTGAATCGTCCAAGTAAAGTCAAGGTGGGAAATCTTAATATGATATGGAACAAGAAAAATAAACAAACGAAACTCAAAGAAAATAAAAACAAAAGGATAGGAAATACAAAACCGGTGGGTTGCCTCCCACTTAGCGCTTGTTTTAAAGTCGACGGCCCGACTTGGCTTCTTGTAAGATTCATTCCCCATATACTAACAATCGGAAAATTTGGGGATCCACCCATGGTACCTGTTTTGCAAACAATAGCTTAATACAAATGTTAGCACAAGAAAATAATAGTGAAATTATCGCCCGGTAGAAATTTCCCTCACACTTATTCTTGTCCACACCCGGAAGTGTATAAAGAACATAGAATTTGGGAATTTCCATGCATTCCTCTTGGCAAACCTGCATAGTGTTAGAATCAAGTGTTTCCAATGGTGGATTTCGAGAAATAGAGTCATTCAAAAGTACTTTCGAAGCACATACATTCAATCCAATAAGAGGTAAAGGAGAAGAATTAATATGCAAAGGGTTAGACAAACCTTGCACAATCTCTTGTATCACGGTATCTTCTTCATTCTTAAAAAATTCGAGTGAATTACTTACCTCTTGCATATCATGGTCCTCTATCAAACTTTGCAACCATTCTTCATCATTTTCTACCTTAACTAAAGTCTCGGCATCATCATAATCATTAGCAAGTTCAATTGGGTCTTCCACAATATCATTCAATTCGGTTTAATTATCGAGCATCACCTCTTCAACATCTTCATCATCGGAATCGGGCCATTCCTCTCTCATAAAATCTTCTTCGGTATAAATTATAAGATCTTCTTGTGAGGGTGCTACACCGTTTACAACAATAGGTAAGTCACACACAATCTCCTCCTTTTGAATAGGCGAAGGATCGTTATTATGATCCGGAGTTGGAATAACTTCCTCATTTTTGCAACGCTCATACACTTCCGCGGACTCATATCTTTCCCTAAGAAATTTTTTCCAAGCACTAAATGCATCTTCCTCAAGCTCTACCTTTTGAATAGGTGATTGATCATTATTAAGATCAAGGCTTGAGTAAGCTACACTAGCGTCACCAAAAGTCTCCAATGGTTGGTCCTTTTCAACACAATCATCTTCATTATCGGAATCACTATAATAAGAATCTTCATCGGTTTCATAACCTTTATCCCGACGTCGTGTAAGTTCCATATGAATGGTCCTACTAATTTCTGCGACAAGCTCTTCCGAATCCCCATCATCTTCCAATTTGTATAACTTTTGTTCAAGTTTACGGACATTAACACGCTTACCCCCGTGTATAGAGTTTCTAGATTGTATATCCTTAAAAAGTGAAGGAAAAACACGATGAAGAGAAGTATATTCCCAATTCTCTATCTGCACATTACTAGAAAACAATGTATTAGAAGCATAAATATCCGTCCATCCTTGTAATTGTCTACTTACATACCCGTCATAAGGTTGTTGATATGCATGAGAATATCCATAAGGTTCCGTAGGATTTTGATCATAGCCAAAAGATTGGTTTTGATTGTATCCTAAGGATGGTTGGAAGTTGCCATGATGTTGAGGTTGAAAACCGTATTGATTGTTGTAATATGCTTTCTCTTGTCCACCATACATGGAAATCCGGTACCTGAAAAACAATTCTCAAAAACTAAGTTAGATACGATAAAGAATCCAACAAAGCAAGAATAAAACAAAAACTAAAAAGAAAACAACTAAAATCATCCGATGCTCCCGGCAACGGCGCCAAGATTTGATGTGTGTCCTAACCACAACAAATTAATTAATATTTTACTACCTAATTAACAAGTAATATAGGGTAGTCAAGATCGATCCCACGAGGAGCACGAGATTCTAGTTGTAAAATTTTCACACAAAGGGGGGTATTGGTTAAGAATTTAAGAAAGATCAAGGAATCCTTCTTCGCTGCAAAACAATGATTAAATTTATGTTCTTTTCCACTTTTTATTAGTCACAAATTATCACCAACCGTAGGTATCCTTCTTCGCTAGATCAGTGCTAACCCCAAAATCCCTTATATCACCGGATACGGAAGTTCTCGATTACCGAATTCTATTTACCAAACCACCGATTAGTAGATCACTCAAGATGTAATTTAGTTAAGCGCATTAAGATTTATGAATTTATTAGGTTGATATTAGTAGTTAGACTCTTAGATCAAGGTCCACTTGCTAACGTTGTTTTCACACACAATTGCTCCACGGAATCCCTCCGCAAGGTCTTCTGTTTTATACTTATGTAAAGAGTCAAGAAACGATTACTTATCCCCTAACTTTCACTAGCTATAGATCAAGTTAACAAATCAATTTAGTTGCACACCTAAACAATCTATCAATCAACCATGAATGTATAAACATTCCTATTAGTAAAAACAAACAATAATCATGTGAAAACTTCAAAGTAGATTTAAAACAAAACTCAAAACATGTTAAGAACTAGGAATTCATCCTCAATCAAATTAGTTACTCATATTAAAAAGTTCACACAAAGAATAAAGAAAAGAATTGTGTGTGTAAAAGTGTGCAAAAGATATGTAAAAGATGTGTGTAAGTGTATCAATGTGTATATAGAAAAGTAGAGAACTTCTCTATTTATAGGCTTCAATGTTCTCCATATCTTCCAGGGAATAGAATCCTTTTCCTTTAGCACTTCAATTTCCAAATCCAAGCCTTTCTCAAATCTCCCATCTTCTCTTTCCAAGCCCAATTCTCCATCCAATTCCAAGTCCAAGTCTTCACATCCCATGAGAGAAATCCACACAAAATTCTGCAACTTTGGCTCGCCGGAAAACTAGATTTTTGGCCGGAATCCGTCGCCGCTGGCAACCTTAGATTCTCCTCCGGCAAGGGAATATTTTGTCACGTCCCCGTCCAAGTTAACGGTCAAATGGGTTAAACCGTTAGTCAACAGAGTCAAGATAAGGTAAAGTCGAACACCGAGTCAGCTGTCTAACTCGGCTGATTTGTCTAACTGAATTGGGTTGAATCGGCCCATCGGCTGGCACTGAGTTAACTCGTCGGAGCAGAAATCCGACAGAGCTCCGTCTATTTCTGGGTATTTTCCCGGCCGAATTCAGGCCATTCTTCTCTTCAATTCCTGTGTCAAACCTAACATACATCTAGACATTCAAACAGAATTCCATCCAGGCACACATTCATTCAACCACAGAGCTTCCTGTACAGCAGCAATATCTTCAATGAACTCAAACCCATCAGATTCATTCCCTTTTTCCACTTAAACCCATGGAAATCAACACAATTCTTCTTTGATTCTTGAATTCTATACTCCGGCTACTTCACCACAATCCTGAATCATCACAACCCACTCTCTAGAAGTAGCAACATACCCATTTCTCCTATGATCTATTTCTTTTTCTGAGCTTCAATTTCATACCATATTCTCGTTCTCAGATCCAGAGACAAACCCTAATTCAACATTAAATCGGCTCTATTTTAATTTCCAACCCTAATTTCTTCCTCTTCAATTTCTCAATTCAATCATCTTCGTGTCCTTTAGAAACCCTTCTTCGATCTGTACAAACCCTAATCTTCCATGAGATCTTATAATCCTAATTATTCTCTCAATTCACATCCATCTCTTGATTTAATCAACAACTTCAATTTGAACAAAACCCAGCTACTCCCGGATTTCACTGTGTTCTTCGATTTCGGTTTTAATGGCAGCAGCCGCTGTTTAATAATTCAGAGAAAGGAAAGTGAAATAAAGAGAAGAAAAAATATCTTCTCCATTGAGGGTGGGTTAAAGTAGTGAGTTATTGTAGAAATCGAGGGTCGCCTAGCACGGGTCGATTGCCGATCTATTTCCTTTGTCCATAATTGTTATGGGGCGAGGTCCATGTTCTCATCCGTTCGTGGATGTTTAATGTACAGGGTCTGCCAGAGATAATTTCTTACTAGTTTGTTAGTAAAGGGGGGGGGGGGGCAAACTCGCAAGGAAAATAGATGTTTTGAAGTCGCCACCTGACTAAGGGAGTCAGGACCCTTTTAACTAGTTTGAATTCTTTTGAGGAAAACAAAACCTAGTTATGACTTGCATATTTATGGTCTGCTATCGAGAGTCTGGGTAAGGAGATTCTAGTACGGGATGGGAAGGTGTTAGGCACCCATCAGCCGCCCAATCGTAAGATTGGCCTCTACTTCATGATTAAATGGGAAAAGTTTATAATTTACTTTTATCAATGCTTATGTGCAGGATTTTAATACCGAAATTTATTAGAAATTGAGAAAAGATTCTTATGCATCAATTATTTAGAATATAGAATTAATGCAAACTTTAATATTATTTATATATATATATATAATAAACATATTTATTATGGGTCTAATGTGGGAGGGAATTCCGCTTTAAACCCACACTTTGACTTATCCCACTTGGAAAATTAATAATAAAGCATAATTATTTTTATGTAATGTAAAGAGTAGATGCGGTGTTACTACGAAATGGAAAACCATTCCGTTCCCGTATGACTACATGATTACCGAAGAGATAGGAAATTAATATACCTGAACTATGATATTGAAACTTGAAGGATTCTTAGGATGATTTGTTGCTTTCGTCAAGTATGCAGAAAGTAATTAAAGTACCAGCAATTTAATGCTAATCTTTTAAGAACTTAAAGACAATTAACTTGAAATATGATGTAAGAAAACTTGAAAATATTCTAATGATGGTTTCTTGCTTTTGTCAAGTATGCAGAAAATAATTAAAGTACCAGCAATTTAATGCTAATCCTTTAAAAACTTAAAGACAATACTTGATTTGATATTACTAAGCGAAAGAAAAATAAAGGAGAAAGTGTTTGAATGCGAGAAATTATTATTGAGTCTCTGCTCGAAGTGTTTTCCAGTCTAAAATGAAGTCTCTGGAGTGTTTTTCGTTGTTTTTGAATGAGAAATTCGATCTCTATTTATAGGGAAAAAATCTTCAACTCTCCGCCAATTTCGGGCTGCTTTGTTGAAAAAAAGGCCGTAAATCGTCCTTTTTTTCTTTCTTCTTTTCTTCGCAAATTTTCCTTCGTTGCTTTTCAATTGTATGCGACAATTAAAAATCTGATTATGACATGTGGGTCCGTTGGGTAATGTTCACGGTACTGTTACTATTCAAAACTACTGCTATTGTTCACCGGTGTTACTGTTCACCGCATCAAGAACATGATTGCTGTGAAATTAGTCTCCTACCCAAGCTCCATATCATCCCTAAGAACCTAGTGATGAATTCAAAATCCAAAATCATTGTCGATCAAAATCCATCATCATCGTGATTATCATGATGACCACCATTAAGAACACCCATGTTCTTCATGAGGAAGAAAGAGAGGTTCCCTTAGTAAAAAATTGGGTGCCTTTAGTATTTCCCTGGAACTTGACTGCTTTGACTTTTAGTCTTATGAGATTTTGTTTTGCTCATAACTTCTTCATACAAACTCAGAATGATTCCATTCTTTCGCCATTGGATTCGTATTTTCTTCCTCTCTTTCATGATAGCGAGAATTCCTAGGTTTGGAAGGATAATGAAATGGGTAGGAGCTGTGCTTGTGGGCTTGAGAGCTTGTGGGCTTGATTGGTAGAGCTTGTGGGCTTGATTGGTTGAGCTTATGGGCTTGATTGGTAGAGCTTGTGGGCTTGAGAGCTTGTGGGCTTGATTGGTTGAACTTATGGGCTTGATTTAAAGGATATGAAAATCCTTAATGGCTCCACAAAGAAATTTCTCTTGTATCCGGCTTCGAAGTATAAGAATGATATTTTCTATGGAAGGTACGGAAATGGGGTGTCAACAGTTGCCCCTCTTTGAGAGTAACCGTTTTAGGTTAACGAACAAAGCCCTGAACACCCTTTCGCACCTTATCTTTTCCAAGAGGTGATTTTGATGGGTTGATGAAGAAAGTCCTGACGTTAGTCGGGTTTGCCGCAGTTAAGCTTGTCATCTCCATTTTCTTGATTTTTGAACCTTTGCGGTTGATTCAGTTGGATTGCCCTTCGTTCGAGACGATTGATATAGTTGAATAGGTTGATGAAGAAATTATGACGTTGGCCGAGTTTGCTGCAGTTAAGCTTGTCAGCTCCATTTTCTTGATTTTTGAACCTTTGCGGTTGATTCAGTTGGATTGCCCTTTGTTCGAGACGATTGAAATAGTTGAATAGGTTGATGAAGAAATATACTAACGTTGGCTGGGTCTGCCCCAGTTGAGCTTGTCGGTTTCATTCACCTTCTGAAAGCATCTTCTTGGCTTGATTTCCACGCTTTGTGTTGACATGCCTTGTTTTTCTTTCACGAGACGATTCTTGAAAAAGTATTTTTTTTTTTCAAAAACTTCTTGAGGAAGTAATTACCTTTTTTTTTTAATTTATAAGATAGGGGAGAAAGACCTTTCTTTAGGTAAGAAACTCCTTTTCTTTTCTTCAATATGTCGTCTAGGCGGATGACTATCATTATTCCTGATCCTCCAACTTTGCCTATGATGCGTAGAAGACGAAGAGTTGGGGTTTTAAACGATGTGGATGATCACGTTTCTGCAAGAATCCGGGAAGACCCTGTAAGTTTCCTTGTTGATCGAAATTTTCTTCTTTGTTTTCTAAGTTTCCTTTCATTATTTCTCAACCACTGCTTTCTTTCATAGAATTACGCTTGGGCGCGTATTCGAGGAGGGACCACTGGTATAGTAGAATGGTGGCTGGTGTTGAGACGATGCAAAGGTGTACGTGATCTTGTACAACAGATTGGTTGGTACGACTTTATTGAAGCTTTGGAACCGTTCCATGATGGCGAGAATGCTTTAATTGTGGCAGAAAGATGGTGGGGTGATACTAATTCATTTCACCTGCCACATTGTGAGTTAACCATCACTCCTCTGGATTTCTACATGATTACTGGCATCCGTGTGGGGGTAGGAGCTCCCGTCCCGGTGGGCGAAAACGTGACAGAGGAGAATGTCCGAAACCTGTTGGGACCACATTGTGGGGATATCTTCCCTAAAAATTGGTATGTCAGCTTAGCAGGCTTGAAGACAAGTTTCTCGGTCCCTGAGCTGGATCTCATCGCGACGCTTCAAAATATGATGCTAAAGTTATTAATGTTACCAGAGCTTTCTTGATCTTTGTTGCGGGTCATACCTTCCTTGACTCTTCTGGTGGCTATATCAAATCTGGTTACTTGGCAGCATTTTCTGACCTTGAATTGGTGAATTTTTACGATTGGGGAAGTTGTGCGATGGCACGACTTTACACCTATCTGTCTCGAGCAACACGCCTTCAAACAAAAGCCTTATGTGGGTTCTGGACCATCTTGAATGTGAGTACATTTTCCTTGCTTTAAGTTGAACGATTTTGGACCCCCTTTTTTAACACCCATATTCTTTCTTTGTAACAGTATTGGTGTTACGAATATTTTCCTCTTAGTCGCCCTCCTTTTGATACAAGCTTCTCCAATAGTCAAACATTTCCTCGAATGGCTAGATGGAAAGGTGCACTTCGAAGGCACTCGACTGCATATACGCGCCTTTATTTGGAGGGGGCGACAGTTGAATCTGTAAGAAACCCTATTTTTTTTTATTTTTTTTTTTTTATTATTAATATATATATATATATACCTCCATTTTGATCGCAGATTTGTTGGGACCCTTGGAAGGATTATCTGATTCGGCGTGATCAAAGAGCCATTCATGCCATGTCGTCTAGCATGCTTCGGTACTTGTTACGTGGCCCGGATTACTGTGCTTGGTATCTTGGTGACCGATTTGGGAGACAAATTAGTCAACCAGACGCTACACCCCGTTTTCCTCCTCCTAACGTTACATGTTTTCCTTATGCATCGTTTAGTGATATGGACGAGATTTCATGTCAGCCGCAACGTTCCTATGAAGATTCCGTTGATCGGGGAATGAATTTTGAATCATATTGGAGATCGGTTTCTTTAGGTCCACCTCTTGCTATCCAATCTTGCCGAGAGAATCTTGTAGTGGGTGATCCGGGTTTTGCCCCTCGTCCATTATTGATGGGATCTTCCAGCAATGCTTCTTCTCAACAAGTTCCACTAACGGGCTTCGGTCATCTTCTTCCAACATGGGATTTTCAAATACCTATCTTGGGGACTTCAAATGTGGTTCCAATTGCAGGTGGCCCTGTTGACCGTGAAGATATTATTGGTTTACCTCTCCCGGATGATATTCCTGAGGTACCACTGTTACTCTGCTCTTCTTGACTTAATGACTTAATACTTTTTATTGACTCCTTTCTCGCTTCAGGCTTCCAGACCTCTTCAAGAATACTTGCTCCGTTTGGTGGATAGCCGTGGGCGCCAGTTGACATCGGTGGTGAATGAGATGTACGGTATCATGTTGAGATATGATGAAGTCAGTAGAGAATCCTTGGGGAGGCAGGCATGTATTGATACTCTTTCTGAAGAATTATCTACGCTTCGACTTCTTTACGAGGTAGACTGCATTTTTTCTTTTGTTTCTCTTTTTTTTTTTTTTTTGATTTTTTTTTTCTTTGATTTTTTTTTTTTTTTTTTTTTTTTTTTTTTTTTTTTTTTTTTTTTTCACGGGGAAAAGGGGCTAGCGGATCGGATGAATGACCCTAATGGGTTGAAGAAGCCCAACGGGTTACGGGTTTCATTTCGGTTTGCCCGAATAGCAGTTTGATGGAGCCCTAATCTTTTGCTTTAAATACTTCATTTTCTTCTTCCTCGACCATCAGTTTCTCTTTCTTCCTTTTTTTTTCCTGCTCTGCAAATCTGCCTCTTTCCTCCATCTTTTCATCAGATCCTTCTTGTATGTGCCGGATCTGGACTGTGATCTTTCTTTTTTTGATCACCGTCTTCATGTTCTTCTACTTTCTGCTTGTTTGGTTCATCGCCATAGTAATCATTTACTTGTGGAGTATGCGAGATGCAGTTTGAGCGGCTGAAAGTAATGATAACTGAAGTGAGATTTTGGTGGAATCTCAGTATAGATCTGTATGAATCTTCTCTTTTCTGTACTTGATAGTGGTGCATCTTGAGATCCAGATTAATGTTCGGCTCGAAGATGAAGATCTGATGATTTAGGGGAAGACGCAAGATCATTCCATATGCAGTTTCAAAATACATACAAAGATAAATCCAGATTTCAAAGTTGAAATCGGATTTAGATTTAGATGTATTCTGACAAGTATGGATGATCTGCCTGTGATGAAGATGTCTAGATCTAGTGTGTCACATGGACACTTTTACCACTATTACACATTGGTTTCGATCAATGGGAAATGGTGAAGAAGTTGGATCTTGGTCTAGACTCAAATAAAATCACCAGCTTTCCTTATTTGTTTTTCATTTCTTCTTCTTTGGTTTGCCGTCAGATCATTTTTTTATTTCTTGTTGTTGTTCTTCTTTTTTTCTTTTCTTTTGTTTGTTTCTTATTGTTGTTGCTTTTTTTTCTCTCGATCTGATCATGTATTCTTCAGATAAGGAAGAGTTCATGCTTTTCATTGTTGTAGACGAAGATTCTGTAATTCCTTCATTTGTGAATGAAATATTTTCTTTCTGGTGGTGCTTTTGTTCTTTGGTTTGACTTGCACTGACTGTGCAGATCGTTGACTCGGTGGAGAAGCCTTAATTCAGATAACTCGTCGTTCACAAAAAGCTTAAAGCATGGTTAGAACATGATTAGGCTTAAAATAACTCAAGAAACGTTTGCCTCGGTTGCCTATTTGGTACGTGTGCAAGGCACAGTATCATCCTAGGGCTTTCATCATCATCAGCATTTATTTTATTTTTATTTTTATTTTTTGAAAACAAAATAAAAAACTTAAAAATTTACAAAACTGAAATTTTGATTTGGAGAGTTTGTCTCAGCTGCCTATCTGGTTGCTCATAACACCATACCCAAATCCTAAGCTTTACATCATTGATAAACTCTCCGATTTTTTTTTTGTTTTTTTTTTTATTTTAAAACAAATTTTAGCAATCTGTTTTTTTTTTTTAAAACAAATTTTAGCAATCTGTTTTTTTTTTTTTTTTTTTGAAAAACAAGTTGATAAAGTAAAGAACAATGATAAGTGCTTGACAAACCAGTTGTTCTTTTGAGGAGGTGCAGGGATTGGTTATGATGGGATGTTTCCTTCGAGTAGGCATAATACCTCTTGAGTTGATCTGCATTCGTGGGCCTTGCATGTTCTTCTCCATCTAGGTCCATTAATTGTATTTCCATCCCCTGAAAATCTTTTTGACAATGAATGGGCCTTCCTACTTTGGATTGAACTTGCCCCTTGGGTCGGTGTGCTTTACTGGACGGATCTATTTGAGCACGAGATCTCCTTTGTCGAAGTTGCGTGGTTGCTCGTGTTTGTTGAAACTGCGCGCAACTTTTCCCTGGTATGGTTGGGGATGGTCGGATGCTGCTTTTCTGAGAAATATTCTATGAACAAGTTGATGGTCATCGGCCATGTTGCAGATTGAACATGTTCGTTGGTTGCATACCATATTGTTGCTCTGCCAGTTAGGCTACAGCCGAAGTATTTCTTTAGATATCTCTCTTCGTTCATCTCCCATTTCTCCATGCATGAAAGATATGAGTTAAGGTGAAGAATTGGTGATTCCACGCCATCGTAGATCGGGAAATCATCCGCCTCAGAAAGTTGTTGCTCAACACTCGTAGAGTCCATGCATACTTGTGTAGTTCCTTCTTGTAATTGATCTGGCGTCATTATGACTTCTTGCAACCTGGAGATTTATATTTCTTGCATTTCTTCTCCTTTGCTATGGTTGTCGGAAAAATCCTCTTCATTGTCAGAGAGACTTAAAAAATCATTGAGTTGAGCTTTTAGATTGGATAGAGCTTTCTCAGATTTTTTCAACTTATCCTTATAAGATGTTACTTTCTTTATGGCGGAGTTGATGCGATACTTGAAACTCATTTTCCGGTTGAGGAATTCATTTGTAACATCTTTTAAGTTGATAACATGCTTTTCATGTTCAGGAAAGCTTGTGTCACCATGAAATGTTTTAGGAGCGTCATCATTGTTAAAAGACCTCTCTGTTCTTGAGGACTTGATTCCTTCGCAGAAGTACACTTTAACGACCATGCACATCTTTTACAGTAACACTTCTAGTTGTAAGAGCCATAAGCTTCAATGGTTCACAACCAATGATGGTACCTGAAATATGAACCTTTCTCAAATAAATATTAGTAAAAAAAAAAAAACATTTTCCTTTTAATCATTTTTCAAGTCGAATCTCTTATTTATTCCCCAGCAGAGTCGCCACTGTAGAAATCGAGGGTCGCCTAGCACGGGTCGAGTGCCGGTCTATTTCCTTTGTCCATAATTGTTATGGGGCGAGGTCCATGTTCTCATCCGTTCGTGGATGTTTAATGTACAGGGTCTTCCAGAGATAATTTCTTACTAGTTTGTTAGTAAAGGGGGGGGGGGGGGCAAACTCTGCAAGGAAAAGAGATGTTTTGAAGTCGCCACCTGACTAAGGGGAGTCAGGACCCTTTTAACTAGTTTGAATTCTTTTGAGGAAAACAAAACCTAGTTATGACTTGCATATTTATGGTCTGCTATCAGAGAGTCTGGGTAAGGAGATTCTAGTACGGGATGGGAAGGTGTTAGGCACCCATCAGCCGCCCAATCGTAAGATTGGCCTCTACTTCATGATTAAAGGGGAAAAGTTTATAATTTACTTTTATCAATGCTTATGTGCAGGATTTTAATACCAAAATTTATTAGAAATTGAGAAAAGATTCTTATGCATCAATTATTTAGAATATAGAATTAATGCAAACTTTAATATTATTTATATATATATATATATAATAAACATATTTATTATGGGTCTAATGTGGGAGGGAATTCCGCTTTAAACCCACACTTTGACTTATCCCACTTGGAAAATTAATAATAAAGCATAATTATTTTTATGTAATGTAAAGAGTAGATGCGGTGTTACTACGAAATGGAAAACCATTCCGTTCCCGTATGACTACATGATTACCGAAGAGATAGGAAATTAATATACCTGAACTATGATATTGAAACTTGAAGGATTCTTAGGATGATTTGTTGCTTTCGTCAAGTATGCAGAAAGTAATTAAAGTACCAGCAATTTAATGCTAATCTTTTAAGAACTTAAAGACAATTAACTTGAAATATGATGTAAGAAAACTTGAAAATATTCTAATGATGGTTTCTTGCTTTTGTCAAGTATGCAGAAAATAATTAAAGTACCAGCAATTTAATGTTAATCCTTTAAAAACTTAAAGACAATACTTGATTTGATATTACTAAGCGAAAGAAAAATAAAGGAGAAAGTGTTTGAATGCGAGAAATTATTATTGAGTCTCTGCTCGAAGTGTTTTCCAGTCTAAAATGAAGTCTCTGGAGTGTTTTTCGTTGTTTTTGAATGAGAAATTCGATCTCTATTTATAGGGAAAAAATCTTCAACTCTCCGCCAATTTCGGGCTGCTTTGTTGAAAAAAAGGCCGTAAATCGTCCTTTTTTTCTTTCTTCTTTTCTTCGCAAATTTTCCTTCGTTGCTTTTCAATTGTATGCGACAATTAAAAATATGATTATGACATGTGGGTCCGTTGGGTAATGTTCACGGTACTGTTACTATTCAAAACTACTGCTATTGTTCACCGGTGTTACTGTTCACCGCATCAAGAACATGATTGCTGTGAAATTAGTCTCCTACCCAAGCTCCATATCATCCCTAAGAACCTAGTGATGAATTCAAAATCCAAAATCATTGTCGATCAAAATCCATCATCATCGTGATTATCATGATGACCACCATTAAGAACACCCATGTTCTTCATGAGGAAGAAAGAGAGGTTCCCTTAGTAAAAAATTGGGTGCCTTTAGTATTTCCCTGGAACTTGACTGCTTTGACTTTTAGTCTTATGAGATTTTGTTTTGCTCATAACTTCTTCATACAAACTCAGAATGATTCCATTCTTTCGCCATTGGATTCGTATTTTCTTCCTCTCTATCATGATAGCGAGAATTCCTAGGTTTGGAAGGATAATGAAATGGGTAGGAGCTGTGCTTGTGGGCTTGAGAGCTTGTGGGCTTGATTGGTAGAGCTTGTGGGCTTGATTGGTTGAGCTTATGGGCTTGATTGGTAGAGCTTGTGGGCTTGATTGGTTGAACTTATGGGCTTGATTTAAAGGATATGAAAATCCTTAATGGCTCCACAAAGAAATTTCTCTTGTATCCGGCTTCGAAGTATAAGAATGATATTTTCTATGGAAGGTGCGGAAATGGGGTGTCAACAGTTATATTCGATGCCTGGTCCCCTAGATAAGGGTTAACCAACTAGAAGCCCCTTAACTTGTGGTAGCTTTCTTTTAATACTTATCCAAAAAGAGAGGTGCCCCTTAACCTTTGGTTGGCTCTGGATAGTGTTCGCCAGTGACAATTTTGACCTTTTTGCTCAAATTGGATTATTTATTCTCCTTTTATTACGTGCGACTCCAGAGTACCTAATAACTCAAAAACACGCGTAAAATACATAATTTACAAGAAAAATAGCAAAGAAAGCATAAACTCTATGGATGGTAAGTACGGTGTATTCTACACCTATCAAATTCCCCCACACTTAGACTTTGCTAGTCCTCGAGCAAATCAAACCAAAACTTACAACTTCAAAGCGTTCCAGCATCCCAAGCATCCAAAGATTTATGAGGACATATAGTTTCTGCATGCTAGTAATGAGAAGTTAGAAATACTAAAGAACATATTCTCATTCTTAAATGTTGAGTAAGAAATAACCACACCATAATGAGAGAACGCGTTTTTGAGAAACGATCAATAAGCATTTCGCCTCGACTTCTGCCTCACCAAAAAGGGTTTTATGAAATTGCACTCAAAAAGACGGCTTTTTTATGGGTCTCACATGTGTGCAGGTAGGAATGAAGAGAGAATTCCTGCAACACGTTGAATGGTGGGAAGAATAACTTCCGAAATATTTTTGAAAACCACATCTTTTAACATTTTGAAAAACCATTTTTCTGACGATCTCTAAGAAAGGAAATCAACCACTATTATCGAGGATAAGATTACTTACTTACCTTCACATATGATTTCCAATTATGATAACACCACTCTCACGGCATCCAATAGAAACGTATTCCTCTCCTCGTCTTTATCTTCTTAATCCTCGTCTTTGGCTTCAACTATTGATGATAAGCACTTGAATTTCATAGATCCTTGACAATTTGTAACCTTTTTCCTTAAAATCCATGTCACTTGAAACTTCCTTATAAATTTTCCTTCCCCACGGCTTATTCAATAAACAAAAACAAAACAATAATAGATATTTCTCTTGTCTCAATTTTTTTTTCTTTTTTTTAAAACAAGAGAAACAAAATACAAAACAAAGTGAAATAAAACAAACCATGGCCGTGAAAAGTACTTTACCGCTTGATTCTTCACAACTTGTATCGTCTCTAAATCATAAACTTCAATAATTCTCATCTTTTGCTTTTCTTCGCTCTTGTAAATAAGTCTTCAACTTTGATATATAATTATGCTCATTGTATTTTGCTTTACTGGATATAAAAATTTGCTCTTTTTCTTGTTCCATTGTTGCTTGTAAACCTCAAATGCCTTTAACTTTCCTTGTAGATTTTGATGTCGCTCCCTTGTTGATGATTATGGTCTTCCTATGGACCCGTTGTTGTCGAGAGAGAGAATGGTGCTAACTGTAAATCGAACTACAAGAAGGAGGCTTTCATCCATAGACGTCACCCTCATGATTGACAAAAATTAGCACTCAAGAGATCAAAAATAGTGATGAAATTGGTGTGAAGTTGGGTAGCTCACCATTCTACCCGGAATTAACGTACGGTGACACACACTCAAAAGAAAGCTTTTTAGTTAAATGGAAAAATTCTGGTCGGTGTCTCACATGATATAAAAACGGGTAGTCTCCACTAATGATTGATCAACAACTCTAATAATGCATTCTTCTCTGCTCCTAATTTGCATCACCGGCATGATTAAATCCATTATTTAACACTCTAACAAGCAATAAATCGAATGTAGTTCCCTAACACTTCCAAGTTCAATTATGTCGGTCAGAATTCTCTATGTAAACATATCTAGAAGTATGCTAGTGACTCTAAAATCTCTAAAAGTTGAAAATTTTATGCAAATTTTTTTTTTATGCAAAAATATATGCTTAGCCACTCCCCCACACTTAAACCTTACATTGTCCTCAATGTAATTGAATCGTCCAAGTAAAGTCAAGGTGGGAAATCTTAATATGAAATGGAACAAGAAAAATAAACAAACAAAACTCAAAGAAAATAAACACAAAGGGATAGGAAATACAAAACCGGTGGGTTGCCTCCCACTTAGCGCTTGTTTTAAAGTCGACGGCCCGACTTGGCTTCTTGTAAGATTCATTCCCCATATACTAACAATCAGAAAATTTGGGGATCCACCCATGGTACCTGTTTTGCAAACAATAGCTTCATACAAATGTTAGCACAAGAAAATAATAGTGAAATTATCGCCCGGTAGAAATTTCCTCCACACTTATTCTTTTCCACACCCGGAAGTGTATAAAGAACATAGAATTTGGGAATTTCCATGCATTCCACTTGGCAAACCTGCATAGTGTTAGAATCAAGTGTTTCCAATGGTGGATATCAAGAAACAAATTCATTCAAAAGTACTTTCGAAGAACATACATTCAATCCAATAAGAGGTAAAGGAGAATAATTAATATGCAAAGGGTTATACAAACCTTGCACAATCTCTTGTATCACGGTATCTTCTTCATTCATAAAAAATTCGAGTGAATTACTTACCTCTTGAATATCATGGTCCTCTATCAAACTTTGCAACCATTCTTCATCATTTTCTATCTTAACTAAAGTCTCGGCATCATCATAATCATTAGCAAGTTCAATTGGGTCTTCCACAATATCATTCAATTCGGTTTCATTATCGAGCATCACCTCTTCAACATCTTCATCATCGGAATCGGGCCATTCCTCTCTCATAAAATATTCTTCGGTATAAATTATAAGATCTTATTGTGAGGGTGATACACCATTTACAACAATAGGTAAGTCACACACAATCTCCTACTTTTGAATAGGGGAAGGATCGTTATTATGATCTGGAGTTGGAATAACTTCCTCATTGTTGCAACGCTCATACACTTCCGCGGACTCATATCTTTCCCTAAGAATTTTTTTCCATGCACTAAATGCATCTTCCTCAAGCTCTACCTTTTGAATAGGTGATTGATCATTATTAAGATCAAGGCTTGAGTAAGCTACACTAGCGTCATCAAAAGTCCCCAAAGGTTGGTCCTTTTAAACACAATCATCTTCTTTATCGGAATCACCATAATAAGAATCTTCATCGGTTTCATACCCTTTATCCCGACGTCGTGTAAGTTCCATATGAATGGTCCTACTAATTTCTGCGACAAGCTCTTCCGAATCCCCATCATCTTCCAATTTGTATAACTTTTGTGCAAGTTTACGAACATTAACACGCTTACCCCCGTGTATAGAGTTTCTAGATTGTATATCCTTAAAAAGTGAAGGAAAAACACGATGAAGAGGAGTATATTCCCAATTCTCTATCTGCACATTACTAGAAAACAATATATTAGAAGCATAACTATCCGTCCATCCTCGTAATTGTCCACTTACATACCCGTCATAAGGTTGTTGATATGCATGAGAATATCCATAAGGTTCCGTAGGATTTTGATCATAGCCAAAAGATTGGTTTTGATTGTATCCTAAGGATGGTTGGAAGTTTCCATGATGTTGAGGTTGAAAACCGTATTGATTGTTGGAATATGCTTGCTCTTGTCCACCATACATGGAAAACCGGTACCTGAATTTTTCTTCTCAAAAACTAAGTTAGATATGATAAAGAATCCAACAAAGCAAGAATAAAGCAAAAAATAAAAAGAAAACAACTAAAATCATCCGATGCTCCCCGGAAACGGCGCCACAATTTGATGCGTGTCGTAACCACAACAAATTAATTAATATTTTACTACCTAATTAACAAGTAATATAGGGTAGTCAAGATCGATCCCACGAGGAGCACGAGATTCTAGTTGTAAAATTTTCACACAAAGGGGGGTATTGGTTAAGAATTTAAGAAAGATCAAGGAATCCTTCTTCGCTGCAAAACAATGATTAAATTTACGTTCTTTTCCACTTTTTATTAGTCACAAATTATCACCAACTGTAGGTATAACAGATAGATCAGTGCAAACCCCAAAATCCCTTATATCACCGGATACGGAAGTTCTCGACTACCAGATTATATTCACCAAACCACCTAGTAGTAGATCACCCAAGATGTAATTTAGTTAAACGCATTAAGATTTATGAATTTATTAGGTTGATATTAGTAGTTAGACTCTTAGATCAAGGTCCACTTGCTAATGTTGTTTTCACACACAATTGCTCCACGGAATCCCTCCGCAAGGTCTTGTGTTTTGAACTTATGTAAAGAGTCAAGAAACGATTACTTATCCCCTAACTTTCACTAGCTATAGATCAAATTAACAAATTAATTTAGTTGCGCACCTAAACAATCTATCAATCAACCATGAATGTAAAAACAAACGATAATCATGTGAAAACTTCAAAGTAGATTTAAAACAAAACTCAAAACATGTTAAGAACTAGGAATTCATCCTCAATCAAATTAGTTACTCATATTAAAAAGTTCACACAAAGAATAAAGAAAAGAATTGTGTGTGTAAAAGTGTGCAAAAGATATGTAAAAGATGTGTGTATCTAAGTGTATATGTGTGTAAGTGTATCAATGTGTATATAGAAAAGTAGAGAACTTCTCTATTTATAGGCTTCAATGTTCTCCATATCTTCCAAGGAATAGAATCCCTTTCCTTTAGCACTTCAATTTCCAAATCCAAGCCTTTCTCAAATATCCCATCTTCTCTTTCCAAGCCCAATTCTCCATCCAATTCCAAGTCCAAGTCTTCACATCCCATGAGAGAAATCCACACAAAATTCTGCAACTTTGGCTCGCCGGAAAACTGGGTTTTTGGCCGGAAATAGGCCGGAATCCGTCGCCGCCGGCAACCTTAGATTCTCCTCCGGCAAGGGAATATTCCTTCACGTCCCCGTCCAAGTTAACAGTCAAACGGGTCAAATCGTTAGTCAACAGAGTCAAGATAAGGTAAAGTCGAACACCGAGTCAGCTGTCTAACTCGGCTGATTGGTCTAACTAAATTGGGTTGAATCGGCCCATCGTCCGGCACTGAGTTAACTCGTCGGAGCAGAAAATCCGACAGAGCTCCGTCTGTTTCTGGGTATTTTCCCGGCCGAATTCAGGCCATTCTTCTCTTCAATTCCTGTGTCAAACCTAACGTACATCTAGACATTCAAACAGAATTCCATCCAGGCACACATTCATTCAACCACAGAGCTTCCTGTACAGCAGCAATATCTTCAATGAACTCAAACCCATCAGATTCATTCCCTTTTTCCACTCAAACCCATGGAATTCAACAAAATTCTTCTTTGATTCTTCAATTCTATACTCCGGCTACTTCACCACAATCCTGAATCATCACAACCCACTCTCTGGAAGTAGCAGCATACCCATTTCTCCCATGATCTATTCCTTTTTCTGAGCTTCAATTTCATACCATATTCTCGTTCTCAGATCCAGAAACAAACCCTAATTCAACATTAAATCGGCTCTATTTTAATTTCGAACCCTAATTTCTTCCGCTTCAATTTCTCAATTCAATCATCTTCGTGTCCTTCAGAAACCCTTCTTCGATCTTTACAAACCTTAATCTTCCATGAGATCTTATAATCCTAATTCTTCTCTCAATTCACATCATCTCTTGATTTAATCAACAACTTCAATTTGAACAAAACCAGCTACTCCCGGCTTTCACTGTGTTCTCCGGTTTTGGTTTTAATGGTAGCATCCGCTGTTTAATAATTCATAGAAAGGAAAGTGAAATAAAGAGAAGAAAAAATATCTTCTCGATTGAGGGTGGGTTAAAGTAGTGAGTTATATTCGATGCCCGGTCCCCTAGATAAGGGTTACCTAACTAGAAGCCCCTTAACCTGTGGTAGCTTTCTTTTAATACTTATCCAGAAGAGAGGTGCCCCTTAACCTTTGGTTGGCTCCGGATAGTGTTCGCCAGTGACAATTTTGACCTTTTTGCTCAAATTGGATTATTTCTTCTCCTTTTCCTACGTGCGACTCCAGAGTACCTAATAACTCAAAAACACGCATAAAATACATAATTTACAAGAAAAATAGCAAAGAAAGCATAAACTCTATGGATAGTAAGTACGGTGTATTCTACACCTATCAGGCACGAACAATTGCCTATGGCTTTATGGGATTATTGAACCGCGCCAAGGAGCTCGATTGGGACTTCACCATATTCTCTTGTCTATGGGCCGATGCCATACTCTCGGCAGAAATCAAAATTCCTTCAGCAAGGATCGCAACATCCAGTGGAGTGCAATGGGATGAAGCCAAAGTATCCAACTCGAGAGTTGCTGAACTGGACATGCTCGAGTCAAAGTGGGCTAAGGTGGAAAATATGTAGAAACCTACAAGCAAAGAATCTCCAGAGCTTACAATAAAATGGTAAGACCTCGAACATTTCAAGTAGGGGATCTGGTATTAAAGACATCAAAGCACATTCAACAAGAAATGTCTGCTCACAAGTTCTCTCCGAAATGGGAAGGACCGTATGTAGTCACCAAAGCAGTATCCAGCGGATACTACAAAATCTTAAAGATTGACGGAGGAGTGGAAGGAAATATAATCAACAACAAATGTCTCAAAGCATATTACGCCTGATCCATAGAAAAGAACTGTCTTTTCATCATTTCATCATTGCAAGCATTTTCAAAAATGTAATTTCCATTCCTCCAAAGAGAATTCAAATTCTCCTTTGTTCATTAAACATTTCATAAATGAGCAAAATTCATTTGTACCATGATCAATTATTCCACCTAACCAGAAACTTAAACCAATTCAAAAACAACAATCATAAATGCTCAATCAGAGCAAACCATCCAGCAGTGGATAATCCCTATAATAAACTCTATCAAGTTTCTTCTGAAAGATCCTAGTCTTTACCTTCAAATCCTCAATTGCTTTCTCGACCCTAGAAGATTCCAGAGCCAGTATCTTCTCCTCCTCCAATAAAGCAATGTTCACGAAAATCGCATCAGCAGCCTCCGCCGCTTTATGAATCTTGATTATATCAAGTCGACGACGAAGCCAGCTCACATTAAATCGCAATGTCTCACAGTTTGAGATCATCTCATCCCATTCATGAAGCTCATGGTTTTTAACATCTCGCAAGTGCATCTGGTTCATTTCCTCTATAATTGGCAACAGTCCAGCTACCGTGGTTAAGAGAGTAGGAAGAAAGCCTTTCCATACCTCTGTAGTGGCAATATGGCCATAATTCTTCTAGATCTTAGTATACAGAGGCGCATGACATTTGGGAACGACGAACCCTCCAACCACCTCATTGTCCGGGAAAGTATTGATCAAAGGAGCTTCGAATAGGAGTCCAACTGCAGGGTATTCACGGGCATGAACACTATCTCCTATCCCCATGGACTCTACTGAATCTTCACCGACTCAGTCAGTGCTATCCTCAACCTCAACTACAGTCACAGACTTTTCGCTCCTTCTTCTGGCATCGACAACGATGCGAACATCCGCCTGCAATGAAACAAAAGAGTATTTAATTTCAATAGAGCACAATATAATATCAAGAGTGATAAGATTGCTTATAGATTATCCAGCCTTAGCATGAGATGACCTACACCGGAAAGGAGATCTAACAGTTCGCTTGGGCCGAGAAGAAGCGTTTTTCTGATTATCCCGCAATAAGTCGTTTGCTTAATGATCAAATCGTCATATTGATCAGGCAAAGATGAAAAGAAATGAAACTTACTGAGATGGAGGTTGCTATTTCACGCTTCAACTGAGTATCATCTTGAGAAGAGATACCATTGCTTGACATGGTGGCAACAAGGTATGATCAAGAATTCTCTGCACGATGAAACT
The DNA here is from genome assembly GCA_023529315.1 of Papaver bracteatum. Taxonomy (NCBI): domain Eukaryota; kingdom Viridiplantae; phylum Streptophyta; class Magnoliopsida; order Ranunculales; family Papaveraceae; genus Papaver; species Papaver bracteatum. The sequence goes on along the minus strand of JAJJWX010002210.1, from coordinate 545,393 downwards.
AACTCAGGAATTGAAGAAATATTTGCGTAGACGATAGACTCGAAGTCTTGAATATATATGTTATACATGGTGGAGGTTTATCTTCTGTTGATAGTCAATTCAGTTGCGGGTTTTACTGGAACCCTAAGATTTCAACAAGGACGACACTGAAGATGCGGAGAAAACCCACTGAGGACTGACGCACACGGTCAAGATTACACGGATTCAGGGCACGAACATTGGTTCGTTTATTCAATCCAAAAAGAATCGACATTAATAAAAGGGTTTTCTCATTCAAAGAAAATTCTAAATCAGAAGAAAATTTGTTCAAATCGTCGAAGAAATATCTACTACGAAGCCTAAGGAACATTCAAATGCTTCACAAAGAAAAGAAGATGGAAATAAAGCTATTCATCAGATTCATCATCACTATCCTTCTCATCATCTGAGTCATCGGAGTTGTCATCACTATCCTCCTCTTCATAATCAAAATCAGAGGCGATGGGGTTCAGACAAGCTTCAGGATCATCATCTGAATCCGAATCTTCTTCCGATTCAACTTCAATTTGCTTCATATTCCTCTGGTACTCTCTTTCACAATGATCATACCAAGTCCCCGGAACCTCCCATATGTCTTCTTCAGAATCATCAGCATCAGAGTCAGCAGGCCTCCCGTCCAAGAATTGACATTTCTCCTCAGTCTTTTGTATTTTGCGCCTGATTCGATCCTTTTCACGCCGAGCCTTTTTTGCATCATCCTCAGCTTTTATTTTAGTGAGTTCATCGAAAGTAACCCTTCGATCATTCAAGGGTACGCCAGACTTCGGCCCCTCACCCTGAGAAGCCTTGGACTTCTATACAGGAACTTTGGAATCCTCATCAGAAAATATAGAGGAAGAAGAGTAATTGTTGTTGTCGGACATTTTTCTGGAATCGGAAGCACAAAAGATTACCAACATTCAAACAAATCCATCGGCAAAAATGGTAATTCTTAACTCTTACCTTTTACACTTCCACTAACAGTAGTGAGAGTAATGCTAGAGTTAACAATTCAATATCGTTCGTTTCTTCGAAACCTACAGAAGACAAACAAAACTCAGATTTTTCATAAAATCATGAATATTTCTGCTGTGTGAACATTCACCATGGAATCATGAAAATTAAAATATTATTTCATCATAAATAATTGTTTATTTCTAAATAGTATTACACAAAACTCAAGTTTTGATTTTAGAGAAAATAATATATATTTGCATATATATATATATATATATATATATAAACAAAACGTTTTATTTACTCCCGTAAATAAAAAAAAATCAATGTGAGCAAGGATCATGAAAATAAATTTGTGGACACTCGACGGTTTCAAAAAAAAAAAAAATCCATGGATAGACCATGGTTTTATAAAATTGTTTTCCTTCGTGTCATCGTACGTATTTGAAACGAAGATTTATTTCGATTTTGTGAAAACTCACACATCATAAGATAAAGTTTTGATTTACATGAAAGCTCATACAAAAACTTTTATCACTGGACACGGGTCCATATATATATATATATATATAAAGAAGAAAAACTTTTCTACGTATCATTAACATTCCTTAAAACAAAGGTTTATTTCGGTTTTATGAAAATTCACTTTTTTCATGATAAAACTTTGGTTCACATGAAAGCTCATAAACATAGTTTTATCACTGGACTAAAATATTCATATATGAAGAAAAATATCTTTTAAATTAGGGATTATTATTATTTTGAAGACTAATGATTAAACGAACATACGTTTTCAAAAACGAGGGTTTTCGACGAAACCCACACTCATATATGCACATGTATATAATTTTATCATGATCAGTATGTGAACAACCCATAGAACTCATGAACATCATCAAAAATAAAAAAAATAAAAAAATATCGCACTTACCTGGTCGGCGCCGGCCGGAAACTTTCCGGACAGTGGCGGTTCGATCAGCGGCGTTGAAACTCCTGCGTGAAAATTTTCTCCCTCTCCTGTGCACGGACATGAAGGTGATGAAGGGATCAAAGCTCTGGTCGTGGAAAAATAAAAAATAAAAAAGAGAAAAGAGAAACAATTCCTTTATATCAAATTTTATTTCCAAAACCTAATTTTCAAAGGATTTCCTTATTGGGCCGGCCCGAGAATCCTAAACGACCAAGGACCCATCGTCCGAATCAGCGGTTCAACACCAATTTATGCTCATCAAATGATGCTCTATCATGCCACTGATATCTTCATTCAAGTCATGATTTTCTCATACTATCGAAGTCCGGTAACATCTTAACTTACGACTAAATTCAATTACTTGTATTGTTTATGACCGGAAAATCACCATTCAATGCTGAGTAAGGAACACAGATTTCCTCACTAAGCATGGGACTTAATGTAGATGGTGGATTTTCAACAAAGGCTAAAATCGTAAACCCATAATTATACGAACCTCTGATCCAGCAATCAGACGTGAGTACCGAGACACGGGTCTCTCATCGAATCCTCTGATTGAGAATACTTTCTCTCAGAGTACATGTATATATATGGTCTCACGGCTAGACAACAGCATATCTCATGAATACTGAACACTTCAGTAAATATTTCTATACAGTATCACGGGATGGACGTCTTTTAGACAGCTTGCTCTGCTAGTATAGAGCGATAATTCCTTCAGGATACAAACAACGAGTTTACCCTGACTATATAAAGGATATGAAGCTCCATCAAGATCATATCGGAATAATTAATGCTCCTAGACAGCTTGCTCTGCTAGTATAGAGTCATAAGTTAATTATTCCTAAATTCTTGGATTCATCCAAAGAATTTTCGAAAATATTCAAATATTTTCACAGATATTTCATTACTGCAAACCATGGTTCTTCCCAGCAGAAATCCATGGGTTAGTAATAAATATTCAATGCATGGGCATCTGAGCTACCTCTGAATAAGCCTCGATTTAAAAGGTGAAATTGTACTCAACGACGATGCACTAACAATCACCGCACGAACGAGTATTTCAAAATACGACGAAACGATGAACCTATGCAAAATAGGAAAGAAAATAATAAATAATTAAAAATTTACCAAGGCGCTGGGAGCATGGGACCACTGACCGGCCGACTGTGCTGTGCTGTGGTCAATCCCACGCCAGTTTCATATTTTTATCATATTTTTTGTTATTTTCCTTGAGTTCATGAAAATTCTTTCATTTGAACAAATATCTTTCGTTTTGAGGAAACTCCTTAGTTTCATGGTGTTTCTTTCACACCAAAGAAATAATATAAAATTAGGGAAGAATATTGTGGGGCGTGACCATTGGCCAACCGGCCATGCCTTGGTCCTAGCCGGCCCCACACCTCATGGTTCCTCATTATTCTATTATTATTTCCCTAATTTCATGAAAACTCCTTAATCTCATGATATTTCCTTGGTCCCATGAAAAATAATATAAAATAAGGAAAACCGTGTGCACGGGCCATAGCCGGTCGGCCAAACCTTAGATGGCCCTACAAGTCCCTTTTTATTATTATTATATTTTTCATGTTTTCATAATCCCATGAAATTCCTTGATTTCATGATATTTCCTTCAAATTATGAAATTTCCTTTAGATTGTGAAATAATACATAAAATTATGGAAAACGCACGGGACCGGGCCCTGGCCCCATGCTCCAACCCGGTCCCACACGACCATGTGTCCCTTATTTTATTATTATTATTTTTTATCTTTCCCTCATCTCATGGAAACTCCTTGATTTGAACAAAACTCTTTAATTTTAGCAAAACTCCTTGATTTTATCATATTTCCCTAATATCATGAAAATATTATGAAAATTTTGGAAAAAATGTGTGGGATTGACCCCTTGGCTGGCCGGCCATGCCTGGTCCCACACTTTATAATTCTTTCACTTTTTCATTATTTTTCTTTCATCTCATGAAGTTTTGACGGTTTTATCAAAAACCCTGGTTTCTTCATATTTTCTAAAATGATTTCTCAAACGCACATCCGAAAATATCAAAATTCCAAGAACTGAGATACAAACACTTTGGGGACATGAGCATGTTTCCTTGACTGACCAAGGTTGGCTCTTTGGCTCTCAATGATCCGGTCTTACATATGTTCACAATTTGACCTAATTTGCGCAATTGCACGTATTAGGGCCAAAACTCTTCCAAACGACTTGGAACTTCATGGAACGATCAACACTTGATCCCGCGACCACCTAAGGACGGTTTCATGACCCCTTGGTCGGTCCTCCACTTCTTTATAATTAATTAGGTTTTTTTACCTAAAACTGAACCAAGCAGTAATTTGAATAAATGATTAAACCAGAATTTAATCATTCTTTCATTAACAAGTCACCAACTCTTCAAGAGGTCTTGGTGTTTGCTCACGTGAGCATATGGGTGTTACATGATTGACCCATAGTCTCATGAAATCAATCCTTCCTTCTTTCCATGGTTCAATTCATAACAAACCATGAAGTGATCATCAATTGATCAAATTAGGGTTTCTGAGTCCAAGGATTATAATTCCAGATTCAAACACTAATAAATTTATGACGATCTCATGATCAATATTCTTATTAATTATACTCGGTTCAACTACCAGTATATTAATTAATATTTTATTTTGGTCACGCTGCCAATAATTCATCAGATGAGCGACACTTGCTCAGATAAGCAATACTTGCTCAAATCAGAGAATATTGGTTCAATTATCAATATTCAGCAAATCATTGAATGAGCAATACTTGCTCGCCTCAAATATCAACGTGAGGATCATTCCGACGTTCAATCCATGAGTTTCAGAACATTTTTACAAAATCATGTTCAACTCAGTAATTACATGGACTCATCGTCCCATGATATCACGAAGTCAGCAACTGACTAAACTAACCACGAGATGTCAATCGTGTCACTGGGGGATATCAACTAGGTTTTTGGTCTGGCTGTCTACGGCACGTGTGTTCAAACACACGATGGAATGTGAGTAATTCGTGCAATCAATTGAAGGAGTTAACAAAGTAGTGGGTGAAAAATAAACCAAGTCTCTGCACGATGAGCAACTGGTTTCAAACACTATTTCCATCTCTCCACTCTTTGATTTCATCAACTGTCACACTTCATGGGATCATGGTGTCTACAATTCCAGCAATATAAATAAGTATCTAAATCATGATTGAAGGAACAACAACGTCAACAACGACGAGAATCTCACGTCTCACCGAGATCAATAACTCATCAATTGAGCAATTACTCTCAACTGAGAAATTTCAATCATTCAGAACTTATTGTATTCAGAATTCATAACACACCCACAATCTTTGATTACCATTGATTCCACACATTTCTTAACTTCCCTCCTACAGATCAACCCATCCTCTCTTGTGACCGAATTTACTCTGAAACGGCCATTGTCTTGGTTTAGGCCGGAGTACTATCGATTGATATCTCGAATTCAAAGCACCCCCTTTGCAGCGGTGCATCCGTGTGAGGTTGAACATCTCACTCGGTTCAAGGAGTCTCCTCCGCACGGTCATCTCCTCAATTTCGTAAAAACCAGCAGATCGTTTTTCTCAATCTACACATTTACTTTATTTTTTTCCGATAAGGGTAGTATGGCCATTTTCATTGTCTCCATAATATTTATTCCACTTTTCTTCAATAAGGGTAATATGGTCATTTTCACAGTCTGTAAGAATTACTTTACTTATTTCCGATAAGGGTAGTATGGTCATTCTCATAGTCTCCATAATATTTATTGCACTTTTTTCCAATAAGAGTAATATGGTCATTTTCACAGTCTGTAACATTAACTTTACTTATTTCATATAAGGGTAGTATGGTCATTTTCACAATCTCCATCATATTTATTGCACTTTTTTCCAATAAGGGTAATATGGTCATTTTTAATGTCTGTAAGAATTACTTTAATTTTTTATTTTACTTGTTGTTCAATTCTGATATAATTTGTACTCAGTTCATCCGAAAGAGAAACTCATGTCCAACTCTGGTAATCTTAGAACCTGGGATGTTCAATTCTAATAAATTTCGTCTACAGTTCACCGGATGAGAAACTCAGGTCCAACTCTAATAATCTTTGAACTTGGTATATTCAAATCTGATAAATTTCGTCTTCGTTTCACCCGGATGAGAAACTCAAGTCCAACTCTGGTAATTTTGAACCTTGGATGTTCAAATCTGATAAATTTCGTCTTCAGTTCACCCGGATGAGAAAATCAGGTCCAACTCTGGTAATCTTTGAACCTGAGATGTTCAAATCTGGTAAATTTCATCTTCAGTTCACCCGGATGAGAAAATGATGTCCAAATCTGGTAATCTTATAACCTGGGATGTTCAAATCTGATAAATTTCGTCTTCAGTTCACCCGGATGAGAAACTGATGTCCAACTCTGGTAGTCTTTGAACCTGGGATTTTCAAATCTGATAAATTTCATCTTCAGTTCTCCCGGATAAGAAACTCAGGTCCGATTCTGGTAATCTTTGAACCTGAGATGTTCAAATCTGATAAATTTCATCTTCAGTTCACCCGGATGAGAAACTCAGATCCAACTCTGGTAATCTTAGAACCTGGGATGTTCAAATCTGATAAATTTCATCTTCACTTCACCCGGATGAGAAACTCAGGTCCGACTCAGGTAATCTTTGAATATGAGATGTTCAAATATGATAAATTTCATCTGAAGTTCACCCGGATGAGAAACTCAGGTCCAACTCTAGTAATCTTTGAACCTGGGATATTCAAATCTGATAAAATTCGTCTTTGGTTCACCCGAATGAGAAACTCAAGTCCAACTCTGGTAATCTTTGAACCTGGGATGTTCAAATCTAATAAATTTTGTCTTCAGTTCACCCGAATGAGAAACTCAGGTCCAACTCTGGTAATCTTTGAACCTGAGATATTCAAATCTGATAAATTTCGTCTTTAGTTCACCCGGATGAGAAATTGATGTCCAACTCTGGTAATCTTAGAACCTGAGATGTTCAAATCTGATAAATTTCATCGTCAGTTCACCCGAATGAGAAACTCAGGTCCGACTCTGGTAATCTTTGAACCTGAGATGTTCAAATCTGATAAATTTCATCTTCAGTTCACCCGGATGAGAAACTCAGGTCCAACTCTGCTAATCTTAGAACCTGGGATGTTCAAATCTGATAAATTTCATCTTTAGTTCACCCAGATCAGAAACTCAGGTCTGACTCTGGTAATATTTGAACCTGAGATCTTCAAATATGATAAATTTCATCCGCAGTTCACCCGGATGAGAAACTCAGGTCCAACTCTGGTAATTTTTGAACCTGGGATGTTCAAATCTGATATATTTCATCTCGAGTTCACCCGAAAGAGAAACTCATGTCCAACTCTGGTAATCTTTGATCCTGTGATGTTTAATTCTGATATATTTCATTTCCAGTTCATCTGGAAGAGAAACTCAGGTCTAACTCTAGTAATCTTTGAACATGGGATGTTCAAATTTGATAAATTTCATCTTCAGTTCACCTGTATGAGAAACTCAGGTCCAACTCTGGGACTCTTTGAACTTGAGATGTTTAAATCTGATAAATTTCATATTCAGTTCATCCGGATGAGAAACTCAGGTCCAACTCTGGTATCTTTGAACCTGGGTTGTTCAAATATGATAAATTTCATCTTCAGTTCACCCGGATGAGAAACTCATGTCCAACTCTAGTAATCTTAGAAACTGGGATGTTCAAATCTGATAAATTTCATCTTCAGGTCACCCGGAAGAGAAACTCAGGTCTAACTCTAGTAATCTTTGAACCTGGGATGTTCAAATTTGATAAATTTCATCTTTAGTTTACCCATATGAGAAACTCATGTCCGACTCTGGGAATCTTTGAACCTGAGATGTTCAAATTTGATAAATTTCGTATATAGTTCACCCGGATGAGAAACTCAGGTCCAATTATGGTAATCTTAGAACATGGGATATTCAAATCTGATAAATTTCGTCTTCAGTTCACCTGGATGAGAAATTCAGGTCCAACTCTGGTAGTATTTGAACCTGGGATGTTCAAATCTGATAAATTTGGTCTTCAGTTCACCCGTATGAGAAACTCATGAACTTTCATAAAAGGATATCACATGGTGTTCACAAAGTCATACAATGCATTACCTATTATTAAAATCTTGTGAACCGTTCAATAAATTTCATTTTTAACACATGGCAATAAGCTAACCGTCAGATATTTGCGGACCAATTAAATCGGTGTCATAGGGAATTATTGTCTAGCTCTCCTACACTTTATCCGAGTTAAAGTACTTGTGCCAAACACACAAACAACAAATCGTATGTTAAGATATTTTCTAGGAGATAAGAAAAACTATCTATACTTTCTCTTTCATTGTCGGTTATCTTATCTCTCGTTTTTATCTCCACACCAGAAGCTTTTCTCCTCTCATTTTCCTCTTCCATATTGCTTCTTACCTAAATTTTGTTACAACAGATCGTTCATGGATTCAACCAAGATCGTGAGAAGAACTTCGTTTCTGTTAATGTAGGATTTTTTTGAAGAACGAAAATCACATAAGTCACTTCGTTCCCCTGAATCTTGAATCTAAAACCTCAAAACTATTTTCTTACTCAACCATTTTTCTTCTATGTTAGGGTTGTAATCGGCTGTTCTTTTGATAATTCTTTGATTTCAGTTTCTTCAATTTCAGAAGGTAAAGTTAGTATGAAGATTTAATTTTTTCTTCCAATTTTTGTCATTGGTATTTGGTCGTTTGTTTGTAGTTAGGGTTCATAACTCTTTTAATTTTACTGTAGGAGTTACTAGAATACTGATCGATCATCAGTGATGGTTCACAAGGTAAATTTCTAAACCCTAACCCTTTTTTTTTTAGATATGCTGGTATTTGTTTCCTATCACAGAAATGATGTTGTATTTTTTTTCTGTTTGTCGATTCTAGGGGTTTCATGTTTAATCTATTGATTTTTGTTTTTATTTCTATGTTTTCTATTCCATGTATTTGATGATTCTTGCTCTGATTTGGTAAAATAGTGTTTAGATTCGGTGATTGTCATTCTACTTGGGGCTTTTTTTTGTTCAATTTTTATTTATGTTCTTGTTTTGATCGATCTGTAGGATTCTAAGTATGTCGTCGTTGAGAGAAGGAGTTGGAAGAGGAACAATGTTGATCTCAAAGATCAGAAAAGAATACCCTGACATGGCACTGATGCTTGCTCAATGTTTTTCCTATCACCTAAGGTATCTAACATTGTGTTTGTCTAAAGCACCAGGGGTTCCTGCTCTCACTTTTACATGCATACTAGTAAGCAAGAAATTAAACAAAGTCATTATGTGCATGAAGTTTGGTAGCCTTTTTACTTAATAATTATTGGCGGATATTTGTTTTTATGATTAGATTTATGTTGGTTCATTTCTTGTCGGGATGGATGCAGTTCCTTGGGTTATAAAGTTAGAGCTAAAGTTAGTCGAGATGCCTGTTTTTCTCATTGAATGAGTCGGTCTACAGTTCAATGTGGATCTAAGTAGCTTATTTTAGTTCATAAAAACTTGTATAACATCTCATAATCTTTGTTTCTTTATGTTACAATTTTTTTATCTCTACTTTAATTTTTTTGGTGTAGATTATTGATTGAATCTCTTGTTGGTGTGACTTTAGAGTTGTTGTTCAAGGTCCTAGCCCTCTCTACGGACATGCAATGAACTTGGTTGCTCAAAGATTTCTTGTTACTGCTAGTGGCAATCAAAGGAAAGTATATCTCTTGTTGGTGTGACTTTGTGTGTTGTATGTGTTTTTGGTTTCAGACACTATGTATATAGATAAATTTTGTGTTGTATACTTGTCACAACAAACTTACGCATATATAAATATACGAAGCCTGTTCATAGAAATGTTCGCTTCTTTGTTGTTTGTAATACGATAGCCGTTTCCAATAAATTCTAGTTAATATGATTTTTATTTTCAACTGATTTTTTTGGTGATCTTATGCCAAATTTATGCTCTGGAATGAAGTATTTTTTTTAGCTGGTAGGTTCTTCCACAGTTGCGAATGCCTAGATGAGAATTTCAGTGTAAAGAAGATAACATAGTTAAGATGTAGCTTAGTAGTAGAAGGCTTCCTTTGCCTTTTCTTGCTGTGTTATATCATTTCTGGTTGGGTGATTGAAAAATGGGGTGTGATAACTTGGTTTTCTAGCAAATGATGAGATACTCGGATTCCCCTTCTTACATTACGGGTGATGTGAAATTGAGCTTCTGATGCGAGTCTTGCAGTTTTGTTCATCTTAACGCTCTTTTTGCATGTCATTTGTATGACTTGTAATACTCAATTATTTCAATGTCCTAGTATTTTATCAACATAATCTATTTACAATGAGTTATTTGCTTTTGAATATTATAATAATTCTCATTAGAGTGAGTGTTCTGTATCAGTGTTTTTTTTTGAAGTTGGATCTGCTGTGGACTCCCTACATGCTGAAGTAGTCGAACAAGTTTGTAATCTGATAAGTTTAATTTTTCATGTGGAAGAAACTGTTTTTCTATTACCCCCTCCCTCTCCTTTACTATGTGGTCCAAAGTGATATATATATTGGACTTCAGATGGAAACTGATGTAATGATCAATAACGTGCCAACTAAAAATTTAGTGTTGATAAATCTGTAGAATTTTGAATTCTTACTAATGCAAGTAGAAAACAAAGGCATTTATGATCTCTTCATAAATTTTATCTTGTAGAATTCCCACGAGCAAGATGCACTAGCGATAGAATTGGAGGTAGAGGCATCAGTTTCCTACTATTTTCTATGTTATTTTCTGGTCTTGTGTTTCTATGTAAGTAGAAAAGAAGAACATTCTGAACCCTACATATGTTCTTGTAGAAACCCAATCAGCCAAGACTAGAAGCGCTCCTTTAAGAAGTAGCAAATGTGGACAAGGTAAAGGCATTAACACAAAACATTAACACAGTTTATTTTATTATGTTATTATTCTTTTATTTGCTACTTGTAAATATTGTTTTAAAAAGTATGAGCTTGCTTTATAAATGATATATGGTTGTTTTCCTCGATATTTCTTTGATTTTAGGTGATACTTTTGTTAGTTTCCAGGTAAGAAATGGTGAAGACATGGTTCAACCAACCTGACTGGTTCTCTTGTGTGTTGGTGTTGGCGGTGGTACTCTTGGACTTGGAGGTTGGCTGCTGGTTGTGTTGTGTGTTGGTGTTGGACTAGTGGTGATGTTGGAGTTGGAGATTGCTTTTTGGTATTGGTAGTGGTGTTAAGTGTTGGACTGGTGGGGCTATTGGATTGGGCATGTTATCGACATACATCGATCTCTTTTGCTTATCATATATAATATTAGTAATTCACCTGCTTTTTCCGAATTGATTATTCTCATTAGATGCATTTTGCTAGTAACACATTTTTCGTTCTTGGATTGTTTTTCTTTTCTATTTCCCCCATCTAATTTTTGTCTTCATCTGTATCTTTCGCAGGCTTATGCGATTGACCATTTGGTTCTCCCCATAAGAGATTACCTCTTTGCTCTATCTTACAACAATATATGCCAATATGTAGACTTCATACACAGTAAGTGCTTTAATATCCTGCTTCATCTATTTTATATCCTCTTCATTACAGTAGCCTGCTGGATATCCCCGTTTCTGATTACGCGAAACTGAGAAACTTAACATTTCTGTTACCAAAATTGTTTCTGCTTCTTTTTGATAGTGTACTTATATATGTTTTTTTCTATGTGCAGAGAATGTCTCAAGTGGGAAGGACTACTATGTTCATTGTAAAGCTGGTCGAGGATGAAGCACGACTATCGTTATGTTAATCTACATCAATACAAAATTATTACTTGTATCCTAGAATGTTTCACATAATCATGGTGCTGGGATTCTAACCCCAAATAACTACACAACACCCCATCTGGACTCCAACGATCCAAGAGCCTGACCACACCTATGTCAAAGAATAATAAGAACTAATTGCCGCTTAAGACAGATTCAAAAAATGCGAAGCAGACGAAGGAACCCCAGGTAACTCATATCCTTTTGTTTTTCCTCATTAATCATTTGTTATGAACCTCACCTGAAAAAGTTGTGCATAGCACATAATGTCTTCGTTTCTGAATCTAAAGCCTAAGGAAGAGTTTACTTTTTTTGCTTGTGGGTTTGCTTATTCCATATAGTACCACCTGTAAATATTATTACGTGCAAGTTTCTGAGAAGTATATATTCTGCCTATTGCAGGTATGGTTTATTCATTGGGGTTCATTTTCAAGCATGCCATTTTATCCAAGATGGATGTGCTGAGTTTGAGTATCGAAGGGCTAACATTCTGGTTTTCTTTCTGTTATGAAGGTAAACCTTTTATGGATAGTTGCTTAAAATAGTAGAATTATCGTTTCTGAAAGATCTTCGATAACTTGGTCTATTATTTTGTTTTCTTTGTGTTCCAAGTTGGCATTGTTAAATTGTTATGTGAACTAATATCTCAGTGTGTTTTGTGTAGGATTTATGAAGAGAATGTATCTCAAGATCTCATGGAACGTAGATAATAAATGAATAGATTCCAAATTGAGAAATGGATAGATTCCAAATTGAGCATCTTAGCAAATTTGAGAATATATGGATAAATTGTATTGCAGGCCTGTATTTTAGTTTAAATTGTATTGCTTGCAGGCATGTAAACTGGAAGGCCAGGTCCATGAGAATGACCTGGACTATCTTTTTTTTTTAATTGTAATTGAAAAATTTGTCACAGATTTAACTGTGAAGATAAACAACACGTGTCATCATCTTAATGTTGTTACAAATGAGAGTAACAGTTTAAACGTTACAGTAATAGTGACAAAAAGATGACAGGTGTCCATAGGGAATTTGTTGCAAAAAGTATGCAACACTTATATGTGTTATTGTAATCGTTAGAAAAAAGCGACACGTGTCAAAACTAAATAGTTGCCTACGTGGCGGTGTAAGACAAGTGACATCACCAAATTGTTGCAAAGTTAGAATAACAATTAAATCTGTTATAATTACCGTGACAAATGAGCCACGTGTTTCTATTCTAAAATTAGGTTAACTGTTACAATTAAATAATGTAACAGTTTATAAATGTGACTCTAACCAAATTTTGTCACAGTAAAAACTGTTACAAAAGAATATAACAATAATTATCACAGCGTTTCTCTAACGGCGTATATGTGTTACAAATATTTTTAGTAACAAATATACCCGGTGACAAAATACAGGATTTGGTGTAGTGCAATTCGGGGTACGGGTAGTAGTTCGGGACGGCATACATACGGGAATTATACAGATTCAGATAGATCGGATTCGGTCAAAAATCCGGTCAATGGTTCGTTGTTCGGACAGTAGTTCAGAACGGCATACATACGTGCATATTCGTTTTATAAATGTGAGTTCGGCACTTAAAATTCGGCTAACATATATGATAAATTGATAAGCATTATGACCTTATTACGAGACTAATTTGATTTGTATGTGATTTATAAGATGGAAAAAAACATTTTAGCGTGATTATTTAACAAGAAGTAAAAAATTTAATCGCATAAATGTATTATAAAACTTATAGACTTTTAAACAAAAATCAACACATAAAACACTAGTTAAACAACTACTAATAGAAAAATTTAATTGAATAATTGTATTTAAATATAAAGTATATAAAAAATCAAACAAAAACCAATCAACGAAACTCTGGTGAGAGAGTTACCTATGGGTGTTCTAGTTCGGAAATATCATTCGGATATGGTTAGTTCGGATACGTTCGCGAATTATTCATGAGGTCCATATAATCTAGGAACTAGGTTTGGAGTTCAAATAGTTCGGAAGTACCATTCGGATTCGGATACATTTGCGAATCATTCGGTAATGATTCAGAGAATTACTAACTTGGACGTATCTACTTTGATTGATCAATGCACAACCTATGATATTTCAATTATAATATAATGCGGAAAAATAAATAACACATATACCATAAATTGACGAGGAAATTGCAAATGCAGAAAAACCCCGGGACCTAGTCCAGATGAAACACCAAACTGTATTAAGTCATTACAGACACTAGCCTATTACCAATTAACTTCGTTCTGGAATGTAGTTGAGCCCGAACTCAGTCCCCTACTGATTCAGGTACAGTCACGCTCCTTGCGCCTCTTGAATCCCAACATGACTCCATGCAATTGGTTACCTTAAAAGGAGTCCCACCTACTAAGAGTTGCTTCAACTCAATTGAAGACTTTAAACCAAATCTTCCTCCCAGATATTAAGCCTATAATTGATTTCCTAATTTACGATCTAAACGGATGATAAAATCAAACAAAAGATCCAGGTGATTGAAATCGATAGCAACTTAGACATAAGTCTGGATATCCTCAAAATCCGGACTTATGCAACCCAAAGTGCATCCTAGATTATTATTCACCTCACAAGTATAAAACTTGCGGAATCACAAAGTCTGAGACGAAGAGAACTTTGTGATTACTATCTATCTTGATTGATGGAGCAAGGCTCTACAAATAATCAAGATCAGGATACTCGAGTTATCAAGATAAAAGATAACTGGACTTGGCTTCATGAATCCCAATAAAGCCTTTGTAGTCGCTAAATACAAAAAGGGTGTCTAGAGAGGACGACTCTAGATATAAATAGCATACACCAAAAAGTAGTGTCAGGATTCAAAGATCCCAGTTGCCAAGAGTCCCCTTATATAGACTTCAAAGCCTAGGTTGCTTTAGGTTTAAGCTAAGATATCTTTGGAACCAAGCAAACAATATTCACCGTTAGATGAAATATTTGAATCTTATTCACATATATAAGATATACACTATGGTTAGGTAAACCGTAACCAAACCGTGTATAAAGACTATGTTCAACATGGTTAGCCGAAACTAGCCGATTTGACCTTAAAAGCTTAACGCTTATTTTCATCTTCACAAAGACATTAATCTTGAGTCACAATTATGTGATTAAATGAGTCTAGTGTTAATTAGATAATCGATCAAATGAAAATCATCTCATAGAAATAATTTAATCGTAATAGACTCAAAATAGACATAGTTTGTAAATGTATAAGGTACAAATAATTGAACCATTCGTGAGTCGTCTGAGTCACAATACCGCGGACCAGTTTTCAAACTTTAAGCAATTACCGAGTTCCTTAGTCTACATAACTTCTCAGTTCATGTACCGGTTTTCAAACTTTGAATCAACTCAAAGTTCTGGAGTCTACAAAACTTTTTCATTTCATGTACCAGTTTGCAAACTGAAGACTTTTACCGATTCCGGAGTTCACAAAACATTTTAGTCTGCGTACCGATTTGGATAATAAACTTGTTATAGAACGTATAACTATTTTGGCTTGCATACAGATTTTATACTTTAACCAGGTTCCCTTACCACAATTCCAAAATGGTTTGTATACGAATATACATACCTATCCGGATAACAAAACAATTATATTTTCCATTATATGCATACGAGTATGCTTATCACACAAATCTGAAAGTCGATATATTGCTACTTCGTTACGTGTACAAATACATATGTTAGATCATAGCTCAGTTGAACCCACCAAGCGTTGGTATGCCAAGTTTGGTTGTCATATTTTAGTGACTCAAAACTCATCTAAAGTCGCTTGATTATATACTAAAGTCAACTTCGTTTAGGTTAGACTAGAAATTATAGGAATGTTGAGATATACAAGTATTACTATGAAGAACTGAAGAATGTGAAGAAGAAGCGAACTACAACGACAACATCATCCCTCCTCTTGAGGTTAGTAATATTTACTTGAACTGTTTCATTCCTAACGTATCTTTCAAGTCGTTTTATATTGAAAACATAACTACAAAGTTATATATATACTGTACATATTGTATGATACTTTAGTTATGTGACCTAGTCATATTTGTATGATCATAGTATTAGGGAATTAGACTACGGAGTATAAAGCTTATGTTTTGAACGTAGATATGACATCGAAATAATCTTGTATATACTGTTATGATTATGTGAATGGGTTATGGTGAAGATTTCATCTTAGGAAACAATGTTTTACATTTGTTTAAATGATGTACATTCATGAACTTGTTTTATGAATCGAAAGGGAAATCGCTAGGCTTATTGGTATGGCTATTTATTGCAAATCTTTGGATTACCAATATGTATGAGATGGTAGAACCCATTGTAACTTTGTTATGTATCTTGGTATAACTAATCAAAATGCCTGACTTATGATTTGGTATGACTAGTTTTTATTAATTAGTGTAACCGATCCTAAGTAATCACCATGAGATGGTATGATCGATATTTGTAATTGGTGCACCGATCCTTGTAATTGGTGTGACCGATCACAGAGTGTTGTGTAATCGATCCTTATAATTGGTGTAACGGGTCCTGGTAATTGGTGTAACCGATCCTGGTAACTGGTGTGACCGATCACAAGCAATACCATGAGTATATGGTAACCGGTCCTGGTAATTGATGTAACTGATCCTGGTAACTGATGTAACCGGTCCTGGTAACTTGTGTAACGGATCACAAGTATTTCCATATAGGGGTATAACCGATCTTAGTGATTGGTAAAACGGATTTAACCCATGTATGTGACTTGATGTTTGATCAATCACATAGTAGTCTTGGAATACAGGTGAACCAATTCTAAACTTGTTTGGAAGTGTGGTATAACCGATTCCAAGAATGTAAATCCATGTAAAAATGAATAAGGATTTATAGTGAAAAGATGTCAACATACTTTGAACACGTACAGTAACTCTTATCATTTATTGTTCAAAGATATTCCTTAGTGCTCAAGGAGATCCTGTGCCGAAATAAATTGAGAATCTTTTAATTAAGGTTTTTGGTTTTATATGATTTAATTACCAGCAATTAAATGCATATCTGTAGAGAATAAAAATTAGTAATTTGTATTTACTAATTGGAGATTTTCTATTGAGAAAATTCGGAAATTCTGGACAAGCATTTATTGGAATTAGGAAAACCGAATTTTGATATTCATTGCATATCTTGAGAATATTTTCGGTTTTGGAAATTCTTTGGTGTCCAAATATCCTTGGTCTATAAATACCTAAGTTTTCATTTCTAGAAAACTATCCTAAGAGCCAGGCAAACTTTATCTTTTTGTTGTTTATGGTGGAGCCCTCTAATCGGAAAGGAAAGTATCCTAATTAGGTGAGATCTCTTACGACCGCTCGTTTAAAGACTTTTGTGGGATCAAGAAGCTCTACGAGTACCGTTGGTGGGAAACTAGATAATTACAGTGTTATTAGTTTTTGATTGATTTGATTGACTAATGGTTGTTAAACTTTGATTGCACCTAGTTTGTTTATTCTTGAGAAACTTTTCTTTTGATATAAGATCCACTTAAACTAGATCGAAGTATCAACGAGATCTTTAGAACTGTTTGTAGATCTAAAGACATCTTGTGATAATCCATTGTTAACAAACTCTGTTCTGTGTGTGATTAATCACAAGAGATTCAAGTGGTGTTGTGCATGTGTTTATTGAAGATTTCTTATTTGGTTCTCATATCTTTGGGAGTGCACAAACCTTCATCGGCTGGGATCCAACTAGAATCAGATTTATTCGATTGATTAGTTGCGTGAGATCGGCATCATTTTATAGTTTCTTGTTGGAATCTATATCTATTTATTCGATTGATTGTGAATCTAAAAATGACTACTTTGTATTATTGGATATATTGATCTAAGGCAAAGGAGTTTATTATATTAAATGGAAGAGCCTTTGCGTATGACTTTATCATGAAAGAATCGAAAAAGTTGTTACCAAACAGATTTGTTGTTCCTTTACTGTTTGGAATACGATCCAAAGGAATTGTTCAAGTGTGTGCACTCATCGAAGTCGGAAGCGTAAGAATACCGAGGGAACTAAGTGATCTAGGGGTAGTTGCTTGGTCTCAACTATACAAAGTTTGTTTAGATTTTGTATAGCGGTTTAATTATGAGAGTATTTAATTCTGGACTAGGTCCCGGGGTTTTTCTGCATTTGCAGTTTCCAATATCAATATTATTGGTGCCAAATGGATATTCAAGAATAAGTCTAATGAATTTGGAAAAATTGTCAGAAATAAAGCCAGACTTGTCGCTCAAGGATATTCATAGATTGAGGGTATCGACTTCGACGAAACCTTTGCTCATGTGGCACGCCTTGAGTCCATACGGTTGTTATTAGCTCATGCTTTTTTTCTTAAGGTTAATCTGTTTCAAATGGACATAAAATCCACGTTCCTAAACGAAAATTTAAAGGAAGAGGTCTATGTCGCTAAACCTAAGGGTTTTGAAAACCCTGATTTCCCAGATCATGTCCTTAAGCTTAAAAAGGCATTCTATGGGTTAAAACAAGCACCTCGTGCCTGGTTCGAAAAACTAACTACTTCTCTTCTTAGGAAAGGTTTTTCGAGAGGCGGAGCTAATAAAACTTTGTTTACCAAATGGAGTGGGAAAGATGTTGTCATTGATCAAGTATATGTAGATGATATCATCTACATTCAACTCCCGAAAAACTGGAAAAATATTTTCAAGTATCTCTTGGCAAAGAATTTGAAATGAGCAATGTTGGTGAATTAAAGTTCTTTTTAGGATTACAAATTCAGCAACATAAGGATGGAATTTACTTATCTCAAGAAAAATATGCAAAGGATCTAGTCTCAAGGTTCGGTTTGGATAAGTCAACTCCAAAACTGACACCTATGCCCACCACTAGTAAACTACCCAGAGATGAGAAAGGAGTAAATGTGGATAAAAAACTGTATAGATCTATTATTGGTAGCCTTTTATATTTTATAGCTACTAGACCTGATATTGCGTTTAGTGTTGGTTGTTGTACTATATTTCAGGCTAATCCAAAGGAATCTCATCTTGCAACTTCAAAAAGGATCATACGATATGTTAACCACACAGTCGGGTATGGTCTATCTTACACTTTTGATACTAACACTGATCTTTCTGCCTATTCATATGCTGATTGGGCAGGATGTGTGGAAGATATAAAAAGTACATCAGGGGGTTTCTACTATGTAGGACTGAATCTTGTGGATTGGCATAGCAAGAAACAAAATTCATAATCCTTGTCCACATGTGAGGAAGAATATATTTCTGCCGGCTCATGTTGTACTCAACTTCTCCGGATGAAATAAATGCTTGCTGATTATGGAATTGATACTGGAATAATGAAGATATTTTGTGACAACTTGTAGGACCAGAATATCTCCATGAAATTACTCTTGTGAGATTGACAACATTTCTGCGAACATCATCGTGATTTCTTCAACAACACTTCACGAGTGTCACAGAATGATTTGAAGAATGATGTAATAGCTGACGAATAAAGAAACACGGGAAGAGCGTGATTATCCTGCGATGGTCACGATGCTTGCAAGAATGGACATTATAACTACTGCGATAATATCGCGAGTCAGATCCGTAATTAAAGGACAGATTATCTGTCATCCACTATGTAACTATCCTATATAAAGAGACCCAGTAAATTCAGAGAGGAGGGGATGTATTTTTTGAGTGTTGAGAAAGTCTTGAGGAGAGAGAAAATTAGAGAGATTGGTTGTATTCTTGATTTCTTCCATTTCTTGTAAACATTTCTGAGAATCAAATAATAAAGTGTTGTTTTTAATCTTCAAATATGTCTTGATTACAGTAAATTCTTATCAAGGGTGTAGTGTAGGATTTCCTGCAACTACATTTTGGCGCCCGAAACAGGGATGAATTGTTTATTTCCTGAAGAAAAAATATAAGAATTGACATTGTGATTGAGAAGAATTTGGAGTAGATAGTGAAGGATTTTTACGCAATTTCCAACAACTCTTGAAGATTAATGGCTAGAAGAAGAAATACATCAGAACCACCAACAACCGTAAGGAGGAGTCAAAGACTTGCAGGAGGTGAGACAAGTGAAATAGGAGAATCTTCAAGGTTCAAAACAAGAAGAAATAGAACAAGGAATGAAGGAGAAAATCAAATTCAACAGCCGAATCAACAAACACCAATACAAGATAGAATTATGGCTTACGACAGAGTGAGTGTGCATACTTGGCGATCAGATTCGATGGAAGAAGCAGAAGATCGACAATTAAGAAATGAAAGAAGAGAAGAAATAAACCGAGAAGTAAATGGAGGATTAGTACATGAAGATGATGGAAATGAAACAGTAGAGGTTTTAAGACAAAGAATACTAGAGGAAAGGAGGTTAGAGGCGGAAGAACGTGCGAATTTAACAAGACAAAATCACGAGTTAAGAATGGAGAATTTGAGATTACAAAGTAGGAGATCAAGAAGTACTGCTAGATCAATTTCAAGATCATTTAGAGAATAACCAAGGCGAAATTCCCCTATGAGAAATGCTGGAGTAAATATCCGAGAGGAAATGAAAAATCCAAATGAAGAGCAGCATCATGGAGAAGAAGAGATGATTAATGATCGCTACATTACACACGGTGAAAATGCGAATGATAGACATGATAATAGGAATCAAGAGTGTGGAAATAACCAAGATGGTGAAGAAAATCGAGAAGAAGGTAGAAGAATATTACATGGGAGAGAAATCCAAAGAATCATTGAGGAGGAAATTGAGAGGCATTATGTTGAACAAGCACGTCTAGCTTGCGAAAGAGAAAGATTAAGATCAGAAGTTGAAGAACAAGAGTTTCAAGAAGCAATACGGCAGAATAATCATGAAAATCAAGAAAGTAGACGCACACAAAATCTCCATAGCAATAATATCAATGAGGAATATGACAGAGTACAAAGGAGAATAGAAAGACAGCGAAGGGAAATGATGAGGAATGAAGAAACTCGTGTAGCAGAAATTGGAAGGCATAATCAGTTGCGAATTCAAGAAGGAGGTGAAGAGGAAAATCGCAGGAGAAGGTAAAATGAAGATGCTGAAGAAGAAGCACAAAATCTCGCAGGACAAGAAAGACACGAGCGCAGAAGAAGATAAGCTGCACTGAAAAGACCAATTGAGCAAAATTCAGCGGGGAATGAACAAATTTTAAGAAAGTTAGCAGAAATGAGGGGAATGTTGAATAACAGAAGAGAAGGAGGCAGAAGGAAACTTGATGAAGCCATTGCAGAAGCTGCGAGAATTCCATTCACTCAAGAAGTACAATTAGGAGGAATCCCTCCAAAATGCAATTTACCAGCATTAACCAGTATCTTCGATGGGACTACCTATGATGTTCAACATGTCAATGCTTATGTTAGGTGTATGCTACAATGGGAAAACCATGATGCTGTGTTATGCAAATACTTTGCATTTAGTTTAACTGGCGAGGCGTTAAAATGGTTCGAAGGCTTACCTAAAAATACAATAACTTCTTTCGACCATTTGCAAGCTACATTTCTGGGAGCATATATAAGCAACAATTCTTCGCGGCCCGGTATTGAAGATGTGTTTGGGTTAAAACAGAGGATTGGCGAGAGTCTGAAATACCTAACCCTAAGATGGAAGACAATGTGCAGTGAAATGGCAGGAAGAGTGGATGAGAGATACCTCATTTTATCTTTCATTAATGCAATGTTCGCAACCAATCTGTTGTATATACAAATTTTCAGAATCAAAAATACCATCACAATGACTGAGATACGTGAACTGCAAGAAGAATACATTTCTTTGGAGGAAAAATATAATGAGATGGAATCATATCCAGTCGCAAACACCAGCTCAATAACGGCGAACGGGAGTTTACTTCCTAAAATGATTAACAATGTGGCGAGCACCTCGCAGCCACAACAAGAGAAAGTGGTAATTGAAAACCAGCAGAAGTTAGTAGCCATGGGAAGTCTAGATCAAGAGGAGTATGAAAGAGAAAGGAATTATTATAATCGCGGAGGAAATAATAAAATTCAAAGACTTGATCAACCTCAAGAGACTTATGGTGGTCAGAGGCAAAATAATTTCAGAGGACAAGGGAATCAAAGAGTAGTATGGGAAGAAATTAAGATGCCACCCCAGAATACTACCATAGAAAAAATTTGGGAAGCTATCATTTTGATGGAAAATATACCATCACCCTGGAATATGGGAAAAGAGCCACATCAAAATAATCGAAATCAAGAATTTTGTCCTTATCATCATCATTTCCATGGACATTCAATAAACGATTGCAGGAATGTAAAAAGAATAATTTTGAGGATGATTGATCAGGGAAATTTAAATCATTTTCTAATAGGACATCCGCAATGTCAGCAGTTACCACCAGTACCAGATATTCGCAGACTGAATACTGTAAAAGGAGCAGAAACATTTGTGATAGAGGTTGGAGCCAAGGCGAAGAATTTGTTCTATAATTCAATCGTACATCCATACAAAACTATTAAGGATTTCCACGACAATGTTCTAAGCAGTGTCTTCGCGAGAGACGCAGATAGAAGAGAGATAATGAATATTGCGAGAGTCTCGCCATTAGAGGAGTGGCAAAAGCAAACTATTTCCTTCACTGCACAAGAAGTACCAGATCCTGGCGAGATGCATGACAACCCATTGGTAGTAAGGTTAGAAATAAATCCAAAACAAATAGAAGAAAAAGATGAAGAAAATGACGATGATAAAACTGAGGACTCCTGGGCCATTAACAAAGTTCTAATAGATACTGGAAGTTCAGTTGATATCTTATTTTATCATACTTACAGAACCATGGGTGGAAAAGACGAGGACTTGATACCATCAACCTATAAAATATATGGTTTCAACGGCACTGCCAATAAGCCCAAAGGGGAAATTACAATGCGAATTCCATTAAAGGGGTTATCTTCTAAGATTCTATTCTGTGTTGTGGATATTGAATCACCTTATAATGCCCTGATTGTCCGACCTTGGCTACATGGGTATTAGGTGTGGCGTCAACTTTCCACCAATGTATTAAATTTCCTCATCCTAATGGTATTGGAATAATAAAGGGAGACTGGGCTGATGGGAAGAAATGTTATGAAATTGATATGGAATCTTGCGAGGAAAGGGCAGCAAAGAGAAGAAATTGGAAACGAAACATCAAGCAAAAACAAAGAGGTGATAAGCTGATGGTTGATACAATAGAGCGGCGAGAGGAGGGAATACTACGAAATAAACATGAGTTGGAAACTGTATGTGGCGAGCATCTCGCAGATGGAGAAAAAACAACAAAATGCAACAAAAAGGGAGAAGCAGAAGGTAGTAAGTAGAAAGGTAAAATGATGAAATTTAAGAAGTTTGGGAGTGATTTGTTGAAAAAATATATTTCCAAAAGATATTTTGTTTGAATGAAAGAAATGAAATTGAGAAGTTATACAAGAGTTGAAATGTAAATAAAGAGAATATCAAAGAAAAGAAATTTCATCAGAGTTGCAATAATCGCAAGAAACGCGAATAAAATTTCGCAGAGACATAAGAATGGGACGAACCTATATGGCGTACACCCTAGTTCGCGGATACAATTTCGCAAGAGGCAAATGTAAGACCTAAAGTGCGTCATATAAGGGGGTATCTCTTTGCGTGGCTCAGGGATAAGGTTATACCTCTGCTGGAACCTGAGTCACGGAGACTGGGGTCCATCTCTTTGAGATACCTATCCAGGAGAGATACTTTGGATTTCCAACTATATAAGGTTATACCCTGGTTGGACGACCGAGGGTATCTTCTAAGGGGTGCAGAGTATGACCAAAGCGCCGAGGTACACGGTTGAGCCAATGGTGCTCGAGATGGACGAACCTACCCTGGACATTTTTGGTAAGTCTTGGATATGATGCACTCGGCCTCAAGAAAACCCCACTTAGGGTGCAGTCTGGTAACTATAAGCCATATAGGCATAAAGGATAAGAGGCTGCGAAAACAACTGGTTGTTGTTAAGACTGGATGGAAAGAGCTAGTATTATATGGCCGATGTGCCCTCCTTGAAGGGACAACCATGGGGGAGTAAGGGCGGCACCCTCCATTAGGGAGCCGATAAGTGTCTTAAGATGGCAATGTCATGGGGCTTTGTGTTCGCAAGAACATTTATACCTGTCATATTGTTGCGTAACAAATACAAAGGAAACAAGCCATAAGAAAAAGTTAAGATGAGATCAATGGGTTTTTACATGAAAGTGTAAAGACATCCTGCGATTTCATCGCAAGACGGCAATGTCATGGGGCTTTGTTCTCGCAAGGAATTTAGACCTGTCATATTGTCGAAGACATTTGACAACATATGGATAAGGTAAGATCAATAGGTCTTTATATGCGAATGTAAAGACGTCCTACAATTTTGTCGCAGAAAGAAACGTGGTGAAATAAGACCTTTAATTAGGAATGCAAAATAAGACCACAAGAGATTAACACATGACTGCGAGATTATGGTTGCGATTTTTGCATAATTTTATTAAGAATCTAATATGCTCAATCTTTTATATTGCAGACGAATAACAGAGGCAAGTATGGGAATGAACAGAACGATAATATTGTTATTCATCTTTATATAACAGATTTACGCATCTTTATATAATATATTTACAAATGGATAGCCAAAAACTTATAAATATATTACTTAACCATATTGCACAAAAGAAATTGTTTTTTAATATATGCAAGAAGAGATAAGAAGAAGTTCATATACTAGAGAACAGTAGAAGCTGGAGAAATTCGGAGAAAGTATATTACAAAGAGAAAAGGATAAGTGTACAGATATTACAGGGAGAATATAAGAAATCTAATTAGATCCATCGTTATCTTCGTCGTTTTTCTTTTCTTCGTCCCCACCACCTTCATCATGACCTTCATCTTCTTCAGAATCTTTAGCTTCACTATCAGAAATGACAAGATCAGGGACATTTTGTGGAACTTCATGCAAAATGTCAGGATACTCAGAATAAGGAATTTGATGGTCATCGCAGACCAATTTAATAGAGTCATTGCGAACAACAACAAGAGTGTTACTAAAATTTCTTCTCATAATTTCTAGTTGTTCCTTCAGTTTTGAATACTTTTCGTTGCGAGAAGCTAGAGTTTTTGCGAGCACTCCCTTTTCATCTTCAAGTTCTTTAACTCTGACAGAGTATCTCTTATCAACTTCTGCGAGTACAGAATGGAAAATCAGAAATTTAGTAGAAAAATATAAAAGACGAAGGACCAATGAGAATGAATAATTAGCAACCTTCTCTTTCAGAAATCATGTCTCTAATTAAGGATGCTTGTTCAGTATGAAGACTAACATCTACACCTAGATTATTTCTGGCATTATCAAGAACTTTCGTAGCCCAAGCAAATTCTTCATCATTGCTGATAAGAAGACAAGAGTGAACTTGGCCCTCTCTCGCAAGAATATCTCTATTTTCGCCGATAAGTCTATCCCTCTCAATTTTAACATTAGTAAGAATTTTATGGAAATCTGCTAGGGCTTGAGCACCATTTTTAACAATAAGATCTTTCTCATCAATAAGATCACTATTCTTACTTCTCAATCTATTAATTTCTTCTTTCGAATCAAGATAAAGACGCTTAAACTTATTGGTTAAGCCCAAGTTGAATCTGTGCTCAATTTTTAAGAGATGAAGTTTGGATTTAAGCTCATCTATAGAAATAGATCTAATTTGATCATCTGAGAAACTACTTAAAGAACTATTAAGACGAGCAAGAAGGGTATCCTCATCTACAGGTTCAGGGAAAGATCAGAAGATTGTAGCCTCATCAGTAAGGTCATAAATATCTGCAAAAATGGTTCCTTGAATGAGCCAAAATAAGGCACAAGAATTAAAAGGAAAAAAGGAAAAGTTTATACCATAGAGTTGCTGATTAGCTTTTTCAAGATCATAAATCTTTTGTTTATCACTTGAAGCATCAATTTCTAGTTGCTTATTCTTCTTGCGAAGCTCAACAACCTCAGCTTCTAATTCTCCTTTACTCTTGCGAAGATTAATAGCTTCAGATTCCAACTATTCCTTTTGCTTGCGAAGATCTGCAGATTTAGACTTTAAATTTTCATTTTTGTTGCGAAGGTCGGCACGTCTTTTCTCCAAATCTGAGGCAGGGATAAAATAAGCTCTTCCAGCCTGCGAAGAAATGTAAAAATTGCTAAGACAGATATAGTTGGAAATATAAGGTACAAATAAGAGGCAAATAAGTGAAAACATACCAAAATGCTGAGTGAATTCAAAAGACTAGGAGTCATCGATCTTGAGATTCCATGGAAAGAATCATTGTCAACCAATAAGGAAGCATCGCAAACCTTTGCGAGAGCTTGAGATACTTCATTAACATCTTCATATCCATAATCATTCGAAATACCATGCATGACATCCACAAAAATCTTAGATCATTGGGTCATAGGAGATTCAGGAGAAGAGGAATCCTTCATAGGAGAGGTGTCATTATTATCTTCGTATTCATCATCATCAACATCATCGTTAATTGGGTTTTCTTCATTAGATTGAGGAGTTGAAGAAGAAGAGATTTGGGGTTTTCTTCTCTTTAAGGGAGGAGCATCAGATTTCTCTCTGCGGGGAGCAACAAAATTCTCTTTGAGAGGGGCAGTAGATTTACCCTTGCGACCAACTATGGATTTCTCTTTAGTTCTCGCAGGTTTCACAGGCGCTCTTTCTTCAATTTCCTGTGAACACAGATAAAGATAAGAAATAGAGGCAACAATATATTGTAAAAAGTTATGAAGAAATATTTCTTACTTCATCTGTGAGAGATTTGAGAGCTAAGAAAGTAGCAGGTTTCCCTAGCTTATCACAGATGGATTTCAACCTTTCAATCTGATAAAAAGGAAATAGTCAGCGAGAATCTAAAGACATGAACAAAACAATAATGGTAATTTATTATGCAAAAAATTAAGAAAACATACTTCTTTATTTCTCTCAGGCCAGTTGAATACCCACAGCTAGTATTCTGTGAGATTCGCAGGTAAAGTATGGGTACCAGCGATATATGAACCCTCTAAAATTAGAGGGAAGATGAACCATTTGTCATCGCTAGAATGACGCGGACCTTGATTAGTACTAGTATGCCAATCTATATCTAGCATAAGCATTTTATCTATCGCGACATCATCTTTCTTTTGCAAGCGGACACTCCAGCAGGTATTATCCCTCTTCATGGGGATTATGTCATAGTTTATGAAGAAATTATCTACAGTATACATTGCGGGAATAGTCGGAACATCCTTGAATTTAGGATTCTTCGCAGTATCAGGGTAGCGAGATTTTTTATCAGCGGTGCGAGTAGCGAGATTTTTTATCAGCGGTGCGAGTAGCGTACTCCAACAGCAGACGAATGTAATCCCCACCTAGTTGATATATATCTGGTGAGAATTTTGGATGAGAAAGTATCTCGTAAAACAAAGGAAGCTCAGGATCATAGAGAGGAATAGGAAGACCAGCTTCAAGCTGACCTAGCGATACTATAACTTTCTCGCGAGAACATTGATGATCAGAAAATAATTTTATAGAAAGTTCGGATTTAGGGCTCTGGTCTGGAATTGTAGACAAAGTAAAACCTTTATTTTTAAGATTTTCTCGCATCTCACCAAAAGCGACCAAATTTTTATGACCTAGAGCAACCATTCTTGAGTATGGGAATGACGGAAAAGATTAAATAACGAGAAAGAAATCCTAGTAGTAATAGATGCGCAATTTACGGAAGAACAGTAAAATTGCAGAGAGATTGCAAAGAGAAGAAAGAAGAAGTAAAAAGAAGAAAAGAAAATAATGAAAGAAGTATTTATAGAAGAAGAAAATTCTCGAGAAGATGAATGCAATTAATGCAAAGAAAGGACGTGAACGGTCAGATCGCAGCGGTTGAAAAGGACGTGTCAAAAATTGAATGGAAGAAAAAATACGTGAAAACAGCTGGCGAAGAATACAGAAACGTGTCAAAGCAGAAGAGTGCAAAAAGATAAACAGCTACAACATTATAAAAGATTCAATTCTCATGATATTTCTTCCTTCGCAGAAAAGACATGAGAAGAGGCAAGATGTAGGACCAGAATATCGCCATGATATTACTCTTGCGAGATTAACAACATTTCTGCGAACATCATCGCAAGTTCTTCAATAACACTTCACGAGTGTCACAGAATGATTTTAAGAATGACGTAATAGCTGACGAATAAAGAAAGACGGGAAGAGCGTGATTATCCTGCGATGGTCACGACGCTTGCGAGAATGGACATTATAACTACTGCGATAAGATCGCGAGTAAGATCCAAAATTAAAGGACAGATTAGCTGTCATCCACTATGTAACTATCCTATATAAAGAGACCCAGTAAATTCAGAGAGGAGGGGATGTATTTTTTGAGTGTTGAGAAAGTCTTGAGGAGAGAGAAAATTCAAGAGAGTGGTTGTATTCTTGATTTCTTCCATTTCTTGTAAACATTTATGAGAATCAAATAATAAAGTGTTGTTTTTAATTTTCAAATATGTCTTGATTACAGTAAATTCTTATCAAGGGTGTAGTGTAGGATTTCCTGCAACTACACAACTCTAGCACGATTCGAATCACAGAGAATCCCGTTGAGCACTCAAGAACTAAGCACATTGATATAAGGTACCATTTTATTTGATATCAATATGAAAATGGTATCATAAATATGGAATTTGTGCCTTTCGAACAGCAATTGGATGATATTCTTACCAAACCATTAGATAATGTTACATTTCAACACTTTCGGAAGTCTATTGGTATTGTTTTGGTTCATTAGTCATTTCTAAAACTCTTGCCCCTGCATTAATCTCGATATGTTGGGAAATTGAGTTTGGAATTCCGGTAAGTGTTGCTTCAAGTCTACATTTGTTTCAGTAAGTGGATTTTCTGTCAGGTTTCTTAGTGTAACAATGAACTTTGATGTTGTGTAATAATTATGTGACACTATGTAACAATGATTGAGAGATTTTATTTTCTCATTTTTATGGCTACATATCTTGAACAACGGTGATACTGATTTGAATATCTTTGGAATTATTGGAGTACTTGGAAGTGACGAAAATTTCGAGTAATATTGAAGAACCAAGGAGATCATGCATGTGGATGAGAAGCTGCAAAATTTATTTATTTTGTATTTCATATGTATTGATAGTTTTGTCACTAAAATTGAAAAAGGAGGAGATTGTTAGAGCACTGCTCGGTCGAACTCGCAAGCGTTTCTATCTCAAGCTTGTTTGTCAAGTTTAGTTTCCAAAACTATAAGTCTTGATTTCTAATCTACTTATAGCTAAGTCTCGGACTAGGATAGTAAATTTAGTTGAGCTCTAGACTCCACGACATTCATCATGCAAAGACGAAGAACTACTCAAGGAACTGGTGGTTCTTCATCGACAAAAAGGTATATGGAGACTTGAACTTATCTATCACTCATAAGTATATCTATTCTATCTCATATCTTGAGACAAAATTCATATTGCTATATAGACTTCGATTATACACATTTGCTATTTTGAGCCAAGTTTATATCTCTTATCTATTTCTTGAAATATGTGTTGGTAAGCTTTCGCTTTGGCCAAGTTCATCTTTACTCGTGATGAGAGTCATGTTGATTTTTTCAATTTCTTGAAAATCGCTTTGATGAAAAATAGTGTGTGAATAACCACTATATAACATCCTCTAAGAATGTTTTAATGATTGAAACGATAGTTTAGAATATATAACCTTGAATGGATATAAACATTGTATGTGAACTCATAGTTGTGTAAGTCCAAAATCCTTGAACCAAAGTATGCGTACTTTACTGGTTTAGGATCCGCACACCCGTATGTGTACTTCCGGAAGTTCACATCCCGTAAATTTCTGCTGGAATTTGTGAACTAAAAACAAGCTCAATCCGGGTACTTAAGTATGCGTACCGGTATCCGTACTTAAGTGGGTTATTTTCTAAAAATGGTTTATTCGTGAACTAAGACATTTATAAATTAAGGAATGCAATCTTTACAAACCGTGGCAATAATATTCATGAATCGATTCGAGTGAATCAAAATCGTTTTTACTTCGATTGTGTCTTATATACTTCTATGAGGTCTAAGCAATTGAAAAACTCTCTAACTAGTTCTTTTGAGTCATTTGAACTAGTTATGGTGAAGATGAATAAGTTTGATATGAAAGTGCTCATATGGCTAATCATTGGTTAACTATTGTTGAACCAACTAGGTGTACGCATTTAGGTACGGTTACTCAAACCTAAATGAACTTAAATTTCATTTGTGTATAACAAGATAACTTCTATCTAATGGTTGAAAGATATTAGCTTGAATCTAATCAGGTTTTTATCTAACGGTGAAAATTGAATGCTTTGTTACCAAGGTAACTTAGATTGCAAACCCTGATTTGGAGACTATATAAAAGAGAACTCTAGCAACTGGGAAACCTAATCCCCACACCTCCTGTGTGATACTAGTTGTATGATCTAGAGTCGATTCTCCTTTAACCTTAGGTTTCTATCGAGACCCTGTAGGTTAACGACTTAAAGACTTTATTGGGATTGTGAAGCCAGACCCAACAATTTTCTCTGTATTTGCATGATCTGATCTTGCTATTTCTATCATATTTGGGTACAATTGTAAGATTGGCTTGATATTAATTTCTCCGATAGGTAAGATAGAGAAGTAGTCAGAAAAACCTTCGTCTCATCGTTTGTGATTCCACAATATCTTGTTTCGCTAGTCGATTAAGATTATTTTGAGGTGATTGATATTTATAGGATGTTCTTCGGAAATATAAGTCCGATATATCAATTAGTTCATGTTCAACTTGATTTCTTAAAAGACGGAACAAAACTCATAGGTATTCTGTGGGAGACATATTTATCTATTCCTATAGACTTTTCTGTGTGATACATATTTGTTTATTAAAGTCTTCGACTTTGGGTCATAGCAACGCTTAGTTGTGGGTGTGATCAGCTAAGGGAATCAAGTGCGTAGTATCCTACTGGGATTAGAGACGTAAGTATCATAACTGTACCTTGGATAAGTGTGAGATTGATTTGGGTTCAACTACAGTCCATACCGAAGTTAGTTTGTAGTAGGGTAGTGTTTATAGCGGCATAATACAGTGTGTTCAATCTGTACTAGGTCCCGGGGTTTTTCTGCATTTGCAGTTTCCTCGTTAACAAAACTTCTGGTGACTGTGTTATTTCTTTTCCTCATTATATTTTGTTATATAATTGAAATATCACAGGTTGTGCGTTGAATCGGTCAATTGGTAAATCCAACCTTTGGTTATTGATTGAAATTGATTGACCCTTGAACATTGGTCTTTGGTACCGTTCAAGTTATTTCTCTTGTATTCAATCAAACTTGCAGATTTCTATTTGTTTGAGTGAGGATTGAATCGGAAAATTGAGATATAACTCTTTGATATACTTTTTATTAAGATTGAGTCTGACTGTCTAGTTGATTCTCTTAAAAGTATATTGGAGTTAGTCCATACAGATTGCTAAGCGAAATATTGGGTGAGGTTATTGGACCCCCTGTTTTTCAGTATGGATTCCATCATTATGAATAAAGTAATTATGCAATAAGAGTGTATCATAAATCAGACTCCTGAATACTTGGTTCTTGTCAACCTTTCCCTTACTTTCTGATTCGGTATTACTTCAGTCATGTTTAAAAGTGAAAATTTTGAGACCCTTCACAATTTATTTGAGAAGCTAATCAATGTAAAGTTATTTTGTTCAGATATGGAAATAAAAAAGATGCTCACCACACTAAACGATCCATTCACCCACTTTTTGTAGCTTGAAAAGTTCAAAAGTTTGAGGGTGAGTTTCTTTCTTCTTGTTTTGCTTAATAAACTGCTGCTGCAGGAAAAAGCTTGAGTAATTAATAAGTATCTTAGGAACAGTACTGGCATATCACAAATCCAAGCGTCACGACTTGAGCGATTACCATATGAATCAGTTACCCATTTAAATTTATACTTCAATGGAACTATATGCCCAATTTATTTTATACAACCTTATTAGATTGGTACGCAATTTATTTTATACGACTGTCTTAAATATAATAAATATTTATTTTTCCGTGCCATTCGCTGCCTGGACTATATATTTTATAAAGAAATATTATGGTATCACTAATCCCTCATCATGTCTGGCTATATCTCCAGTTCCATTCCTACAAGTAAGCAATTGCTTGTAAAGTGAATTATTGCATCTTGGATACTTGATATCATTTGTTTTACAAAGTTACGTCCATTTCTAACTTGAAATTAATGGATGTGCAGGTCTTCCTATGACGATCCGGTTTTTAGACCCACCGTTCCATGAATTTCTTCCAGCAAGAGATACTGAACAAGTTGTTAGTCATATAGCTATCGACACTGGTGTGACCCAAGATGAAGCTATCTCAAGGGTGGGGAAACTCTCAGAAATATATCCTATGCTTGGTTTCCGTGGTTGCAGGTTTGACGTCTCATCAATTTTGTTTCAGTCACATTTATATTAACATAAAGAGAGGATGGTAAAATTAACCATGGTACATTTGGTGATGTTGAATTTTATTTCACCAGGCTTGGCATTTCATACCGGAACTAACTGAAATGCAAGCACGCGCCATCTTTCAAGCAGCTATAATTATGACCAACCAGGGTGTCACTATTCTTCCTGAAATAATGATTTACAAAGAGCTTTTGATAATGTGAATTGGAGTGGTCTTGATTACACATTATCAAGGTTTGGTTTTGGGAGCATGTGGAGAAATTGGATAAATTGGTGTCTATCAAATACAAGATTTTCAATGGCTATCAATGGAATATCCTCAACATTATTTAGAAGTACAAAAGGTTTAAAACAAGGAGATCCGTTATCTCCCTTCTTGTTTATTATAATTGTGGAGGTGCTTTCTTTAATGATAAAGAGAGCTGCATCTCTGAACTTACTTTCTGGTTTCAAATCGTCGAATGAAGCACCTGAGATTAATCACCTGCAATTTGCGGATGATCTAATTGTCTTCTTAGATGACGACTGTGAACAAGTGATTAATCTTAAGAATGTCTTGCTGGGTTTTCACATGGTTTCTGGTTTAAAGGTCAATTTCCAGAAGAGTGCTTTAGTGCCGGTTGGTGATGCGATGAATGCAACAGAAGGGGCTGCCGCTTTTGGGTGTTCAATTACTTCTTTCCCTATGAAATATTTGGGAATTCCGTTAGGGAGTAAGTCAAAGGCTGTGGGAGTATGGGAGGTTATTCTTCAAAATTTTCAAAAGAAATTGAGTATGTGGCAAAGAAAATATCTTTCTAAGGGTGGAAGGCTGATGTTAATACAAAATGTTCTTTCAAGCTTGCCGGTATATTACTTATCTCTTTTTCAAATTCCGAGGTCAGTTGAGAAGCAAATGGAGAGGATTATGAGACAGTTTCTTTGGGGATCTATCAACAACAAGCCTAGGAGAGGATGGGTGGGTTGGACAAAGGTTAACTTGCCAAAAGAAGGGGGTGGTGCAGGTATCAAAAAAATCAGAATCATGAACAGGTCTCTATTGGCAAAATGGATTTGGAGGTATGGAAATGAGGAAAAAGCTCTTTGGAGGCGGATAATTCACGGAAAGTTTGGAGGAAATGAGAAGGCTTTTCTTCCTAATAAAACTACAAAATCAGTTGGCAAGAGCCTTTGGAGTGGAATTTTGAAATGCAGAGACCATGTGGAGCAGAATATGCATATCCAAGTACGGGGTGGAGACAGATGCCTTTTTTGGAAAGATGTTTGGTTGAATGGTCAACCTATAAAAGAAATGTTTCCAAATCTTTTCAGGATCAGCAGGGTACAAGATGCTACAATAAAGGAAATGTTGACTTTAAACAAAGTGGGAATGGCTGGGATTTTGCTTTTTGCAGGGGTTTGAAGGAGTCAGAAATTGAGGACATTGCACATTTGTTGGATCTACTTTCTACTTTCAATGCGGGAGTGGGTCATGATTACAGAGTTTGGCAAAATGGGACAAAAAATTTCTCAGTTAAGGATTGCTATAAATCTCTGGAGGAGGATGGTTTGCTGATTTTTCCATACAAGTGTGTGTGGAATCCAAAAATACCACAAAAGGTAATTTTCTTTGTTTGGTCTCTTTGTTATTATGCTGCACCAACAATGGATGGTTTGAGGAAGTCTTTTAATGTGAATGGATGCTTATTATGTAAGAAGAGTGCTGAAACAAATAACCACCTGTTTCTACATTGTGAAAAAACAAGAGAGGTATGGAACTATTTTTTGGAAGGGTACGGCCTACAATGGGTGTTTCAAGATAATGTTAGAAATACAATCTGGGAATGGAGGAAAAAGAAGGGAAGAAATCTTAATTTGAGAAGTAAAATTTGGGACATAATCCCATTTGCAATTTGGTGGGCTGTTTGGTTGGAGAGAAATGCTAGAGTTTTCAATGGAAAGTATAACTCTATGGGAAATTTGAAGGACAGTGTCAAGACTTGCATATACAATTGGTGTGTAGGAACAAACATTTTTGAAGGAATCACTTTGAACATGGTGTTACAAAACTGGGAAGCGATTGTTCATTAGGGGTTTTTGGCTACTACTTGTTCTGTTTTTCATAAATTTTGTTTTCGTTGGTTGACAACTGCTTATAAGTTGTGGTTTGTATTGTGTACACTATCTTCATTACTTCCTTGGTGATGGAGTAGTTTTTTTTCAATAAATTTAGCCCTTTCTGAATCAAAAAAAAAATAATGATTCCACTTGTGGGAACTCCTCATGCATGGGCTTTCTCTTTTTTTTTTTGTTGTGTTCGATGGTTTTCTCCCATTTCATTTATTTGTTTTCTTATCTTACTTGGCGATAAAATTGAGACTCTTAAGTGCTTTTATAGAACTTATCTTCGTAATGAATATTGTAGGAGCTTGGACATCAAGCGAATTTGATACCTGGCATTGCCAAGAAAGTCTTCTCTGATATGGGCACCATAGTAGCTTACAAGATTGGAACAATGATTGAAATTCCTAGGGCTGCATTAGTGGCAAATGAAGTACAAATCAACCAATTCAATTTAAAACTTCAGTATTTGTTTTTCCTTCTTTGACAATTGGCTTTGTTTGTAAATCTTCCCCAGATTGCAAAACATGCAGACTTCTTCTCATTTGGGACAAATGTTCTCACTCAAATAATATTCGGTTATAGTAGATACAATGCTGGAAAGTTTCTACCTCAATACCTTGCTCAAGGCATTCTGCAAAACGATCCACTTCAGGTAAACACACAAACCACCAAATATGATTTTGCACACCTGCACCTATTACTAAGGTGGACTTCGAGAAACAATAACAATTTGAAAACATAGAGATACTATCCAACTCGAGGAGTGCATGATGCGTTTTTGCATTTCAGGTCTTTGCCACCAACAACACCTAATCAAGGTTTACCGCCATCGTCCCATCGCCATCAAATTTTACTTATTCTTGCACGATTGCAGGATTGTACAACATGACCCTCAGTTTTGGGGCATTTTTCTAATTTCCCTAGCTCATATAGGTTAGTCATGTGTCTGTTTTGCATTTTCTAGCCATATATTTTTTTCAAAAATTGGCACGACATTTTGAAATTTTACGGTTTTGTAGTTATCAAGGAACCAAATAAAAATCAAAAGAATTTCAATTTGAGTTAGGGCTAAAATTAAGCATGCTAGAAATAAGTTCCCTTATGAAAGACTGAATTTTTCTTAGACATTTATAAGTTTACAGGGTGAGTCATGGGACGTCATCCTATTTTATGAACATTGGACCTATTTATCAACTACTGATTCTAGTACTCTGAGTTTCTAACTTGTAATTCCCATTGCAGGTTTTGAGCTATAAATACGTGATACCTACTTTCCTAGTTTTGAAAGTGCAGAACAATGTGACCATACAGTTAAAAAGGCCAAGGCAAACCTAGACCATCAAGATTGGCTATGCACAAAGGAGAAATTGCTGAATTTGTTAGAACCATATTTTACTAATGATATTCAATAGATCTCCCCCATAATGTCATTCAATGGCAGAATATAGTTCGGTCCTTGTAGTTGCCGCAAACCAAATATAATTTTCTCTTGATGTGCAGCTGAATAATATGATGCGGTATACTTAAGTGTTTCCTGAAAATATACGCTCGGTTGCTGGTAAAGTTTGTATTACTGGACAATATCCTAGCTATTTATGTGATTTTTACTGATGGATTGCTCAGTTTTTCTTCGGACGGTCTCATAAAATAAATTAGGTAAATAACAAAGACAATCGTATAAAATATATAGGGTACGAATCTAAGAATGTCGTATAAAATAAATTGGGTGCGAAATAGGATTTTTATAAACCCAACCTATTTCCTTTATAACCTAACCTAACCAGATGAATTAACCTAACCTAACCTAACCAGGGTAGTTAAGCTAACTCGACCAGGGAGGGTAGGTAAGAGATAAACATGTTTTGTTAACTCACTGAGTCACCGAGTCTAGCTCGCACATATTTTCCCCTTTTTAAGGATTCAGACTGTGGCCGCCCCTTTCCATGAAATATCAATTTTTTTTGACCTTCACTCTTGTAAAATGAACTCGTAATAATAATCAAGTATGGTATGTAGTTCATATTGTACAATGAACTCGTATAATAGGTGTTCATTATGGTAGTTTATATTATAAAATGAACTCGTAAATGATAGTCCATATTGTAGAATGAACTCGTGATAGGTGTTCATATTGTAGAATGAACTCCTAATGGTATTTCATATGGTAAAATAAACTCGTAATAGTATTTCATTTTGTAGAATGAACTCATATGTTACTTAACCATGGCAGTTCATTCTACAAAATGAACTCGTATATAGTTCATTTTATAGTTATTTTCTAGGCTATGGATAAGGTAAAAAGTAAAATAAACATAGCAACAATGATACTCGTTGGAAAGCTCTTGTCGAGGGCTTTCCGAATATATAAAATTTATCATTTTTGGACATGTGGTTCAAAAGATATTTTAGTTTTAAGTTTTAAGTTTTTAATTATTTATTTTTATTAACAGAGAGAAAAAGAAAAAAAATGCATTTCTGCCACTATTAAAAGATTATGACATCATTGATGATGTCATTCCGCGTTGGTATTGTCCAACCTAGGATCAAACAATAATTTTTAGGAACAAACAACAATATATATTTTTAAAAAGGACCAAACAGATAGTTGACTGGGTCAACTGGACCAAACTAACTCTAATATATTATTATTCGGACTAAATGATATTTCCTATAATAACTATTCTCAAACTTCTTGTCTTTGTAACCGAATCTCAGTCTCTCAGCATTACTTTGTACTTCCTTACCAGGCCGTTCACTCCTCTCGTATAGTTGAATTTCATACGATTAGTATTTATACCCTTAATCATTTTGGGTTAGCCCAGTTGGCCAGGAGCCTGATTCTCAAGTAGGAGGTCAACGAATCGAATCTCCGCTCAAGAATTCAGAAATCTCATTAAAATACTCCTCTTATATGTAAATATTTATGGGTTATGGCAGGTTGGATATGGCAGTGGGGACAGTCCGACTGGCTGGGTTTGGGTAAGGGCCTGGACCCTACTTTCGTGTATCAAAAAAATCAATTTATTTATACCCTTGACACGTATGCGACATCATTTGATATAATGATATATGATAAAAATCATGATTGTTAAAAGGGTTATCGGGATTAGCAAATATACCGTTCGAGTGATCCGACGGTCGAAATTAGATGTAATTCTTTTGTCTCATATGAAACGGTATCCCTGCTAATTCCGGTAACCCTTTTAGCAATCATGACAAAAATGGTAGGTAATTCGTCTTCTAGCCACACTCTCAGACTTCTTGTTTAATCGCATAAGATCGACGGCAACTTGGCACTGCAAATATAATGAACACTTAAATAAGTAGAAGAATTATAACTCCTTAATTTAATTACAACGCTGGTATTATAGGTGATTAACCGGAATGATACCAGGCATATATAAACTACCATGTAACCAAGAACTACTTCATAAAGTTGAACTTTAAAAGGGTCTTAAGTGATTGCATTCCAATCTTTCGTGTGTATTGTAAACCGTAGCTTGTTCCAACATGAAGCACAAGTTTTTTATTTTGTAAAACTTTCTTTCTTTGTGCTGCAAGCCTACAACGTCTATACAGATAGTCATGTTCCGCGGGAGCCAAATATATTAGAAACCAGAAGATTTGATGCAAACATATAGCAGTATCTCACCGATGGCAACACTAAATGACATAAGCTTCACGCTGCAACATAAAAAGGTAAACAAATTAGATCGACATGATCTTGCAACACTATGAATCTGAATTAGCTTACCACTAGATTTGTACCCGTGCTACGCACCGGGTATTTTTTTATCTTTTAACTTGGTGTGCGCAGGGTTTCGCCTCGTTCCGTGGGGAAATGTTTTTGATTTGGCGTGCGTGCGCCTTCGCCAGCCCAATTGAATTTGGACTTCCATAAAATCCAAACACAGTAAGTTAAGTTTATCTTTTGACTTTTCCTTTAAGTCGGAATGTTGGAATCCTACTCTTTATATTAGAATGAGCACACCAAAATTCAGGTTTTTATTATGAGAATCATTGTAGTACGGGAAATTAAATTTAACTCTCTTAGAGACCGTGTTACGATAAATTTAACTCTCTTAGAGCCCGTACTATGATAAATTGAGTGTATTTATCTTTACTAAATGTTTTCTCCATCCTGATGAGGCTGGTGCGTTTCAAACTCAAGTCGTTAATATTATCATCCAACAATTTTACCACTTTACATCTGCATAACGTGTTCACTAACATGAAATTTAAAACATAAGAGGTAGATTGTGGAATTTTCCCTTTTTGTGCAATCAACAAAAGCCATTTCATTTATAAGATAAGAAATCACAAAACACATCAAAGTTGATTACACAATGCATAAACAAATCCTTTCTACCCTTCTCCAACGCCACAACGCTAGCAAAGTCAATGTTTACGTTTACGGTTTACCAATTCCCTTATATGCTCTAAACCACAAAACAAAACCTCACTAATGGACAAAAACAGAAGCCATGGTATCGCTTGAATCTCTAGTGCAGATAAAGTTAATCCCAGAAGGGCCATAGCTCAATCCATAGCAGCCAATGAACCAACAAACGATATTGTTAAAAAAAAAAAAAAAAAAAAAACTTAGATTAGTCGTAGAACATAATAACTGCAAGTTGCGTTGGAATAACTAAATGAAGAAATGCATCGTACAAATAAAACAATGAAAATTATCAGCAACACCATTTGACTCATATGTAGCAAGAAATTGACCCCTGTATGACAGACCATACATACCATACTTAAGAACTTAAGACTTAAGTTAAAAAGACTTGCCTTCATCTAATATTCAAGATTGAGTTCGAGTGATTTTATAGCACCATACCTTTAGCATATCTCTTGCAAGTTACTTCTTTCCATCCATTTTTGACTACTTATTTCAAGGCAAAAGCCCCACTAACTTACGACCACCACTACACCACCGCCACCACACTACACTACTACAGGACAATACCAGCATCTTTAGCATTTCAACAACATTTGAATGAACTCAAAGACAACTTGCAAGTAGCTACTCACCAGTTCTTTACTTCCAAAGAAGCCTTTAATATTAATTATTATTTTTAGTTGGCCTTAAGTGATTATGATACAAAGAAATGACAACTAAATAAAGAGTAGAAAAATCATCTATACCGAAATCATCATCATCACCGATACCCCAATAAGGTGGCCACATTTAAGGTGTACCGTTCTTCACTTGATATCCATCCTGGTGGTGCTTCACCAGACTGATAATGGTTCCCCATTACATATCTCTTCAGATAACCTTCTATCAGTGAAATCCTCATTCTAACTCCCAGACATATACCTCGCCCTCCTATAATTTTAAATCACGACTCCCTAGTTTTTTTACCAACAAAAAATAAAACAAATTTTCAGCAACAAAATTTTCAAATTCCCCCAACTTAACAAATGAAATTCGTCCCCCTCTCTTACCGTAATGGTTTCTTATCTAAATCCTTCATTCAAGAATCAAAACTTTATATACCCTAAAATCAAATTTATCACTTTCAAAGTAAAATCCATGTATATAATACAAACAAAAAAATAAACAAACGAAGCCACTCGTTTTCAAGGGATATATTTTCACTTCGTGTTTGAAAGTATAAAGTGAGAAAACAGAACATTAATAACAAAATATGGAATCCACTCAACATTTATACATAAGAATGCTATTCCGGTGAAGGTCTACATACCCTTTATGATCTTTGCATGTAATTTTCCTCCAGGTACATCAATCTTATTCTTCCATTCCCTATATATCTTGTGAGATACAATATAAGCCTATATAAGTCAAGCACAGACCAAAGGTAATCTTCCCAGTGATTCAGGACGCTAACATATATTTTATTTAACAAAGATCCTACTCCCATCAAGTGTTGTTACAATCAAACAACTGTTACATCCTAATATGTGAGATGCATCGGTGGTTTGCCTACCTTGTAAATATATTCATCAAAATGTTATTGTTTAGATCAAGAAGTGTTACCTTTCTCTGCAATGAGCTAGATGTTTGTTCCTCTAAATTGACGACAAATTTATACGTCAGTTTACCAACACAAATGCCTTCCCTCTGGTGGAAGGCTTATAACCTGCCGAAGGAGTGTGTTCTCCATATATGGTAAGAATACAATCATAATGTAACTGTCGATAAAAAGAGAGTAAGGAATGTTAGATACGTTTAGGTCCTGATTTCCCATCTGACCACCAATCATTGGTGGGCCTAGAAGGTGCATTCCATTGGATGAATTCTCTTGTAGTCTGGAGCTAAGTGCATACCACCTCCACCTTGAAAAACAATACAATCTGAAGAAAGCAAGCCAAGAATAAGGAAGCCAATTCAAATAACAACATATACCTTTAAAAGTTAGTAAGAAAGAAAGAAAGTAGGAACAATAAATATAATTAATTTGAATTAGAGATGCAACCTGTGCGAGTTTGTCGTTGGTGGTGGGAACAATAAACAGATTATGTTCAAAGTTGAAAGGTTGAAAAAAATCATAAACTGAAATAAGATTAATAACCAAAACAAATCACCTCAATTTTCAGATTTTTGTTTTAATAGCCACCAACCAACCTGTAAATAACCCCCATGATTTTGGTTTTTATTGTATCGTTTATTTTTTATGTTGACTTGAATTCTGTAATTTATGTGTTTCTGTATTATAGGCTACACGGTTTAGGAATCTTTATTAAACTGAGTTTAGGAATCCTTCTGTTACACGGTTTTTATTAAATTGAGTGTACCTCATTGTTCTTAGGGTTTCGAATGGGGAAAGATGATGGCTGAGAAGTATGATGATTTGACGTGTATGGCAGAAGAAAAGTAAGTGAATCAGAGACGATATGCTAGCATCTTAGTTAGGTTTATGTTCAGATTTTGACGTATGTGTTGTTTACATTAAACGGCGTTACTAAGTATTTTGTTTAAATAAAGTGTAAATAATTAGTTAGTTGTAAACTCTGACAGAAGTATTGTCTACCCACCTTTATGCTGACAGTGTTACTAACGGTCGGTTAAATCCCTGATGTAAACAAAGTATAACCTAAACTTTAATATTTCGACCAATAGAGTTTTGCCAAGTGTCCTCACCACATTTTCTGCATTAGAAAAAGTCTATTTCGGCCAATAGGAAGCGAGGGTTCCATCACCGTTAAACGTGGAAGCATATTTTGTCAAGGCTTTTAAGAGAGAAGATATTAGATTCAAGAAGAACTTCATTACTAATTGTTCAACCATTGTTTTTTGTTTTTCTTTTATGAATTTAAAAATCGCAAGACTCTGCAATAGATTAATTTTCATAATTCAAAAATAGCAAATTATTATCAATACTGGAACTCATAGGGAAGAAAATGGATTTATGGATGGAATCAAATATGCAGTGTTTACAGACAAAAGTATTCTCTTATTGGGGAACAATCAATACACTTCTAATGTCGAATCAGGATCAACTAGAGTACCCATGACTCTTTCATATTTATTCTTTTATTCTTTTTTATTATCACACCTATTCCATAAGAATAATTTAGCGGTTAAATTGCTCTAAAAGGCCTTAACCTAGTCTTTATAGTAATAATACCTGCTCTAAAATGTCAAGTCCTTTCAGACCTACCTTCATGACGTAATGGTATACCCTTTTGATTTTGTTTCCTTTTGAATAAAAATCAAGTTGTAGGATTGATCATTCACAAGATACATTGTTAAAGTCGCGGCATATAGTTATAACCGTTTTTAAGATAAAACGTGCAGACATACCTTATTTGTTGGGATTATGAATTTTCAAATAATGTCTGCTCATTAAGGACGTGATCGCCAACAGGTGTATATTGCATCCATCAGATGTTTATATAAGCTTTACTCATATCTTCTTGTAGCATTCTACAATAAGAAAATCCTAAATGCTTGTAAATTTTTTTTGAAAACCTTTCATCAATAATAGTGATGAATATGTTGCCAAAATCAACTACCGAGATATTACATCGCTTCTAAAATGCAGAAAGTGTCTTTTCAAGAAAATGTGTATGCAAAGAGTGGAATACTGTCCTTGCAGGCAAAATAATTGGACTTCTTTTTGGCGTCACACCAAGAATGAGGAAAGACAAAGTTACTAGAATCTTCTATAGAGAACGAATTAACGAGGAAAATTTTAACAAGATCGTGACAGCCAGCAATAATCACGTCGACCCGGATGACGAAACCTATATATGAATAGAGTAATTCACACCCAATAGTTGGATCTTGTAAAGGTCTGGTTTTTTTTTTTATGTTTCATACCACGACACAAAAGATCTTATTTATATTATGAATCCATCAACGGGTGAGCACCTTCATCTGCCCAATTGCACGAGATCAAGCACCAACGTGGTATCCATGATACAACGTAATTGGGGGTTTCGACTATTGTCATCGTACCAATGAGTACAAGGTAGTTCGAATTCACAGGGATGGAAAAGTTAAAATACACACTCTAGGAGACGAGAGGGGATGGAGGAACATCGGGAAGATTTCTTATACTTTTTGGGGTTCAGGTGTATACACACATGGCTGTATTTTTTGAAAGGATCGTTGTCAGTAGGATATTGTCATATTATCTTTTAGTTTGGACACTGAGAAGTTCCATCTACATTTGTCACCCCCGCAACATATTCCTGGGAGTGAATTTTTGATAGATTGTTTCCCATCACTTGGGATGGTCATGTTCAGAGTTCGCCTTTTATTTTACTACAAACATGAGGGGGTTGATCATCCATGGATAAATTTTTGGGCACCCATTTACGAAGAAAATATTCATACATGGGCATATGGCAGGGAATGGAATTGGAATCATAACATGAGAATTTTCTTGGAAGGGCCTGGGGAAGAAGAATGGTCGACTTATGACCCAATATCCTTTGGAAATAACAACGACCTTCTATTGTGGCAACAAATCAGTTTATTGCGTTATAATACACTCACCAGAACTTGGACGGAAATTTGGAGGACACTACCATGGGAAACATGGGTTGCAGTTATTCCTCACATGAGGAGCATTGTCTCGTTGAAGAATTTTTGTGGAAAATCGGAAGCGTGTACTAATAAATCCATGCCTTCAACACATTCCA
This sequence comes from Papaver bracteatum, assembly GCA_023529315.1. Lineage (NCBI taxonomy): Eukaryota > Viridiplantae > Streptophyta > Magnoliopsida > Ranunculales > Papaveraceae > Papaver > Papaver bracteatum. Next base: position 501,699 of record JAJJWX010002210.1, on the reverse strand, counting down.
TAGATTATCCATGCAGCTTTTTTTTTTCCCGTTGTTTTTGTTTTACTAAGTTGTGTTTTTTATTTTTCCTTTTTTCTTTTTGGTATTTGGATTTTTTTCTATGTTTATCAACCTATAACTGGATATAAATTGATAGTTTTGCCGCTAATGTATGGTCATTGTTTTTTTTTTCCTGATCGGTCTATATAGTCATTATTTAACTAGCCAACCTTTGGTTTTTTCCCTTTTTTGCGTTACACCTATGGTCTAACCGTCCGGGCCACCCCAACCGACCTAGGTAATTAGTGGAAAAATAAAATAAAATATTTGCGTATTTCCTAAGAGATCGTGATTTATTTTAGTTTGCTACGTTCGGAATATATATTAGATTAAAAAGGAAATTAGATAAATATGAAAATATTCATTTCATATCTTATTATATTGCTATTATGCTATCACATTTCATTATACCAAAGAATAAGTGATTTAAGATAATGATGGAAACCTAAAAAATTAGGGTTTTCCTTAGAAATATACATATACATATATATAAATCACACCAAGCATAGAAAAAAGAGAACATAGAGTATTAAGAGGAAAATGAGTTCTGCTAAGAGGGACTGTAGAGATGAAATTGACAAGAGGATCCAAAAATGTCCTCGACTGATGGATGGTCCTCATAAATTTAGGATTATCATTACTCTGGACGGAGAAACTACTATTCATCTAGACGCTGAAATTAGTACTGTAGTCAGTAATGTTGAAAATGCTAATGTTCCTGCTTATGCCCATGCTCCTACTGTGAATGCCGATGTTCCTTCTTGTATTAAAATTACAACTGAAGATCCTGATGTTCCTTCGTGATCGAACTATAATGTTGATGAGACACTAGAAGATTCTTGCATACCAGATATGCTCGAGGATGCAAAAGTTAACAAGCATGTAGATCCTATTGAAGCAGAAAATGGCAAATCTGAGGATGACAATGCGCCCAAGCTTTCTGGTTAGAGTGATCACGTTCACCTTTGCATTGCAATAATAATTTTTTAAAGATATGGGGGATGGTTCATTTGATTTTTTTTTTTTTTGATAGGGTTTGATTTTATCGATTTCTTTTTGTGGAAGCTTTGCAATTTGTTTTCATTTCTTGTTTCATTTGCTAATTTTGTCATTTAGGAGAAGGTGATGTTTATGAATTATATAGGTATCGGAATCATGAAATAAATCAGATAATTATTTACAAGTTCATAGAGTTTGCATCCAATATCCATTCTTGAAAAAAAAAATATTTATGAGGTGTGCATGTCACCCTTTCTTTTGGAAAAATAAATATAATTAGATGAAAAAACGGAGGAAATGTAGAAAAATACAGTTGTTCCCCCCTGTAAACAATAAGAGACGAATCAATTTATCATTTTAGGTATGATCTTATTATCTCTGTTAGAGCATTGCTCGGTCGAAATCGCAAGCGTTGCTATCTCAAGCTTGTTTTTCAAGTTTAGTTGGTCAAAATTATAGTCTTGATTTCTAGTCTACTTATAGATATGTCTCGGATTATGATAGACTGTGTAGTTAAGCATTAGACTTCACGGCGTTCATCAATTGAAGACGAAGATCTACTGAAGAGAGCTTGGAGGAACTTCATCAACAAAAGGTATGTGGAGACTAAAACTTATCTATCACTCAGAAGTCTATTCAATTTTATGTCCTAATGAGACTAAGTGGTATAGATATATAGACTTTTACATTATATACATTTGATATTTCGAGCTGAGTTTATCCCGCTTATCTATTTCTCAAAATATTTGTTGGAAACATTTTGCTTTAACCATGTTCATCATTATTCTTCACGAGTTTAGTTGGAGACAATTTATTTGTTGGAAACTAAATATTAAGTCAAAAGATGATCGTATGGAAATTGCCTTGAAACATCTTACATGATTTGTGTAGGATCAGAATATCTCCACAACAATATTCTTGCGAAATTATTAACAACATTTCTGCGAGTTCTTCAATAACACACTGCGAGCGTCGCAGAATGATTCAAAGAATGACATAACGGACGACGACAACATAAAACACGATAAAGATGTGAGATTTTGCGAAGTTATAGGGAAGGCTCGCGAGAACGTAGTGAGATCTCGCGAGAATGTAGCGGGAGCTCGCTAGAATGTAGCGGGAGCTCGCTTGAATGTAGCAGGAGCTCGCAAGAATGCAACGGGAGCTCGCTAGAATGTAGCAGATCCTGAGAGAACATAGCAGAGCTTGAGAGTTTATGAGCTGTATGTGAGTTGTCATCCACTAGGTAAACACCTATATAAAGAGAAGAGAAGGAGAGAGAAAATGGGATAATTGGGTAAGTTGTAGAGATATTTTTAGAGAGAAACTTTTATTTTCTTTATCATCTTCTTCCCCAAAAAATAGATTTAGAACTCTACCCATTAATGGAGATTATCAATGTAAATCAAATGTAAATTTAAACAATCATAGTGAAGAATCATGGATGTGGATCAAATTGATCGAACAATGTAAAAAATCTTGGTGTCCATTTATAATTTTAGCACTTTTATTACCATTTTTATATGTAGATCTAGAAATTGTTATCAAGATATGATAAGGGGTGTGTTGTGGGATTTCCTGCAACTACATTTTTGGCGCTAGAAACACTACCTGATTGTTGGATTGAAGAAGATCCAAAGAAATTAGCAATTGTTGATGATGAATTCAATTGGATCTATGAGATACAAGAGAAAATATTCTGCATCTCAGGGGCGTTTTCTTTACGTTTTCAGGAAATTAGCTGTTTTTGAAGGAGAATCAAACAAATTAATTACTATGGATGATGGATTCCACTGGATCTAAGAGCGTCAAAGACAAAACTGGAAATTTCAGAAAGAGTTCCTATATTTTGAGACAATGAATACCATCGTTGACTCACATAAATGAAGAAACATGGATTATGAAGACCGGATACTGATTTGGAGAAGGCATTAAATAAAGTTATGTCAATAATGCCTAAAGAAAATATGGACGTACAGAAAACAAAATATGGATGTACTTGTGATAAAAATATGGAGACTCATCATTTTGCGAAGAGAAATTATTCCCTAAAGAAACAAGTGTGAAATACGTACAGAAACAAAATCAATCTCGCAGGCTTTCTTAAATCTCATTTTAAGATGTACTATGTAAATATGCAAACAGCAAAAGTGGTGATGCAAAGAAATAAAGATGTAGTGGAGGTCATCAGCTACTTCTTCAACCAACCATTCCAATGAAGATAGGGGAAGATCAAGAAATAACTTCATAGTATGATGATTTAAGATTAAAATTTGCGTATTTAAGATTCGCGAAATTCGCTAGGGGTATCCAATTATGGGCAACAAAACTAAAAGAAAGACATTAAGTGGATGAAAATGAAGGGAAAATGGAGAGGAGAGACTTTGAGAGACATTCAAAATGAGCAAAAAATCTTCGCGAAATTTCCAAGAAAAGAAATGTTATTCCAAACAAGAAAAGTACTAGCACTAATCCAACTGCAGCTAATATTCTCGCAGACAAAATTAATTCACAGTATATTGCTTCGCTAAGAATCTTCAAAGACCAACCATCTTGAGCAAGGCAAACAAAAGGGAAGTACCCTTTCTTATCACCCATTTTAATAGTCACAAAATGGAATTAAACATTGATAGAGTTGATTATTATATATTAAAATGGTGATATTATTGTATATTCTTTACCTCCGTTACACAGTTATTAATTGTTTACTGAAATTCTCAGGAATTCATCTAACCATCGCAAACTTCACCCTATGTCCGTATAATAGATGGAATCCAACATACAAAAACTGCTGTAACTATCATGGAATTCAATATCCTCAAGATCATGTCATCTCCGTCGAATTTCGAAATACAGATCTTGAGATTTACTATCATGAAGACAAATTAAATGAGGCAACTAAATCTAACCTAGTACAGGGGGCATGTATACATCAATAGGAGACGAATGAAAAGTTGAACAATCATATGGTTCAATAACATAAACAATTAAAGAGGACATGCAAATCCAAATGGAGTTAGTTGCAAGAAAAACGCAAGAACAAAGAGAGCAGGTTAAAGTTAAAACTCCAGCAAAGAAGAAGTGTAAGTGCAGATGATAGAAATTATCATTGTCATGCGAAGAGAACGCAAGAGGCCAAAGAAAAGAGATCAGCAGTTATTTAACTCATGAAATATAGACTCAGCATTGTTTATGTACATCAAAATTATACTTTCACGCCAAGAGTCTCATCGAATCCACATTTGTCAAAGAGCAAAAGTTAGAAGGAGGTTCTCGCAAATATCAACTTTGAGTTCACCAGTGACGTTTACTTCGATAATTATATGAAGAGTAAAGTAGTAGAGATATCTTCGCAGCATCCAGCGAGATACACCAACTAATTTGCGAGTATCCTAAAGCTTTCGCAAGCAAACGAACTTTAAAGGTTTTAAAGACACACAAGGAAATAAATTCATCCATTCAGAGAAGAACAAAACAAAGAAGCTGGCAGGAAAATGAAACAATAGTAGAAAGGAATTCGAAACAATGGGAATTCGCACAATGACAGAAAATAATCACATCAAAGACAGGTGGACAGAAAAGAAGAGGGTAGCACAGGACAATAAATTCGCATATAGAGACTTAGACGTTTACCTTGCGAACATTTGCAGCAAGAATGAACACTTCGCAAATGTTTAATTACTTCGCCAAGATGTTTACTTCGCAAAGATATTTACGTACTATGTAATGTGAAGTTTACTTCGCCAACTATATAATGTGGAGAAAAACCATGAGACAACAAAGAAGCTGCGAGCAACATAACTAACAAAAATAGATGTTCGTGCAATTGGCCTTTAATTACTTCACAAGGTCTTTTATTTTTTCCCAAAGAAAAAAACTTGATGATTATTTCGCGAAGATATCTCGCAAAGAATTAACAGAAATGAAAGAATGGATGAAAAAAATGAAAGAACAAAGAAACGCGAAAATTTCGCAGAGACGCGAATAAAATTTCGCAGAGACATTAGAATGGGACGAACCTTTATGGCGTACACCCTAGTTCGCGAATAAAATTTCGCAAGAGGAAAATGTAAGACCTAAAGTACGTCATATAAGGGGGTATCTGATTGCATGGATCAGGGATAAGGTTATACCGCTGCTGGAACCTGAGTCATGGAGAAGTGGGGTCCATCTCTATGAGAGATACCTATCCAGGAGAGGTACCTTGGATTTCCAACTATATATATAAGGTTATACCCTGGTTGGACGACCGAGGGTCTCTCCTAAGGTGTGCAAATTATGACCAAGGCGCCGAGGTATACGGTTGAGCCAAGGATGCCCGGGGCGTACGAAACTACCCTGGCCATTCTTGGCAAGTCTTGGATATGATGCACTCGGCCCGAAGAAAACCCCACTTAGGGTGTAGTCTCGTAACTATAAGCCATATAGGCATAAAGGATAAGAGGCTGCCAAACAACTGGTTGTTGTTAAGACCGGATGGGAGGAGCTAGTCTTGTATGGCCGATGTACGCCTCCTTGAAGGGGAAACCATGGGGAAGATAAGGGCGGCACCCTCTATTAGGGAGCGGATAAATTTCTTAAGACGGAAATGTCATGGGGATTTACGTTCGCAAGAACATTTAGGCCTGTCATATTGTCGCATAAAAAATATTATACAGAGGCAAAAAGCCATGAGAAAGATAAGATGAGATCAATGGGTTTTTACATGAAAGTGTAAAGACATCCTGCGATTTCATCGCACGACGTCAATGTCATGGGGCTTTGTTTTCGCAAGAAAACTTAGGCCTGTCATATTGTCGCAGAAAAATTGACAAAGCGCGGATAAGGCAAGATCAATGGGTTTTTACATGCAAGTGTAAGAACGTCCTGTGATTTTTTCGCAAAAACAAAATTTGGCAAAATAAGACCTTTAACTAGGAAGGCAAAATAAGACCAACAAAATAATTGCAAACATTAATTATTTCCGTGAAATGCAGGTAAATTTTTTTCATTGCGAGAAAGATAATGAGAGTAATATTCAGAATTTTTCAAGAGTAATATTCAGAATCTCCCAAGACACTATTCACAGCACTATTTCAGGAGCACTATTCATAAATTCGCAGATTATTCATAATTTCGCGGGGTTATTCAGAAATTCGCAGATTATTCATAATTTCGCGGGGCTATTCAGAAATTCGCAAAATGAGCCTAAATTTTGCAGAATGTGTCAGAATTCGCAGAATGTGATTATTTTGCAGAATGTGGTTATTTCGCTCAATTATTTTTCACAATTAAAAGCACATTGAAGAGATTATACTATCATGAGGCAGAGGTAAGATAAGAATAAAGAAACAATTCGCTCATTCAACATTTTCTCAAGGATTCTACCTTCATAGATAAAGAACAGAGGCAACAATGGATTACCAAGAAAACATTTTATGATCTTTATCTTCTCGGCAAGAATCATTTCCAAAATGGACAAGAATTCTCACCAAAAATGAAGTAATAATTTCGCAAGAATAGAGGCAATACTTATGACTTTTATTCAAGGACGAATACATCTTATATTTTGAGGATTGAGTACTTCTTATATTTCTTCAAGGATACTTAATACTTCGCATACTTCAAGAGTTTATACTTCTTATTTATTTCGAAAAGATCCAGAACTTCACAAAAGAATAGAGGCAAGTACGTACTTTTTTAGTCTAGTATTCTTTCGCTCGTTCCTTCATCAAAAAAGATCAAAGACTACTACAACAACTGATTTTTCCTTAAAGATCGCTCTTCGAGCAATATTTAAGGAAAAAGAGGCAAGATGTAGGATCAGAATATCGCCACAGCAATATTCTTGCGGAATTATTAACAACATTTTTGTGAGTTCTTCAACAACACACTGCGAGCGACGCAAAATGATTCAAATAATGACGTAACGGACGACGACAACATAAATCACGAGAAAGATGTGAGATTTTTTGAAGTTATAGGGAAGGCTCGCGAGAACGTAGCGGGATCTCGCGAAAATGTAGCGGGATCTCGAGAGAATATAGCGGGAGCTCGCTAGAATGTAGCGGGAACTTGCTTGAATGTAGCGGGAGATCGCAAGAATGTAGCGGGATCTCACTAGAATATAGCAGATCCTGAGAGAACATAGCAGAGCTTGAGAGTTTATGAGCTGTATGTGAGCTTTCATCCACTAGGTAAACACCTATATAAAGAGAATAGCAGGAGAGAGAAAAGGGGATAATTGCATAAGTGGTAGAGATATTTTTAGAGAGAAACTTTTATTTTCTTTATCATCTTCTTCCCCAAAAACTAGATTTAGAACTCTACCCATTAATGGAGATTATCAATGTAAATCAAATGTAAATTTAAACAATCATAGTGAAGAATCATGGATGTAGATCAAATTGATCGAACCATGTAAAAAATCTTGGTGTCCATTTATAATTTTAGCACTTTTATTACCATTTTTATATGTAGATATAGAAATTGTTATCAAGATATGATAAGGGGTGTGTTTTGGGATTTCTTGCAACTACAATTTGTGTGAGACAATCATTTGATGTCGACTTGGAAAGTTTCGTATTGATCATTCAATCACTTGAAAATTACTTGAAGCTAATAGTTTGTTTGAGACAACTATTGTCTCCTTCTAAGGATATTTCAATAATTGAAATGGGAGTTTAGAACAATTAACCATGTATGGATACAACACGGTATTCATACCTAGCATGCGAACTGTATTGTTATGATTCAGGTCCGGGAACCTTTTTGGCGTATCTAGTATGCGAACGGTTTTAACAGTAAAGGTCCCGGAACCTTATTTGCGTACCTAGTATGCGAACGGTTCTACCTGAGTTGGGCCATGGATGGTTTTTCGCGTACCTGGTTTGGGAACGGCTGGACATGCCAAGGTCCGGAGCTGTTTTTCGCGTACCTGGTTTGCGAACACAGTGGTTTAATTTCTAAATCGGTTAAGTATGATTTTCATACTCATGAACTAAAATATTTATGAATGAAGTAATGCAATCTTTGCAAACCGTGGATTAATGTGCATGAATTGATTCTTATATAAGTACTTTGTACGATTATGAATCAATCCGATTAATTTTGTTTCAATTTGTTCATATATATTTTATGAGATAGTGAACAATTGAACAACTCTATGGGAAACATAATTAGATTCATTTGATTATCTTTCATGTTTGATTGATCATCATATTTGATCTAGAAATGTTAGATGAATGTGGTTAAGATAAAAGTGTTCATATGGATAACTTCGATTAACTGTTATTGAGCCAACTCAATATACACGTTTAGGTACGGTTACCCATATCTAAATGAAGGTATGTTTCATTTGTGTGTAACAAGCTAAGACCATCTAACGGTGGAGATTGATTACTTATTTTCTAACCAGACTTAGCTTGAATCTTAAATCAGGATTTCATCTAACGATGAATATTGAATGCTTTGTTACTAAGCTATCGTAGCTTTGATTGTAATCAACCTGATTTGAAAGACTATATAAGGGAGAAATCTAGCAACTGGAAAACCTAATATAGGCACTTTCATATGTCCTTGTTGCGTACTAGAGTCGATTTGCCTTTAACCTAGGTTTTTCCAAGCCCATATTAGGTTAACGACTTGAAAACTTCATTTAGGATTCGTGAAGCCAGATCCAACTATTTTCTCCGTAGTTGCGTATTCTGATCTTACTTGTTCTATCGTATTGAGTACTATCTTCTCTAAGATTTGCTCGAGATTTATCTCCGATAGGTAAGATATAAAAAGTAGACACAAAGTTCTTCATCCCAGACTTTGTGATTCCGCAATAAATTCTTCTACCACCATATAGTTAAGTTATTGTGAGGTGACTAATATTTCCAGGATGCTCTTCGGGAGTATAAGACCGGATTGTTAGTAGGTTCCTATTCACCTTGGTTATCATAAGTGATAGACACATTTTTGTGTCTGAATTGTCCTCAGTGTCTCTATTGTTAGTCTCGATTTTTGTACTTATTATGGTGTTTTTATGTTTGTATAGGTGTTTTTGGAGGAATACACTCGTGTGGAAAAAGTTTCTCAAAAACTTCTTTTTGGACCCCCGGAGAAAAGTGATAAAGGAACCCTCATTATGGATAAGGGCACCCCCAGGAGGCAGCTGCTATTCGCACCCCTACTCTGGATAGGGGGCAACCTTTCTCTTCCACAGAAATTGGCGGGAAAACTGTAGGTTCAAATTTTCTTAGCATCAAGAATTTCTGATCTGCTTTTGGGAGATTTGTGAGGAGATTTAATCCCCCCAATGAGTTAATACCACCCTGTTACGATTAAACAGGGTTGGTAAATCCGTTAGAATCAAAGAAACAGGATTGGTACGTGGATTTTCGGCAAAACAGGGAAGTATATTTGAATGAGATATTCACGGGATTTCATGTGTGAAATATACGATTGGTGTATATCTGCGCGAGTTTAACATCAACTGAGATAAGGAATAAACGTGTTTGGAGTGTGCAGGCTTCAGCAGACGCGTGATGGAGTTGAGAATGGTAATTCTTTACCGTGAGCATCCGTAGAAAATAAACTCATTAAAAACAGATTATTCTCGAGTTATGGTGAAGATATTTTGGTTGTTGTGGCTATATAAAGGTATTTCTAGTTCATAGAATGGGGATGGAGAGTTTGGGGTCGAAGAACGGAGCGAATTGAGAGCTGGTTAGAATATTTTTTCAGCTGCTGTGATCATCAAGAACACGAAGAACAGACGGCTCAAGACAGTCGTTAAAAACTGTCATATATTCACAGCCTTAGCAACAGTTTCACATCGATACTTGAACAGTAACCGCGACAGTTTCTTTATATCGTTCTGTAACAGTGTCAGTTGCAACAATTATAATCGTTACAAATTGTTGTTTTCATATATTTTCATCCTTGTAATCACCTTTTGAGCAATGAAAAATTCTTTTGAGTGTGTTTCCAACATGAGGAGCTAAACCCATCCTCTGGGGCGATGGAGGAAACCAAAATTCATCATGTGGTAAATCTATTTAATTCTTTATTTGACTATTTGCATTAAACTAAAATTAGAAAAAGATTTTTCTTAATTAATTGTCATTTCGTTTGATGGTTTATGCTTAGGATTAATTCTTTTGATATGCCATGCTTAAGATTTACAATTAATATTTTAAGAATCTACCTTAGGCAAAGAAATAGAGTCAAAATTCTTATTGGATGAGCTATAATGGTTTAGAATAAATAAGTGAATCACATGAATTTGAATATTTGGTGGAATCCTAACCCAGTCTCTCCTTAATTTTCACAACACTTTTTAATCTAGTTTGTTATTTTTATTTATAAAAAAATTAAAGTCTAAAAATTCTTCCTTCACAAGTCTCAAAGAACCTTTTTACTACAACATCATTGATAAATAGCATCAATAAGACGGAACAAAACTTCATAGGTACTTATGTGGGAGACAGATTTATTTATCACTTATCTGTGGGAGACAGATTTGTTTATAAGTCTTCGACTTTGGGTCATAGCAACTCTTAGTTGTGGTTAAGATCATCTAAGGGAATCAAGTGCGCAGAATTCGGCGTGGTTCTAGAGGCGTAAGGAACGCGATTGTACCTTAATCGGTGTGAGACTTGGTTAGGGATCAACTACATTCCAGTTCGAAGTTAAATTGTAGTAGGCTAGTGTGTGTAGCGGATTAATACACTGTGGTGTTTAAAGATGTACTAGGTCCCGATGTTTTTCTATATTTGTGGTTTCCTTGTTAACAAAATTTATGGTGTCTGTGTTATTTCTTTTCCGCATTATATTTGTTTATATAATTGAAATATCACATGTTGTGCGTAGTTCAATCAGTTGATAAATCCGACCTTGTTTGGTGGATATAACTTGATTGACACTTGGGCATTGGTCTTTGGTACCGTCCCAAGTTATTTCTCATATCAATCAGGCTCACGGATTTTTATCTGTTCGATTTGTTAATTGTATTGAGAAATAGAGATAAAGCTCTTTGATATATCTCTTGATAGAGCTCGCTTTTAAGTTGGTGCTCTCGGAATTATATTGGATCTTAGTCCATATAGATTGCCGAACGAATTATTGGGTGTGGTTATTACACCCCCACTTTTTAAATTGGTATCAGAGCAGGCGAATAGGATAAGATCTCATAAGTCTGTGTTTGTAGCAATCTGACTCTATGGACAGAAGTGTTATCTCTATAAACATACCTCCAGTCTTAAATGGCTCGAATTACTTATGGTGGAAATTTTCTATGTGTACCTTTTCAATCATGGGTTCGTGTTGTTAATGGCTATTCATAAGCATGTAAGTGCTACATTTTATACCCATATTTATATTAGTTAGGACTCTATATTTTGGATAATAACACTATTTTAGTGCTTTTATAGAATGTACAAGCAAATCCCACCATCCGGAGAATACACAGCTAAATGGAAAGTTATATGGTGTTATTGGCTAAAGTCGTCGTTACCGCTACTCGGAGTACTCATTCCACTGGATGAGGAAAAAAGTGACCGCTACAATCATAATTACCACCGTCACCTACACATTCAGTCATGGTCAGGGAGTAAATAAAATGGAACAAAGATTCTTAGTCTTGTTTATTTGACTCGAGCAGATGAAGGTCCACTATAAAGCAGGGGAAATAAGTGGACTACGTGGCTAGATCTCACCACATAAATGTTTCATTTGTGATAATGTTACAATGATCAGAAGGGAGTACAGCATATCGATGGAGTTTAAGTGCTTCTTCTCAAATATACGCATGAGTTCTAGACGCTACTGTTGGTTCAAGATATCGACAGTTGTTGTAGGTGCACAAATATCTACGGATACACGTGTATCCCATCGAAGGGATAGCCTCATAACCTCTCGCCACGTACCCATCAACAGAAAAATCCGACGACACCCAGCCAGGGGCTACCAGATGAAAGATCACCCGAGAAGCACTGTGAAAGATCCGAAACATGCAATATTCCATCCCAAGGCAGATTCTAATTGAAGGGTGGAGATGAAAGGAGACCGACAAGGAAGTGACAGCTGCAGAGACAGATGTCTCACGCATGCTTCACCCCCAACCACCCGCATTTATCACGTCTGCTACAATACACGTGTCGAACTCTCTCTGGACTAAGCAAGAGGTCGGGCGTTGGGGCAGCGGGGAAAGCACGAAGGACCCTACACGTGTCAAGCAATTGGTGGAACCAAAGACGGGCATCCCATCGACGGAACATATTACCGTTAGGGGGCTTCGTTCCGGAACAAAGATACCTGCGGGATGGGCGCATAAACCAAGAAGATAAGGATAAGGAAATCTCAAGGATGGGACCCATGTAATCTACCTATAAATACCCCAATCCTCTTAGAGAAAAGGGGTCAATCAATTTTAGGTAAAGAGAGAGAAAAGAGAGAGAAGAAAATTGTGAGAATAGGTGAGCTTTATTTTCTACCTGTATAGCTTCGTTCCCTCTACTCAGAGTCATTCGACTATGCTTTGTAATTTACACACACATATAGTGAAGAACCAACCCCCGTGGATGTAGGCCTTAGTGCCGAACCACGTAAATCACTGTCTCATTTACGCTATGCTTTAAAGTTTTGAGTACTGGCGGTCTTATCATCGTCGTCTTCGGAGCTGACCCCCCACCGTCGAGAAACGATGACGAGCCCGATGGCTCTGAGAATCTCGAATATTCGTTATCTGCTATTTATCCTTATTTTTGAGATCAAACCTCTGTTGATCTAACTTTGAACCGTATTTGTGAACATATTAGTATTATCGTTATTTTTGTGTTCACAATCTGGCGCTAGAAACAGGGACTTTCGTCCCGATAAAAGATTTATCTTTTCCTGTGAATTTACACAATCTTAGAAAAAAATCCTTGAGAAAAACATATTTCCTGTTAGATCTACGTCTTAATGATGTTGGAATCTTCGTTTTTCCCTTTTCCCCTTTAAAATCTTTGAGAAAAACGTATTTCCTGTTAGATCTACGTCTTAATGATGTTGGAATCATCGTTTTTCCTTTTTTCCCTTTAAAATCTTTGAGAAAAACGTATTTCCTTTTAGATCTACGTCTTAATGACGTTGGAATCTTCGTTTTCCGTTTTTCCATTTGAAACCTTTAGGAAAAATATGTTACCAAAGAAAACTATACTTATGTTTCCAAATCTTCGTGATAGAAGTACTAACAAAACACATGAGGATACTACTGCTTTGGTGATCTTTTACCCCCGCAGGTTGAATTGTGAGATGGACAAAGCTAAGGACACCGGAAATACCAAAGCATCATCAAAGGAAGTCCCCAGAATGACCCCCATAATTACACATAGCAAGCAGAAGGGAGAGAAAAAAAAGACAACAGCTCAGAAGCCTGACGGGTAAGAAAGAACGGCTCTCCCAAACGCTAGCTCCATAGAAGCGGAAGCACTGAAGGAGGCCGCAGCGAAAGCCGATGCCCTCAGGATAATAGCGGGAGCACGAGTCAACAAACAAAGAGAAGGCATGGCGGAATCTTCCGCACAACAACCCAGCCTAGGGATGCCACACACAGATGAACGCAACCAACCACTGATGGCGGTTCAATATCCCTTAACAACGGATCACGTGGTTGTCCAAGTGCAAGGATTACAGAACCCGCAGACTGATCCATTGGCACCCTTGATACAAATTGTGGACGAAGATCACACTATAGCTGTCAAATTGACAACTGCTTGTAGGAACTACTAACCAAGGGTCGAATCCTTCCGCTATGCTCGCGTTAGATCTTGAAGAAGTAAAGAAAAACCAGAATATATACGCTAACGCGGTGGCGTTGCTTGCACAAGAAAATCAACAATTGAGGGATAGAATAACGAGGAGTGCAAGGATGGAAGATCGTCGAAATGAAGCCAACTCCAAAGCCCCCCCCACCTAATCATGATCGAAGAATGATATTGGCAAGAAAGCATAACCCGAAACCTTTATTAAGAAGAAGGGAAAGGGGTGACCAAATGACAAAGATGGACTCGATTCCTGACGACTCAGACTATTTTGATGACGAAGATCAAAGGTCAGGACAATCAACGGTGGAGGATAGGCATCATCTTGCCATGGAGAACTTTTAGGCAGAAATGATGGCAGAAATTCAACTTCTAAAGACAAGGCAAGGTGGATGAATACTGGAAGAAGTCATGAAGGAAGCCTCTACCGCTCCTTTAACACCTCGATTATCTGGAGCGCCCATTCCTCAAAAGTGCCCCATCCCGGCAGTTGAGTGCTACGATGGATCAGGCGATCCCGCTGCTCACCTCCGATACTATAACAGAACCTTGGCCAGCTGGGACCAAAATGATGTCGTCCTCTGCAGGTACTTCCGTTCCAAACTAAAAGGATCGGCATTATCATGGTTCGAAAATTTGCCACCCAACACCGTGGAATCTTTCAATCAGCTCTCTGAGAAGTTTTTGAGAACGTATATGTACAACAAAACCGTCAACACATGGATGGACAAACTCTTCTCACTAGATATTGGACACAAAGAAACCATTCGAGAATATACCGACAGGTGGCATAAAATCTGTCAGGCTATACGAAACGCTGACCTAGCCATCGTCATCAACTGTTATAAATGGGGCCTGGACAGGATGAGCCCTTTATTTGTTGAGATTCATGGAAGCATAACTACCACTGAAGGAGATCTTCGAGTAATTATTGAAAAGCATGCCAGGCAAGAGGAAATCCAGCGAGAAAATCCCAGAGCTCACACACACAAGACGCATCGTACCAATACGGTGGAACAAGCCAGCGGATCTAGGGATACCCTAATGACTGAACGGGTTTACGATGATAAGATAAGACAACATGATGACCACTCAAAGGACCGCCCAAAGTTCGAAGATCAGGTATACACGAAACTAAACACCAGTTATGCTCGCATCTTAAGGGAAATCAAGGACCGCGAGAACATGGAATGGTCGTGGTCCAAGGGAAAACATCCACCGTGCACAGAGAAATCTAGAGATTATTGCGAATATCATTGCTTCAACGGTCATCAAACGGAGAAGTGCAAGAATCTCAAAATAATGATTCAAAAGTTGATTGATGCTGGAAACCTCAAACGATACGTCCAAAAGGCTGGTGAAGAAGAAAGAGCCAAACGAAGCAAGCAGGTACAACTCCCCGAAAGAAACCGAACACTTAACACTATCTCATGCTCTGAGGCTACTGGACCTTCGTTGACGTCTCAGATAGGGAAAAGGTTAAGAAAACAATTCGAATATTACTGTGAACTATACAAGATCGACGGCATAGAAGTAGACGATCATGAGCATTGGATGGATGCATCCATCACCTTCGAGGACACAGACGTCGAGGAAGATATGGAAGACCACAATGACCCTCTTGTCCTCACACTACCGGTGGCAGGGTGCAACATAAAGAAGATCCTTATCGATAGGGGAAGCTCTGTCAACGTCCTATTCTATGACACATTCAAACGAATGGAGCTTAAAGAGGAACAACTTATGTCTTCGTATTACACCATCTATGGATTCAACGGATCACCCACGAAGCCTTTGGGGGACATTGTTCTGCAAGTGGACGCAGGACCCATGAAGGTAGATACGCGATTCAGCGTAGTGGATGCCCCGTCACCATACAATGCAATCATTGGCCGAAGATGGGTACACAAGATCAAAGGAGTAGCAGCTACATATCATCAATACCTAAGATTATCCACCCCCGAGGGGGTAATGGAAATAAAAGGGGACCAGGTCACCGCCCGAGAATGCCATGCTTTACAAAATCAGCTCAACAACGAGCAAGACGCCCAAAAGAAATCCCGAAGAAGCATGAGCAGAGAAACCTCTAAGAACAAAAAGATAGACCAATATCTCGAAGAAATCTCAGGAAGAAGCCTTTCCAAGGAAAAAACAGTTCTTAACAACGAAGCAGGGACCTCAATAGCTCAAGAGGTAGAAGGACCTACCAAATAGAAATTAAAGGACATTCCTCTGCTAGGGGAATCGAAGCCTACATTTACACCCGTAGAATAAACAGAAGAGATTAATATAGGAACCGAAGGTATCCCAAAGATGATGAAGATAGGAACCCTGGTGGACGGAAAGAGGAAGACAACGCTAACAAATCTGCTAAAAGAATACGCAGACATCTTTGCATGGAAGTTGGGAGATATGCCCGTAATTGATCCGAAGGTAATTCAACACGAGCTTCGTATAAAGCCATGCACAACTCCTGTCAGGAAAAAAGTGTATAAGGTAGCGCAAGAATACCACATGGAAATCGAGAAAGAACTCAGCAAGCTGTTAGAAGCAGGGTTCATCAAAGAAGTAAAATACCCAACATGGATTTCGAACATGGTCGTCGTTCCAAAAAATACCGGAGGAGTAAGGATATGCATCGACTTTACCAATCTCAATAAGGCGTGCCCTAAGGACAGCTATCCGCTCCTAAGCATTGACCAATTGGTCGAAGCAGTGGAGGGATACGAAGAATTATCGTTCTTGGATGGGTACTCGGGTTACAACCAAGTTACCCTAACAGAGGAAGATCAGCAGCACATGACATTTTATACCCCGCACGGCCTCTACTGCCACACAAGGATGCCGTTCGGACTAAGAAACGCAGGGGAAACGTACCATAGAATGGTAGACGCCATTTTTAAACTGTGGATCTGAATCACATTGGAGGTTTATGTCGATGACATGCTCGTCAAAAGCAAGTTACGAAAAGATCACCATCAAGACCTGAGAAATATCTTCGAAGCAATGAGGGGGCACAACATGAAGGTAAACCCAGAGAAATGTACTTTCGGCGTAACTTCAGGAAAATTCCTTGGATACCTAGTAACGAAGAGGGGCATCGAAGTCGATCCAGCTAAAATCCAGGCCATCGTAGAGATGTCATACCCAAAGAATCTGAAAGAAGTCCAAAGACTAAATGGATCCTTAGCAGCGTTAGGAAGATTCATCGCTAGTTCTTAAGACAAATGCAAACATTTTTTCAGCATCCTTAAAAAGGGAAGCACATTCGAATGGACCAACCTGTGCGAGGAGGCATTCCAAAAGATCAAGGAATATCTTGCCACGATTCCGATCCTCCAGAATCCTAATCCGGATGAAGTGCTAGCCCTGTACATAGAAGGTACGAAAGATGCGGTCAGCGCGGTATTAGTCAAAACAAACACGAAGGTGGAACAACCAATATACTACGTCAGCAAGACCCTCAACTCAGCGGAAAGGAATTACACGAAGATTGAACAACTCATTTTAGCACTGGTTTGGGCAACGCAAAAACTGAAACCTACTTCCTCATGCATTACGTTCGCGTCCCATGCAAAGCACCATTGGAAGCAGTCCTCAAGAACACGATAAAAGTAGTAAGAATAGAAAAATGGAACACTCATCTTGACCAATTCAATATCATTCATGAAATTCAAACGGCACAGAAGTCGCAAGTCCTAACGGACTTCCTAGCGGACTTCCTAGCAGATCTACCTTTAGAGGATGGCGAAGAGGTAAAGGACTCCGCAGAAGCAGAAGAGAACGTTAAAGATCTGCTGGATGTCCTCGAGCAATCAAACCATAGACGGTAGGACATATTCGTAGACAGATCAAGAAATAAATAAGGAGCATGTATAGGGATCGTAATCACCTCCCCGACCGGAGATAGGATCGTACATGCCCTAAGACAAGAATACGAGGGACATACCAACAACATCGTGGAGTACGAAGCTGTTGTATATGCCCTTCGTCTAATCCTGGAAATGGGGATAACCGATGTGCGCCTGACAAGTGATTTGAAGATGGTCATTCGGAAAATCGAGCTAGAGTACAATGTTTACGACGAAACTCTTTCAGCGTATATGACTTTGGTTCAGACCCTAGCATCTCAGGTACCCAATATAAAATTCAGACACTTATGCAGGAAGGATCTGAGGCATGCAGATGATTTGGCATACATCTCTTCCATGTTAAGGGATGAGAGCGTAAAAGCCATCAAAGTAACCAGAGTATACGAACCTTCGATCACCCCGTGGCACTCCCTCGCTGCAAATCAAAAACACGACGCCGAAGAGGATATCGCTGACGAAGATGTAGGAGAAGATATCGAAGAATACTTCACCTAAGACGACATCCTTACAAGGTCAAAGGAAGATGAAGACTTCAGCAAATAGGAGGACTGGAGAGCCGAGATGCATCAGTTCCTTGAAGAAGGAACGGTACCAGTGGATATAAAACAAGCAAGAAAGATACATGCAAAAGCAAGAAGATACGAACTTCGTGGAGGAATCTTATACAAAAAATCGTTCTTGGGACCACTGTTACGATGCTTATCCAGGAAAGAAGGTCATTACATATTAAAAGATATTCATTATGGAGACACCGGAAATCATAGCGGGAGAAGATCCCTAGATGACAAAGCCAAAACGCAAGGGTACTACTGGCCGTAGATGATGAGAGATGCAGCCAAGATGTCCCGAAGATGTGAAGAATGTCAAAGGTTTTCCAGAAAGATCCACGCTCCCGTAAAAAGGCTAAACTCTGTGGACATCCCTTAGCCATTTGCCAAATGGGGAGTGGATATTGTAGGACCCTTAGTCGAAGGAACGGGGAAGAGACGATTGTTAATAGTAGCAACAGATAATTTCAGTAAATGGGTAGAAGCCAAAGCTCTTTCCAAAATCAGAGACTTTGATGTCTTCACATTCATCTTCCAAAATATCATCTGTAGATTTGGCATTCCCGCAGAAATAGTTTCCGATAATGGCAAGCAATTGCAGGGAAAAAACATATACATGTTATTCGATACATTCAAAATCAGGAAAAACAAATCTACTCCCATTTACCCATAAAGAAATGACCAAGCCGAAGCTACCAACAAAACGCTGGCTTTAGTTTAAATAAATCTTTGGATGAACATAAAAACCGGTGGTGCGAACAATTACATAATGCGTTGTGGTCATACCGCACTACAAGAAGGTCAGCCACCTGGGAATCACCATTTCTTCTCAATATGGAACCGAAGAAGTCATCCCCCACCGAAATTATCATACCCACCACCAAAACCGAAGCATGGGAGAAAAATCTCACCACTGACATGATGCTAGAAAGTCTAGATGACCTGGAGGAAAGAAGGGAAGCAGCGCTACAAAAAATGGAAAACTACCAGCGTGGATTAGCGAGAGAGTATAATAAGAAAGTTAAGCTTAGAATCTTTTTAGAAGGCCAATATGTGATTCGAACTATACCACCGTATCAGCGGGAAATAAAATGGGGAAAACTAGCACCCAATTGGGGAGGACCATTCGTCATACACGATATTGCAGGAAATGGATCATACTATCTGCGCAATCTCAAAGGAGAGATCCTAAGGCACCCCTAGAATGCTAAGTACCTCAAGATGTACTACCCCTAAAAACAACACAGTTCTACACCTGTGTGAAGAACACCAGAAGAAGAAGACAACGTCACCGCTAAGCATGTTTCTATCTCTGGATGAGGAGTAGTAGACCTCAACGTATCAATCAAATACAACTTTTTGTAACATTGGGGAAAGTACTTGAATACAATCCTTCGGGACTCACTGGACAGTGTCTACCAACATAAAACCCTGGGGAAGGATTCCAGTAGAAAGGGATACCCAACCAAACAATATAAGCAGCCGTTCAGCGGACTGGATGCTTGTACATAAATAAACCAAGGCATCACACATCCGGGAATGTTGCATTGACCCCCACCGTTCGTTAACCTCCTGGCCCGAGGATTAGCCAACGGGGAGACAGGTCCGCAAAATATATCAAAGGTATCAACAGATATACCTTCGGCAAAAACATAATCATGTTCTATTTTTACAAACATCAATCTAAAACAATTTCATATTGCATACAACGCAGACAAGGAACCATACAAAAAAAAGGGGGGAAACTGATGATCCAATAAGAAAAAAGGTTGATTACAAGTCTAACGATGATCCATTAAGCAAAAGAGTTGATTACAAGTCTATCAGCCTGAATACTACGCCATTACAGAAAAAAAAAATCACAACCATAGGAAAAATAATCAACGAGGATCAAGTCAACTCAAGTGAAAATACCAACGGAACTATGCACGAGAGGAGGGAACACTTTCACCAGAAGAAGGACTCGAAAGAGCCTTAAAAGGATCAGGTACGGGACGACGCTTATATTTCTTGGAAAGGACGTGATCCTTAAGGAGAGAATGTTCGATCGAAGTCAGCGTCTTGTTTACCTCTTCGGCAAGCTGACGACGTGCCTCATGCTTGATATAGGACACCTTGAGCTCGGACTGACTCATCAACGATTATAACTTCTCTACCTCTTGAGTCACCTTCTTCACAGCCACATAGCGAGACTCAGATAACTCTTCAGAATGCTTGGTTTAACTCCGATGAGTCTCTAATGCAACTTTAGCCTTTTTAAGCTCTTTGTTTGCTCGGCGAAGCTGGTTTTCAAGCTCTGAGAAGAGACAAAAACAAAATAAGTAGAATTAGAAAACAAGGCGTGAGAAGATCATTCATCAACAAACAAACATATACCTTCGACACTAGCCAAAGCTACCTCTAACTCATTTACTATAGCATCCCGAGCATCGTAAAGAAAATCATATTCGTCGGATATTTTCTTATAATCTAGTTGAAGAGTGGTAAGGGAAAATTGACATTCATCCAACTCTACCTGCTTCATAGAATCAGAGTGATAAAAACGATTGACCTCGATAGTCATCTCCTCGATCCCTTTGGTAAGTCTATATAAATTCACTTCTAAATCCCTCTATGACTCAGCAGAACGAGCAATCTCGGCCCTAGATGATGACAAAGCTTTACTGAGAGCACCGGCTTCATCCCGGGCATCATCCCTCTCACGAACGAGATGATGTACATATTCATGAGGAGTCTGAGCTAGACATATCTCCACCTCCAAATCGACCACTCTAGATTCCAAACGGGAAACCGAAGCACGTGCCCAGTTAAGGTTATATCTAGTCCATAGCAAGTTACCATTAAATTGACAACGCTCAGAATTCATACTATTCTGCACATCGACCATCTGCTCGCGCCTCTTACTATACTCAGCAAACATCTGATTATATTCATCAGCATGGGAATTCCATTTTTCCTCTGCCTCAACCACTCGGGCCACTAGTTCACTAATTCAAGAAGCTTGGCGCGTTCTCTCACTACGAAGCCAAGTTAACTCTCTGGCATTATTCGCTGAAGATAGGGCCGGCTAACTCAGAAAGAACGCAGCAAAAAATAATAAATAACGAAGGGGGGGAAGAACGAAGAAACATACCTATTGAAGACGAATCCTTGGAACACTCTGCCTCCAGATCTGAACGAAGCCTAACCACCTCCAAGCAAAGTTTCTCTTCAGAAGAACCAGCCTGTTCTTTCTCTTTCAAAGCCTTCTGTAACTTCTCAATTTCCTTATCCTTGGCTACGTTGGATTCTTGAGCGCTAATCATTTCATCATCCCTCTGACGAAGCTTAGCCTCCATCTTGAGGGATTTTTCCTTAAAGAATCGGTACATCGAATGATCGCAATACTCGCTGTTGCCAAGATGGAACGAACCAAAAAAACAAAGAGTTAGTAGAAACCAACGAAACGTGGTGAATCAGCGGAAACCAAAGAAGGAGGATATATATTTCACCTCGAGAATACGTTGCTGAGAATATCCGTATTCATAACCATCGTCCATAGCTACCATTTCAGAAATCGAAGTAGGGGCCCTGGGTAATAAATTTGAAGCAGCTGCGGTCAAATCTCGATCCCAAAGCTCAGCTACTTGCTCCCGAGAAGTTAGTTGCATCCGCTGACGAGTAAAGGCGTCAGACGATCTCTCCTCTAGAAACGGGGGAGCACCATGAGAAACATTCATAAGACCTTTCTTCTTCAACCACTGGTAGGTATCATCGTCTTCACCACCCATCACGATGGAAACAAAAGTAAGGGTATCGCCCCCTCCAGCAGCGTTGAAGCTGGCACGTACCACCATGACCCGCCGAATCACCAAATACGAAGGGACCATGCTGCTCCTCCGCTACAGGGGGTTTATTATATTCTTTCCCTCCCAAAGAAACCTTCTTCCCCTTGTCCTTATTCAAAGCACCCAACTCGACATCTTCGCCAATGGGATTCTCCTCTTCAGAATTTTCTTCAACAGACACCTCCCAATCATCGTTCGGAGATAGCAGCTGAAATTCTGGAACACCAATGTCTACTACACCACCAGCGGAATATATTTTCCCGAAAGAAAACCCGGGGTTGGCCTAAGGGACATTCAATGGATAAGAACTAGGAGGCCCAATATCTTCATGATCAACCAAAGGGGACAGCGGAGCATTTCCAGGAGTAACGATAGCACCATTATTCCCCTCTCCTTGATGAACCTCTACATCGGTATCTTCGTTTGCAGAAGGGGTCGTCTCTACACGTTCCTCTTCGTGTTCTTCTTCGGATTCTTCTAATTCCTCTTCGCCAGCGGGGCTGGTCAATTCAGGGATCCCATAATCAATGAACTCCACAGTAGATGATTGCAAAGGGCTAATTTTCTGTTTCTTTGAACCCTAAGACACAAGCGAACGTAAGATTTCTGATCCAAGGGGCACACGGAAGATACACATCAAAAAAATGAATATAATTATAAATCGTACCTTCACAGCATCAGAGCTCTCTTCTTCGGCAATCTCATCAAGTTCGACGGTTTCAGTACGATAATTAAAATTCATACCAGCAAAGTTTAACTCCCAGGGGCAGGGGCATGATCGCGAATATTACTCTGAGGAGTTGGTCGCCAACCATGATCACCAGGGAACCAGCCGTATGCCCTAGGACCGATGATTTCGATAGGAGTAGCGTACCACTCATAATCATGATCACGGCGAAGGTTTTCTTTACCAGTAAAAGGAGTGGGCTCAGTATTGTTCTCAGTACCAGGAATGCAGCATAACTTCTTATCACTCACATTACTTAAGAGGCGAACCTCCCCTAGAGGAGCAGCCATCGTGCGCAAGCCCACGCTCCAAGGATTTTGGTTTCGACTATTGACGTAATCCCCGAAAGAGGCATTGATATTCTTAGAAGTGTACAGACTTCTCTCTTCGAGATTAGGACGGTAACAAGTCATCAACATTTTACCTTTGCTTCGAAGATAAGCCTCTCGAAGAGTACGAAGATAGTTCCCACTTAGCTGAACTACCGAACGACAGTACGTATGAGGATTAGAGCCATCGCGATTTTCCAAAACGTCATAATAAAAGGGGTCACTAGACTTATAGAGATGGAGCATCAGGCCCGCTTCGAAGGCACCAACGATTGTTAACAGATGTTGGGAGTCGTATTTATAGTTGGAAATCATCTCATAAGTAAGTTCATCACCTTGGTCATAGAAGCGGACATCGAAGTACTCAAGGCCATGCCTAGCTTTAAACTCCTCCAAAACAACATTCCTAAAAGACACCCTTTTCCCTTTTCTTCTTTTTCGGGTTAGGGGCAGCACGACCCTAAGGAGCAGCGTCTGACGATAGGAGAGAACCCGATGACTTCTTTGGAGGGCTAATATCATCATATTTTCTCTTCCCCGCTGGCTTCCTAGGAATATCTGCGTCTCTCCGGGGCAGTGGAACAGAAGGCGGCACCCCGGTCCCTTGGGAAAGTGAGGTATAGGGAACTATTGCTCTAAGAGGTTAAATGGTCAGCGGGTCAGAACGCTGGCGGAAAGGCTTTCTCAAAGATCGATTAACAGTATAACGAGAACCCCTCGCCTGTTGAGAAGACGATGTGCTCTTAGACCGAAGGGAATGATGTGGAGGCTGAACATAATCCTTCAGCGGGGACATATCAGGGCTGCGCCGTGATGGAGATTTATGAAGATTCGGGGAAGGCGCTCTAAAAGGACTACCTCTTCGATGATCATCAGCCATGATTACCTACATTAGCCATAACGAGAAATAAGGTCAAAATCAAAACCCTAACCATCAGAAACATCATCTCAAGCTTAGCCACGGAGAACAGGGACAAGTATATATACTAACATGGTGAAAATGTTCCCCATGGCTAACCTCAGAGTCAACAGCAAAGAAAAAAAATAGAAATATGTAACACCCACAAAAGATAAAACTTGTATACAGTGAATCAATATTTACCAGGAATCAATGAAGAAGTACACGAAAAGGAGAAGGGTGACAGCGAACGCAGAAGAATAGTTAAAGCGGAAGCAAAGATGGATTAAAGAACAAGAAGACAAGGAAGAAGTTAGGTTTGGTCTTTTTAAACGCTTAAAGTCTCTGAGCAAAGCAAAGAGAGACAAAAGCAAGGAAGAAAAAGAAGAAAATAAAAAGTCTCACATTTAAGATCATTACGGTATTTATTACCAGCAAAGAAAGAGAAACCCACCACTTTATCAGGAGAAGTTATTGCGAGGAGAAGATGAGCAGTTTTCTTCCAAAATTTGGCAAGACCCGTCAAAAATTAAAAAGAAAAGGGGCAAATTGTAGGTGCACAAATATCTACGGATATACGTGTCCCCCATCGAAGGGATAGCCTCATCACCTCTCGCCATGTACCTATCAACAGAAAAATCCGACGACACCCCGCCATGGGCTACCAGACGAAAGATCACCCAAGAAGCACTGTGAAAGATCCAAAACATGCAATATTCCATCCCAAGGAAGATTCTAATTGAAGGGTGGAGATGAAATGAGACCTGCAAGGAAGTGACAGATGCAGAGACAGATGTCTCATGCGTGCTTCACCCCCAACCACCCGCATTTATCATGTCTGCTACAATACACGTGTCGAACTCTCTCTAGATTAAGCAAGAGGTCGGGCGCTGGGGAAGCAGGGAAAGTATGAAGGACCCTACACGTGTCAAGCAATTTGGTGGAACCAAAGACGGGCAGCCCATCGACGGAACATATTACCGTTAGGGGGATTCGTTCCGGAACGAAGATACCTGCGGGATGGGCGCATAAACCAAGAAGATAAGGATAAGGAAATCTCAAGGATGGGACCCATGTAATCTACCTATAAATACCCCAATCCTCTTAGAGAAAAGGGGTCGATCAATTTTAAGTAAAGAGAGAAAAAAAAGAGAGAAGAAAATTGTGAGAATAGGTGAGCTTTATTTTCTACCTGTATAGCTTCGTTCCCTCTACTCAGAGTCATTCGACTATGCTTTGTAATTTACACACACATATAGTGAAGAACCAACCCCCCGTGGATGTAAGCTTTAGTTCCGAACCACGTAAATCACTGTCTCATTTACGCTATGCTTTAAAGTTCTGAGTACTGGCGGTCTTATCATCGTCGTCTTCGACGCTGACCCCCCCCCACCATCGAGAAACGATGACGAGCCGATGGCTCTGAGAATATCGAATATTCGTTATCTGCTATTTATCCTTATTTTTGAGATCAAACCTATGTTGATTCAACTTTGAACCGTGTTTGTGAACATATTAGTATTATCGTTATTTTTGTGTTCACAGTTGTGATGGAGGAATACATGAAAGCAATGGTGATTACTCTCGCTATCATTTTATCACAACAACAATGATAATGGGAAGAAGCATATAGATGGGATGATGTTGATATTTGTGTCCGGAATAGAGATGGCAGTGACCAGACTGGATATGGAAATGGGTTTGACATGGATCAATTAAACCAGAGTATGAGCTGATGGCTGTGAATTCATCTCGTGAAATCTTGGAATTTCGTTGATTATCTTACAACATCAATGAGCCTGTGAAATTTTCCCAGAAAAGAGAAATTGTTGTTGTGGTTGAATGATGATGGGTTACTTGGAATTCATGAAAGAGCAAAGGGATGGATCGATAGATAAAATGTCTGCAATTGGTTTGCATGCACATGGAAGAACGAATCATTCAGGGATGAGGAACTGGTACCGTAGATGAGATGGAGATCTGAGAATGATTTAGCTATTGTTATCTGAGGACGTTCATGGCCAGTAATAGGAAGTTCGCCGTAGTAAGAGAAGGAGAAATCAACTGGCAGCAAAAAAATCTAGGCTAGTAAGGGAAATTCCTATCGAATGAACAAACCTAGAGTTTGTTCATCTTGATCCCATTATGGGATGAACAAACCAAGAAAATGGATGTTCAAGTGAACATATTAGTTCATTTGAACAGCGAGACACTCCAACAGGCGCGCGTCTGTTGAAATGGCGTGTGCCATAATCAATAACTCTGACGACAGCATAGGTGGCGCCCGCATTTTCCACCAAAACGCGCATTTTAGATGCTAACGCTAGCGACTTATGCTGAGACTCCAGCGTCTGACTCGATGGCGTCAACGGATCCATCTGAAAGGCTAGAAAACCTGTTGATCCAACGTCTACTGTTTTTGAATTCTATAAATACTCCTACTTTCAACTCTAAATTCACACATTCTTCACTCTCAAAAATTCCTCATAGAGTTCGTGTTGGATTCTCTCAACAAGAGGATTTAGATATTTGCAGAGCCTTTGTTTTTCACACACAAGAAGCTGTAATGCGTAATGTACATGATTCGATGTTCACTTTCTGGGACAAATGTTACAGAATGTTCACCACTGAAACTGGGAACATCCGTGGGCGTGATTCTCACGGATTGTATCATCGTTTTAGTGTAATTAGTACGAATGTATTGGAGTTTGTCGCCCAACTAATGTTGAATCACCAAAATAAGTTGAGCGGTGAAGCCGAACATGAAGTGTTGCCAAGAACTCTAGCGATGTGGCCATCATCTCACTGCGGTCGTCCTTTCGCCTTCCATGCTTGTTTCAACATTCTTAGGGTGCTCAACAGATATTATCCCTACATCAACCTAGGAATTCCACCGCCCGCTGAGAATTGACGCATATGTAGTTGTTGTTTTAATTTAATGTATTTCTTTTATTCTCATGTATGATGTGGTTGTTCAATGCAGTATGTTTTTATTTATGAAATTGTTAGTGCAATGTTTAATCGAAGTGAAATTTAAATTACTTGATATTGATGGTTTTAGATAATCGTAATAACACCTAATAAACAATAAATTAAATAACATAATACCATAGTGAGTCGATTTGTCCTACAACTTCATTCAGCCCACTCCACCAAAAAACACCTGGGATATTCCCAAAAATGCCTTCCATATGTGTCTTCTTCAGAAGAAGTACGCAAATGCATAAAAGTCCTGCAACCGGGATTTGAGTATGAACTGATTCTCTGTGGACAATGTTTGTATTCGTGATTTCCATATCCACAATGATTGCAATGTAATAACTCCTTCTTCAATTTGACTTTAAGTTTGAAGTGTTTGCACATTGTTGAAATCTTTTCTTCTTCTTCTTTTTTAATCTTCATAGCATCATCTAGCATATGTGGTTCCTCTGAACAATTGGGATCTTGACATTGCAAATACCTGACCTTTTACGGTTGTGATTCAATCACCATTCTGATGCGTGAACAACCTTCCTGCGGACACTTTGAATACATCCAAGGATGTTGCATAAGACTGTGGTTATCCATGAAATATAATGGGCAAACCTCTTTTGCTTCGACACATAATATTTGCTTCTCTTTGCCTTTAGAAAACATGGTGTATGATGAGAGAGAAATCGGCTGGTTTGGTTTAGAATAAAATCTAGAGAGATATCACGTGTGGTTATTATCACGAATTACACCAAACAATGGCAGTTCAAGAAATTGTAGTTGCAGGAAATCCCACAACTACACCCTCATGAGATTCTATTAATTTGATTTGATGATCTAATTTATTTGATATGAAAATGAAGATTAATAGAATCTCATGAGGGTGTAGTTGTGGGATTTCCTGCAACTACATAATTGGCGCTAGAAACAGGGACGGGGGAATTACTTGTTGGTTCAAGATAAAGATTAGCTAATGTTCATATCTTTCTGGATACAAAATTGAGGAGCAAAAATGGAAGATACAATGAAAGATTTTAATTATCAGATAACAAATCAGGTGAAAAATTTCGTGAAATTTAGACAGAGAAAAGAGTGAACAAATATCTTCAGTGGGAATATTTTCCATGAAGAAATATGCGTTTCCAGAAGGATAACATAATGCGAAGTATACCATCAACGCAAAGGACTACACAGCCCGATAGCGGCTGCTGAAAGCGAAGGAATATCTGCAGCACGAAATACACCCAAATCTAGCAGTTCACTTCGCATCAACCAATCTACTTCGCAACAACGCCTCAGTTTGCATCACTGAACCCAGTTGGCAACAAGTCAGTTTGAGGCAATCACTTTAGTTCGCAGCATCAATCAGCTCAGTCCGAGTCTCAGCTTAGTTCGAGTCGATATCAGTACGCATCAATCAGTTCAGGCGAAGTGAAAATTTTATCAAGCGAAGAAATCAGCAGAAATGAGAACTCACAGACCCGAGCTGATGACAAATGATGATAGCAGTCAATTCAATTGAAAAGCATCGTAACTGAATAAAAATATCAAATTGAGTTGAGTACGCAATCTGATGAATTTAAGACGAGACCATTTCTATCATCAATCAACAACGAAGTGTAAAGCACATACATTCACGAGTACTCAAGAAAAATCTAATCATAATAGACCAGCGAAGAATGAGCTAAAGTCACTGCATCAGAGATTACCAACGAAAAACAGAGGACAACCTACTTCACCGTGTGATTCAAAAGAGCAAGTGAATCTAGCAGATAACAATATTATTTCGATACACATCAAATGAATCCAAGTAGTTGCATAAGCAATCAACAAAGAAAGATGAAGTTATGCGAAGTTTACTTCTCCTAGGCACTAGCTTTGTGAGGAGGAAAGTTTGTAGTATTTAATACAGTAACTTCGTGGAATATTTATCTTTGCTTCCTTCACGGATGTTTTCTTCGCAAGCACTTGCTTTGCAAATACTACCTCATTATCTGCGAAGTTAACAGTTCATGTAAAGTTCATAGTTCCAGCGAAGTTAAACCAACATGAAAAGGCGAAAGATGGAAATGCAAAAGCCGAAGCAAGACAAATGTAGAAAATGAAAACAAACGCGCTTCAAATAATAATTAATTTTCAATGGATATGCAAAACTACTACAACAATCAGAGACAAACAAAAGTGTTTAATATACGATCTCACAAAGCTGAGCACAACTAAGGGTGAAAGAAAAAGAAACTGACATGCAAAAATATTGGAGGTAATTAGCATTACCAGCAGCAAGAAAAGAAATATTCGAACATTTATGCGAAGGAATGAAATACCAGCCATTCGCAACACCTTACCAAATAAAATAAAGGATATAGAAACAGCCGCACGAATAAGATGCAATAGTTGATATTATTTCATCATCACGTAGACTTTTACCATTAACAGATGAGGGAGGAAGAGTTTCTGAGAAGAGAGTAACAACACAAGTGAATAAGAAGAGTTTCTTCGAAATAAAGAGATGATTACATCCGAACCAAAGCAATATGAAATGAAGAAGAAAGGGAAGGAAGGACGATGTTCTCAGCAAAATAGTTTGTTCTCTTGTTAGATTTTGTCATATATTCCAGTGAAGACAACAACTCAGGGAGGCAAGTATATTCCAATAAGACTTCATTTCTTATTTCTTCTCAATTTCAAGCAAATCATATACTTCGCAAGAGACAACAACAAGCCGCAAAAGGTAAGTACCATTTCCTTGAATATTTTATTTACAGAAGACAAAAGATTTTTGATTTTATTTACCAAAAGCGATATACTTGCAAGATTTCTAAAATTTCTAAGATTTCAAAACATTTCAAAGATTTTTTTTTAGATTGGTGAAAAGCGATACAATCGCAAGATTCAAAAATGAATTCATCGCAAAAATTTAAAGATCTCAAATTTTTTCAAAGACTTCAAAGTTACAAAAAAAAAAGAGAAAATTAAATTTATATATTTCTATAGAACAGTTTTGATTTAAAGACGCGATATGAATACTTCTCATATTTCTTCAAGGATTGAAACAAAAAGGTAATCAGTATATTTGTTCGCAACGTATAACAAAACATATTTTGGAAAACAAGAAAATGAAATGAGGAATTTCGCAACATGAAAAATTTGTGATGAGTTTTTACGAATAAAAACGATTTATTGCGATTAGCTTTCATTAAAGAAAGACGCAAAAATTTATTTGCGATCAGCTTTCATAAAAGAAAGACGCAAACTGTGATCAGCTTTCAAAAAAGAAAGAAAGCCGCAGAAATTTTACACAGGCAAACCTTTGTGACGTACACCCTAGTTCGCGAAGCAACATTTCGCAAGAGGCAAAGTCCTAAAGTACGTCATTTAAGGGGGTACCTATAAGCATGGCTCAGGGGAAACGGAACACCACCACGGAACCTGAGTACATGGACATTACGGGGTACATAACCCAAAAACTGGGTACCTATCCGGGTAAGACACCTTGGATTCTCAATCTAATCTTGAGATGTAACATGATTTAGGTTGGGCGACTAAGGCATACTGTCTTTCCCAAGAAGTGCAGAAAACGATCAAGGCGCCGAGGTACACAGTTGAGTCAAGAGTGCCAGATGGGTTTGAAGCACATCTGCCATTCTTGACAAGTCTTGGCAAATGATGCACTTGGCCCAAAGATACCCCATAAGGTGCAACCTCGTAACTATAAGCCCTATAGGCAAAAAGGATAAGAGGTTGCGAACAAAAGATGGTTGTTGGAAAAACCGGATGGGAAGAGCTAACCTTGTATGGTCGATGTACGCTTCCTTGAAGGGGCAACCAGGGGGAAGATAAAGGGCAGCACCCTCCATTAGGGAGCTGATACGTGTTATAAGACGCAAATGTCACGAGGATTTTTGTTCGCAAGAACATAAAGGCTTGTCATATTTGTGCAACAATCGTATTTCTGCGAGCCTTCTATAAAAAAAAAAAAAAAAAAAAAAACTCGTAGAACATAACAAAGAAGTTAAGATGAGATCAATGGGTTTTTGCATGAAAGTGTGAAGATGTCCTGCGATTTCATCGCAAGACGGCAATGTCATGGGGCTTTTTTCTCGCAAGAAAACTTAGGCCTGTCATATTGTCGCATAAAATTCAAAGAAAAATGGATAAGGCAAGATCAATGGGTCAATACATGCAAATGTAAAGACGTCCTGCGATTTTGTCGCAAAAAGAAAGAAACGTGGCAAAATAAGACCTTTAACTAGGAAGGAAAAGTAAGACCACAAGAGAATACGCAAATAAACTTGCGAAGATGATTATATGTAAGCAAACAAGTTTGCGAACATATATACTGAAATGAAATTGAGATTATGCATCTTTAATATTTTAATTATATTATATCATGCGAGACTAATAGTGCAGGAATGGAAGCGATTTAAAGCTACATCAATTTTACCGCGGCAAAATGAGCTAAGTAACACAAACATTAGCTAATACATTGCAATAGATAAACATTCTCATCATACAAGCATCATACTCGAATCATAAAAGCATTGCATAAGCATTTCATGGCATAAACATCGCATACACATCTCATAAAAACATCATCACATAAGCATTATATTCGCACAAGTATTTTACATAACTTTACAAAATATTCAGAACTTCGCAAAAATATTCAGAAATTCGCAACACTATTTGCTGCACTATTCGTAGCACTATTTCAGGAACATTATTCAGAATATCGCAGAATACTTCATAATTTCGCAGAGAACTTTACAAATTCGCAGAATTACTCAAAATTTTAAAGAATGTGTCAGAATCTAGCATGAATATTCAGAAATTAGCCAGATCATTCTTAGTATTCAGAATTTTAAGAATGTGATTATTTTCTTAAAGAGATTATCGCATGAGGCAGAGGCAAGATAAGAATAAAGAAACAATTCGTTCATTCAACATTTTCTCAAGGATTCTACCTTCATAGATAAAGAACAGAGGAAACTATGGATTACCAAGAAAATATTTTATGTTCTTTATCTTCTCAGCAAGAATCATTTCCAAAATGGGCAAGAATTTTCATCAAAAATGAAGAAATAATTTCGCATGAATAGAGGCAATATTTCTTATTCAAGGATAGATACTTCTTATATTTAGAGAATTGAGTACTTTTTCTACTTCTTCTGAGATACTTCATACTTCTTATACTTCTTCAAGGATGTTTCGCATACTTCATACTTCATACTTCGCAAGACGATACTTCTAATTACTTCTTAAAGCTTCAGAACTTCGCAAAAGAATAGAGGCAAGTATATACTTTTTGAGTTTGATATTCTTTCGATTGTTCCTTCATCAACAAAGATCAGAGACTACTACAACAAAAGATTTTTTCTTAAAAATTGCTCTTTTCGCAATATTCAAGAAAAAAGAGGCAAGATGTAGGAGCAGAATATCGCAGCAACCTTCACTTGCGAATTATTAATGACGCAACTAATAATTTCGCAGAAGAAATATTAGAAACGACACAACAAAGGGCGGCAGACAAAACATGAGAAAGGCGTGAAGACTTTGCGAATATAGAATAAACTTACGAATAGAAGTCGCGATACTTCGCAAGCTATATATATACAGTTGTACAGATTTCACTATAAATAGTTGTTCAAATGTTAAATCGTGGGAGATTCTGGAAGTGAGTGTTGAAAAAAACGTCTTAGGAGAGAGAGTTCTTTTGGAAGAATATATTTTGGAGAGACATTTGAAGTTAGAATTTTGTAAAGAGAGAGAGAGACTTATTTCCTTGATGATCATATTCCCCAAAAAATCTAGAGCTCCAAATATTCTTTAATGGAGTCTCAATTGTAAAATTATGTAATTACATACAATCACTAGTGAAGAACCATGGATGTAGATCACAATGATCGAACCATGTAAAAATTCTTGTGTCTCATTTACAATTTTAGTACTTTAATCTTCATTTTCATATCAAATAAATTAGATCATCAAATCAAATTAATAGAATCTCATGAGGGTGTAGTTGTGGGATTTCCTGCAACTACAGACATCGTGTTCACTGTCCATCAAGTAGTTCCGGAAATTTCCCACTAAGAAAAGGTTCAAGACCTTATGGACACCTCTTGCCTAAGTGGTATTTCTCGCTTTCCGTTTTCTGATTTTTATCGGTATTTCATTCATGTGGGGGATTGTTGGAGAAAATGAGTTATTGTTGGTTTTATATTCTTGGTGGGAATGGAACTTAGGACCGTTGGGTCACTAAGATGTCTTGATCATTTTCTTATGAGTAAATGAAATAGAACCTTTAGTCCCACATTGGGTATAACTAAAGAGGAGTTCCACTATATATCTAATCCTTTATGGATAGTTAGTAAAACAATATGGGTGGAACGAGTGGGGCAAAATATTTTTCTTTCACCTAGTCTTAGGGATCGGGCTCGTGCATGCGCCATGGACATGGATCAACCAAGATTTATCACTTTGAAAAAATGTTTTTAAATTATTTCCTTAAATATTTTAAAATCAAAATAAATTTTGTCATAATGTTGTGCATGTTATGGGGGCTTCTGACCCGTGCAACCTTATTTTGTTACCAAGTTTAAATTATGATGA
Organism: Papaver bracteatum; assembly: GCA_023529315.1. Taxonomy (NCBI): domain Eukaryota; kingdom Viridiplantae; phylum Streptophyta; class Magnoliopsida; order Ranunculales; family Papaveraceae; genus Papaver; species Papaver bracteatum. The sequence continues at coordinate 468,108 of JAJJWX010002210.1, read as the reverse complement.
CTTATGTCGACATTGATTTCTTTCCAAAAATCAAAATATACTAGCATAAATTTGATTTAATGCTGTCCATTTTGTTCCTTATTGCATTGCATGGCGCAAGGAATTGATTCTCCATCAATTACATTTATCACACCTCTCCATTTTCTGCTATAAAAGATACCCGAATTTCTCATTTCAATTTGGGTACAGAAGAGCTACTATCCTCTTCTTTTCGTCTCTCTCCCTCTGTGTGGTATTTTCATTTCTTTGTGCCATTGTTGTTGAGTTCGTAAGAGTGGGAAAGTAATGTAGTGCTAACAGTGCTTGCAACGGGAAGTTTTATCTTGGATACGACTTGACCACGGGGTATAGGCATTACTCATTCTTGAGGCGTACCAGTCAACTATCGTGTTAAAGACATCGTGTTGAACACATGACTCTGTCCTCTATTTGCTGTCCATTTGAGTATTTATTTACCTTTCAGAAATTTATTTCTAACATCTTCACATCTTCTTTTAGTGTTTCTAAAACAGGCTCACTACCAGCAACATTCTAGGATTCATCAAAATGTTTCAGAACATAAGAATCCAGTTCATGGTAACTCAGAATAAATAACATTTTCGACTGCCACATCTTGAAGTCTTTATGCCATTGCGTTGAGTTCGTAAGAGTGGGAAAGAATTGTAGTGATAACAGTGCTCGCAACAGGCAGTTTTATCCTGGATACGAATTGACCACGGGGTATAGGCATCACTCATTCTTGAGGCGTATCGGTCAACTATCGTGTTAAGGACAGCGTGTTGAACACGTGACTCTGTCATCTGTTTGCTGTCCATTTGAGTGTTTATTTACCTTTCAGAAATTTATTTCTAACATCTTCACATCTTATTTTAGAGTTTCCAAAACAGACTCACTACCAGCAACATTCAAGGATTCATCAAAAGGTTTCATAACATAAGAATCCAGTTCATGGTAACTCAGAAAAAATAACATTTTCGACTGCCACCTCTTGAAGTCTTTCCCTGAAAATTTTAAAGGCCTTTCAACATCGTTCTTACCCATTTTTACAGACAGAAGAGAACTACTGTGTTAAGATTGGTGAAACTTTCCAAGTGACTACTGTCATCGAGAAATTGCCTTCTTCCTGGTCTGAGTACAAGAAGAAACTGAGACATGAAACTGCTGAATTTACTATGGTTGATTTGGATAAGAAGATTCAAGTAGAAGAATTGTTGTGCTCCAAGGACAAAAATGTATCTTCTGCAAGGGATATGTCTAACAAAGCTCATGTGACTGAACACAAAGGTTCCAATGTTGATAAGAACCGAAACAACTCCAAGAAACCTCCAGGAAAGAAAGGTATGTTTCAAAAACCAAAATCTAGCATTAATAAAATTAAGGGTGATTGTTATGCGTGTGGAAATCCTGTCCATATGGCGGTTCACTGTAGAAACCGTAAGGACCTTAAAAAGAAAATAATGCTAATTTGGTTGAAAACAACAAAAATGAATTTTCTGGCATGGTGTCTGAAGTAAATTTGGTAACAAATGTGAGAGACTGGTGGGTAGACTCTGGGGCTACCAAACATGTATGTGGAAACAGAGATATGTTCACCTCCTACAATAAGGTAGGGGAAGGAGAAAAACTCTATATTGGTAACTTATCTGTAGCTGCGGTTGTAGGAAAAGGTATGGTTCGGCTCAAGCTCACTTCAAGAAAGACTCTCACTTTGAATGAAGTTCTTCATGTTCCGGACATCTGCAAAAATCTTGTTTCTTGTGGTGTGTTAGATGATTAGGGTTTTAAAATTGTAATAGAATCTGGGAAATGTGTTGTAACTAAGGGTAAGGATTATGTGGGATAGGGTTATAAGACTGAGGGTCTGTATAAGCTTAATGTAAACTCTGCTGTAATGAATGAGAATGATTCTTCTGCTTATGTTCGTGTGTTTTTGGATGTTTGGCATGGTAGACTTGGACATGTAAATTATAAGTCAATGCATAAATTAGCTAATGTAGGTTGCATACCCAAATTCAGTTTGGAAAAAGAACACAAATGTGAAATTTGAGTAGAATCAAAGTATGCTAGAAAACCTTTTAGAAAAAATGTTCATAGAAATTCTAAACCCTTAGAATTAATTCACTCATACCTAGTTGACATGAAATCGGTTCAAACTAGAGGTGGCAAGAAATGGTTTGTTACTTTTATAGACGACTGTACTAGGTACTGTCATATATATTAGCTTAGAGGTAAGGATAATGCCTTAGAAACCTTTAAGATGTATAAACTAGAAGTTGAAAACCAATTGAATACTACCATTAAAAAAGTTAGGTCTGACCGTGGTGGTGAGTACAAAGTTACGATAGGAGATTTCTGTGTAGAACATTGATGAGTGCCAAATATTGCATATTCATACACCTTCTCATTGGCACTTAACTCATCTTTCGCGCTTCAAAGTCATATATTATCCCAAATTCTGCATTCTTACCATCTTCAAGAATAAATATTTGTATTAATTAATTTTGTGTTTTTAAGTACTAAATAAAGCTTGGAAGAATTGAGAAGACAAAAGAGAAGAAAGTTGGAAGCGTTGCAACCCGCTCGCGCATCAGTGACAACCTGTTTACAAATTCATGGGATTAAACAACCCATGATCCAAAACCCAAGACCCAAATCCATTTCCACCTCACCCCCATTGGATTCTTTCCAAAACATCCACCTCACCCCATTGTATTCCATTCTATCCATCAATTAAGAAAACATGTTTTGTTTAATTGTTGAGTGGTTGCTACAGTAAAATTCGAGTCCCAAGTGTGAGAGAATTTTTGTGTATAAATAGAGAGGGTTTTTGTGTTGAAAACTCATCCAAGAATAGCTTGTTCATGTTAGTTTATCAAATTTAAGTTTTGTTGTAATGTTCTTCATGTTCTAGTTTCATTTGCTAGGGTTTAAATGAAGCCGTAACTCATTGGTATGTATTCATATCTTGTATCTTGTTCTTGAAAGTTTAGAATTGTTTAAAGATATAATTTAATCCAAGTTTGTCAACATCTTGCTCTCACAATGTATGCCATGTATCCATTGTAGTTAGAATATCTCTTTGTTGATTATGCTACAACTCATGCTTAACCAAATATTGATCCTCAGATTAGTTGTGCTTTAATTAGACAGTTAATGCTTTGGAGAAATACTTTAGTTGTGGTTAAATTATCCATTGGAGAAACACCTTAGATATACGGTAGACTTGAATCTGCTGTAAGGGCAAGAATAATATTACAAGTTGAATGCATATCATAGGTTAGTGGTGGATTTGAATACCCTAGTATCCATATTCTCAATATTTACACCTTGATTTAATTGCATATTTTAATTCAAATTACTTTATGTTTAAGTCTTTGCCAATATCTCGTCGTATCGACACAAACAAACCCCCTTTGGTTACTATCTGAATCAGTTCTTAGTAAGGATTTAGAATAAACATCTACACTCTCCAAGTCTCTGTGGTTCGACCTGTGCTTTCCCTGTGTTGCTTGTCGACACTGTGCACTTGCAGTATACACAATAGTAGGTATCTTTCCGAGCCTACCAAACATGGCATAATACACGAGGTTACCCCTCCTTATTCACCTCAGTCCAATGGTGTAGCTGAACGTAAGAACCGTACCCTTAATGAGATGATGAATGCCATGTTAATTAGTTCAGGATAACCTTCGAACTTGTGGGGGGAAGCTATCCTCTCAGCATTCTATATCCCGAATAGAGTACCATTTAAAGGATTAGATAAAACTCCATATGAATTGTGGAAAGGTAGAAACCTTCTTTAGCATACTTCAAAGTGTGGGGGTGTTTGGCTAAGGTTACATCCCTACACCTAAAACAAACAAGATAGGACCCAAAACTGTTAACTGTGTCTTCATAAGGTATCCTGAGCATACTACTGCATATAGATTTATGGTTGTGAGTTCTGAAATTTCTGAAATTGGTGTGAATACTATTATGGAGTCTAGGGATGTTGTGTTTTTTAAAAATGTTTTTCCTTTAAAATCTAACTCTCGTAAGAAAGGTATTGATCCCCTAGATATCCCTTCAACCAGTCAGACTTTACCTTCAGATCAAGACGAAGTAGAAATTGAGCCTAGACGAAGTAAACGAGATAGAACCAAAACCTCATTCGGAGATGACTTCGTAACACTAGCCGAGACTGATCCTCAGACTTATAGAGAAGCCACGACTTCTTCTGAAGCTCCGTGGTAGAAAGAGTCTGCTATTAGTGAAATGGAATCCATCAAAGAGAATGATATGTATGAGATAGTAGATTTACCTCCAGGGTGTAAGGCCATATAGGATGTAAATTGATCTTCAAGAGGAAACTTAACATAGATGGAACTGTTTAAACTTACAAGGCTAGTTTAGTAGCTAAAGGCTATAAACAAAAGGAAGGTGAAGATTTCTTTGATATTTACGAGAATTACTTCCATTAGGATGTTAATTGATATACCTGCGGTTCATAACCTAGAGATACATCAAATGGATGTTAAGACAGCTTTTCTAAATGGTGAATTAGATGAAGAAATTTACATGGAACAACCTGAGGGATTTGTAGTGAAAGGTTGTGAAAACAAAGTTTGTAAACTTAAAAAATATTTGTATGGATTGAAACAAGCACCTAAAGAATGGCATGAAAAATTTGATCATGTAATGTTTTCTAGTGGTTTTAAAATCAACGAATTTGACAAGTGTGTCTATACTAAACTTGTGAATGATGCATGTGTGATTGTATGCTTGTATGTTGATGATATGATTATACTTGGTACACACATGGATGTAATTAATTCCACTAAAAGCATGCTAAGTGAGAACTTTGACATGAAAGACTTAGGCCCCGCAGATGTAATCTTAGGGATGAAAATTAGAAAAAATTCTAACGGTTATAGTCTTAGTCAATCTTATTATGTTGAATTTGTGCTTAGAAAATTCAGTCACTTTGATTGTAAACCTGCTTATACTCCGTATGATCCTTGTTGTAGACTCAAAAAGAATAAGGGTAATGGAGTTTCACAACTTTAATACTTACGAGTTACAAGAAGTATGATGTATTTGATGAACTGTACTAGGCCAGACATTGCTTATGCTGTGAGTAGGTTAAGTAGGTATACTTGTAATCCAGGGCCGAAACACTGGGATGCACTTTTTAGAGTGCTGAGGTATTTGAAATACACTTTGACCTTCTGTTTGAATTATGAAGGGTACCCTGCCATCCTTGAGGGATTTTGTGATGCAATCTGGATATCAGACTCAGAGGAGTCTAAGTCTATGAGTGGATATGTTTTCACTCTAGCAGGTGGGGCTGTTTCTTGGAAAAGTTCCAAACAGACCTGCATAGCTCGATCCACTATGGAATCCGAGTTTATCGCGTTATATAAAGCAGGAAAGGAAGCCGCTTGGCTAAGATGCTTTTTAGAAGACATTCCTCTCAGACATAGAAGACATTCCGCATGGCTAATATGATTTCACCTAGTCTTAGGGCTCCGTCTCGTGCCTGCGCCATGGACATGGATCAACCAAAATTTATCACTTTGACAAAATGTTTTTAAATTATTTCCTTAAATATTTTAAAATCAAAATAAATTTTGTCATAATGTTGTGCATGTTATGGGGGTGTCTGACCCGTGCAAAATTATTTTGTTAACAAGTTTAAATTATGATGACGTATGTCGACATTTTTTCTTTCCAAAAATCAAATTATACTAGCATAAATTTGAGTTTATGCCATAGTTTTTTTCTGTCCGTTTTGTTCCTTATTGCCTTGCATGGCGCAAGGAATTGATTCTCCATCAATTGCATTTATCTCACCTCTACCTTTTATGCTATAAAAGAGACCCGAATTTATTATTTCAATTTGTGTCCAGAAGAGCTACTATCCTCTTCTTTTCATCTCTCTCCCTCTGTGTGGTATTTTCATTTCTTTATGCCATTGTTGTTGATTTCGTAAGAGTTGGAAAGTACTGTAGTGCTAACAGTGCTTGCAATGGGCAGTTTTATCCTGGATAAAACTTGACCACGGGGTATAGGAATCACTCATTCTTGAGGCGTACCGGTCAACTATCGTGTTAAGGACAGCGTATTTAACACGTGACTCTGTCCTCTGTTTGATGTCCATTTGAGTGTTTATTTACCTTTTAGAAATTTATTTCTAACATCTCGACATGTTCTTTTAGTGTTTCTAAAATAGGCTCACTACCATCAACATTCTAGGATTCATCAAAAGGTTTCAGAACATAAGAATACAATTCATGGTAACTCAGAAAAAATAACATTTTCGACTGCCACCTCTTGAAGTATTTGTGCCATTTCTGTTGAGTTCGTAAGAGTGGGCAAGTACTGTAGTGCTAACAGTGCTTTCAATGGGCAGTTTTATCCTGGATATGACTTGACGACGGGGTATAGGCATCACTCATTCTTTAGGCGTACCGGTCAGCTATCGTGTTAAGGACAGTGTGTTGAACACGTGAATCTGTCCTCAATTTGATGTCCATTTGAGTGCTTATTTACCTTTCAGAAATTTATTTCTAACATCTTCACATCTTCTTTTAGTGTTTCTAAAACAGACTCACTACCAGCAACATTCATGGATTCATCAAAAGGTTTCAGAACATAAGAATCCAGTTCATGGTAACTCAGAAAAAATAACATTCTCGACTGCCACCTCTTGAAGTCTTTCCCAGAAAATTTTGAAGGCCTTTCAACATCGTTCTTACCCATTATTACAGATAGAAGAGAACTATCGTGTTAAGATTGGTGAAACTTTCCAAGTGTCTACTGTCATTGAGAAATTGCCTTCTTCCTAGTCTGAGTACAAGAAGAAACTGAGACATGAAACTGCTGAATTTACTATGGTTGATTTGGGTAAGAAGATTCAAGTAGAAGAATTATTGTGCTCCAAGGACAAAAATGTATCTTCTGCAAGGGACATGTCTAACAAAGCTCATGTGACTGAATACAAAGGTTCCAATGCTGATAAGAACTGAAACAACTCCAAGAAACCTCAAGGCAAGAAAGGTATGTTTCAAAAGCCAAAATCTAGCATTAATAAAATTAAGGGTGATTGTTATGCGTGTGGAAATCCTGGCCATATGGCGGTTCACTGTAGAAACCGCATGGACATTAAAAAGAAAAATAATGATAATTTTGTAGTTGCAAGAAATCCTACACTACACCCCTCACAAGAATTTATACAATCAAATCATTTTTAGATGAACAATCACAACCTTTATTGATTAATATCACAAATTTTACAAGAAAGGAAAGAAATGAAACTAAGAAATTAACAATTGCTCTGGACTTTCTTTCTCCTAATGACTTACTCAATAATCGAAAAAGATCTCTCCTCTCCCTTAAGCTTGTTCGGCTCTTTATATAGGGAATTACATAGTGGATGACAGCTAGTCTGTCCTTTAACTTCAGATCTGACTTGCGATGTTCTCGCAAGCTTTTGATGTTAGTCTTCGCAAACTCTCTAAATTTCGTAAGATCATCACACTTTTATCATGTTTGAGTTGATGTCACTTGTTACATCATCTTTGTTATTTGTCTGCGACGGTCTCTCAACGTTGTAGAAGAAGGTTTCACAGGAACGTTGTTGTTGCGATATTCTGATCCTACATCTTGCGTCTTCTCATGTATTCTCTGCGAAGGGGAGAATGTCATGAGAATTTGTACTTTAAAATGCTGCAACTGCTTATCTTTTCAAGTATTTTTGTATTGTCATAATTCCGTACTTTGCACAAACTTTATTACACATATCCCCTCTTCTATTCATATCTTGACACGTCTTTTTTAACCGCTGCTTCTTAACCGCTCATGTATACTCTTCGCATTGAATGGACTTATCTTTTCGAGAATTTCTACTCTCTTATATATACTCGTCTTATTCTTTTATTATCTTCTTTTTACCTTCTCTCTTATTTTCTCTGCAATTTCACTGTTCCTCCACAAGTTTCCCTTCTGCTACTGCAAATTTTCATTCTTCATCTTTCGCTCCTTATTCCTTCATCCCCATACTGAAGATTCCTCCAACTGGTCGTAAAAATGAGATTTCCTTTGAAGAAGCTCAAAAGAAACTTCAAACCAAAGGTTTTACTTTATCTCTCATTCATGGTCAAAACCCTAAATCTGAGATTTCTATTAATTTATTTTCTTATCATCCTTGCAATCATGAAAAGATCATAGTCTCGCTAGGTCAGCTTCTTGCTGGCCTTCTCATTCCCCTTTATGATCCTGAACTTCCCTTATTTTATGAAATACTTTCCCATGCGAAGTTTTCGCGAGCAGTATATCAATCGAGCGGGGATTGCATTCGTCTAATACTCGAGTTCGCCAATCGTGGTGCTGGTAAGGGATCTCTTAATCCCTCAAAAGTTAAAAACCCTAAATTTGCTGGAGTTGAAATTATTCCTGCGAAGTATACTGTAGAAAATTTCTTTGCGAATTATGAGATAATTCCCATGAAGAGAGATAATACTTGTTGGGGCGTTCGTTTAAAAAAAAGGATGATGTTGTTGATGTTGTTGATGACAAGATACTTATGCAAGACATTGATTGGCATCCTTTCAATAATACAACCCCACGTTATTCCAATGATAATAAGCGGTGTATCTTCCCTTTAATCCTAAAGGGTCCGTATATCTCCGGATCTCATGTTTTGCCTGCGAATATCGCAGCATATCAACCCTGGGTATTCAGATGGCCGAAAAGGGAAACAAAGGTGTATTTCCAAACTTCATTTGAGTTGTTATTCTTTTCATTCTCATATATAATTTTGCTGACCATTTCAATGTTTTCGTGTGATTGGGAAATTATCAGATTGAAAGGTTGAAAGTAAGCTATAACAAGACTGGTAAAGTCAGTACTTTATCAGCTCTTCGATCATTCACAGATAAAGTAAGAAATATTCTTTTATGATTCTTCACAATATATTGTTGCCTCTATTTCTTATCTTTATTTGTGTATGTAGGTTATCGCTGAAGTGGAAGAACATATCAAAGTTGTGAAAACCAAGAATAAAGGTAAAGGCAAAGGTAATCTTCGCAAGAAGAAGTCTACTGTACCTCCTCTAAAGAAACGAAAAGTCTAATCTCCCTCACCTTCATTTCTTCAATCTAGCAAAAGTTCTAGTGATCATAATGATGATGATGATGATATTTCTTCTGTGAAGGAAGTTTCTCAACCTGAATCTTCTATGGCACAATTGTCTAGCATCTTCTCAAATACTCTACAGGGAATGGGTGATACTCCTCTTACTAATGCCTGCCAATCCGTAGCTACTATCTGTGATGCCCATCTTTTGGGGAATAATGAGTCTCTTCGCGGGATTTAAAGATCTATATCTCCAAGTTTCTTACATTAGCTTAATAACTTGGTAAATTTTCATACTTATATTTTTCTTCTTTTGATTTTTGCTTTGAATTCATAATTTATTCTTAAAACTCACTGTATTATTTCGCAGGCTGGGAAAACTTGTTTTGCTGTTACTTCACATTTGGAAAGAAGACGTGCGATTCTTGAAAATAAAAAACTTGATCTTCGTAGGAAAAATGAAGAGTTGGAAACTGAAGCTACTAGTCTTCGCGAAAAAAGCAAGCAGTTGGAATATGAAAATTCCATTCAGAGGAACAAAAGATCTAGTCTTCAAGATGCCAATAAGAAACTTTATGGTATGGGACTCTTCTTCTTTCTCTTTATTTTATTTTCTCATAATTTTTTCTTATATAATTTACTATTTAGCAGACGTTTATGGTCTTTTTGATGAATCTATTCTTCTTCATACATTTCCCAATCTTATGGATGATGATACTCTTCTTGAACACCTAAATAATTCTCTAAATAGTTTCTCAAATGATAAGATTAAATCTCTTCCCATAAATGAACTTAGATCCAAATTTTTCCTCTTAGAAATTGACCATAGATCTGTCTTGAGTATGGATAATAAATTTAAACATTTATTTCATAATTCCAAAGAAGAAATCAATAGTTTGAGGGCCAAGTATAGTGATCTCATAGATGAAAAAGATCGTATTTCTCTCCAAGGTGCTCAAACTTTAGCGAAATTCCATGAAAGTCTTCTTGAGGTTCAAATTGAAAGAGATGATCTCAAACATAGAAATGTTGTGCTCTGCAAAAGAGAGAACCAAACTCGTTCCCGCCTTCTCATAAATGATGATGATGAATTTGCTTGGGCTGCGAGAGTTCTAGATAAAGCCAAGAATAATTTAGGTGTAAATGTCAGTCTTCAAGTTGAGCATACAGCCTTGATTAGAGATATGATTTCTAACAGAGAAGGTTGTTAACTGTTTTTCCTTATTTAATTGTTTGTTTTTCACAAACTACCATTAAGTTGTTAATTCATTGTTATATTTTCGCAGAAGCTGAAGATAGATATCGCAAGAGGATTGAAGAACTTGAGAATGAGAAAGAGAAACTTGCAAAGTATCTTTATTCTCACAATGAGAAATGTTCTAGGCTGAAGAATCAACTTAAAATCACTATTTCGAACTTCAAGAATGATGCCGTTCTTTTCCGCAATGACACTATTAGAACAATTTGTGATGAAAATGGCATTCCTCATTCTACGCATCCTTGTCTCTCAGATGAAGTTCCAGAAAACGTTCTTAACTTGGTTATCTCTGATAGTGATGCTGATGAAGAAACAAAGTCTGAAGAAGATGAAAAAGAGAAGTCTGATGAAGAATCTAATGGAGAAGAAAATTCTGGTGAAGAATTTGATGATGATAATGAAGAATCAAGCAAGAAGTAGTTTTTGCTTCCTTGTGTTTCCTTATTTAACTTTTTGTAAAACTTATACATTTGCTCTTGACATTCTATTCTTGTATACTTGTAATCTATCACTGCGAATTTCTCCAGTCTTCAATACAAGTTCTATTTCTTTTGTTCCTTCCTGCATGTGTTAGAAAAACAATTTTTTCTCACAATATGATTAATCAGTACATAATTTATTTTTCATTTTTTGCGTAAATCTATCATATGGAGACAAATAACATACTCTTATTTTATGCATTCCCATACTTGCCTCTGTTATTTGTGTTCAAATGAGAGATTAAGCAAGTTGTTTTTTTTTTCACTAAGATTATTGCGACAATCTTGCAATTATTTCTGCGTAATTTCGCCGTCATATATTTTAAGATTGCATTCTTCCTTGTATTCTGATGTGGTCTTATTTTTCCTTTCTAAGTAAAAGTCTTATTATGCCACCTTTTGTCATTGCGACAAAATCGCAGGACATCTCTGCACTTTCATGCAGAAACCCATTGATCTTGTCTTATCTTTTTGTTCTTTTGTCATTTTTGCTGCGACAATATGACAGGCCTAAATTTTCTTGCGAAATTAAAGCCCCATGACATTATCGTCTTGCGACGAAACCGCAGGATGTCCTTACACTTTCATGTAGTGACCCATTGATCTCGTCTTAACTTTTTTTTTTGTATTATTGCCTCTTCAGGATTGCCGTACAAATATAACAAGCCTAAATTTTCTTGCGAAAATAAAGACTCATGACATTTGCGTCTTAAGACACTTATCAGCTCCCTAATGGAGGGTACCACCCTTATCTTCCCCCTGGTTTCCCCTTCAAGGAGACGTACTTCTTCCATATAATATTAAATCCTCCCATCCGATCTTGTAAACAACTAGTTATTTTCGCAGCCTCTTGTCCCTTTTGCCTATATGTCTTATGGTTACGAGACTACACCCTAAGTAGGGTTTTCTTCGGGCCGAGTGCATCATAGTCAAGACTTGCCAATAATGGCCAGGGTAGTTTCATACGCCCCGGGCACTCTTGGCTCAACCGTGTACCTTGCCGCCTTGATCATACTCTACACTCCTTAGGAGAGTCCTTATTACCTTAGTCGCCCAACTTAAGTCATATGCTCAAGTTGAGAATCCAAGGTACCTCTCCTGGATGGGCTTTCATTGACCCCAAATCTCCATGACTCAGGTTCCAACAGCGGTATGACCTTATCCCTGAGTGATGCAACAGAAACCCCCTTCTATGACGCACTTTAGGTCTTACATTTGCCTCTTGCGAAATTTTATTCGCGAACTAGGGTGTATGCCATAAAGATTCGTCCCATTCTAAGAATTATTCTATTTTTTATTTTGCATTTAAGCTCTGTTGTAATTTCTCGATCTCATTTTTGTCATTAAGTAAAATATATATATATATTTTTATTTATTTTTGAAATTTTTGCGACAAATCAGCCATACATCTTTCTTTTTCTTCACAGTTATATTTTTGCAGTCATAACATCAGCGAATACATTCACATTTCTAGTTTCTTACCTTTGTTCTTCTCTGCCTCAGTATTTTTCACAGTTGTTGTTATTTTCTTACCTTCTGGGAGAGCTTCGCTGCTTCTTCTTTTCTGTAAGATTTTTTATTCTCTCTTCTCTATTGCATCCACCATGAGTCTTTCACTTCTTTGTTTCTCTATGATGTTACCTTTCCAATTCACCTTATTCGCAGCCCGTTCTTCGCATGACTCTACATCGATTTCATAGCATTTCTTTCCTTCAGCCCAATATCCCTTTCTGACTCCAACTCCACTGGGATGAGGGAATTTGATGCATTGATAAAATGTCGAGGCTACACCTAGAATCTCATGCAACCAAGGTCGCCCAATCAAAGCATTTTAAGGTGACTCCACATCAACAACGCATAATAGAATCTCAGAAGATAACTCTTTCAATGGAATTCGCATAGTAATATCTCATTTAGGCTTATTGGCAGTACCATTAAAACCATAGATTTTGTAGGTTGAAGGTATTAAATCTACATCTTTCCCTCCCATAGTTTTATAAGCATGATAGAATAGAATATCTACAGAACTTCCAGTATCAATTAAAACTCGGTTGATTGCCCATGAATCTTCTGCTTCATCATCTTCATAATCTTTAGGATTTGGGTTAATCTCCAATCTCACCACTAATGGATTATCGTGCATTTATCCTCCCTCGGTTACTTCTTCTGCAGTGAAAGAAATAATTTGCTTTTGCCATTCTTGTAGTGGCGAAATCTTTGCAATATTCATAATTTCTCTTCCATCACCATCCCTTGCGAAGACTCTGCTTAGAATATTGTCGTGAAAGTCTTCAATTGTTTTGTACGAATGTACAATAGAGTTACAAAATAAATTCTTCGCCTTCGCCCCAACTTCTATGACAAATGTTTCTCCTCCCTTTGTTGTATTTACTCTGCGAATTTCTGGTGGTGGTGGTAAGAGTTGAGATTGAGGATGCCCTATTAGAAAATGATTTAATTTTTCTTGATATATGTTGATGGTGGATTTTCATTTAAGGCTAAGATTGTAAAAGCCAAAAAATTATGCGCTAACATCTTGTAAAAGATAAGGCCATTAATAAGTGATGGATACTCCTTCACTTTAATAATTCACCTAGAATGGAGCATGTGGCAACAATCCCATTCTGTGAATAAAATACACGAAATTCATCCAGGTTGGAGCATGTAGCAACAATCCCATATACCCTGTGAATTTACAACAATATTAATTAATGCGCAACCAGCCTTGTATTTCCTATACTCATTATCAGTGCGGCATGACAAAGTGTTGCTCTCAGCAGAGAAACACGAATCTCCAAGCATTATAATGAAACATGTACGAAATACCCGTACAGGCTGCAACTCTCGGTGTGTTATACTAGCCCGATTGAGCCATTCTTGGTGTGTTATACTAGCCCGATTAAGCATCTGGACTAACCGTATCAGTCTGGATATGATCACGACCATCCAACTCCACCAGCATGATTGGATGGCCCAGATCGATTCCATAACCCCCAAGCAGGTATGGAATATCCGTTGCCGAACCAATGCGGGTTCCCGCATGGTCTACCTCCCCAAAATATTGGCCTAGCTTGCCAAAACGTCCAAACCATAGCAGTATGGACGAAAAACCCTAAATTAGGGTTTGCGGAACATCACATATGTCGCAAAACAGTCTCAACCATCCATCTTCGCAGGTATAGATGGAGGGTGTAGATGTAGATTCAAAGGGCCCAGAGCATGTCAACACAATCACCGTGGGCCCGCCTACATACCTGACCGATCGGTCAGGACCAACCATGGTTGGTCATCCTGATTCGTACGCCCAAACAGAGCATGACGCACTGCCGTGAAACCCAAAATTAGGGTTTCTAAGAATTACAAGCGTTTATCTTCTCCGACACGAATAGAGGGTCCAAGATTAGATTAAGCAGGTCCGGTCATACCAACATGACCACCGTGGACCCATCTATCCCCTCACCTGATCGACCAAGGCATACCATGCCTGGTTATCCCAAACCGTCCGTCCAAACTAGCGTGGTCACACTTCCCGAATTACAAACTAATCTCGACCACTCAACTTCGCCAGAAAATTTGAGTGGCTTAGATCACGTTTTCGTGGGACAGTCAGGCATAGGCGTGAACAACTGCCTAGCACCTACATGCCAGGACAATCGACCAAGATTGGTCGTCTTGGAACGCGCGCCTGAAGTTTGCACGATGTGCGGATTTTGCGGCACCAGTTTTCTGTCGAAAATTGATCTCGACCACTCAACTTCAACAGACAAATTTAGTGGCCCAGATCACACTTTCGTGATACAATGGGGTATGGGTGCCTACACTGTCATGTCATCTACATGCATGTTCAGTTGTCCAGCCAAAATTCGTATCCCAAGCTTGGATTCGATCAGGCTAAAGAGTGGTGCTTGTGCGCCTACTCCAAAACCCTAATTTCACCAACGGTCGCAGATGAGTGTCACAGAGACCATCTCATTCGTCCAACTTCACCGGCTTAGTTATACAACCCTGGTCAGGAGTTAATTGGTCAGTGCGGCGTCATGGTGATCACCACCCGTAACTCTACCACACCATGTGGTCGACCAAGGGAGGACTTGCTTGCGCAACCTCCAAACCATCACATGAAGTAGGTTGGACATGAGGTTATTTTGAGACTCTCAAACAGCGATGCTTCATACATGCTGAATATACTCGATGCAGTACCTGCATAGTATACACACGATACTTCACAAGTATCAATTTCCTAAATAACGTAGCATTACATGCTACTTTATGTGGGTCCCACGATCCACACGTTCAATACATCAATCATGTCACAAACTAGGGGATACATACTGGGGTATTGGTCTGGCGGTTTACAGCGTGCAACGCACAATGCGTCATCACAAGAACGTGTCAGGAAGACATGGACGGTTAGTGATGATGGGAGAAGTGGGCAAGACTTGTCGTGTGACACCAACACACTACTCCACTACTCCATCACTCCACTTTCTCCACTTCCCACGAGATACGAAGGTTAGGCTAAAAGACTTGTATAAATAGGTTCTCCGCCCTATTTTTCACAACAACAAGACAAGACGAGATAACAGAGGCAAGTGTTGATATAATCATATTCAAACACCGAAACTGATAGCTTACATCCAGCAAGCCAGTTCAGCTTTCTGATACAAGTTATACATAGCCAACACCTTCACAATCTCAACACCTTCTTCGCTTCCCTCCCTAAGATCAACCCCATCTCATTCACTTTGTGACCGAAACAAGTCTGGAACGGCCATTTATTGGTTTAGGCCGGACTTGCACAGATTAATCTCTCGAGTATACAAGCACTCACCGCGCAGTGCATTTGTTTAAGGTTTAGATTCATTCCTCATCCACACCCCAAATTACCAAAATCGACAGGAATAGTTTTAACCCATAAACAATCTATCATCTTGAGAATGATCCTTTTTATATTCCTACAGTCATTTGTTGAATGTCCATGAAAATGAAGGTAAAAGCAAAATTCTTGACTTCGGTAGTTTGGAAGTGGTTCTTTTCCCATGTTCCAGGGTGCTGGAATGTTCTCCATTAAGATTATAGATTCCCAAATTTTTCCACACTAGCATTCAAAGGTGGCATCTTGATCTCTTCCCATATTATCTTTTGACTTCCTGATCCTCTATGATAATTTTGTCTTTGTCCTCCATAGGTTTCTTGTGGTTGATCAAGTCTTTGAATTTTGTTGTTTCCACCCCGGATATAGAGATTTCTTTCTCTCTTATAGTTGCAGGAAATCCCACAACACACCCCATATAATATCATGATAATAATTTCTAGATCTAATCATAAAAATGATGATAAAAGTTCTAAAATTATAAAATAAACACAAGATTTTTTACATGGTTCGATCAATGTGATCTACATACATGGTCCTTTACTATGATTGTTGTGATTACATAGGTGTTACATTTAGAATCTCCATTAATGGGTAGAGTTCTAGATCTAGTTTTTTGGGAAGAAGATGATAAAGAAAATAAATCTCTCTCTCTTACAAAGTGTGTCTCTGATTTACAAAAATGTGTATCCTCCTCTTCTCTCTCCTGCTCTTCTCTTTATATAGGTGTTTACATAGTGGATGACAGCTCACATACATCTCATATTCCCCTTCATTTTCGGATCCCCTGCTACATTCTCTCAGACTCTCATTACAATTTCGCAGGCTCTGCTACCTTCTCGCAAACTCTTCACATCTTTATCGTATTTCTGCTGGTGTCGTCTGTTACATCATTTTTGATGTTAGTATGTGACGGTTTCGCAATGTTTCTAATGACAATTTTGCAAGTGTATTGTTGTTGCGATATTATGATCCTACATCTTGCCTCTTATTTCTTGAATATTTCTTAAAGAGCGATCTTTAAGAAAAAACCCATTGTTGTTGTAGTCTTTGATCTTTGTTGATGAAGGAATGAGCGAAAGAATACTGAACTTGAAAAGTACGTACTTACCTCTATTCTTTTGCGAAGTTCCGGAGCTTTGAGAAGTAATTAAAAGTATCACCCTGAAGTATACAAAGTATGAAGTATCCTTGAAGAAATATAAGAAGTACTCAATCCTCGAAATATAAGAAATATCCGTCCTTGAATAATAATAAGAAGTATTGCCTCTATTCATACGAAACTACTACTACATTTTTGGTGAGGATTCTTGATGTTCATTAGTGAACATCCATTTCGGAAATGATTCTTTCCGAAAAGATAAAGAACATAAAATGTTTTCTTGGTAATCCATAGTTGCCTCTTTTCTTTATCTATGAAGGTAGAATCCTTAAGAAAATGTTGAATGAGTGAGTTGTTTCTTCATTCTTATCTTTCCTCTGCCTCATGCGATAGTATAATCTCTTCAAGTTGCTTATAATAGTGCGAAATAATCACATTCTGCAAAATAATCATATCTCCTGCGAAATTCTGAATGAGTCTGCGAAATTCTGAATAGTACTCCTGAGAGATTCTGAATAGTACTCCTGAGAGATTCTGAATAGTGCTCCTGAGAGATTCTGAATATTACTCCTGAGAGATTCTGAATAACTCTGCTAAGTTCTGCGATATTATTCCGTAAAGTTTTGTAAAATACATGTGTGAATATAATCCTTTTGTGATGATTATATTATGAAATGTATATGCGATGTTTATGCCATGAAATGCGTATGCGATGTTTTTATGATGCGTGTATGATGCTTGTATGATGTGTAGGACCAGAATATCGCTACAACGTTATTCCTGCGATATTAACAACGTTTCTGCGAGCGTCACTGCCAATTCTTTAACAACGTTTCACGAGGGTCACAGAATATCCAAAAGAAACTGACGATGGAAGAAATAAAATAAGAATATGTTGATCCTGCGATGATCATCATTCTTGCGATAGAGAATATTGTAGCGATCGCGATGAGATCGCAGAATAGATCCGAAATAGGAGGAAAACTTAGCTGTCATCCATTATGTAAATCCCTATATAAAGGGTTCGATGGATCCAGAAAAGGATGATGTATTTTTTTAGAGTTGAGAAAGTCTTAAGGAGAGAGAAACTCTAGAAAGAAAGTTGTACTTCTGAGTTCTTATACCTTTTGTAAAAGTTTCTGAAGTTAGAATAATAAAAGTGCCGTTGTTCATCTTCAAATCTAATTCAATTTCTATAGATTCTTATCAAGGGTGTAGTGTAGGAATTCCTGCAACTACATTTTGGCGCCCAGAAACAGGGAGAATCAAGCTAAGAAATCTCTAATTACAACTCGAAAATTTGAAGAAATTGTTAGGTTTGAAGAAATGGCTAGAAGAAGAAGAAATACATCAGAACCACCGACAACTGTGAGGAGAAGTAAAAGACTTGCAGGTGAGGGAACAGGTGAATTGGAAGAATCTTTAAGGATAAGACCAGGAAGAAATAGAATAAGAAATGAAGCAGAAAATTCAATTCAACAGCCGAATCAACAAACACAAACACAAGATACGAATGTGGATTATGATAGAGTGAGTGTGCATACTTGGAGGTCGGATTCGATAGAAGAAGCAGAGAATCGACAATTGAGAAATGAAGAAGAAGGAGAAAGAAATCAAGAAATGGTTGGAGGATTAATTCATGAAGGACGTGAAATAGTAGATGATTTGAGACAAAGAATACAGGAAGAAAGAAGATTAGAGGCAGAAGAGCGTGCGAATTTAACAAGACAAAATCATGAGCTAAGAATGGAGAATTTGAGGTTATAAAGAAGGAGATCAAGAAGTACTGTTAGATCAAATTCAAGATC
The DNA here is from genome assembly GCA_023529315.1 of Papaver bracteatum. Taxonomy (NCBI): domain Eukaryota; kingdom Viridiplantae; phylum Streptophyta; class Magnoliopsida; order Ranunculales; family Papaveraceae; genus Papaver; species Papaver bracteatum. Next base: position 449,474 of record JAJJWX010002210.1, on the reverse strand, counting down.
ACTCAGAGAAGAACCAAGGAAAAATTCCCCAATGAGAAATGTTAGAGAAGAAATGCAAAATTTAAATGGAGAACAACATCCTAGAGAAGAAGAGATAATTGGAGTTCGCTATAATCCGCATGGCGAAGCATTAGATAATAGATGCAACAATAGAAATCAAGGAGGAAGAAACAACCAAAATGAAGAAGAAAATCCAGAAGAAGGTAGGAGGATATTACATGGGCGAGAGAATCAAAGGAATCAAAGAATAATTGAAGAGGAAATTGAGAGACATTATGCCGAACAAGCACGCCTAGCTTGCGAGAGAGAAAGATTAAGGGCAGAAATAGAAGACCAAGAATTCCAAGAGGCAGTACGACAAAATAACCATGAAAATCGAGAAAGGAGGCGTACACAAAATCGTTACAATGATAATATTTAGGAGGAGTATGATAGAATATAGAGGAGATTATAAAGGCAGCGGAGAGAAATGAGGAGGAATGAAGAAATCCGCAGAGAATAAAGTAGACAGCTTCGATTTCAAGAGGAGGGTAAAAGAGAAAATCGCAGAGAAAGATAGGATGACAATAAAGAAGAAGACACACAAAATCTCGCAAGACAAGAAAGGCAAGAGCACAGAAGAAGGGAAGCTGCATTAAAAAGGCCAATGGAGCAAAACTCAACTGAGAATGAGCAAATATTGAGATAATTAGCATAAATGCGAGGAATGATAAGCAATAGGAGAGAAGGAGGAAGAAGGCAACTTGATGAAGCTATTGAAGAAGCTGCGAGAACTCCATTTACTCAAAAAGTACAATTAAGATGAATACCTCCAAAATGCAATTTACCAGCTTTAACCAGCATCTTTGATGGGACTACTTGTGCTGTTCAACACGTCAAGGCTTATGTTAGATGTATGCTACAATGAGAAAACCATGATGTTGTACTATGCAAATATTTTGCGTCTAGCTTAACTGGCGAGGCATTAAAATGGTTCGAGGGATTGACAAAAAACACCATAACTTCTTTTGATCATTTACAAGCTACATTTCTAGGAGCTTACATTAGCAACAATTCATCGCGACCAGGTATTGAAGATGTGTTTGGATTAAAATAGAGGGTTGGAGAGAGTCTAAAACACTTAACTATAAGATGGAAGACAATGTGCAGTGAGATGGCAGGAAGAGTTGACGAGAGATATCTTATCTTGTCTTTTATCAATGCAATGTTCGCGACTAATCTACTGTACAAAAAAATTTTCAGAGTCAAGAATACAATCACTATGACTGAACTGCGAGAACTACAAGAAGAATACATTGCTTTGGAGGAGAAACAAAATAAGATGGAATCATATCCCATCGCGAACACCAATTCCGGAGCAGCAAATGGTAGTTTAATTCCTAAAATGATAAACAATGTGGCGAGCAGCTCGCAAGTGCAACAAGAGAAAGTAGAAACTGACAACTAGCAGAAATTGGTAGCTATGGGTAGTAGAGATCAAGAAGAGTATGAAAGGAAGAAGAATTACTACAATCGCGGTGGAAATAATAAGATTCAAAGATTTGATCATCCGTAAGAAACTTATGGTGGACAGAGGCCAAACAATTTCAGAAGTCAGGGGAATCAGAAGATCATATGGTAAGAAATTAAGATGCCTCCTCTCAATGCTAGCATAGAAAAAATTTGGGAAGCCATCATTTTAATGGAAAATATACCATCCCCGTGGAACATGGGAAAAGAACCAAATCCTAACAATCGCAGTCAAGAATTTTGTCCTTACCATCATTTTCATGGCCACACAGTAAATGACTCGCAGAATGTAAAGAGAATAATTTTAAGGATGATTGAACAAGGAAAGCTAAATCACTTTTTAGTAGGACATCCACAATCTCAGCGATTTCCTCCAGGACCAGAAATTCGCAGAGTAAATACTGTAAAGAGAGCCGAATCATTCGTAATATAAGTTGGGGCTAAAGCAAAGAATTTGTTTTGTAATTCCATTGTACATTCACATAGAAAAATAGAGGATTTCCATGATAATATTCTAAGCAGAGTCTTCGCGAGAGACACAGATGGAAGAGAGATAATGAATATCGCGAGAGCCTCGCCATTAGAAGAATGGCAGAAACAAATTATATCTTTTAGTGCACAAGAAGTACCAGAACCTGGTGAGAAGCATGATAACCCATTGGTAGTAAGATTAGAGATAAACCCAAAGCAAATAGAGGATGAAGATGAAGAAAATGGTGATGAAAATGAAGATTCTTGGGCTATCAATAGAGTTCTAATAGACACAGGAAGTTCCGTTGACATACTATTTTATCATACCTATAAAACAATGGGTGGAAGAGACGAAGATCTAATTCCCTCAACATATAAAATCTTTGGTTTTAATGGTACTGCCAACAAACCAAAGGGGGAAATTGAAATGCAAATACCGTTAAAAGGAATATCTTCAAAAATCTTATTCTGTGTTGTGGACATCGAATCACCTTACAATGCTTTGATATGACGACCTTGGTTACACGGGATATTTGGCGTAGTGCATCAAATTTCCTCATCCTAAATGTGTTGGAGTTATTAAAGGAGATTGGGGAGAAATCAAGAATGTTATGAAATCGATATGAAGTCTTGCAAAGAAAGAGCTGAAAAGAATAGCAATTGGAAGTACAAAATCAAACAACAACATAGATGTGAAAGGTTAATAATTGATACAATAGAGCGGAAAGAGGATGTGAAAGCTGATATTCTGCTTTAAAGTAGAGAGGTAAAATGCGAGCGTCTCGAAGAAAAGGATGCGAGCGTCTCGAAGAAAAAACAACAACAGTAAAACGTAGCAGAAAAGTAGAATCAGAAAATAGTAAGTAGAGAGGTAAAATGATGAACTTTAGATAACTCTATGAATGATTTGTTTGAAGAATATGTAATTGAACAGAATATTTTGCTTGAAAGAATCGCAAGATTTTACAAAAAGAAAGAAGATCAAAGTTATGAAATTCTATCAGAGTTACAATACTCGCGAGAAGCGCGAATAAAATTTCGCAGAGATTAAAGAATGGGACGAACCTTTATGGCGTGAAACTTAGTTCGCGAATAAAATTTCACAAGAGGAAAATGTAAGACCTAATAGCGCGTCATAGGAGGGGTCGACATGATTTAGGGGTAAGGTTATACCGCTGCTGGATCTTGAGTCATGCAGATGTTGGGGTTAAAGAAAACCTATCCGGGAGAGAGATCTTGGATTTCCAACTATATATGGTTATACCCTGGTTGGACGACCGAGAATCTCTTCCAAGAAGTACAAAGTATGACCAAGGAGCCGAGGTACAAGGTTGAGCCAAGGGTGCCAAGGGCGTACGAAACTCCCTTGCCATTCTTGGTAAGTCTTGGCTACGATGCACTTGGCCTGAAGAAAACCCCACTTAGGGTGCAGTCTTATAACTATAAGCCATATAGGTATAAAGGACAAGAGGCTGCGAAAACAGTTGGTTGTTGGTAAATCTCGATGGGAGGATCTAGTCTTGTATGGCCGATGTGCACTCCTTGAAGGGGCAACCAGGGGGAAGATAAGGGAGGCACCCTCCATTAGGGAGCTGATAAGTGTCTTAAGACGGAAATGTCATGGGGCTTTATGATCACAAGAACATTTAGGCCTGTCATATTGTCGCGTGACGTAAATTATACAGAGGCAACAATCCAAAAGAGAAAAGTTAAGATGAAATCAATGGGTTTTTACATGAAAGTGTAAAGACATCCTGCGATTTCATCGCAAGACGGCAATGTCATGAGGCTTTGATCCCGCGAGGGAGCTTAGACTTGTCATATTGTCGCAATACAATCAAAAGAATACAGATAAGGCAAGATCAATGGGTCAATACATGCAAATGTAAAGATGTCCTACGATTTTGTCGCAGAAAGAAAGAGCGTGGAAAAATAAGACCTTTAATTAGGAAGGCGTAATAAGACCACAAGATTATTGCGATAATACTAGTAGATATTATGAGAATTGCGATTTTACGCAGTTATTGCTGGCGATAAGATCGCCAATATTAAGGCAAATTTTATTTGCTATTAATCTTTAATCAATTTTTCATATTGCAGATGAATAATAGAGGCAAGTATGGGAATGCATGAGAACGATGAAATTATTATTCATGTATCATATAAAAAATTGCATAGATAAGTGCACGCAGATAATTAAAGGATAATAATTATATTGATTGATCAACTTGCAGAAAAAGAACCGTTTTCTAATTCGTACAGGTAGAAGCAAAACAAATTCACAAAATTGGAGAAATTCACAGCAATGTTACAGAAAGAAGAAAATAAATATACAAAGAAGATAGAAGGAAAAAGAAGAACTAGCTAGATCCATTGCCATCCTCTTTATCATACTTCTCTTCATCGCCAGACTTCTCCATTTCATCATTATCGTCACTATCTTCATTCTTATCAGATTCTTCTCCTCCACTAGATTTTTCTCCTTCGTCATTATCATTATCATTTTCATCCTCGTCAGAATCCTCAGCTTCGCTATCAGAGATGTTAAGATTTGGGATTATTGCGGGAATTTCCTTTGCAAGATCAAGATATATAGAAGGAGAAATTCCATGATCATTTCAGACCAACTTAACGGAATCATTACGAACAACAATGATAGATCTATTGAAATTCGCGGTGGTAATGTCAAACTGCTCTTTCAATCGTGAATATTTATTATTGCGAGCAGCAAGAGTATTTGCGAGCTGATTCTTCTCATTTTCAAGTTCTCCAATTCTTTCAAGATATCTTTTTTCAGCTCCTGCGAGAATATATGACAACAAGTTAGAAATTTTGTAAAGAAGAGTAATAAAAACAAGAAACTAGCGAGAAGAAGAACAACAAATAACCTTCTCTTTCAGAAATCATATCCCTAATTAAAGCCGCTTGTTCAACTTGAAGGCTAACATTTACACCTAAGTCATTCCTGACATTATCAAGAACCTTCGCAGCCCAAGCAAACTCATCATCGCTATTAATAAGGAGACGAGATCGAACTTGAGTTTCCCTCGCAAGAAGACCTTCATTCTCGCGGATAAGTTTATCTTTATCCATTTGAACATCAAGGAGAGTTTTATGAAAGTATTCTAGGGTCTTGGATCCCTTTTTGATGGCAAGATCTTTCTCGTCAATAAGATTTCTATTATCCTGTCTTAATCTATCTATTTCTTTCTTTGAATCAAGATAAAAGCGCTTATATTTGTCAGTCAAACCTAAATTGAATCTGTTTTCAATTTTTAAGAGATTAAGCTTGGATCCAAGTTCATCTATGGAGAGGGATTTAATCTTATCATCTGAGAAATTACTTAAATAATTATTAAGACAGGCAAGAAGAGTATTATCATCTACAGGTTTAGGGAAAAATTGAAAGAGTATAGTCTCGTCAGTAAGACCATAAATATTTGCAAGTTAAAAGTGGTCGCTTGAATAAGCTGCAATAGAGTAAAAAGAATTAAGAGAGAAGGGAAATCAGTCATACCATAGAGTTGTTGGTTAGATCTATCAAGATCAGAGATCTTTTGCTTATCAACTGAAGCTTCAGTCTCCATCTGTTTATTATTCTTGCGAAGCTCAATAACTTCAGATTCTAATTTTTCTTTATCCTGGCGAAGTGTAGCAGCTTTCTCTTCAGAGTTGGCACGTCTTTTATCTAAATCAGAAGTAATGGAAAAAGAAACTCTTCCAACCTGCAAAAGAAAAATATAAATTAAGATCTAGCGATGGAGAAAATATATAAACAAATTGAAGAAATGAAAACATACCAAGGCACCAAGAGAATTTAAAAGACTAGGAGTCAGCGATCGTGAGACTCCTTGGAGAGAATCATTGTCCACCAGTATGGGAGCATCGCAGACACTGGAAAGAGCTTGGGATTTCTTGTTAATAACTTTATCCTCGTCATTACAAGTTATGATGTGGGAAATATCACTAAAAATTATGGATAAATGGGCCATTGAAGAATCAGATGAAGAAGAGTTCTTCATATAAGGGAATCTGATATCATTATTATTAAAATCTTCCTCATATTTATCCTTATCAAATTCAACATTTGGGGATTCTGGAATAGGTTAAGGAGTTGAAGAAGAAGAGGGTCGGGTTTTCCTTTTCTTCAAAGGAGGATCGCCAGAATCTTCACCATAAGGGGCAGAAGATTTTCCTTTAGGAGGAATATCAGATTTATCCTTTGAAGACTTCTCCTTAGTTCTCACGAGTTTTATTGGCGGTAGTTCTTCAATTTCCTGTGAGCACAGATGAAGATAAGAAATAGGGGCAACAATATATTGTTAAAATTTATGAGGAAATATTTCTTACTTCATCCGTGAAAGATTTAAGAGCTAAGAAAGTGCTGGGTTTCCTAAGAGTTTGATAGCTGAGTTTCATTCTATCAATCTGAGAAAATATCAAAATAGTTAGCGAGAATATAAATAAGACAGTAAATGATAATAATATAAAAAGTTGAGAGAATATACTTTTTTAGATCTTTCAGGCCAGTTGAAGACCCATGGCTCATACTCTGAGAGATTCGCAGGTAATGGGAGAGAACCAGATATATAAGGACCTTCAAGAAATAATGGAAAGATTAACCACTTGTCATCGCTAGAATGGCGAGGACCTTGGTTGGTATATGTAAGAAAATCAATATCCAGCATAAGATCTTTGTCACCAGCGACCTTCTCTTTTTCCAAACGAACACCCCAGCAGGTGCTATCCCTCTTCATATGGACTATACTATAATTCACAAAGAAGTTGTCCACAGTATAATCCGCAGAAACAATGGGGACATCTTTAAATGGAGGATTCTTTGGAGATTCAGGGTAGAGAGTTCCTTTATTAGCACCGCGAAAAGCATATTCAAGCAGCAATCTGATACATTCTCCACCTAGTTTATATATCGCTCGCGAGAACCTTTCGTCAGAAATTATTTGATAAAATAATGGAAGTTCTGGGTCATAGAGAGGAATGGGAAGACCAGCTTCAAGTTGTCCTAGCGATACTATGATTTTTTCGCGAGAACATTGATCATCAGTAAATAATTTAAGAGAAAGTTCAGATCTAGAATCCTGATCTGGAATTAAAGACAAGTTAAAACCTTTAATTTTGAGTTTCTCGCATCTCATTAAAGGCCTTCAAGTTTTTAGTACCAGCAGCAACCATTTTTGAGTATGGGAATGAAAGAAAAGGTTGAAAATAAGAAATAAATCACAGCAGTAACAGAAGCAAAATTCGCGGAAGAACAGTAAAATTTGCAGAGAGGGTATGGAGAGAAAGATGAAGAAAGTAAAATAGAAAAAGGAAAGGAATGAGAAGAGTATTTATAGAAGAAGAAATTTCTCGAAGAAGATGAAGGCAATTAATGCAAAGAAAAGACGTGGGTTAGAGGAGACGTGTCAAAAATTTATTGGAAGAAAGAATTCGTGAAAACAGCTGGCGAAGGACACAGAAACGTGTCATAACGGAGAAGTATGAAAAGATAAGCAGTTATGGCATTTTAAAAAGTTCTCATGATCTTCTCTTCTTCGCAGAAAAGACATGAGAAGATGCAAGATGTAGGACCAGAATATCGCTACAATGTTATTCCTGCGATATTAACAACGTTTCTGCGAGCGTCACTGCCAATTCTTTAACAACATTTCACGAGGGTCACAGAATATCCAAAAGAAACTGACGATAGAAGAAATAAAAGAATAATATGTTGATCCTGCGATGATCATCATTCTTGCGATAGAGAATATTGTAGCGATCGCGATGAGATCGCAGAATAGATCCGAAATAGGAGGAAAACTTAGTTGTCATCCATTATGTAAATCCCTATATAAATGGTTCGATAGATCCAGAAAAGGATGATGTATTTTTTTAGAGTTGAGAAAGTCTTGATGAGAGAGAAACTCTAGAAAGAAAGTTGTACTTCTGAGTTCTTATACCTTTTGTAAAAGTTTCTGAAGTTAGAATAATAAAAGTGTCGTTGTTCATCTTCAAATCTAATTCAATTTCTATAGATTCTTATCAAGGGTGTAGTGTAGGAATTCCTGCAACTACATGATCAGAATGCTTATATATTGCGATGTATAACTAATATTTGTGTTACTTAGCTCATTTTACACGTTAAAATTGATGTAGCTTTAAATTGCCTCCATTCTCCATTTGTTTGGCTTTGTCTCTGGTATATGCATTCCTATTTGCATATTTGTTATTCTCGCAAGTTCATTTGCTTGTGTTTCATTTTATTCTTGCGTTTTGTAGGGGCAGAATATTGTCACAACAATATTCCTGCGAAATAAACAACTGTTCTGCGATGCATCGATAATAAATGAATTACTCTGCGGCACATCAGTGATATTCTGCAACACATCCAAAGATGACTTAAACAATGACGTAATGACTGAAAAACGATGAAACACGAAGCAAGTGTGACATGTTTGCGGATATCAATAAAACCTGCGAAAGATAAAGGCGGTGCCAAATGCGATTTATCGCAAGAACTCGATCCTAAATTAAATGGAATCTTAGTCAGTAAATGAGTCACATGAGTCAGTAATCCACTATGTAAATACCTATATAAAGGAGATGAATAGTTCCAGAGAGGGGATGAATTTTTGAGTGTTAGGAAAGTTTTTAGGAGAGAGAAAAATCTTTGTTAAGTGTTCTGTGTTCTTGATTTCTGTAATTCCTTAAGGTCATATTAATGAAAAAGTGTTCTTAATCTTCAAATTATGTCATAAATATTGATAGATTCTTGAATAGGGTGTAGTGTGGGAATTCTCGCAAACTACATTTTGGCGCTAGAAACAGGAGAATCAAGCTTGAGAAATTTCAAATTGCAGTTTGAAGATTTGAAGAAATTATTAGAATTGAAGAGAAATGGCTAGAAGGAGGAGAAATATATCAGAACCATCAACAACGGTGAGAAGAAGTAAAATAATTGCAGGGGAAGGAACATGTGAATTGGAAGGATCTTTAAGGAACAGATCAGGAAGAAGTAGAATGAGAAATGGAGCATAAAATTCAATCCAACCACCAAATCAACAAATACGAGCACAAGATAGAAATATGGATCATGATAGAGTAATTGTGCATACTTGGAGGTCGGATTCGATAGAAGAGGCGGAAAGTCAAGAAGAGGAAATAAATCAAGAAATGGATGGAGGATTAATTCATGAAGGACGTGAAGTGGAAGATGGTTTAAGACAAAGGATACAGGAAAAAAGAAGGTTAGAGGCAGAAGAACGTGCTAATCTTACAAGGCAAAATCATGAATTAAGAATGGAAAATTTGAGGTTGCAAAACAGAAGATCAAGAAGCAAAGATGAGATCAAATTCAAGATCATATAGAGAAGAAGCAAGGCAAAATCTTCCTATACAAAATATTGAGGAAAATTTGATAAATGATCGTTATGCTCCACGCGATGAAACTTTAGACATTAGACATAATCAGATAGAAGGAGAAAATCAAGAAGAGAGAAGGAGAATGTTACGTGATGAAGAGATTCGAAGAAATCGCAGGATTATCGAAGATGATATTGAGAGACATTATATTGAGCAAGTACGCTTAGCAGGAGAAAGAGAGATATTGCGAGCAGAAGTAGAAGAGCAAGAAATTCAAGCAGTGTTGCGTCTGAATAATCATGACAATCGAGAAAGACGACGTGCGCAAAATCGTAATAATGATAATCTCAGTGAGGAATATGAGAGAGTTCGCAGATACATAGAAAGGCAACGAAGAGAAACAGTAAGGGATGAGGAAATTCATGGAGAAGAGAATGAAAGACAAATAAACTTGCAAGAAGAAGAAAGTCGCAGAAGAAGGCAAAACCAAGATGTTGAAGAAGAAGCGAGAAACATCGCAAGACAAGAAAGGCATGAACGCAGACGAAGAGAAGCTGTGTTGAAAAGACCAATTGAGCAAAATTCTGATAGGAATGAACAAATTTTGCGAGAATTGGCAGAAATGAGAGGAATAATAAATAACATAAGAGAAGGAGGAAGAAGACAACTTGATGAGGCAATCGAAGAGGCTGCGAAAACTCCATTTACTCAAGAGGTACAATTAGGTGGTATACCTCCAAAATGTAATTTACCGGTGTTGACCAGTATATTTGATGGAACTACTGTGATGTCCAACATATCAAAGCTTATATTCGATGTATGCTACAATGGGAGAACCATGATGTTGTTTTGTGCAAATATTTTGCGTCAAGTTTAACTGGTGAAGCATTGAAGTGGTTCGAAAGTCTTCCCAAGAATACAATAACTTCATTTATGCACTTGCAAACCACTTTCTTAGGAGCCTACATCAGCAATAATTATGCGTGACCTGGAATTGAAGATGTGTTTGGATTAAAACAGAGAGTTGGTGAGAGTTTGAAGCACTTAACCATAAGGTGGAGGACAATGTGTAGTGAAATGGCAGGAAGAGTAGATGAAAGATATATCATTTTGTCCTTCATAAATGCTATGTTTGCGACAAATCTATTATACATCCAGGTCTTCAGAGTCAAAAACACAATCACTATGACAGAGTTGCGAGAATTGCAAGAGGAATATATTGCTTTAGAGGAAAAACAAAATGAAATGGAATCTTATCCAACTCTTATAGGCACAAGTTTAGCCGCAGCAAATGGAAGTTTGTTACCAAGGATGATTAATACATTAGCAAGTACTTCCCAAAATCCGCGAGAGAAAATGGAGACTGATAATCAACTTAAGATAGTAGCAATGGGGAGTAGAGATCAAGAGGAATTAGAAAAAGAGAGAAATTTTTATAATCGCAATAACAATAATAAGGTCCCACGGTTTGATCAACCGCAGGAAACTTATGGTGGACAGAGGCAGAATTATTCAAGAGAGCAAATAGGTCGAGGAATATGTGAAGATATCAAATTGCCGCATTTAAATACTCATATAGATAAGATTTGGGAAGCGATTATTTTAATGGAGAACATACCTCACCCTGGAACATGGGGAAGGAACCACATCCCAACAATCACAATCAAGAATTTTGTCCTTATCATCATTTTCATGGTCATTCTGTGAATAATTGTAGGAATGTGAAAAGAATCATTTTGCGAATGATCGAACAAGGAAAATTAAATCATTTTTTAGAAAGATATTTACAACCGCAGCAATTTCCGCAAGCACCAGAAATTCGCAGAGTTAATGTTGCGAAAGAAGCAGAAACATTTGTCATTGAAGTAGGAGCTACAGCAAAAAATCTATTTTGCAATTCAATTGTACATTCACAAAAAATGATAGAGGATTTCCATGATAATGTGCTAAGCAGAGTATTTGCAAGGGATATAGAGGGAAGAGAGGTGATGAATATTGCGAAGATTTCTCCGTTAGAAGAATGGCAGCAACAAGTTATCTCTTTTACTGTAGAAGAGATACCAGAGCCTGGGAAGATGCATGACAATCCAATGGTGGTGAAATTAGAGATAAATCCAAAATATAGAGGAGAAGAAGATGATGATGATGATGCAGCAAGTGATTACTGGGCAATAGATAAAGTTCTAATTGACACTGGTAGCTCGGTGGACATTTTGTTTTATCATACTTATCGCACAATGGGTGGAAGAGATGATGAGCTAATCCCTTCAACTTACAAGATCTATGGTTTTAATGGCACCGCAAATAAGCCAAAAGGAGAAATTACTATGGAAATTCCATTGAACAAGATATCTTCAAAAATCAAGTTTTGTGTAGTGGATATAGAATCTCCTTACAATGCCTTAATTGGAAGGCCATGGCTCCATGGGATCTTGGGCATAGCATCAACATATCATCAATGCATAAAATTTCCACATCCTCATGGTATTGGGATAATTAAAGGTGATTGGTTTGAAGGAAAAAAATGTTATGAAGTTGACATTAATACTTGCGAAGAAAGGAATGCTCGAAATCGTAATTGGAAACATAATAGGAAGCAAAATCAGAGAGCTGAGAAATTGATGGTGGACAATATAGAATTGCGGGGAAAGGGTATATTTCAAGAATAGTTTGTCTCAAAACATTCAATGGAGATAAATCATACAAAAATGGGGAAAAGTTGAAATATTCATTTTTCGCAGGAGCACAAAAAGATGAAGTTGCGAATAATCATTCGTCACAGAAGAAAATAAGTACATCAATATCATTTTGCGAACAATTAAAAAACAAGATGATTTCGAATATTAAAAGAAACATTCTGCTCAAAAATGAAAAAAATTTCTATTAAAAAGAAAGAGATGGTGATTTCTAATCATATAAGAATTTTTAATGCAAATGCATAAGACGGGCGCAAATTGCCTAAAAACATATAAGAACGGGACGAACTTTTATGGCGTACACCTTAGTTCGCGGATTCTATTCCGTAAGAGGAAATGTCCTTAAAGTGCGTCATAAGGGGGGTATCTTCTTTACTTTAAATTATCATAAGAATGGGACGAACTTTTATGGCGTACACCTTAGTTCGCGGATTCTATTCCGTAAGAGGCAATGTCCTTAAAGTGCGTCATAAGGGGGGTATCTCTTTGCATGGCTATGGGAAAGGATATACCGCTGCTAGAACCTAGTCATGGAGATTTGGATTATAGAAAATCCATCCAGGAGAGATAACTTGGATTCCCAACTATATAAGGTTATACCCTGGTTGGGCGCCCGAGAGTTTCTCCTAAGGAATGCAACGTATGATCAAGGCGCCGAGGTACACGGTTGATCTGTGGGTGCCCGGGATGGATGAACCTACCATGGCCATCCATGGCAAGTCTTGGCTTACGATGTGTTCGGCCCGAAGAAAACCCCACTTAGGGTGCAGTCTTGTAACTATAAGCCATATACGGCATAAAGGACAAGGCTCATAAAATAATCTGGTTGTTGCGTAACCGGATGGGAAAGTGCTAGTCTTGTATGGCCGATGTATAATCCTTGAAGGGGCAACCGGGGGGAGAGATAAGGGCGATACCCTCCATTAGGGAGCTGTGTATCAAAAAATACGGCAATGTCATGGGGATTTATATTCGCAAGAATGTTTAGTCCCGTCATATTGTCGCGTCGAGACAAAGAATGTCATGGGACTTTATATTCGCAAGAATATTTAGGCCCATCATATTGCCGCATGACTGGCCAAAAAGCCTAAAGAGAAATGTTAAGATGAGGTCAATGGGTTTTTGCGATAAGATCAAAAAGATGAGATAAATGAAATTAATAATAAGAGGAAATAAATCGCAAAGACGTCCTGTGATTTCATCGCAAAGACGACAATGTCATAAATCTTAAAAAGCAAAGAGAGAATTAATCTCTTACAAGATGGCTTAGATTTATCATATTGTCACAGAAAATAAAATAATGATAAGGCAAGATCAATGGATTATTACATATAAGGTAATAATATCCTTGGATCTTGTTGCATAAAGGTGGAATAATAAGACCTTTAACTAGGAAGGCAAAATAAGACCACAAGAAAAGATATGTCTGCGAAACATATAATAAATTGTTCGCAGAAATACTTGCGATAATTCATTTATCATATTGCAAATTAATAACAAGAGGCAAGTATGGGAACGATGTATAAGAATGATAAATATTGTTATTCATCATTATATGATAAATTCATATAAGTAACGGATGGATAGAAGCAAAAAGGGAATTTATATATATTGAAGAACATCAAGAGTTACAAGTATCTTGTGGAAAGGATGATACAATTTGCCAAAGATAATTATCGCAAGAAATGAAGAGAAAAATACGTATCAAGATCAAAAAGAAGAAGCAAAATTATTGAGATTTATCTTCACCATTATCTTCATCTTTGTCTTCATTATCTTCATCATCAGTTTCTTCGTCATCTTCGCTTTCATTCTCATCTATATCAGCATCACTGTCAGAAATAACTAGTACTTCAGATCTGGCTGGGATACTTTCCAAGAGGCAGGGATATAGGCTAAGAGAGAGGTTATTATCATTGCAGACTTTCTCAATAGCGTTATTGCGAACAGTGAGAAGATTACTATGCAAATTGGAGTTAGATATTTTTATCTTCTTTCGCAGTCTAGTGATCTTATCATTGCGGGAAGCAAGATTATTCGCAAGACCACTTTTTTCTTCTTCAAGTTCTGCGATCCTTTTAGCATGTTTTTCTTCGATTCTCATGATAACACAATAACAAGTTAGAAATTTATCAAGAATTTACAAAAAATATAAAGATGTTAGAGGAGCAATAAATAACCTTCTATTTCATGAATCATTTCTTGTATCAAGGTTGCCTGTTCGGTGTGAAGACTGACATCTATTGCTAAGTTTTTCCTAGCATTATCGAGAACTGTCGCAGCCCATGCGAATTCATCATCATTTTGAATGAGAAGATGGGAACGGATCTGTTTTTCTCTTTTAAGAAGTTCAATATTTTCATCCTTAAGTCTATCTCTCTCAAGTTCAGTGTCAATAAGGGCATTGCGGAACTTTGATAGAGCTTCAGCGCCTTGAAGAGTAATGCGTTCTTTCTCCTTATCAAGTTCCTTCTTTTGGGCTTTCAAGGTTTTGATTCTTTTTCCAAATTCATCTCTACAAGTCTTAAAATTGGATATACTCAAAGTAGATCTATAATCCATTCTTGTAAGGGAAATGTGAAATCTAAGTTCATCGATAGATAGAGCATTAATTTTTTTATCGGAATAATTATTTAAAGCGTCATTAAGACGCTGAAGAAGAATGGATTCATCTATGGGTTCATCAAAAGAATTAAGAATAAGAGCTTCATCAGTAAGGTTATAGGCATCTGCAAAATGGTTGTTTAAATAAGCTAAAATAGCAAGAAAGAAGAAAGTAAAAATAAAATAAAATAAATCATACCAATAATTTGTTTGCAGAACTTCTCCTTGTCAGCTAGTTTTTGTTGAAGAACTTCAACATCTACTTCAAGCGATTTATTCTTGTTAAGGATCTCAAAGATTCCCAGATACTTCCAATTGTTTACATTTTTCGCGAAGAATGGATATTTCATCTTCGTATTGCTTATTCTTTTCGCGTTTCGCAGACTCAGATTGTGAATCAAGTAAGCCTTCTTTGCGATAATGATAATCTATTTTCTAATTTCAAGCAACGGAAAAAAAGAAGCTCTAGCATCATGGCAGATAAGAGAAAATAAGTAAGGGTAAAAAGAAGATCTTCGAAATTCATGACAAGTGTAAAGGGGCATACCAATGAAGCTAGTGCATGAAGAAAATCTGGATTGATAAATCTCGAGACTCCTTTAAGATCTTTATTATTGGTTAAGATGGAAGCATCGCAGATTTTTGAGAGATAATTGCAAGCGTGAGCAATATCGTCATCACCAATACCTTGCATGGGATTTCTAAAGATATTTGACAATTGATCCATAGGAGTCTCAGGTTGAGAAAGACCCATCGCAGATCTAACTCTTGCGGAGGAAAAACGTAATGAAGAGGTGCTCATGGTAGCATCATTATTTATTCTTCCGCTCTCTTCAACCTCATTATCTTTTTCAGCGACAGAAGAAATGTCTTTAAGTGGTTGAGTTTTTCTTCTCTTTTTTGGAGGACTCTCAGCAGTTTGATTCTCATTGCGATGAGGAGAAGTCCAGAACTCTCATTTGGAGTTATTACTTTTTTGCCTTTATCCTTGGCTTCAACTACTGCGACAAATGGTATTTCCTAGAAAACAACCACACATGAAGATAAGAAACAAGGGCAACAATATATTGTTAAAAGTTATAAGAGAATGTTTCTTACTTCATCTGTGAAGGTTTTCAAAACTTTTAGGAGATTGGGATTCCCAGTACTGATGTAGCTAGCCTTCATTTTTCCAATCTGATAACAAATAATTCAATAACTAGTAAGAATAGTATATTTATCTGAATTTGCGAATAATGATTAACTTCGCGAGATATACCTCGGGAATTCTTTTCGTGCCAATTAAAAATCCAAGGATGATAAGCCGCAAGATATGCAGGATTCGCAGGAAGGTTAAGAGTACCAGAAATATATGGACCTTCAAGGAGAAGAGGAAATCTACACCATTTATCATCTTTGGAGAAGCGTGGAATATTGTTTCTTGTGGAATGATAGTCTATATCTTGCATAAGGATTTTATCTTTCGCAACTTTTTTATCCCTATTCAAACGAATAGCCCAACACGTGCTTTATTTCTTCATTGGAATCACTTGATAATTCGCAAAGAAGTTTTCCACGGTATATTTCGCTGGAATAATTGGAATTTTCTTATAATCATGATGTTTCGCATCATCAGGATAAAGAGATCCTTTACCAGATCCATGGGAAGCATATTCAAGAATGAGGCGAATACAATCTCCACTTATTGGCAGATTGCTCGCGAAAGTTTAGCATGAGAAATAATCTCATAAAAAAGAGGGAGATCTGGGTTATAAAGAGGAATAGGAAGGACAGCTTCTAATTGACCTAGCGAAACAAGGATCTTCTCTTTAGAAGAAGGAAATTTTGAAACAAGATCAATGGAGAGATTAGATTCTGAAAATTGATCAGGGATTTCAGAAAGTGTGAAACCTAAGGATTGAAGCTTCTGCTGGTGGTTTTTGAAAGTGGATTGACCTAATTTTTTAGCAGGAGCCATTTCTTAATATGGGAACGATGGTTAAGGCGAAGAAGAATAAAGAAGAAAAACTGAAAGGATAATTGAGATCCGGAATTTGCGGAAGAAGACGATGAATAGTGAAGTTGCAGAGAAGAAAAGCGAAAGTAAAAAGAAGAAGAGGGATTAGCATAGACGATATTTATAAGAGAGTAAAATTTTCGAGATTATCAATGTGCATTCAATGAAGAAAGGACGTGAATGGTCAGAACTCAACGGTTGGAAGAATACGTGTCAAGGAATAAATGGAGAAAAGAAAAACATGTGTAGGATATTTAGCGATGGATATAGAGATGTGTCAAAATAAAGGAAATATGAAAAGACAAGATGTATTTGATATTCTAGAAAAATATGAATTGCGGAAAATCAAGAAATTTAAATTCTCATGATCTTTGTCTTCTTCGCAGAAAAGATATGAGAAGAGGCAAGATGTAGGGGCAGAATATTGTCACAACAATATTCCTGCGAAATAAACAACTGTTCTGCGATGCATCGATAATAAACGAATTACTCTGCGGCACATCAGTGATATTCTGCGACACATCCAAAGATGACTTAAACAATGACGTAATGACTGAAAACGACAGAAACACGAAGAAAGTGTGACATGTTTGCGGTATATCAATAAAACCTGCGAAAGATAAAGGCGGTGCTAGCTGCGATTTATCGCAAGAACTCAGATCCGAAATTGAAGGGAATCTTAGCTGTAAATGAGCTGTAATCCACTATGTAAATACCTATATAAAGGAGGTGAATAGTTCCAGAGAGGGGATGAATTTTTGAGTGTTAGGAAAGTTTTTAGGAGAGAGAAAAATATTTGTTAAGTGTTCTGTGTTCTTGATTTCTGTAATTCCTTAAGGTCATATTAATGAAAAAGTGTTCTTAATCTTCAAATTATGTCATAAATATTGATAGATTCTTGAATAGGGTGTAGTTTGGGAATTCCTGCAACTACACTTTTGTTCTTTGTCCATCTTTAGCTCATTGAATCTCATTGTTTTACTATCTCCACTGTTTATTCCTGCACTATTAGTATCGCATAATATAATATAATCAAAATATCAACGGTGCATCATTTTCACTATCTTAATTTCATTTCTTTATACATGTTCGCAAGCTTATTTGCTTACATATAATCATTTTCGTAAGTTTATTTGCGTACTCTCTTTTGTGGTCTTAGTTTTCCTTCCTAGTTAAAGGTCTTATTTCGCCACCTCTTGTCATTGCGACAAAATCGCAGGACGTCTCTACACTTTCATGTAGAAACCCATTGATCTTGCCTTAACTTTTTGTTCTTTTGTATTTTTGGTGCGAAAATATGACATGCCTAAATTTTCTTGCGAAATTAAATCCCCATGACATTGTCATCTTGCGACGAAATTGCAGAACGTCTTTACACTTGCATGCAATGACCCATTGATCTCGTCTTATCTTCTCTTTTGTATTATTGCCTCTTCAGGAATGTTGCACAAATATGACAAGTCTAAATATTCTTGCGAAAATATAGCCTCATGACATTTGCGTCTTAAGACACTTATCAGCTCCCTAATGGAGGGTGCCGCCCTTATCTTCCCCCTGGTTTCCCTTTCAAGGAGACGTACTTCTACCATACAAGACTAGCTCATCCCATCCAGTCTTAACAACAAGCAGTTATTTTCGCAGCCTCTTATCCCTTTTGCCTATATGACTTATGATTACGAGACTGCACCCTAAGTGGATTTTTTCTCGGGCCGAGTACATCATAGCCAGGACTTGCCAAGAATGGCCAGGGTAGTTTCATACGCCCCGGGCACCCTTGGCTCAACCGTGTACCTCAGCGCCTTGGTCATATTCTGCACCCCTTAGAAGAGACCCTCAGTCATCCAACCTAAATCATAAGTCTAGGTTGAAAATCCAAGGTACCTCTCCTGGATAGGTTTTTATGGACCCCACATCTCCATGACTCAGGTTCCAGCAGCGGTGTAACCTTATCATTGAGTCATGCAACAGATACCCCCTTCTATGACGTATTTTAGGTCTTACATTTGCCTCTTGCGAAATTTTATCCGCGAACTAGGGTGTACGTTATAAAGGTTCGTCCCATTCTATGCGAAGTTATCACACGTCTCTATTCTTTTGTAAAGAATCATAATCTCTGCGAATTTATCGCATGTCTCATAATATCATATCATTTGAAGCGAAGTAAATATTCAAGTGAAATTCTAATACATTGTAATTCTGAAATCTTTGTAGTTCTGAAATTTTTGTAATTCTGCGATAGTATCGCGCTTTGTAAATCAAATCGAAAATCTTTTATTTTCTGTAAAAGAAATATTCTAGAGAAATATATAAATTGAATTTTCTCAATTTTTTGTAATTTTGAAATCTTGAAATCTTTGTAATTTTGAAGTCTTTGTAATCTTGAATCTTTGAAATCTTTGTTATCGTGCGATTGAATTGCCTTTTGTAAATCAAATAAAAAATCTTAGAAATCTTGCGATTGTATTGCTTTTTTAAATTAAATCAAAAATCTTTTATTTGTTGTAAATAAAATGTTCTAGGAAAGTGGTACTTAGCTTTCATGCGATTTTTTATTGCTGTCGTCTCTTGCGAAGTATATAATTTGCTTGCGAAATGAGAAGGAATGAGAAATGAACTCTTGACCTGCCTCTTGCATGTTCTCGCATCATACCAACTGTTCTAACTCTCTATTGCGAAATTAACTTGCGAAATAATCATCAACTTTCTTCTTTGCAAAATAATCTAAGACCTACTGTGCGAACGTATAGCCCCATTATTAAATTGCGCGAATAAGAAAACAAGAGGTGGGATTCGAATCATGAAACTTATTAAATTCGCTATTAACCAACTGTAAAAGACTGTCTCGTGCGAATTAAACGCATAGTTCTAGAGTTGGAAACCATTATCTTCGTCCTTAGTGAAAACATATGTGCGGTAAAAAGAAAACATGAGAGGTGGGACTCGAACATGCGAACTGCAACTCGTTATCTTATCTTTTGACCATCTGTGCTGGCTTCTGTTTTTGAAAAAGCTGGTGACGCTTCCCTCTTATTGTTTTCTTCTCTTGCGAAGTTGTCTATTGCGAAGTTGAAGAAAACATGTAAAAATATCAATTGTGTTACTTCTTGCGAAGTTGTCTCTTGCGAAATTGAGTAGAAAAATATCGCAACATCTAGTTCTTCTCCTTTGGTGCGTACAACACCAACTGTACCCGTAGGTACAGAAAATCACTCTGCCACGTGTCCGAGGAAGATTGGGCGAGATAATGAGAAGAATCTTCGAGAAAGATATTATTCACCACTTCTGAAGGAGTGTAAGTGAATAGTCTAATCAACTGTCATATCTGCCTTAACAAGGTCCCATCAGCAAAGGAGAACTAACTTACTCGGAAAAATATCTAGCGAAGTAGAGCTACATTGCTCGGAAAGATATCTAGTGAAGTAGAGCTAACCTTCTCGGAAGGGCATCTAGCGAAGTAGAGCTACCTTGCTCGAGAATACATTTAATGAGGTATGGATTGTTGCACAAGAAAAGGGAAGGGGCACGAAGTCGATTGCGCGAGGTATGACTTGTTGTCCAAGAAATAGTGAGGTTTCCCGAAGTAATAACTCGAAGTGTGGATTGTTATGCAAGAAAAGGGACAGCTGTCCCCGACATGAACCGATCTTTAAGGCAAAAAGTAAGCGTAAAAGTTGTTTAGAGCGAGATAAAAGCGTCAGTCCGAGATAAATCGAGCTGTATTCCATTATGTAACTTTGCCCTATAAAAGGGAGACTTAGCCTCCTGAGAAGGGGTTGGGACATTATTGGAGAGAGAGAGAAAACTTTTGTAAGAGAGCAGTCTAGTCTAGAGTGTTCTTGAGCGACTTATAACCTAAGGTATTAAGGATTTTAATAAAGGGAAGAATATTTGTGTATAAACTCGTTCTCATTCAACTTTGTACTTATCTAATTCGAGAGTGGGTGTAACTATGGATTTTCTGTAGTTACATTTTGGCGCCGAGAAACAGGGATCTCATGTTGAGATTTTAGTCTCACTTGAGATTGCTTGGGAAATCTGTTATCACACAAATTACTAAGTGAGTTGTTACTTTGCAAGAACTGAAGAATAGTGGTCAAGAAAGCCTGATAGTGCTAAAAGAAAAAAGGTAGATCTGAAACCTGCTGACCGAAAGGAAAGAAAGCTAGATCTGGTCAAAAGCCGATAAATCGGATAAAGAGAGTTTAACAGGTTGTCCATGGCAAGAGTACCGGAACGAGCACGGCATCTCATTGCATCAAGGAGAAGCTTGCGTCTAGCAGGAAGAGGAGGCGGGATGGAGATAGGCGAAACATCAAGCAAAGGAGGAAGGCAGGGTGAGATCCAACAGGAAGAGGACGAACGTTACCGGGAAGGATCAATCCATACCGTTAACATTGAAACGAAGGTGGAAGAAGAACCTATGCAAGAGAAAGGGGGGGGGGGGGAAACTTCCGGTGAAGAAAATATGACATTGGAGCAGATCATAGAGGTGATGCACTTAGAAAGGGAAAGGGAGAGAGCTCTAATGGAGCAAAGGACCATACTCATGAGGCAAAACACGATCTTGGTACAGCGAAACAACCAACTTGATGAAGAAAGTACTATTCGAGATGCACGAGGTGAGACTGGTATGGGAGAAAACGTGAACCAAGGATGGGAAGTGCCTCAGGATGAACATGAAGGATAAAGAGGAGAACGGAGAAGGAGACGTCGAAGATAAAGCAGCGAAGAAAGGTTGCTGAGGAGAGCCTTGGAGGAAACAAGATGGGAATACCAAAGACGGCGATTTGAGGAAGAAAGAACTCGGGAGGAGGAGAGACTTCGGGAAGAAGAAAGGCGAAGAGAAGCTGATAGAATCCGGAGGGAGGAAAGATCTCGGGAAGAACAAAGATACAGAGAACAACAGTGGCAGTAGGAAGCAAGGAAGTATGCAGAGGAAGAAGAGAGATACCGAGCAGAGAGAAGGGGACAAGAGGAAGAAAGGATAGAAGGTGATGGTGAGCGAAGTAATATGAGGAGAAAACGAAGGCGAGAAGAAGGAAGGGACGAAGTTAATCAGACAGTCCTGAACGAAATACAGGAAATGAAAGCATTACTCAATAATCCACAAAGGGGAGGAAGATTACAGTTGGCTGAGGCAATTGTAGAAGCTGACAAATTACCATTCTCGCGCGAAGTACTAGAGGGAAGAATCCCAGGAAGGTGTTCACTGCCTACCTTCGGAAGCATATTCGACGGAACAGGGAATGCTGTGCAGCACCTGAAACAGTACACTCTCTCATTAATGCAGTGGGCGAGGTATGAAACAGTACTGTGAAAATATTTCCCAGCTAGCTTAACCGGGGAAGCCCCAAAATGGTTCGAAGGGTTAGCAGAAGGTTCAATATCGTCGTTTAAAGATTTTCAGAGAGTATTCCTGACAACTTACATAAGCAATAACATGTTAAGGCCAGGAATAAAAACCTTGTTCAACTTGCGAAGAAAGCCAGGCAAAAACTTGCGAAGTCTAATTACGAGATGGAGAACCGTGTGCAGTGAACTCGCGGGAAGGTTAGATGAGAGAAATTTCATATTGGACTTCGTTAACGCATTAATACCAACCGACCTCTTGCACACACAGCTCTTCGTAATTCATAACACAATATCAATGAGTGAACTCCGAGAATATCAGGAGGAGTACGTGGTATTGGAGGAGAAACAAAGGGAGGAAATCGAAGCAGCCCCGATTCAATCCAAGGAGGGGAACTCGCGTCTGCTGCCAAGAATAACAAATGTGATAGAGGGTGATATGAAATATGAGGACGCATAACCATTGGCAACAATACCCGCGAAGTTGGTAGCAGTATCCAGCGGGGACCAAGAATGGATAGATAAACATCCGAGGTATATCGATCCCAGACCTCGGAATTACGAAGGGTTCCGAGATGATAATCCGAGGAACTCAAGAAGATACCTACCGGGGTAGAAATATGGGAGAAAGAAACCACAGTTCGAGGATGTAGCTTTGCCCGAGCTCAACACCACTGTCGAGAAGATATGGGAATCAATTATCTTGACGGAAGAAATACCCCCCCCCCCCCCCCCCGGGGAAATTTTGGGGTGGAGCCCTTGTCAAGTGTGATAAATAATGACTTTTGCAAGTATCATTGCTTCCATGGACACCGCACAGAAGATTGCAGAAATATCCGACGAATAATACTTCGTCTAATTGAAAAGGGAAAACTTAAGCATTTATTGGAAAATTAAGGACCCATACCACCGCCACCACCTCAAAGAAGTGATCAAAAGCAATCAAAAGTATACAGAATCGAAATCGACAGAGGAGCACAGAAGTTAAACTGCAACTCCATCATTCACTCTGCGAAAAATATACAAAACTTTCATGATAATATGTTACAAAGGGTTCATAAGCGGGATTTTAAAGGAAACGATATATACAACATCGCTAAGAAAGAGCTATTAGAAGAGTGACAGAGAAGGACTATTTACTTCTCAGCAGCAGACGCCCCGGAAGGAGGAGTTTCGCACACAGATCCTTTGGTGATCTCTTTGAACTTCGGAGAGCATACGAAGTGGGAAGAAAGTTCCTTGGAAAAAAAAGAAAGTATGGGCAATAGATAGGATCTTGGTGGAAACAGGGAGCTCGGTGGATATTCTATTTTACCACGCATTTAAAGCAATGGGCTACCGAGATTCGGATCTGGTATCGTCGACCTATAATATCTATGGGTTTAACGGAGTAGCATCGAAGCCAAGAGGGGAGATGATCGTGAAAATCTACGCAGGGGAACTTGAAACCGAGGTAACAGTATGCGTGGTGGATGTAGAATCTCCTTACAACGCTCTGATTGGGATACCATGGATACATGGGATCAAGGGAATAGCATCCACATATCACCAAGCTATCCGATTTCCTATGCCAAGCGGTATTGGCGAGATAAAGGGAGATCAGAAGGAAGCCAGAGAGTGTAACGATGAAGATGTGCACAACTATGACGAGAAGATAAAGCGAAAGAAGTAACAAAAGAAGAGAGTGCAAGAAGCAAAGAGGGAAGAAGAATTAATGGTGTATATGGTCAAAGCAAAAGAAGGGTGGGCTATCCCAAGTGAAATCCCAGAAGATAAGGACGAGCCCGTGCAGCAATTAAAGGGTCCGTCTCCGCTCGGAGACCCAATCATGAACTTCGCAGCAGTAGAACCCACGCAAGAGATAAACTTGGGCAGCGAAGATGAAACGAAAACGGTGAAGATCGGAACGACGATGGAGGCGTATGAAGAGGAAAGGTTGATAAAGATGTTGAAAGAATACAGTGATATCTTTTCATGGGGCATGAACGAGATTCCTGGGATAGATCCTGAAGTTGCTTGCCACAGACTGGATCTAAACCCAGCAATCAAGCCAATAAGGCAACGAATACGAAAAATAGCCACTGCTTATCACGAGCAAATAGAGCAAGAATTACATAAAATGTTAAACTCGGGAATAATAAGACCCGCGAAGTATACAACATGGATAGACAACATGGTGATAGTACCAAAGAAGACTACAGGAATAAGAATATGCATAGATTTTAGCGACTTAAATACATCTTCTCCAAAGGATAGTTTCCCTCTACCCAATATACCGCAAATGGTGGAGTCAGCTTCAGGGTACAAGAGGTTAACTTTAATGGACGGTTATTGTGGATACAACCAGATACCACTCGCGGAAGAAGACCAAGAGCACACGGCCTTTTTCGCTCCTAGAGGCTTGTATTGCTACACGAGAATGCCGTTCGGACTGAAAAACGCAGGGGCAACTTACCAGCGGATGGTGGAGAAGATTTTCGCAAAATGGGTGCACAACAAGCTGGAGGTCTACGTCGATGACATGATGGTTAAAACTAAGGAGTCAGGGGACCATGTTGAAGACTTGAAAGAAATCTTCGAGCAGATGAGGGCATTCAAAATGAAAATAAATCCTGCGAAGTGTATATTTGGAGTGGAGTCAGCGAAGTTCTTGGGGCACATCGTGCCCGAGAAAGGGATCGAAGTAGATACATCCAAGGTTCAAGCCATATTGGACATGCCATCGCCAGCGAAGATAAAAGACGTGCAAAAACTGAATGGGCAGTTGGCAGCTTTGGGAAGATTCATTCTAAATCCTCGGATAGATGCAAACACTTCTTCGATATTTTGAAGAAGAGAAATTTTTTTTCGTGGACACAAGAATGCGAACATGCCCTACAAAATATAAAAGAGTATCTTATCAACTTATCAATTCTCCAAAATCCCGATCCAAATGAAGAACTACTGATTTGTCTCGCAGCTACACCAAACGCCATCAGTTCAGTGTTGCTTCGGACAGATGACGATGTTGAAAAGCCTATCTTTTACGTCAGCAAAACACTCAATGTTGCTGAAAAGAACTATACAAAGATAAAAAAGTTGATTCTAGCGCTGGTGTATTCATCAGAAAAACTAAGAACTTATTTTCAGACTCACACGATAAAAGTTCTAACAAGAATCCCTATAGAGTCATCTTTAAAGAATACGAGGAGAGTTGGGCGAGTTGAAAGATGGAACACCCGAATAGATCAATTCGGATTAAAATACGAGGTACAAACTTCAACGAAGTCACACATAGTTGCGGAATTCCTGGCCGAGTTCCCAATAGAAGAAGATGAAGGAGTGGAAGAAATGTTGGATATAGATAAGGAGCGTTCGGATCCTACAGATCTACTGAAAGAAAATCACCCAAGGAGATGGGAAATATTTGTAGACGGATCATCCAACAACGTTGGAGGAGGAATGGGAATAGTATTTACTTCGCCAAAAGGAGCAAGGACAGTATTTTGCTTCCGACTGGAATATAAAGCCACTAACAACGAGACAGAATATGAGGCCGTCATACAGGCCTTGAGGCTGTCTATCGAGATGAAGTTGGAAGAAATAAAAATAACTAGCGATTCTCAGCTGGTAGTCAGGCAGATAGAAGGGAGGTATCAAGCGAACGATGCAGTGATGAATCAATATTTGCAACTCGTGAAAGAATATTCAAAGGAAATACCCAATATAATATGGAGACAAGTAAGCCGAGATAATAACAGACAGGCAGACACTTTAGCCTTTATTGCATCAATGATAGAAGACACCTCAGAAAAATATATCCAAATTGAAAGGTTAATGCACCCCTCAGTAACAAACGAGTTGGAAGACGAGAAGTCCGTGATGATAGTAGAGGGTAGTGCATCTGACGAGATGGAAGAAGATGACTGGAGGACACCTATTCACAAATACTTCGAGAAGGTTGATCTGCCTAGAGACAGGTTTGAGGCGCACAAAATCAAAGGGAGATCCGCAAATTATGAACTAAGAGAAGGAATCCTATATCGGAGATCATTCCTAGGGCCACTATTGCGATGCTTATCACGAGAAGAAGGAGTGCAAATTATAAAGGAAATACATTACGGTGATGCTGGAAATCACAGCGGAACCAGATCATTGGCTTATAAAACCAAGACACAGGGATACTTTTGGCCGAGCATGCATAAAGACGCAAAGGGTGTGGCAACGAGGTGTGAAGCTTGTCAAAGATTCGGAAAGAGTATACATGCACCCTCGACAAGCCTAAATTCCGTGCTAAGTGTGTGGCCGTTCGCCATATGGGGAATAGATATCGTGGGGAAATTTGTTGCCGGAAGTTTGCAGCGGAAGTACCTGATAGTGGCAACTGACTATTTTACAAAATGGGTTGAGGAAAAACCTGTGAAGAACACACGAGATGGTGACATATACGATTTCATACTTGAGCATATCATATGTAGGTTTGGAGTCCCTCTGCAAAACGTTTCTGACAACGGGATGCAATTCGAGGGGTAAAACGTGAAGATGTTATTTAGCGCTTTTAAGATACAGTCCGCGAAGTCAACCCCGCTATACCCACAGAGTAATGGGAAAGCGGAGGAAACGAACAAGACAATAGCAGCCACTTTAAAAAAGAAGTTAGACGAACATCACCATAACTGGTGCGAAGAAGTTCCGAAGGTGCTATGGTCATACAGAACCACAAGGCGAGAAGCAACAGAAATGTCCCCATTTTGTCTAGCATACGGAGTTGAGGCAGTTCTGCCTACTGAAATCATGTTCCCCACTACAAAACGAGAAGCCTGGAAAAAGGGTTTAAACTCGTACATGATCCTAGAAAAGTTATATGACTTGGAGGAAAACAGGGAGATGGCTCTACAACACATGACGAACTATCACCGGAGACTATCTCGTGAATACAACAAGAGGGTGAAAGAAAGAAGTTTCATCCCAGGGGAGATGATTCTGCGCGAGATACCCCCATATCAAAAGGGACCCGGAGGAAAACTGGAGCATGCGTGGGAAGGACCTTTCATCGTAAAAAGAAAAGTTTGAAACAGAGCTTATGAACTCGCGGACTGTGAAGGAAAGGATACAGACAGTAACGGGGACATCGTATATGGCGAAACAGAAAGGCAAGGTCGCGGACTGGACCACCCGTGGAATCCAATTTACATCAAGAAGTATTATCCATAAGCAACAGAAACTCGTGAAGAATTGAAAAAAATAATATATGTATCAATCAGAAAATGAATGAACTATTTGTTGAGCAACATTGAAAAATAAACAGAAGCAAAGCAAAAAAAGAAGATGCAATTTCAAAACATGAGAATGCGAGGGCCACAAGTAAGACCTCATTTAGGAGGTATGCTTACGACCCTCAAAATAGGTGATCGTAAGTCCTATATAAAACCTCTACTTAGGGAGGCTGAGACCTCGTGGCGTGCAACCTAGTTCGCAGAAAGTGCAAGGGGCAAATGTAAGACCTATACGCGCGTCACGAGATAATCTCAGATGTGTCTAACAACCACTAGCTTGGGGCAATCATAAGACCCATCCGCCGAGGGCCCCAATTGGGTTACCTTAGGTGAGGGGTGTAAGAACTAGCCGGTGGAGAAGAAGATGGCCTGGTGTAGTTCTTCCACTCGGTCCCAAAACCACCCCAACTAGGGTGTGACTTCGTAACCAGGAGCCATATCGGTGAAAGGGCACGAGGTCACGAAATAACTGATGCCTAAGCCCAAAAGCACGGGGGTATTCAGAGGGGAAGGGACGGCACCCTCCTTTAGGGAGCTGAGTGACCACAAAAGTCGGCAATGTTACGGGGATGGTACTCACAGGAGTAGGTAGGCCTGTGATATTGTTGCATATAAGACCTCAATGAGCGAGATAAGGCGAGGTTGATGGATCTTTACTTCACAAGAGTAAAGAGTGTCTGAGACTTCGTCGAAAAACCCTGACCAACGGGGTGGGGCACAATAAGACCTTAACTAGGAGGAAAAATAAGACCCCGAACTGATGATAGAGATGTGAGAAAAAAAAATGATACCTGAGGCAAAACAAAAGGGCAAGTGTATACTTGAAAAGAGGCAGGTATATACTACAAAGAAAAAAGCAAGCACATTACAAAGCTTGGCCACACAAGTCATATAATTCTAAGGAGTACTTCTTATATTGCATAAGAAGCACTCACAATTGATATCTTATACATGATGATATATGCACTAACTCGATTATGCTATGAACTGGAAAATAATAATTGCAGCGAGATGACAATAATGCGAGATCGACTCGCATGAACAACTAAGGAAGATAAAGTAAGTTCGAGCGGAGCTAAAAGCACAAGGTATGCTACATAAATCCACCAAAGAATAAGAGGCAAGTATAAACTTTAAATACGATTTTATTCTTTCGAGCATTTATTTCGCATTAAGGCAAAAATTACTTCGGAAACACCCAAAGAATAAGGGGCAAGTATATACTTAAGCAACATTAATTATTCTTTGATTATTTCCTTCGTCAAGTATATACTTGGTATCTCGGAGTGATTCCGAAATACCAGGGCAAAACAGCCATTAACAAACATGCAGGTTATATATATATAAGCGCAACAAATGAAGCAAAGAAAGGAAAAGCAAAGAAAGGAAAAAGCTAATATATTAAGGCAAAATACGAGCAAAAATTGTCATGCCCCCCAAGCTTGGGAGCACCCAGATAAAATGTTAAAAGGACAAAGAACCAAAGTATCACAAACATCAAAGCAAATAATCAGGGATTGTTAACTCCCTCTTCATCAAGATTGTCATCAAATCCCGCAGCCCCATTATTGTTACCAGCTCCATCATTGGCACCAGCCCCAGCATCGTTACCTCCTGTGCCTTGAGGAACCTCATGATGAGGTTTCTCAATGTCTTCATCAGTCTCTGTATCTTTGGCGAAGACAGTGGGTTCATCATCGGAGAAAATATCGAGGTTCATGTTAGGGACGTCGAGACCATGAGATTCGCAGAACTCGGTAAAAAATTTCACATTCTCTTCTTGGGCATTTCGGCGAGTCAATTTCGCTACCTTCTTAGCATCCTCCTCCATCTTATCGCAATCCTCGTTCAAGGAAGCAAGATATCCCTGCAATTTGGATAACTCCTCAGCCAAGCTATCCTATTGGCCAGACAAATGCAAAATTTGACTCTTCAAACTCTCCTCGGATTCTGCAAGATAACAGCAAAATGAGAAACAGGAATAACCAAGCGAAGCACGAAGCAACAACAACACCTAGAGCTACCTTCTTTCTGCGAAATAACATAATTTAAGGTTTTCTGGACGTCAAGATTAAAATGGTCAAGTCTTGATATTTCTGATTCGAGAAAGATGTGATGTTCTAGAGGTGATTTTTCCACGTCCTCTCCAGAGCCGGACATGGATCTATCCTCATTAGGGGATCCGATAACAAGTTTACCGCCTTGGGGAGGCATAACAAGTTTCTTCTTCATAGGAGGAGCGGGAGCAGTTTTATTTCCCTGAAGCCTCTCCAAGCGAACCAAGATAGAAGACATGTCGTTATTTAACTCGTTGTTCTCATTTCTTAACTCAGCATTTTCATCCTTCAGCTTCTCATATCCATACCTCAACTCGGAGAGCCCACTCTGGATCTTACGAAGTTCAGCTTCGGACATGTCCTTCCTCTTAATTATTCTTTCTTTATCCTCCTCAAGACGCCTAGCTCGGTCCATGGATGAGGAGTGAAGGTTACGGGAAGTAGTGAGAGAATTACTGATCTGCCGAAGCTCGATCCTCAATCGTTCATTCTCCTCACGAAGGTGGAAATTCGACTCTTTATGATTAGTGGACTCATTAGCTAGACGCTCAGCCAGAGAATATGACGTCGAAAGCTTTTCGCTCAAGATCTCATTTTCAGATAAGTAGCAGTTAATCTGACACAAAAGGTTTGCTTGTTCTGCTTGGTAATCATCCACGATCGACTTGGCTTCTTCAAAATTCATGTAATACTTCGTAGAACAGGCTTGACGAAAACAACAAGATAGTAAAAACGAGAACGAGATAGAAATAAAGACCGAGAAAAGATTAAACTTACTACGAAGCTCCGAAATATGTTCATCTTTCTTAACTGAACGCTCCCTCTCATTAGGGAGATCATTCCTAAGATCCTGAATTCGTTCATTAGAAGTATTCAGATTCTCACGGGCAACCCTCATCTCCACGAGTTGAGCCATGTGATGGTTGAACTCATGCGAAGTATTTTCAGTAAGATGGGGATTTGTACATCAAATTCCTTTAAGATTAATAATACTAACCAAGGCCATAATAGCAGCGTGCTGGTTGGTGGAAAGATTCAACGAAACGTTCTGCATGAAAGATTGATTTTGAGCTAGAAAAGTATCGGCGCATAGCGAGATTACAGATTCCATAGATGCAGACCTTGTGGAAGGGTTGTTCTGAGTTAAAATGAGAGCGTCCCTTAAGAAGTCCATGTCGGGGGAATAAGCTGGATCTTCTGCTTCAAAAACCTTCCGAGTCTTCCCACTAGAATGACCTGCTGATGGTTTAACCGGGGGCTCTTCCACCATGATACAAGGAGTTGGAATGAGAACCTTCGAAGGAGGAATGGCGCCCTTTATCTTCTCGGGCTTGTTCTTGCCAGGAGGAGAAGGAAACTATGCTGGCTTCTGGGCAGAAGGTATACGGGTGAGATCCCCAATATTCAAAACTCTGCGGCGTTTTTGGGGTTCAGCGGCAGGAGCGGACTGAGGAACCTAGGAAACATGGGTTAGTGTCTCGGGGTTGAACAAAGTCTAAGGCAACAAGAAGGGAGTACTATTACGAAGTAAATATGGCAGCAGAATACCTTGGTTGCAGCAGCCGCACCAGAAGAGATCTCCTGATGACTTCGCTTCAGAAGGATACGAGGGTTTACGACGGGGGTTTCCGCGAGTTCTTCCTCCTGTCAAAACCAAAGGTTAGATTCCGAAATCAGAATTTGAACACCAAAAGCGAAGAAGGAAGCGGGTTACCTGGTCCGTAGCAGGAGATCCAACAGCAAGCTTCTTGGAGGATCTATCCTTGATCAAGCCTGGAGCAGGCAATGAGTACTATAAAAACAAAATATATAAATAATAATAATAAATAAAACACAAAAAAAAAACAAGGAATTCAAATAAAAGACACCAAAATGAAACGAGGGAGAAGACTAGCGAGCTCACATCGGAGGGCCTCTCGGACCAGTTGAACTTCCAAGGTTCAAAGGAAGCGAGATGAGCGTGACTTGGGAGGGGGCCTTCCCGAGCATTCCCGGACTCATCATAACCCCAAACAAGGGGGCCCTCGATAACAACTGGGAACATCATCCAGTCCTTATCATTAGTTAGACGCAAGGAAGGGCCTTTGGGAGCCTCCTTCGAAGAACCAACGGGCTCAACATCCAAAAGAATAACTTTGGAAGAATCCTTCAGGGACCTCCGATGTAAAGAAACACCCCACTCTTGAAACTTCCTTCTTTTACCTTGAGTCTTATCGAAGTAATTCTCTGAGAAAGAAGCAATGTTGTAGTCCGCAGGGTTGAAGCTCTCCGCCACAGCTGGGATCTGGGATAAACCGCCAGAGGAACGCCTCACAAACTCGTTTCAAATCCGAATTGAATTATCGTTCAACTGGAAGGCTCCCCTGTTGAGATGAGCAAGAATCTCACAGAGAAGAGGATTCCGGGCGTCATACAGAGGAAAGGTTAAGCCCGCTCTCAACTGACCCAAAGTGGCAATCATCCTGGTAGATGACCACGTCTCTGCCTCAATCCAGCGATTGTTCAATTCCATTCATTTGGTTGCGGTTACCGAAGGCACAACTGAAAGATCCACCGCCGGTGACAGCGTTAAACCTAGTTTTTTAAAATCAGCCTAGAAATCTTCAAGGTCCTTTGATGTAGTGGCAAGGGGAAATTTTCTGAGTGCCATTGTTGAAAGGAGAGAAGACTATGTGAAAGAAGTGAGGAAGAACTAAGGAAATCACAAGCGGGCAGAATTTACAGAAGAACAGTGCCGGGGAAGAAGAAGTTGAAGGACGTAAAGAAGAGAAAAATATGAGGGAGAAGACTATTTATAATGGACCCAGGGTATGACCTAGAAAAACGGTTGCACAGGAAGGGGAACCGGTTGGTAACTGTATATAAGAATCATGGGAGACAAGATAGCGGAAAATCCGCGTACGTGGTGTAGTGATCTACACTACAAATTAGCACAGAAACAGCTCAGAATATCTAAGGATAGAGATTAGACTTGGTTAAGAAGAGAATTTGGGAGAGGAAAGAAAGTTTTGATTTACTAATTCTTCATAGTTCTGAAAAAGAACAGTACAAGCTTATATCAACCACACAAGAGGAATCCAATGACCACTCGTGCGGAAGACATGTGCTGTAACTAACAAAACTAACCCCACTAAACCGAGGTTCCCTAAGAGAAACAATGGTGCCCTTAACAATGGGCTAACACAACAAAACATAAAACAAGGTTTATGACAATTCCCTCTCCTTCTGAATATTCTTGTCCTCAAGAATAAGTTTTGGAAAATTTGCTGCCATATAATGCTTGTCATCCCAGGTGGCTTCATCAGCAGTAAGCCCCTCCCAATGAACTAGGACTTGATGGACCAGTTGAGAGTTCTTCTTTATCATCCTAGTATCCAGCACCTGTAGTGGCCTCACTTTGAGTTCTCCTTCTTTGGTAGTGGCAGGAAGGTTTGTTTGAGGCATGACTTCACCTCCTAGCTTGAGCTTTAGTTGGGAGACATGGAATGTGGGATGAATCTTGGATCCTTCAGGTAGCTTCAACCTGTATGCCACCTTTCCCACCTTCTATTCTATTTGGTAAGGTCCAAAGAATTTAGCAGAAAGTTTTATATTCCTTCTCACCTGAACTGAGGATTGTCTGTAAGGTTGTAAGCGCAAATACACCCATTCCCCCACCTCAAATGATCTTTCTGTTCTCTGCTTATCAGCTTGGGACTTGATCCTGTGATGAGCCAGCTCCAAAGCTTCCTTGAGAAGTGATCTCATTGCTTGCCTTTGTTCAAGTTAATTGTCTACTTCAGCACTAACTCCCTGCTTTGAAGTGGTAATTCCAAACTGTGGTGGTGCATATCCAAACAAGGCTTCAAAAGGTGACAGCTTCAGGCTTATATGATAGCTGGAGTTATACCACCATTGAGACATTGCTAACCATGTAACCCACTTACTTGGATTATAACTGGTCATGCATCTTAAATATGACTCTAGGAAAGCATTCACCCTCTCAGTTTGCCCATCTATTTGAGGGTGGTAAGCAGTACTCATATGTAGATCTGTTCCCAGCCTAGAAAACAGGGCCTGCCAGAAGTTACTCACAAACACAGCATCTCTATCTGAAATTATGGATTTAGGGAGGCCATGTAGTTTGTAAATGTTATCCATGTACACCTTGGCCATAGATGATGCAGTATATGGGTGGATCAATGCTATAAAATGGCTGAACTTTGTAAATCTATCCACCACAACCAGTATTACCTCTCTTCTTTCTGATTTTGGCAGTCCAGTGATGAAGTCCATGCTAATATGCTCCCATGCTTCACTAGGTACTGGCAGTGGTTGTAGCAAACTAGCTGGTGCAGTGTTGAAGCCTTTGTGTTGCTGACAGATTTCACAAGTACTCACTACTTCTTTAATGTCTTTTTTCATACCTGCCCAAAAGAAGTAAATCTTGGACCTTTGGTATGTAGCTTGAACCCCTGAATGACCACCAACACATGAGGAGTGACTTGAGTAAATGAATTTCTGCCTTATTCCTCCTCCCTGTCCAATATAGAGTCTGCCCTTATACCTTAATAACCCTTGCTTGTAAGTAAATTCACTCTCCTGGGGTTATTGTAAGGTAAGTTGTGGTATCATATGCTCAGCAAAACCATCATCTTTATAGCTCTCTTGGACCTCCTTCAACCAATATGGCTATAACAAGGTCAAACTATGACACTGGAACTTCTCCTCTAACTGCACTCTTGATAGTGCATCAGCCACCAAATTTTCAGAACCCTTTTTAACTTCAGCTCATAGTCATACCCTAATAATTTGGCTAACCATTTCTGCTGCAATAAGGAGTGCATCCTCTGTTCCATGAAATATTTGATGCTTTAATGGTCAGTGTAAATTATGAATTTGTTCCCCATTAGGTAGGGCCTCCACTTAGTCACTGCCATTACCACTGCCAATAACTCCTTTTCATAGGTTGACATTGCTAGAAATCTGGGCCCCAAGATTTTGCTGTAGTATGCTATTGCTCTACCTTCTTGCATCAACACTGCCCCAACTCCATTATCACATGCATCAGTGGACAGCTCAAATGGTTTGTTAAAATCTGGTAACACCAGTACTGGGGTGGTTGTGACTGCCTTTTTAAGTTCCTCAAAGGCTTCTTGAGCTGAGCTACTCCATTGGAAGCTGTTTTTCTTCAGTAATTCTGTAAGAGGCTTGGCAATAATCCCATAGTTTTGCACAAACTTTCTGTAATAATCTGTTAATCCCAGAAAACCCCTTAAGTCCTTAAGAGTTTTTGGAGTAGGCCACCTGATCATGCTGTCAATCTTTGTTAGGTCAGCAGCAACTCCTTCCCCTGAAATAATGTGCCCCAGATACTCTAACTGATTCTGGCCAAATGAGCATTTACTGAGCCTTTCAAATAGTGAGTGCTACTTGAGAGTTGTTAGAGTAAGCTTTATATGTCGAAAGTGAGTTTCCATGTTGGGGCTGTAAACCAATATGTCATCAAAGAACACCAGAATAAATTTCCTCAAGTAGGGTCTGAATACATCATTCATAAGTGCTTGGAAACTAGCTGGTGCATTTGTTAACCCAAAAGGCATCACTAAGAACTCATAGTGCCCTTGGTGTGTCTTGAATGCTATCTTCTGAGTGTCAGCTAGGTAAACCCTTATTTGGTGGTACCCTTCCCTCAAGTCTATCTTGGTGAAGACCTTAGCACCCTGCAATTCATCCAATAGCTCTTCTATAACAGGAATGGGGTATTTTTCCTTAACAGTTAACTCATTTACCTTCTTGTAGTCTACAAAAAATCTCCAGCTGCCATCCTTCTTCTTGACTAACAACACATGTGAGGAAAATGGGATTTGCTGGGTTTAATCACCCCTAACTTCAACATTTCTTTCACCAGTTTTTCAACAACCTATTTTTGTATGTAAGGTATTCTGTAAGGTCTTTGATTTGGAGGTGTGGCATTGGGGTGTAAGGGTATATGATGGTCATGTAGACTTTGTGGGGGTAATGAAGTAGGCTCTTGAAAAATGCTGGAATATGTGGAAAGTAGAGGTTTAATAATATCAGGAGTTGGTGGATGTACCTCCTTAGCTGAGATGCAAAATAGTTTCCCCATTACTCCATGTGTGCTCTTCTTAATGAATTTATGGCAAGCTTTAGCAGTCATAGCAGAGATTCTGACTTCCTCACTACTACCCTTCAACTCAATATTGCTTCCATCTTTAGAGAATGAGATTGTTAATTTGGTGAAGTCAAACTGAATTGGGCTAAAATTCCTCATCCAGTCTACCCCCAAAACCATATCACAGCCTCCCAAGGACAAGAGTCTGACTTCTGAAGAGAAATGATGGCCCTGCATACTCCAAGTGAATTGAGAACATTTAACATTACTGATTACTTTATTTCCATCAGCCACAACAACTGGTAAGGTGGATGTAGTTTCAATCAAGGACCCACTCAGTCTTGCCACTTTAGGATCTAGGAAACTGTGGGTACTCCCACTATCAATCAAAATGGTGAACCTCCTCTTGTTCTTTGTGACCCCTTGAATCCTGATGGTATTATGTGCCACATTACCAGATAGAGCATGTAAAGAAATCTCTACCTTTTCTTCCAATTCTTGTATGAGTGGAGCATTTACTGGTGAGTCTCCTCCAGAGCTAGCTGATTCTTATTATTCTCCTGCTAGCATATACAGCTGTTGCTTAATGTACTTGTGGCCCTTCTGGAATACTTCATCACAGTTATAGCAGAGTCCCTTCTCTCTTCTTTCCCTCATCTATGCATATGTTAATCTCTTAATAGGGAGAGTTGGTGAGCTAATATTCCCTTTTGGTGATAGAGAAGTGGACTTGGGAGTAGTGACAAAGATTCTTGAACTGTTTCCACTAAATGACAGGGGAGGAAGTTTGGAGACAAATTTAGCCTTCTTAGATGTTTTGTCCAGTAAGGATTCCTGCATTCTGGCTAAATATATTGCTTGATTTAGAGATGTTGGAGAGTGCATTTGTACTGCAATTCTTATCTCTTCTTTGAGGCCACTGATAAAGCTAGAAGTGAAATATGAGTCTGTTAAATAGGGTTTCTTAGCTAGCATGAGAGCTTTTAGTTCCTCAAATAACTCTTGATACTCAGGTACAGTTCCTTCTTGGAACATTTTGTTGAATTCTCCTACAACATCATCATGACCAATCTCTTGGAATCTAAAATTCACCTCAATATAGAACTCTTCCCACAGAATCACTTCCTTATTTACTTGGTAATCCTGATACCACACATCAGCTTTACCATCTAAATATAAGGAAGCCATCATGACTTTCTGTTGCTCATCCATAACATGTAATTGAAAAAAAATTATTGCACTTTCTGATCCAAGATCTGGGGTTATTCCCATCAAATTTAGGAAACTCTATCTTTGGTTTATGAGTATGTGAAATAGGATTAAGGAGAATTTTGCGGTTACCTTCAGTTTCAGGATCCTTGTTAACCTCTTTGTTTGTATGAGCTGAAGGAGTTCCAAGTACCCCACCTCCAGATTTGTTTTGATTTAACACTTTAGCATCTATTGCAGCCATCTGAGTATCAAATAGCTTTCCTAGGATTGCGAGTAAATCAGGAGATAAAGATTGCTCGGAGTCATCCATCTTCTTACTTAGCTCTTTAAAACCTTCACTCTGCTCTTTAGATAACTCATTAACCCTCTTGTTTAGGGAATCGAATTCTTTTTGGGTTACCATGGTTACACAGGACACTCAGGATTGAGTGCTCTGATACCAATTGTAGTGATCTACACTACAAATTAGCACAAAAACAGCTCAGAATATCAAAGGATAGAGATTAGACTTGGTTGAGAAGAGAATTTGGGAGAGGAAAGCAAGTTTTTATTTACTAATTCTTCATAGTTCTGACAAAGAACAGTACAAGCTTATATCAACCACACAAGAGGAATCCAATGACCACTCGTGCGGAATACATGTGCTGTAACTAACAAAACTAACCCCACTAAACCGAGGTGCCCTAAGAGAAACAGCGGTGCCATTAACAATGGGCTAACACAAAAAAACATAAAACAAGGTTTATGACACGTGGCGGTTACAAAATTAATGCATGATTCTCTTTCCTTTCTTGGTACCCGCGAAAGGAATGAGAAAAGGCAAAATTTAGGTACAGAAAATCACTCCGCCACGTGTCCGAGGAAGATTGGGCGAGATAATGAGAAGAATCTTAGAGAAAGATATTATTCACCACTTCCGAAGGAGTGTAAGTGAATAGTCTAATCAACCGTCAGATCTGCCTTAACAAGGTCCCATCAGCAAAGGAGAACTAACTTACTCGGAAAGCTATCTAGAGAAGTAGAGCTACATTGCTCGGAAAGATATCTAGCGAAGTAGAGATAACCTGCTCGAAAGGGCATCTAGCGAAGTAGAGCTACCTTGATCGAGAAGACATTTAATGAGGTATGGATTGTTGCACAAGAAAAGGGAACGGGCACGAAGTCGATTGCGTGAGGTATGACTTGTTGTCTAAGAAATAGTGAGGTTTCCCGAAGTAATAACTCGAAGTATGGATTGTTATGCAAGAAAAGGGACAGCTGTCCCCGACATTAACCGATCTTTAAGGCAAAAAGTAAGCGTAAAAGTTGTTTAGAGCGAGATAAAAGCGTCTGTCCGAGATAAATCGAGTTGTATTCCATTATGTAACTTTGCCCTATAAAAGGGAGACTTAGCCTCCTGAGAAGGGGTTGGGACATTATTGGAGAGAGAGAGATAAATTTTGTAAGAGAGCAGTCTAGATCTAGAGTGTTCTTGAGCGACTTATAACCTAAGGTATTAAGGATTTTAATAAAAGGGAAGAAGATTTGTGTATAAACTCGTTCTCATTCAACTTTGTACTTATCTAAATCGAGAGTGGGTGTAACTATGGATTTTCTGTAGTTACAGTACCACTTCAAGTTTTATTTACGAAATTGTCAGTAACATTCTTCGCATGTAACCATTTTTCGCATAATTTCTTCTTTCTTCTTAGCAGAAACTTTTAAGATTTTACGTAAGTTGAGATTTATTGATTTATTCATTCGCGTTTTCTCCACTGAGATTGTATTGTTGTTGGGATTTTATTATGCTTTGTTTGATTTTATTATGCTTTCTTGGACTGTAGATTTTCATTTGTGTTGTTGTTACGGATTTTATTATGCTTTCTTGGACTGTAGATTTTCTAGGAATTCTGTGTGGCTTTGTTTGATTTTATTGTTGTTGGGATCCTCTCCGAATTTTCTTCCGTTCCCCAATATCCTATTTGTTTGTATTTGCTTTGTATTTTGTCCTTTTCCTTGAACTGGTTTGTCTTCAGAGGTCCTAGGTTTCACGCTTAAGAAGTTTTTGCATACCACCCTTCACGTAGTGAGGTTTATTATGCGAAAATATCTTCATGTTTTCTTCAATTCTTTTTGCGGCTTTATCTCGTCTGATTACGTGCGAGAAGCACCCTAATTGGACCTTCCTGCGGCTTTATCTATGTAGCTTTTATCTTATTTGATTTTCTTCGCTTGCATCTGTAGAATTCCATTTCCTGTTCTTCTTCTCTTCGCAAGAACTAACAACTTCGCATGAATTAATCCCGTGACAGTTCATTTTACCGCTTGCTATTTTAACAAATTTTGGGATAGCTTTCTGTATTGAAATCGAATTTCTTTTGTGCGAGTTTACCACACTATCCAGTCCTCTTCTTCTTCGTAGGTTTAGTTGCTCATGTTTGCAAGCCATAAATCCACCTCACTGTCTTTCTATTCCTTTGTTCTTTCTATTCTTCATGTAGATGACCAGGATCATTTTGCCTCTGGAAAATAAAGCAAAAACATAGAAATTCGAAAATAGATTTGTCCTTTTGGTTGAGTTGTTGACGCAGCCTATGTGTATTTCGCTTTATTTGACGATTTCCTCATATCTACATCTCTCTTTCTGAACTACTAAGATGTGTTTGTTGCTTGAAGATGCATAAAACTCCAGGAGCTTCCATTTTTTCCTTTAAAGCTCATAGATCTCGTAGTATACCTCACTATTAGTAACCAATTTCTCTGAATTCTTCATTCTCCGTCCCTGTTTCTAGCGCCAAAAATGTAGTTGCAGGAAATCTCACAACACACCCCATATAATATCATGATAATAATTTCTATATCTAATCATAAAAATGATGATAAAAGTGCTAAAGTTATAAAATGGACACAAGATTTTTTACATGGTTCGATCAATGTGATCTACATCCATGGTTCTTCACTATGATTTTTGTGATTACATAAGTGTTACATTTAGAATCTCCATTAATGGGTGGAGTTATAGATCTAGTTTTTTGGGAAGAAGATGATAAAGAAAATAAATCTCTCTGTCTTACAAAGTTTGTCTCTGATTTATAAAAATGTGTATCCTCCTCTTCTCTCTCATGCTCTTCTATTTATATAGGTGTTTACATAGTGGATGACATCTCACATACATCTCATATTCCCCTTCATTTTCGGATCCCCTGCTACGTTCTCTCAGACTCTCATTACAATTTCGCAGGCTCTGATACCTTCTCGCAAACTCTTCATATCATTCTCGTATTTCTGCTGGTGTCGTCTGTTACGTCATTTTTTATGTTAGTCTATGACGGTTTCGCAATGTTGCTAATGACAATTTCGTAAGTGTGTTGTTGTTACGGATCTTCTCTTTATATAGGTGTTTACATAGTGGATGACAGATCACATACATCTCATATTCCCCTTCATTTTCAGATCCCCTGCTACGTTCTCTCAGACTCTCGTTAAAATTTCGCAGGCTCTGCTACCTTCTCGCAAACTCTTCACATCTTTCTCGTATTTCTCCTGGTGTCGTTTGTTACGTCATTTTTTATGTTAGTCTGTGACGGTTTCACAATGTTGCTAATGACAATTTCGCAAGTGTGTTGTTGTTGCGATATTCTGATCCTACATCTCTCAAATTCTTCTTGGTCTCAACTTCCCATAGCTACTATTTTCTGCTGACTATTATCCATTATCTTCTCTTGGATTGTCTGCAAAGTGCTCGCCACTGTGTTTATCAATTTGGGTAGTAAGCTTGCATTCGCTGCTGCTGAATTTGTATTTGCAATTGGGTATGACTCCATCTCATTCTGTTTTTCTTCAAGAGCAATATACTCCTCTTGTAGTTCTCGCAGCTCAGTCATTGTGATTGTATTCTTAATTCTGATAAGTTGAATGTACAGTAGATTGGTTGTGAACATTGCATTGATGAATGATAAAATGAGATATCTCTCATCCACATGCCCAGACATTTCACTACACATTGTCTTCCATCTTATGGTTAAATGCTTCAAACTCTCACCAATTCTCTGTTTTAACCCAAATACATCTTCAATGCCAGGTCGCTAAGAATTGTTACTTATGTATTCCCCTTAGTATGTAGTCTGTAAATGGTTGAAAGATGTTATCGTATTCTTAGTAAAACCTTCAAATAATTTCAGCGCCTCCCATGTTAAAACTAGATGCGAAATACTTTCACAATATATCATCATGGTTTTCCCACTGTACCATACATCTCACATACGCCTTGATGTGTTGAATTGCACAAGTTGTTCCGTTAAAAATGTTAGTTAACGCGGGTAGATTTCATTTTGGGGGTATCCCTCCTAATTGTACTTCTTGTGTGAATGGAGTTTTCACAGCTTCTTCTATGGCCTCATCTAATTTCCTTCTGCCTCCTTCTCTTCTATTATTTAGCATTCCTCTCATTTATGCCAATTTTCTTAAGATTTGTTCATTTACCCCAGGTGCTGATCCCATTGGTATTTTTAATTCTGATTCTCTTCTCCTGCGTTCTTGCCTGTTTTGTGTTGCGAAATTTTGATTTTTCTCTTCGTCATTTTCTTCTTGTCTTTCTCACTATATCTCTCATTTTCTCTTCTGCAATTTTGTTCATTCCTTATCAATTCTCTTTGCTTCCTTTCATCTCTCCTTTGTATTCTATCGTATTCATCATTGATATTTACATTATTGCGATTTTGTTCACGCCTTCTTTCTCGATTATCGTGATTGTTCTGATGTATTGCCTCTTGGAGGTCTTGTTGCTCAACTTCTTCTCTCAACCTCTCCCTTTCGCAATCTAGACGTGCTTGTTCGGTATAATGTCTCTCGATTTCACCTTCAATTACCTGTTGATTTCATTGGATTTCTCTTCCATATAATATTCTACCTCATTCTTCTTGATTTTCTTCTCCATCTTGATTATTTCGCTCATGATGTCGCCCATTCTCCCGATTCCTGTTGTTTTGTCCATTTTTGAGAATTTGGCCTGGTGGGATGTAGCGATCTTCAATTACTTCTTTCATTTCGCAACGTTCTTCATTTAGATTTTGTATTTCTTCTCGATTTCTTTCTCCAATATTTTCCGTAAGCGAATTTCGTCTTACTTCAATTTTGATTGATTTTGAACTTGATCTTGTAGTACTTCTTGACCTCCTATTCTGTAATCTCATGTTTTCCACTCTCAACTCATGGTTTTGCGTTGTCAAATTTACACGTTCTTCTGCTTCCAACCTCCTATATTCGTGTATTCATTGTCTCAATGCTTCTAACGCTTCATTTCTTTCATCTCCATGAATTATTCCTCCAATCACTTCCTGATCTCTCTCTTCTTGCCTTCCATTTTTTTAATGTTGTTCCTCTTCCATTTCTTCCGATGAATCTGATCTCCAAGTGTGTACACTCTATCATAATCCAAAGTTCTATTTTGCGCTGGTGTACGTTGAATTGGTTGTTGAATTTGATTTTCTCCATCATTTCTTGTATTCATTCTTGATGGTTCTCCGGTTTCGTTTCTTGTTTCTACAGTAAGTCTCTTACTCCTTCTAACAGTAGTTGGTTGTCTTGAAGCATTTTTTCTTCTAGCCATCTCTTCAATCTCAATGAATTGTTGAAAATTATATGAAACTTCTCACCAAATATTTCAAATTCTCTCAAATCTCAATACTAATTTTTACACTAAAAACAAGGAAAAGTCCATGTTTCTAGCGCCATTATGTAGTTGCAAGAAATCCTACACTACACCCCTCACAAGAATTCATACAATCAAATTATTTTTAGATGAACAATCACAACCTTTATTGATTAATCTCACAAATTTTACAAGAAAGGAAAGAAATGAAACTAAGAAATTAACAATTTCTCTGGACTTTCTCTCTCCTAATGAATTACTCAATACTCGAAAAAGATCTCTCCCCTACCTTAAGCCTGTTCGGATCTTTATATAGGGAATTAAATAGTGGATGACAGCTAGTCTGTCCTTTAACTTCGGATCTGACTTGCGATGTTCTCGCAAGCTTTTGATGTTAGTTTTCGCAAACTCTCTAAATTTCCCAAGATCATAACACTTTTATAATGTTTGAGCTGATGTCACTTGTTATGTCATCTTTGTTATTTGTCTGCAATGGTCTCGCAACGTTGTAGATGAAGGTTTCACAGGAACGTTGTTGTTGCGATATTCTGATCCTACAAATTTATTGAAAGCAATAAAGATGAATTTTCTGGCACGGTGTCTGAAGTAAATTTGGTAACAAATGTAAGAGACTGGTGGGTAGACTCTGGGGCTACCAAACATGTCTGTGGAAACATAGATATGTTGACCTCCTACAATAAGGTAGGGGAAGGAGAAAAACTCTATATAGGTAACTCATCTGCAGCTGCGGTTGTAGGAAAATGCAAGGTTGTGTTCAAGCTCACTTCTGGCAAGACTCTCACTTTTAATGAAGTTCTTCATGTTCCGGACATCTGCAAAAATCTTGTTTCTTGTGGTGTGTTAGATGATAAGGGTTTTAAAATTGTAATAGAATCTGGGAAATGTGTTGTAACTAAGGGTAAGGATCATGTGGACAGGGTTATAATACTGAGGGTCTGTATAAGCTTAATGTAAACTCTGCTGTAATGAATGAGAATGATTCTTCTGCTTATGTTTGTGTGTCTTTGGATGTTTGGCATGGTAGACTTGGACATGTAAATTATAAGTCAATGCATAAACTAGCTAATGTAGGATGCATACCCAAATTCAGTTTGGAAAAGGAACACAAATGTGAAATTTGCGTAGAATCAAAGTATGCTAGAAAACCTTTTAGCAAAAATGTTCATAGAAATTCTAAACCCTTAGAATTAATTCCCTCAAACCTAGTTGACATGAAATCGGTTCAAACTAAAGGTGGTAAGAAATGGTTTGTTACTTTTATAGACGACTGTACTAGGTACTGTCATATATATTTGCTTAGAGGTAAGGATGATGCCTTAGAAGCCTTTAAGATGTATAAACTAGAAGTTGAAAACCAATTGAATATTACCATTAAAAAGTTATGTCTGACCGTGGTAGTGAGTACAGAGTTCCGATAGGA
The DNA here is from genome assembly GCA_023529315.1 of Papaver bracteatum. NCBI lineage: Eukaryota > Viridiplantae > Streptophyta > Magnoliopsida > Ranunculales > Papaveraceae > Papaver > Papaver bracteatum. Next base: position 405,778 of record JAJJWX010002210.1, on the reverse strand, counting down.
GATTTCTGTGTAGAACATGGCATAATACACGAGGTTACCCATCCTTATTCACCTCAGTCCAATGGTCTAGCTGAACGTAAGAACCATACACTTAAGGAGATGATGAATTCCATGTTAATTAGTTCTGGATTACCTTCGAACTTGTGGGGGGAAGTTGTCCTCTCAGCATGCTATATCCTGAATAGATTACCATTTAAAGGATCAGATAAAACTCCATATGAATTGTGGAAAGGTAGACAACTTTCTTTATCATACTTCAAAGTATGGGGGTGTTTGGCTAAGGTTGCCATCCCTAAACCTAAAACAACCAAGATAGGACCCAAAACTATTGACCGTGTCTTCAAAGGGTATCCTGAGCATACTAATGCATATAGATTTATGGTTGTGAGTTTTGAAATTTATGAAATTGGTGTGAATACTATTATGGAGTCTATGGATGTTGTGTTTTTTGAAAATGTTTTTCCTTTAAAATATGACTCTCGTAAGATAGGTATTGATCCCCTAGATGTCCTTTCAACCAGTCAGACTTTACCTTCAGAGCAAGACGATGTAGAAATTGAGCCTAGACGAAGTAAAACAGATAGAACCAAAACCTCCTTCGGAGATGACTTCGTAACACTAGCCGAGACTGATCCTCAGACTTATAGAGAAGACATGACTTCTTCTGAAGCTCTGTGGTGGAAAACGTCTGCTATTAGTGAAATGGAATCCATCAAAGAGAATGATACGTATGAGATGGTGGATTTACCTCCAGGGTGGAAGGCCATATGATGTAAATGGATTTTCAAGAGGAAACTTAACATATATGGAACTGTTCAAACTTACAAGGCTAGGTTAGTAGCTAAAGGCTATAAACAAAAGTATGGTGTAGATTTCTTTGATACTTACTCACCTGTTACGAGAATTACTTCCATTAGGATGTTAATTTCTATAGCTGCTGTTCATAACCTAGAGATACATCAAATGGATGTTAAGATAGCTTTTCTAAATGGTGAATTAGATGAAGAAATTTACATGGAACAACCTGAGGTCTTTGTAGTGAAAGGTTGTGAAAACAAAGTTTGCAACCTTAAAAAATATTTGTATGGATTGAAACAAGCACCTAAACAATGGCATGAAAAATTTGATCATGTAATGTTTTCTAGTGGTTTTAAATTCAACGAATCTGACAAGTGTGTCTTTACTAAACTTGTGAATGATGCATGTGTGATTGTATGCTTGTATGTTGATGATATGCTTATACTTGGTACAAACATGGATGTAATTAATTCCACTAAAAGCATGCTAAGTGAGAACTTTGACATGAAAGACTTAGGCCCCACAGATGTAATCTTAGGGATGAAAATTATAAGAAATTCTAACGGTTATAGTCTTAGTTAATCTTATTATGTTGAATATGTGCTTAGAAAATTCAATAACTTTGATTGTAAACCTGCTTATACTCCGTATGATCCTTGTTGTAGACTCAGAAAGAATAAGGGTAATGTAGTTTCACAACTTGAATACTCACGAGTTATAGGAAATCTGATGTATTTGATGAACTGTACTAGGCCAGACATTGCTTATGCTATGAGTAGGTTAAGTAGGTATACTTGTAATCCAGGAGAGGAACACTGGGATGCACTTTTTAGAGCGTTGAGGTATTTGAAATACACTTTGACCTTCTGTTTGAATGATGAAGGGTACCCTGCCGTCCTTGAGCGATTTTGTGATGCAAACTGGATATCAAACTCAGAGGAGTCTAAGTCTATGAGTGGATATGTTTTCACTCTAGCAAGTGGGGCTGTTTCTTGGAAAAGTTCCAAACAGACATGCATAGCTCGATCCACTATGAAATCCGAGTTTATCGTGTTAGATAAAGCAGGAGAGGAAGCTGCTTGGCTAAGATGCTTTTTAGAAGAAATTCTTCTCTGGCATAGAAGACATTCCTTTCTGGCATAAAAGACATTCCGCTTGGCTAAGATAATTTCACCTAGTCTTAGGGCTCGGCCTCGTGCCTGCGCCATGGACATGGATCGAACAAGATTTATCACTTTGACAAAATGTTTTTAAATTATTTTCTTAAATATTTTAAAATAAAAATAAATTTTGTCATAATGTTGTGCATGTTATGGGGGTGTCTGACCCGTGCAACATTATTTTGTTACCAAGTTTAAATTATGATGACGTATGTCGACATTGATTTCTTTCCAGAAATCAAAATATACTAGCATAAATTTGAGTTAATGCCTTAGCTATTTTCTGTCCGCTTAGTTCCTAATTTCCTTGCATGGCACAAGGAATTGATTATCCATCAATTTCATTTATCGCACCTCTCCCTTTTCTGCTATAAAAGAGACCTGAATCCGTCATTTCAATTTGTGTCCAGAAGAACTACTATCCTCTTCTTTTCGCCTCTCTCCCTCTGTGTGGTATTTTTATTTCTGTATGCCATTGTTGTTGAGTTCGTAAGAGCGGGCAAGTATTGTAGTTCTAACAGTGCCTGCAACATGCAGTTTTATCCTGGATACGACTTGACCATGGGGTATGGGCATCACTCATTCTTGAGGCATACCTGTCAACTATCGTGTTAAGGACAGCGTGTTGAACACGTGACTCTGTCCTATGTTTGCTGTCCATTTGAGTGTTTATTTACCTTTCAGAAATTTATTTCAAACATCTTCACATATTCTTTTAGTGTTTCTAAAACAGACTCACTACCAGCAACATTCAAGGATTCATCAAAAGGTTTCAGGACATAAGAATCCAGTTCATGGTAACTCAGAAAAAATAACATTTTCGACTGCCTCCTCATGAAGTCTTTGTGCCATTTTTGTTGAGTTCGTAAGAGTAGTCAAGTACTATAGTGCTAACAGTGCTTGCAACGGGCAGTTTTGTCCTGGATATGACTTGACCACGGGGTATGGCATCACTCATTCTTGAGGCGTACCAGTCAACTATCGTGTTAAGGACAACGTGTTGAACACGTAAATCTGTCCTCTATTTGTTGTCCATTTGAGTGTTTATTAACCTTTCAAAATTTTATTTCTAACATCTTCACATCTTCTTTTAGTGTTTCTAAAACTGACTCACTACCAGCAACATTCATGGATTCATCAAAATGTTTCAGAACATAAGAATCCAGTTCGTGGTAACTCAGAAAAAATAACATTTTCGACTGCCACCTCTTGAAGTCTTTCCCAGAATATTTTGAAGGCCTTTCAACATCGTTCTTACCCATTGTTACAGACAGAAGAGAACTATCGTGTTAAGATTGTTGAAACTTTCCAAGTGTCTACTGTCATCGAGAAATTGCCCTTTTCCTTGTCTGATTACAAGAAGAAACTGAGACATGAAACTGCTGAATTTACTATGGTTGATTTGGGTAAGAAGATTCAAGTAAAAGAATTATTGTGCTCCAAGGACAAAAATGTATCTTCTGCAAGGGACATGTCTAACAAAGTTCATGTGACTGGACACAAAGGTTCCAATGCTGATAAGAACCAAAACAACTCCAAGAAACGTCCATGCAAGAAAGGTATTTTTCAAAAACCAAAATCTAGCATTAATAAAATTAAGGGTGATTGTTATGCATGTGGAAATCCTGGCCATATGGCGGTTCACTGTAGAAACCGTAAGAATCTTAAAGATAAAAATAATGCTAATTTGGTTAAAAACAACAAAGATGAATTTTCTGGCACGGTGTCTGAAGTAAATTTGGTAACAAATGTGAGAGACTGGTGGGTAGACTCTGAGGCTACCAAATATGTCTGTAGAAACAGAGATATGTTCACCTCTTATGTAGGATCAGAATATCGCAAGAAAGACACATTTTCGAAGTTTGACCAACAACTTGCGAATGTCGCAGGATGATTTGAAGAATGACGTAATAGATGACGATGGAAGAAACATGATAGAAAGCGTGATGATTATGCGAAGTTTAGAGTGTTCAAGAAGATTAACATTAGAACTCTTGCGAGAATACCGCAAGTCAAATCCGAAATTAAAGGACAACTTATCTGTCATCCACTATATAATTATCCTATATAAGAAGCCGAATAGGCATAAGGAGGGAGAGCTATTTTTCGAGAGTTGAGCAAGTCATTAGGAGAGAGAAAGTCCAGATCAGTTGTTAATTTCTTAGTTTCATTTCTTTCCTTTTTTGTAAAATTCATAAGATTAATCAATAAAGATTGTGATTGTTCATCTTAAAATGACTTATTTGTATGAATTCTTGTGAGGGGTGTAGTGTGGGATTTCCTGCTACTACATATTGGCGCTAGAAACAGGGAGGGGAAAAACAGTGTCTGTTTTGAAGATCAAGATTGAAAGTGTGATTTGGAAGAATTTGGAACAATTGGTGAAGAATTTTAAATAAATTTTCAATAATTTGTTAAGATTGGGGAAATGGCTAGAAGAAGAAATGCTTCAAGATAACCAACAACTGTTAGAAGGAGTAAGAGACTTGCTGGAGAAATAAGGGTTGAAGTTGGAGAATCTTCAAGAATGAACACAAGAAATAATGAAGAAAATCAAATTCAACAACCAATTCAGCGTGCACCGGCACAAAACAGAACTATAGATTACGACAGAGTGAGTGTACACATTTGGCGGTCAAATTTAGTAAATGAAGCGGAGGAAGAACGACAATTAAGAAACGATAGACGAGTAGAGGGAGATCAAGAAGTAGTTGGAGGAATAATTCATGGAAATGAAGAGATTGATGAATTAGAGGCATTGAGACAAATAATACACGAAGAAAGGACAATAGAAGCAGAAGAGCGTGCAAATTTGACAAGGCAAAATCATGAGTTGAGAATGGAAAATATGAGACTACATAATAGAAGGTCAAGAAGCACTACAAGATCGAGTTCAAGATTGTTTAGAAGAGAATAAAGACGAAATTCACCTGTAGAAAATGTTAATGGAAATATTCTGCAGGAGATGCAAAATCTAGAAGGAGAACATCGCGAAAATAGAGAAATGATTGAAGAACGCTACATTCCACATGGCGAAATTATCCAAAATAGGCAGCGTCCAGAACGAAATAATCAAGATGGTGAAGAAAATCAAGAGGAAGGAAGGAGAATATTACATAGGAGAGAAAATCTTAGGAATCAAGAAATTGAAGAGGAAATCGAAAGGCATTACGCTGAACAAACACGCCTAGCTTGCGAGAGGGAAAGACTGAGAGCAGAAGTGGAAGAACAAGAGCTTCAAGAGGCAATACGCCGAAACAATCATGACAATCGAGAAAGAAGACGCGAACAAAACCGCAATAATGGTAATATCAATAAAGAATATGATAGAATACAAAGGAGAATTGAAAGGAAACAAGGAGAATTGATAAGGAATGAACGGAATCGCAGGGGAGAAAATGAAAGGCATAATCATGTGCGAATTCAAGAAGGAGGTGGAGGAGAAAATCGTAGAAGGAGACAAGATGAAGATGATGAAGAAACACAGAATCTCGCAAGACAAGATAGACATGAACGCAGAAGAAGGGAAGCAGAACTTAAAAGACCAATGAACCAAAATCCAAGTGTAAATGAACAAATCTTAAGAGAACTGGCAAAGATGAGAGGAATTCTAAATAACATGAGAGAAAGAGGCAAAAGGAAGTTAGATGAGGCCATTGAAGAAGCTGCGAAAACTCCATTCACACAAGAAGTACAATTAGGAGGAATACCCCTAAAATCCAATCTGACTGTGTTAACTAGCATTTTTGACGGAACGACATGTGCAATTCAACACATCAAGGCATATGTGAGGTGTATGCTACAGTGGGAAAATCATGATGATGTATTGTGTAAGTATTTCACATCTATTTTAATAGGGGAGGCACTGAAATGGTTCGAGGGTTTGCCCAAGAACACGATAACATCTTTCAACCACTTGCAAACTACGTTCTTAGGGGCATATATAAGTAACAACTCTTCGCGACTAGGGATTGAAGATGTATTTGAATTAAAGAAGAGAATTGGAGAATGCTTCAAGCATCTAACCATAAGATGTAAAACAATGTGTAGCGAGATGGCAGGTCGAGTGGATGAGAGATATCTCATTTTATCATTCATCAACACAATCTTCGCAACCAATCTGCTATACATTCAAATTTTTAGAGTCAAGATTACAATCACAATGACTGAGTTGCGGGAGATATAGGAGGAGTATATTGCCCTTGAAGAAAAAAAGAATGAAATGGAATCATATCCAATTGCGAATGCAAGCTCAGCAGCAGCGAATGCGAGTTTGCTACCAAAATTGATAAACACAGTGGCGAGCACTTCGCAGGTCCAATAAGAAAAGAGTATGTAGAATAGTCAGCATAAAATAGTAGCTATGAGAAGTCATGACCAAGAAGAATTTGAGAGAGAAAGAAACTTTTATAGTTGAGGTGGAAACAACAAAATCCAAAGACTTGATCAGCCGCAGGAAAATTATGGAGGACAAAGACAAAATTATCATAGAGTATCAGGAAGTCAAAAAATGATATGGGAAGAGATCAAGATGCCACCTTTGAATACTAGTGTTGAAATTTTTTGGGAAGCTATGATTTTGATGGAGAACATACCAGCGCCCTGGAACATGGGAAAAGAACCACTTCCAAACCACAGAAGTCAAGAATTTTGCTCTTACCATCATTTTCATGGACATTCCACCAATGACTGTAGGAACATAAAGAGAATCATTCTCAGAATGATAGACCAGGGAAAACTAAATCATTTCCTAATAGGGCACCCTCAATCTCAACTCTTACCACCACTACCAGAAATTCGCAGATTAAATGCAACAAAAATGAGGAGAAACATTTTTCATAGAAGTTGGAGCGAAAACAAAGAATCTGTTTTGTAACTCTATTGTACATTTGTACAAAACAATCGAAGGTTTCCATGACAATGTCCTAAGCAGAGTTTTTGCAAGAGATGCTGATGGGAAAGAAATAATGAATATTTCGAAAGCTTCGTCATTAGAAGAGTGGCAAAAGCAGACTATTTCTTTCACTGCACAAGAAGTACCTGAGCCTGGAGAAATGCATGACAATCCATTAGTGGTGGGATTAGAGATAAACCCAAAACAAAAAGAAGATGATGAGGCCGAAGATTCATGGGCAATCAATAGAGTTTTAATTGATACTGGGAGCTCTGTAGATATCCTGTTCTATCATACTTACAAGACAATGGGAGGCAGAGATGAGGATCTAGTACCTTCAACCTATAAAATCTATGGTTTTAACGGTACTGACAATAAACCTAGAGGGGAAATCACTATGCGAATTCCATTGAAGGGAATATCTTCTACGATTCTATTATGTATTGTCGACATAGAGTCACCTTATAATGCTTTGATTGGGCAACCTTGGTTACATGGGATTCTAGGTGTGGCATCGACTTTACACCAATGCATCAAATTTCCACATCCCAGTGGTATTGGAGTCATAAAGGGAGATTGGATAGAAGGAAAGAAGTGCTATGAAATTGATGTAGAATCCTGCGAAAAAAAGGGCTGCCAATAAGGAGAATTGGAAGTATAACATCAAACAAAAACAAAGAAGTGAGAGATTGATGGTTGATGCAATAGAACATAAAGAAGACGGAAAGTTTCAGAATCAACACTTGCTGAAAATAAAAAATGGCGAACATGTCGCAGAAGGAAAGATTATAGTGAAGAGCAACAAAAATACAGAGGCAGAAAACATTAAAGGTAAGAAAATTAAACTCTGAAATGAAAGAAATTTTGAAAAAAAAAGAAGAGATGTATGATTGATTTGTTGCAAAAAAATTCAAAAATATATTTCACTTAATGACAAAAATGAGATTGAGAAATTACAACAGAGCTGAAATGCAAAAGAGAAAATAGAATAATCCTTAGAATGGGACGAACCTTTATGGCGTACACCCTAGTTCGCGAATAAAATTTCGCAAGAGGCAAATGTAAGACCTAAAGTACGTCATAGAAGGGGGCATCTGTTGCATGGATCAGGATAAGGTTATACCGCTGCTGGAACCTGAGTCATGGAGATTTTGGGTCAATGAAAGCCCATCCAGGAGAGGCACCTTGGATTCTCAACTTGAGCATATGACTTAAGTTGGGCGACTAAGGTAATAAGAACTCTTCTAAGGAGTGAAGAGTATGATCAAGGCGCCGAGGTATACGGTTGAGCCAAAAGTTCCCAGGGCGTATGAAACTACCCTGGCCATTCTTGGAAAGTCTTGACTATGATACATTCGGCCCGAAGAAAGCACCACTTAGGGTGCAGTCTCATAACCATAAGCCATATAGGCAAAAGGGATAAGAGGCTGCGAAAACAACTGGTTGTTGTTAAGACTAGATGGGAGGATATAGCCTTGTATGGCAGAAGTACGTCTCTTTGAAAGGGCAACCAGGGGGAAGATAAGGGCGGCACCCTCCATTAGGGAGCTGATAAGTGTCTTAAGACGCAAATGTCATGAGGCTTTTTACTCACGGGAGTATTAAGACTTTTCATATTTGTGCAAAAATCATGAAGAGGCAATAATACAAAAGAGAGGATAAGACGAGATCAATGGGTCATTGCATGCAAATGTAAAAACGTCCTGCGATTTCGTCGCAAGACGACAATGTCATGGGGCTTTAATTTCGCAAAAAAAATTAGGCCTATCATATTATCGCAACAAAAATGACAAAAGAACAAAAAGTTAAGGAAATATCAATGGTTTTTTTGCGTGAAAATGCAAAGACGTCCTATGATTTTGTCGCAATGAAAAAAGGTGGCAAAATAAGACCTTTACTTAGGAAGGCAAAATAAGACCACGTCAGAATACAAAAAAAATGCAATATTACAATTTGTAATTGCGAGATTATGCAGAGATAATTGCGAGATTGTCGCAAATTATTTTATTGAACAAAGGTAACTTTCCAACACTCTCATCTGAATACAAATAACGGAGGTAAGTATGGGAATGCATAGAATGAGTTAAATGTTATTTTTCTACATATGAGAGATTTACGCATAAAGTGAAAAATTAATTGTATTTTGATCAATCATAGTGCAAGAGAGAAAAAAATTTCTAACACATGCATGATGAAACAAAAGAAGTAGAGCTTATATTGAAGATTGGAAAAATTCGCAGTGGTAGACTACAAGAATAGAAGATCAAAGAACGAATACACAAGTTTTACAAAAAAATTGAACAAGGAAGCAAAATCTATTTCTTGCTTGATTCTTCATTGTCTCCATCAGATTCTTCACCAGAGCTTTTTTCCTTCTCTTCATCAGGATCTTCTTCTCTATCTTCTTCAGATTCTTCTTCTTCGTCAGGCTCACTATCAGAAATGACCAAATTAGGAACATTTTCTGGAACTTTGTCTAAGAGACAAGGATATCTGGAGTCAGGAATCTTGTTGTCATCACAGATCTTCTTAATGGTATCATTACAGAAAGAAATTGCATCATTCTAAAAATTCGCAATGGTGATCTTCATTTGAGTCTTCAATTTTGAACATTTCTCATTGCGAGAAGAAAGATCCTTTGCGAGATTTTCTTTTTCAGATTCCAACTCTCCAATTTTTTGGCGAAATCTTCCTTCAGATTCTGCGAACAAATGACAACAAATTACTAAAATAATGGAGATTTAGTCAAAGAAAAGGGTTAGACAAACAATGGTAATAACCTTCTCTGTCAGAAATCATATCCTTTATCAGAGATGAGTGATCAGCTTGAAGACTAACGTTTACACCTTGGTTATTTCTGGCATCATCAAGAATTTTTGCAGCCCAAGAAAACTCATCATCATGGTTTATAAGAAGGCGGGAGCGAACTTAATTTTCCCTCTCAATAAGAGTAGCATTTTCGCAAATAAGTCTATCTCTTTCAATTTGAACTTCAAGAAGAGTCTTGTGGAAGTCCTCCAAAGATTGAGCACCTTGCTTAGCGATACAGTCTTTATCATCAATAAGACTAATGATCTTAGTTCTTAATTTATTAATTACTTCTTTTGAGTCAACATAAAAACACTTAAACTTATTGGCTAATCCCAAACTGGATCTATGTTTAATTTTTAAGAGATGGAGTTTGGATCTAAGCTCATCTATGGAAAGAGATTTAATTTCATCATTTAGAAAGTTGTTTAAAGAATCATTAAGGTGTTTAAGAAGGGCGTTATCATCCATAGGGTTTGGAAAATAACGAAGGAATACAGCTTCATCAGAGAGGCCGTAAACATCTGCGAAGAGGATTAATCAAATAAGATAACACAGAGGAATAGAGGAATAAAGGAGAAAAAGAAAATTTTCTTACCATAAAGTTGGTTGTTCGCCTCTTGAAGAGTAGAAATTGTATTCTTCTGATGGGTAGAATCAGATTCCAACTGCTTGTTCTTCTCGCGAAGGTTAATATCTTCAGCTTCAAGTTCTTCGTTCCTCTTGCGAAGATTGATGGATTCAATTTCTAATTCCTCATTTTTCTTGCGAAATTGAACATTCCTTTTCTCAAAAGTCGCACGCCTCTTTTCCAGATCTGAGGCCACAGCGAATGAAGATTTTCCAGCCTACAATAGAATGGGAAAAATCGTCAAAACATAGTGTAATTGTGAATTGAACTTGCGAAGAAGCAAAGGAATAAAAACATACCAAGATGCTAAGTGAATTCAAGAAGCTAGGAGTCACAGATTTAGAAACTTCACGAATAGAGTCATTGTCGACCAGTATGGGAGCATCACAGATGCTTGCAAGAGCTTGGCATGCATTAGTAAGAGTGTCAATCCCAATCCCATGCATAGTATCGGAAAATATACTGGACAATTGGGCCATAGAAGATTCAGGTTGAGAAGCTTCCTTCGCAGAAGAAATATCATAATCATCATTATGATCACTAGAACTTTCGCTAGATTGAAGAAATGAAGGTGGGGGAGATTTGACTTTTCGTTTCTTTAGAGGAGGGACAATAGATTTATCCTTGCGAAGATCACCTTTTCCTTTACCTTTATTCCTGGTTTTCACAACTTTGACAGGTTCTTCCACTTCAGTGATAACCTACACACACAGATAAAGATAAGAAATAGAGGCAACAATATATTGTGAAGAATCATAAAAGAATATTTCTTACTTCACATGTGAATGATCGAAGAGCTGATAAAGTACTGATTTTCCCAGTCTTGTTATAGATTAATTTCAACCTTTCAATCAGATAATTTCGCAAATACACGAAAATATTGGAATGGTCAGCAAAATTATATATGAGAATAAAAAGAATAACAACTCAAATGAAGTTTGGAAATACACCTCTGCTTCCCTTTCCGGCCAGCTGAATACCCAGGGTTGATATGCTGCGAGATTCGCAGGTAAAACATGAGATCCGGAGATGTATGGACCCTTTAGGATTAAAGGAAAGATACACCACTTATCATCGTTGGAACAACGTGGGGTTATATTATTGCCAGGATGTCAATCAATGTCTTGCATAAGTATCTTGTCATCAGCAACATCGTCCTTCTTCTTTAAATGAACGCCCCAGCAAGTATTATCTCTATTCATGGGAATTATCTCATAATTCGCAAAGAAATTTTCTACATTATACTTCGCAGGAACAATTTCAACTCCAGCGAATTTAGGGTTTTTAACTTTTGAGGGATAAAGAGATCCCTTACCAGCACCACGATTGGCGAACTCGAGCGTTAGACGAATGCAATCCCCACTCAATTGATATACTGCTCGTGAAAACTTCGCATGGGAAAGTATTTCATAAAATAAGGGAAGTTCAGGATCATAAAGGGGAATTGAAAGGCCAATGAGAAGTTGACCTAGCGAGACTATGATCTTTTCATGATTACAAGGATGATCAAAAAATAAATTATTAGAAAGCTTAGATTTAGGGTTTTGACCAGGAATGGGAGATAAAGTAAAACCTTTGGTTTGAATTTTCTTTCGTGCTTCTTCAAAGGCAATCTTATTTTTACGACCGGCTGGAGGAATTTTTAGTATGGGAATGAAGAAAGGTAGTAAGAGTCAAAATAAGAAGAATCACAAAAAATTACAATAGCAGAAGCAGAATTTATGGAAGAATAGTAAGATTGCAGAGAAGCTGAGAAGAAAGTAAAAAGAAGAAAAGAAAAGAGAAGAATAAGGAGAATATATATAGAGAGTAGAAACTCTCGAGAAGGTTAGTGCATTTAATGCGAAGAGTGGACGTGAGCGGTTAAAAAGCAGCGGTTGAAAAAGACGTGCCAAGAGATGGATGGAAGAAAAGATACGTGTAACAAAATTCAGAATCGTCTCAGTATAGAAGAATATGAAAAGATGAACAATTGCGGCATTTTAAAGAACAATTTCTCATGACATTCTCCCCTTCGCAGAGAAGACATGAGAAGAGGCAAGATGTAGGATCAGAATATCGCAAGAAAGACACATTTACGAAGTTTGACCAACAACTTACGAATGTCATAGGATGATTTCAAGAATGACGTAACAGATGACGATGGCAGAAACATGAGAGAAAGCGTGATGATTCTGCGAAGTTTAGAGTTTTCGCGAAGATTAACATTAGAACTCTTGCGAGAACACCGCAAGTCAGATCCGAAATTAAAGGACAAATTAGCTGTCATCCACTATGTAATTATCCTATATAAGAAGCCGAATAGGCATAAGGAGGGAGAGATATTTTTCGAGTGTTGATCAAGTCATTAGGAGAGAGAAAGTCCAGAGAAGTTGTTAATTTCTTAGTTTCATTTCTTTCCTTTCTTGTAAAATTCAGGAGATTAATCAATAAAGATTGTGATTGTTCATCTTAAAATGACTTAATTGTATGAATTCTTGTGAGGGGTGTAGTGTGGGATTTCTTGCTACTACATCCTACAATAAGGTAGGGGAAGGAGAAAAACTCTATATATGGGTAGCTCATCTACAGCTGCGGTTGTAGGAAAAGGCAAGGTTGGGATGAAGCTCACTTCTGGCAAGACTCTCACCTTGAATGAAGTTCTTCATGTTCCGGACATCTGCAAAAATATTGTTTCTTGTGGTGTGTTAGATGATAAGGGTTTTAAAATTTTAATAAAATCTGGGAAATGTGTTGTAAGGATTATGTGGGGCAGGGTTATAAGACTGAGGGTCTGTATAATCTTAATGTAAACTTTGCTGTAATGAATGAGAATGATTCTTCTGCTTATGTTTGTGTGTCTTTGGATGTTTGACATGGTAGACTTGGACATGTAAATTATAAGTCAATGCATAAACTAGATAATGTAGGTTGCATACCCAAATTCAGTTTGGAAAAGGAACACAAATGTGAAATTTGCGTAGAATCAAAGTATGCTAGAAAACCTTTTAGCAAAAATGTTCATAGAAATTCTAAACCCATAGAATTAATTCACTCAGACCTAGTTGAAATGAAATCGGTTCAAATTATAGGTGGTAAGAAATGGTTTGTTACTTTTATAGACGACTGTACTAGGTATTGTCATATATATTTTCTTAGAGGTAAAGATGATGCCTTAGAAGCCTTTAAGATGTTGTTTTTGGGAGAAAATCTCCTTTGCCGAATTTGGAAAATTCGATGATGGAGAGACTAGTTTAAACCATTAAATAAATATTCTGCACGTGAGCACTTTTGATTCGAGATATCAATCAGTACAACTCTGGCCTAAACCAAGAAGATGGCCGTTCCAGATTTGCTTCGGTCATAAAGGGGAGGAGAAGGGTTGATTTGGGGAGGATAGCGAAGAAGGGTGATGCGACCAGAGAATTCTGGACAGGTAGTATATCGACTTGTATCAGAAGTGTAGAAGCTTGCGGAAGCTTGCTAGTTATGGAAGATTTTGAGAGAGCTTGCAAAGTTACTATCTGATAGTGTTGTATTTTTCCTGACCAAGACTTGTGTGTTTTGGTAGAATAGGTGAAACCTATTTATACAAGTGAGATTGAACGTACCCTGGCCTCATTAAGGAATTGAGTAAATGTGTTAATTAAAACAGAGGAGGTGGAAACCGTTGGCTTTATGGTGAAAAACGTTTTCACCATAAATTTCCTTATTTAATTGGTCGTATTCATTCCTTGCACGCCTTGCTTTATTACGATCGTAGTGTACGTTGCACGCTGTGACCGCCAAACCAAAACCCCAAGAAAGCATCCCCCAGTTTGTGTTGATGTCTCGAGAGTTGGGCGCAAGTGGCAATGCCAAAGTTTCTAGTGAAGCGTTGCGGAATGTGCGGGATGTTTTGACCGCGAATTGTACTTTGAGTGCGGATGGCAATGCCAAAGTCGCTTAGTGGAGCATTTGGAATGTGCCAATGGCATGTGCAGAATGCCTTGGCCGCAAATTGCACTTTGAGTGCGAATGGCAATGACGAAGTCGCTAGTGGAGCATATGGCATGTGTCAATGGCATGTGAGGAATTCCTTGGAAATTGGCTAGCAGGTTGGGAATAAAAGTGGCTAGTGGTTGCATGTTGGCATGTGCCAATGGCACGCACGGCCACTTTGTCCAAGTCGTGGGCGCTACAATGGTGTAGCGGCTTTAGAATAGAAATTGGCTAGTGGTTGCGTGTTGGCATGTGCCAATGGCACGCACGGCAACTTTGGCCAAGTCGCGAGCGCTAAAATGGTATAGAGGCTTTGGAATGGGAATTTGGCTAGTGGTTGCGTGTTGGCATGTGCCAATGGCACGCACGGCCACTATGTCCAAGTCGTGGGCGCTACTTTTTGGCATGTGCCAATAGCCTAGCGCCTTGGAATAGAAAGCGGCTAGTGTGCATGTTGGCATGTGCCAATGGCACACACGCCATCTGGGCCAAGTTGAGGGCGCTAGTTTAGCGGCTTGGTAGAAAAGTGGCTAGTGAGCGTTTTTGCATGTGCGGATGGCACGCGTGGCCAAGCTGCAAGGAAGCGCTCGCGGTTTAGGGTTTTGAAACCCTAATTGGCGCCCTTCACTAAAACCATTGTAGAATTCTCATACAAACTCTTATTTTAACGGTCAGCCTGTACATCTGACGGTAAAAGAATTTCCTATACCCGATCGCGGGAGTATTTAGGTTTTGAGGCCGGTTAAGGTGTGAAAACAGCCCGTAAGTGAAACTCAGGAAGAGAAAGTGGCTAGCGGTGCGTTTGGCATGTGCCAATGGCACACACGGCTATTGGGCCAAGTTGTGAGCGCTAGCTGGGCATAGCGGTTTGAAAATAGGAATTTGCTAGCGGTGCGTGTTGGCATGTGCCAACGACACACACGGCTATTGGGCCAAGTTGTGGGCGCTAGCTTGGCATATCAGCTTGAAAATAGAAATTGGCTAGCGGTGCGTGTTGGCATGTGCCAATGGAACGCATAGCCATGTTGACCTAGGTTGCACAGTTTGCAAGCCTAGGGCGCTACTTTCACATGTGCCAATGGCATAGCGACTTGGAAAATGGCTAGTGGTGCGTGTTAGCATGTGCCAATGGCACGCACGGCCATGTTGGCCTAGGTTGCACGGTTTTGCAAGCCTAGGATGCTACCTTGGCATGTGCCAATGGCATAGCGACTTGGAAGATGGCTAGTGGTGCGTGTTGGCAAGTGCCAATGGCACGCACGGCCATGTTGGCCTAGGTTGCACGTTTTGCAAGCCTAGGGCGCTACTTTGGCATGTGCCAATGGCATAACGACTTAGTTTGGCATGGTTGCAGTATGCAGTGTGGTTTTGGCATCGTTGCCATGGTGCGCAGTATGCGGCTTGGTTTTGGCATCGTTGCCATGGTGCGCAGAATGCGGCTTGGTTTTGGCGTCGTAGCCGTGGTGCGCAGTATGCGGCTTGGTTTTGGCGTCGTTGCCATGGTGCGCAGTATGCGGCTTGGTTTTGGCATCGTAGCCGTGGTGCGCAGTATGCGGCTTGGTTTTGGCGTCGTTTCCATGGTGCGCAGTATGCGGCTTGGTTTTGGCATCGTAGCCGTGGTGCGCAGTATGCGGCTTGGTTTTGGCGTCGTTGCCATGGTGCGCAGTATGGAGCTTGGTTTTGGCGTCGTAGCCGTGGTGCGTAGTATGCGGCTTGGTTTTGGTGTCGTAGCCGTGGTGCGCAGTATGCGGCTTGGTTTTGGCGTCGTTGCCATGGTGCGTAGTATGCGGCTTGGTTTTGGAATCGTAGCCGTGGTGCGCAGTATGCGGCTTGGTTTTGGCGTCGTTGCCATGGTGCGCAGTATGCAGCTTAGTTTTGGCATCGTTGCCATGGTGCGAAGTATGCGGCTTGGTTTTGGAATCGTTTCCATGGTGCGTAGTATGCGGCTTAGTTTTGGAATTAGGGTTCTGTGTCGAAAACCCTAATCTGGTATTTTGAAAAAATACCCCTATTAATTATTGACACCTGAATTAAATGCTCTTAGTTAATGTGTTGCTGGTAACACTAGGTCATTGGGTTTAATGATTTTACCCCTTGTCTAAAATCCACCATCAACATTAAGTCCCCTGCTTAGTTCGAAACAGGAGCTTTGTTGCGAGGTAAGCATGAGAAGGTGCCAAGACAAAATCTTAAAGAGAAGTGGGGAGATTTATCTGACCTTTTTTCTGAGATGCGAACTGGATTCGGAATCCTTATCCCTGGCAGTTTTGCGTGAATCGGGAGGTTGGCACAAATTGGCGGAAACAGGAAGCTTGGAAGTATTGGGTAGTTGGCGCAAGTTGAGAAGCTAAGCGTGCTAGCTGATAGGATTTGGCGCAAAGTTTGAGAAGCTGGCGCGGTCGGATCGTATCAAAGTGAGCGTGCTAGCTTGGGCGGTACTGGTGCAAGGTTGAGAAGCTGGCATGGTGGGACCGGTGCAAAGGGGAGCGTGCTAGCTGGTTGGGAAGACTCTGAAACCCTAATTGGCGCCCGTCATTGGAATTGCTGTAGAATCCTCATACGAACTCTGATTTTGATGGTCCGCATATGTATATTTAAGCCCAGAAAAATTCCAAGCTTTACCAAAAATCTTTTCGGATTTTGAGCTTGTTTAGAGGGTGATAAGCGCAAAATAGTAAACTTCCAGGAGGTTTTCAGAACTTTTCCAGGTTGCGTGTTGTCTGATGTTTTGGTCACCTCCCCTTGCTCGTTCATCCGATTGCCATGATATTTTGAAAAAATGTAGGTGACTTCCATACGAAGATAATGGTACATAACCCAACGCTAGATTCCACACCAATTTCTCCCAGTTCGTAATTGAACATAGGGAAGTGTAGATTTCCCTTAGCTGAGCTTGTTCGGAAAACGCGTTTCATGACTTTAGCACTTCTTTCACATGTCGTATAAGCATAATCAGGAACTTAAATGATGTTAGCTCACTTACTTTATTGATTTTATGATCGTACTGATTTTCCACGCTATATCCATCCCAATCCCATGTAATCTTCGTATTAGGTGCTTAACAACGAAGTTGGGAATCATGGGTCCATTAGTATGAGCAACCATAGAGTTTTTGACGATGAATCACTTGCGCCTCCAGGTTATGAAGTATTTATTTCCAATTCGGTGGAAGTGGCAGAAATCCCAATTGAGCCTCAGATGGTGGAACCCGAATCGAGGATAGTAGAAACTGCTTCGTCTGAAGTTGATCGTATCTTGTGAGATTTGACGGTGAAGGGATCTTGTGTATATGATCAGTCCTCCAGTATGGTTTACATGCTTCCATTTTGTAGTAGTTGTTGTTGTGGTGAAGTTCTGAATGAGCGGCAACAATTCTCGGTATGGGATGTAATCCGAAGAGAGTATGTTATCGTGGAAACAAAGTAGGTTAGCGTGCATTTTGTAGAAAATATTGTGTATATGTACCCGAAGAAAATAATGCACATATGATTTTGAATCCATAGAGAATACTGCACACATAATTTTGAACCCGAAGTAGGATACTGTATATGCTCTTGAACCTAGAAAAATATTGTATACGAATCCCGAAGAAGAATATTGTATATGAATCCCGAAGAAGAATATCGTATATGTGCTTGAATCCTTAGATAATATTGTTGTAGGAAATACTGCATATATGCTTCATGTGAATCTTGAAGAAGAAATCTTGCTCATCCATTTCTAACCCGAGAATACCGCATATATGATTTGAATCCATAGAAAATACCGTATCCCATGAACCCGGAGAAGAATATTAGCCAACCGGCCATGCCTTTGTCCCAGCCGGCCCCACATCTCATGATTCCTCATTATTTTATTATTATTTCCCTAATTTCATGAAAACTCCTTAATCTCATGATATTTCCTTGGTCCCATAAAAAATAATAAAAATTAGGGAAACCCGTGTGCACGGGCCATGGCCGGTCGGCCAAACCCTAGATGGCTCACACGTCCCGCTTTTTTGTTAGCATATTTTTCATGTTTTCATAATCCCATGAAATTCCTTGATTTCATGATATTTCCTTCAAATTATGAAAATTCCTTCGAATCATGAAATAATGCATAAAATAGGGAAAACGCACGAGACCGGGCCCTGGCCTGCCAACCATGCTCCAAGCCGGTCCCACACGCCCACACGTCCCTTATTTTATTTATTATTATTTTATATGTTTCCTTCATCTCATGGAAACTCCTTTATTTCAACAAAACTCTTTAATTTTGGCAAAACTCTTTCGTTTTATCATATTAGGAAAAAATACTATGGGACCGGCCCCTTGAATTTTTCTTGAGTTTTACTCCCCAGCTGTTATCACCTCCCGAGCGAGCTTAAAACCTAAATATTCCCGCGTTGGGAGATAGGAAATTCTTTTCCGTACGGAATGGTGGGGCGGACCATCAAAATCCGAGTCCGTATGAGAATTCTACATCGATTCTACTAAAGGGCGCTAATTAGGGTTTCAACCAATCTGTGGATTGCTCAAATGATCAATATTTGATCCCGTGACCACCCAGGGCCGGTTTCATGACCCCTTGGTCGGTCCCTCACCTCTTCATAATTCCTTCATTTTTCATTATTTTCCTTCATCCGATGAAGTTTTGACGGTTTTATCAAAAAACCATAATTTTGTCATATTTTCTCAAATGGTCGCTCAAACGTGCACCAGAAAATATCAAAATTCTCAGAACTGAGACACGGACGTCTCAACGATGAAAGCATGTTACCTTGACCGACCAGGGTTGGCTTTTTGGCTTGCACTGAGCCAGTCCCACGTGTTTCTCATAATCTGACCTGATTTGCACAATAGCACGCATTGGGTCCAAAAACTCTCCAAATAATTTCAGAATTTGACGGAACGATCATCATTTGATATCGTGACTACCCAGGGCCGGTATCATGACCCCTTGGTAGGTCCCTCACATTTTTAATAATTAATTAGGTTTTATCACCTAATGCTGAACCCAGCAGTAATTCAATAAATGATTAAACCTGCATTTAATCATTCTTTCATTAACTCACCAACTCTTCAAAGAGGTCTTGGTTTTTTCTCAGTGAGCATATGATAATTTCATGGTCGATCCATGGTCCCATGAAGCCGGTTATCCTTCATTCTATGGTTAATTTCAAATAAACCATCAATTGGTCATCAATTGATCAAATTAGGGTTTCTGAATCCAAGGATCATGATTCCAGATTCAAACACTAATAATTTTACAATGATCTCATGATCAATATTCTTATTAATTATGCTCGGTTCAAATGACAGCGCTTCAATTAATATTTTATTTTGGTCACGCTACCAATAATTCATCAGACGAGCAACACTTGCTCATATGAGCAATATTTACTCAAATTAACGAATATCAGAACTATCAATATTAAATAAATTATCGAGCAACACTTGCTCTCCTCAACGTGAGGATCTTATCACTGTCTCAGCAGGCGCGTTTAATTCATGAGTTGCAGAACATTTTACAAAATCATGTTTAACTCAGCAAATACATGGACTCATCGTCCCACGAAGTCATGAAATCAACAACTGACTAAATTTACCACGAGACATCAATCGTTTCACTTGGGGGGATATCAACTAGGGTTTTGGTCTGGCAGTCTACGGCACGTGTGTTCACCCACGAAGAGAATGTGATCAAGTCGTACAATCAGTTGGAAGAGTCAGCAAAGTAGTGGGTGTAAAATTAACCAAGTCTCCGCACGATGAGTAATTGGTTTAACACGATTTCCCACTTCCCCACTCTTTGATTCCAGCAAACTGCCATACTTGATGGGATCATGGTGTTTTCATCTCTGGCATTATATAACATCTCTGAATCCTGATTGAAACAACAAGATTTCGAAGAGTTTTCAAACATTCGAACAACAATGTTCTGAACGAGCAATTTCTCACCAAAGTTCATACAGAGACGCTCTTTTGTCTACACGAACTCACAAAAATTAATCTCAATCAGGAAAGATTCAATCATTCAGAGCATTTCATGCTGAATTCATAACACACCTACAATCTTAGATCATAATTGATCTCACACATTTCTCAGCTTCCCTCCTACAGATCAACCCATCCTCTCTTGTGACCGAATTTACTCTGGAACGTCCATTGTCTTGGTTTAGGCCGGAGTACTACAGATTGGTCTCTCGAACTAAAAATCACCCCCTTCATAGCGGTGAATCTGTGTGAGGTTGAACATTTTGCTCAGTTCAAGGAATCTCCTCCGCACGGTCGTCCTTAATTCCGCAAAAACCAGCAAATATTTTTTCCCCATCTACAGATTGGCGACCACAGTGGGAGATTATTCTTTCGGTTACAATCTCAATTCTCATAAGGATGGTCGGTCTTAGGTCTGCCAATCCGGGTTCAAAACCAGATCCTAATATCGCAAGATCTAGTGGTACCGCTAATGCCACTCCTCCAAGCAATGATGCTCCAGTGATCACACCTACAAGTGACGGCACCAGCGCCATCAACAATCCACTCTTCGGTTGATTTTCTGAAGAAACTTGAGGAAATAAGCCTACCATAATTGATCTCATGAGGGTTCAGACTGACGTAGCTGCAGCACAGAAAGAGTTGTGTGCTCATCTCAAAACTCTCACAAACAAGCTTGCGTCTGAACGAACTCATCCACAACGCGAGAAAGGAAAAGCTAAAGAAATATCTTCAACTGTTGATCCTGAAATCTCTCCAATCCATATTGTACATGATGAAGAATTCCGCAAAGCTGCAGATGACTCTCCAGCAATGGAACCCACAATTTTCATTACTCGTGAAGACCTGGAGCACTTTTTGAGGATCGAGGAAAAGACAAGGAATTATCTGTCCATCTTCACCAACCTTCATATCCTGCTTCCATACATAGGATTCCTCTTCCAAAGAATTATTGGGCGAACACAAGTACAACATGTCGTCCGTCTGAAGGAATTTTCAAAGTCTCTGACAGGCAGAGCATACACCTGGTACAACAACATCGCACCGGGAAGTATCACCGATTGGAGAGAGATGATTAATTTTTTCTACAAAAAATGCTTCTCAGTGTAAGAGAAAATCACTCTCTCTGATCTAGGATGGATGTTTCAAAGGAGCAACGAACATCCTGATGATTATGTGAAAATATTGAGAGTCCGAGCCCTGGATTGTCATGATCCAAATGTCACGGATCAGCAGCTGGAAAATCTTCGGTTCCAGACTTTATCAGAGCTCCACGAAGCCGCGAAGAGATCATCAAACACTACACCTGCTCTGTTGGAAAGAACAAAGTCTACAAAGACTGAAGAATCGAGAGACACTTGAGAAATCGGGCGACTGATCAACAAGCATTACAACCTCTAGCCTTCCACAAACACTGTTGCAGAAGGGAGCAAACTGGAATCCAAACTTCCGCGCATGCATACCTCATCTCCTTCAAAAAGCACAAAGCAAGAATAATCAAGATGCACAATCCTCTGACCAACGCACAAGAGTTCTTGATCAAGAATCACATGAGTTTCCTTTTTTATTGAAGAGGTCATCAAACTCTTGGATGTTTGGATATAAGATGGTGCAATCAAGTTACCACATGTCCAGAAAGAACCAACTGAAGAAGACATGGAAAGTCCTTGTTACTGCCGCTTCCACAGGTTCGTCAATCATCCCACAAAGCAACTGCGCAGTTTTAAAACACATTTTCAAAGAGAAGGTTGATCCGCAATAGCTTCAACTGGGGACTCAAGGAGTACACAAGAATCCTCTCCCAGTCAGAACCTTTACACTCTTTGGACAACCTATTAAAGAAGCAGTTCAAGACGAACGTGAATTATGTTATCTGTCGAAGGCATAAAGGAGAGACATGTTCACAGTAATGAACCACATCATGTCAAGAAGTCCATCCCGAAAATACCTATTAAGCCTCCAGCCACAGATCAAGAGATGTACGACTGGGGACTGCTTACCACAGTCAGAGGAAACGAATTTGGAAGAACGTTGATCGATGTTGACACCACCATCAATAAAATTCCAGTGAAAACCATCGGATCCACATGCATACCTCGGAAAGAAGATACTCATTTTCCATCTCAATCAGATACCTCGAAGAAGCGCTCGGAAATACTCATGGATACATCACTCTCAAAGTGAACATAAGTCTAACCTGGACAGAAACCAAGTTTCACATAATCAGGAAGATCCAGGATATGACATGTCCTTCAGACGAGCGTAGGTCCACACTGAAAAGATGGATACTTACGAAGCATCTTTGGTTACACATCTCTCCAACGAAGAAAGTTCTGATCCAGAAGGTTTGACGGACATTCCATCACCAGAGTACTTTGAGGAATTTCAAACTTCGATGAGGTTGAAGCAAGAACCTGCAAAAGATGCATAGATATTCGTCAAGAGGTTCCACACTCAGTCAAGTATCATTCATTTCATGTCTATGTCATTTATTTCCTCACATGATATCCTAGCACGGGGACTCAATTCTGCTAGCAACTCCGCAAGATGTTATGAATGGTAGCTTCACTGGATTAGTATTTTACCAAGTGGTTGAATCTAACATTCCTCCAAACTGAGCATTGAAACATTCATTACTGAGATGATGTCCAAGCATGGAAAAGAACACTTTGGGCATTTTTTTAGAGCCTTGCAGGAGTGTCCATGTGTCTCAGAAAACTAGAAATCTCTGATGTCTGCACAAGTGTTGAATCCCACTACCGCAAAGAAAAGGATGCTGAATCAACAGAAGATACTCGGGGCTGAGATGATCAGGCCTAAGACATTCAAAGCTCGAAGGATATGACACTTCAACGCCAAAGCATCTAACAAGTCTTCAAATTGTACTCCCAATCAAAGGGTACACCTTCGATAATGACGCCTCTGGATTTAGCATAAATACCTCGATGATGACATACTGATTCAGTACCAGCGCAATCGAAGTGCAACTAAACTACAATCGCTGAGTCTTCACTATCTCCATGACAAAACTTCTGAAGTAGATGCAATATCATTCACCCATGGATGGCACGAATTCCTTCAACATACGCTGGGGACTTGATCTTACTGGATAAATTGGTTTTATTTTAATAAATGTTATCCACATAACAAGTTAATGCAACCAAATGTGATTCCATGAAACTTCATCAACGGGATCTCTCTACATCACAAGCTCCTGCACGACTGAGGAACTTCTTCTCTTCACCGATCACACCCAGAATAAAGGCTACTTATGTAATCCGCCGCAAAATCGTCGACTCACTGACGAATCCAGTTCACAGTAAAATCATATTGTTCAGGAGAATTCATGTTGAACTCCCAGAACACCTTCATCTTAGAGATTCTCAACCCACCAAAAGGCTCACTGGATTGAGGAGCAACTACTATGTCTATAATCATAGTTCTATCCTTTTTGGTCTTTGAAGCAACTTCAACCGTGGTATCAGCGTCAATAATAATATCTAAGGGAAAACCATCCATGATCTCAACATCGAAAAAGATCTCTGGAGCGTGATCATTCATGGTCTCAACACCAACAACGGTCTCAGGAGCAACATCCTCAAAGCTTCATCAACTAATCATTCTCTGAAGTGGTACACATGAAGCGGACTTCTCTAAGAACCAATGATTCATATCAAGATGTGTAGACCTGATAACATACTCACATGAAGTCTTCTCAAAGCTGGCACGACTGGTGGGCATAATCCAAAGTCTTCTACAAGATGTTCTCGTCACCTCTACAGATGAGATACAACACACTTCAGGTCATGGGTTTTCAAATAAGGGTATATTAATTATATGTCCCTACTTTTAACTCCCTACAAATATATCCTTATGCAACAATAATTATGTCCCTCCTTTTTTATAACCTTATCCATTTAATATTAGATTACCTTAATACCCTCATTCATATAATATTTTTCTTTATTTCAAAATACAACAAATTTTTTCCACTACCACTTCACCACCACCACTAGCACCACCACCACCACCACCGTTCAACAACCACCACCTACCAACCGCCACCACCACCAATATTCCACCACCACTCCTTCACCGCCACCATTACACCACCACTAGTCCTCCTCCACCACAAATTCATCGCCGCCACCACCACCACCGCCGTCACCACCGCCGCCGCCACCACCACTGACGCCGCCACCACCATCACTGGTTCAAATTTTTTTGTATCAACAAAAAGTAGTTGATCCATTTTAGTTGGATCAAACAATGGATGTTTATCCATTGCAGTTGGATCAACATTAGAAATTTATCCATTGCAGTTGGATCAACAATGGATGTTTATCCATGCTGATGGAAAAATGCTACCAGTTCATCAGCTGCAGTTTCAGATCCACCAAAAAAACCATCAACAGTAGAAGTTTATCTAGTTTATCCAAGAAAAAAGGATCAACAGTAGAAGTTGATCCAATTTTATTGGATCAATAATGGAAGTTGATCCATGTAAAATTGGATCAATAATGATAGTTTATCCATGTAAAATGGAGTGAACTTGGCGTGAGTCGAACACGCATCATCTGACATGGAGTCAGTCATGCTACCATTGCACCACAAGTTCAACATTAGAACAAATTTACATAATTTAAACTACAAAACATGAGTTCAAAGGATCAACAACAGTAGTTGATCCCATATAGATGGATCAACAACCATAGTTGATCCAAAATATATGGATCAACAACCATAGTTGATCCAATATCACTGCCTGCTTCAACCCATATAACCATCATATTTCAATACCTGTAGATTCATAAAGACCAACAGCTCCAAGACCAGCTTCAAAACCAACCTCAATTGAATCAACAATGGATGTTTATCCATTTCAGTTGGATCAACAGTAGATGTTTATCCATTGCAGTTGGATCAATAACCATAGTTAATCCAACTGAAATGGATCAAAACCATAGTTGATCCAATATCTGTAACAACAACTTATACCAATACTGCCACCAACAAATCACACATCTACAACACCACAAATTATTAACTTCCTTAACCTACTTCCGTAGTATCTTATCATCCACTCCAAATCCCAAACCCTTCCACCACCGCCGCAGCCGCCTTCATCCAATCCACAACCACCATCACCACCACTCATCTGTACATTTCCACCATAAAACCTATCAGAAAACTGCAAAGCATATGACAGAGATCTAGCATATGACGCGGCTTCATCAGATTCAGCTCGAACTGGATCCTCAATCACAATCTCCGTCGCTTCCTCAACATCACCACCTGCATCGCCACCAACAGAAACTGAAACTTCATCAAATTAATCTCGATTCTCGTTAATCCTTTCCAATTCCACGAAAACCTCATCATAGAATTCCTGAACATAATACTCAAACGATCCGAGCGAGTAAGACCGATTCTGAAAATCGCTAGCAGAGAAACTTCCAATCTCCATTCTACTACTTCGACTTACACTTCCAATCTCAATCCTGAAACTCCTGGCAGACGATGAAATCATCTTCAATTCGCCATCACCATCTTCATCATCAACGAATTTCACCTCAGATCTACAAATCGGACAGTTGTAATTCGACAGCATAATCCACTGATCAATTCAAACAGAATGAAATACATGACAGCAGATCGGCAACAATCTCAATTGATCTTCTCTCTCAAATCTAGAAATACAAATCGCACAGTCAAGAGTCGCCGTCGTAGTTGATGAAGAGTTTCAGATTCCTTTGATTGCTTCGAATTTGAAACTAGGTAACGAATTAATAAGGTTTTGATTGTATTGATTTGATTGTGGATTTGGTTGTGGTGAGATTTGATTGTTAAAGAGAAATCGTAGAGAGTGAGTACGGATTTGCGGTGGTGGTGAGTGAATGATTCGTGGTGGTGGTGGTGATGGTGATGGTGGTGGTAGTGATGATAATGTTGATGGTGTTGTTGTTGTTGTGGTAGTGGTGGTGGTTTCGGGAAAGTGACGGTGGATTATCTGACGAAGGAGTTTGATGATGAGTAAGAGTAGAACGATGATGATAACACTGGTTATTATTTGGAAGTTAATTACTACGGAAGTAGTTATAGCAGGAGTGGATGATAACACACAGGGGGTATATTTGGAATTTAATAATTTGTTATTGGGCCCATGATGGGCTTTTAGATAAAGAGGGACAAAATTATTATGTGATAAGGATATTTGTGTAGACCATCAAAATTAGGGACAAAAGTTCAATTACCACTTCAAATAATGTGTCAATGGGTGAGGAATGGGACAATACTTCCTCAACAAAAGATGTTCGTCTGTGTCTCTTCAACAACATACCAAAAGGGCGCATTAATTGGACATACAAGCTGAAGGATATGGCCTTTGCCGTCAGGTCTACGAAACCAAAGAAATTTATACGGGATTACAAATTGCAAATGTGCACGCTTCGTTGGCGGACTTCTACAACTCCAGATTGAGTGATTCTTCTATAATTTAATAAATCAGTCTCTTAGCCTCAAAAGTTGGGGTCAAGCATTGAATTTCGACGCCATGTGAGGTTCCTACAGCTTCCAGAATATACTACATGCAAGAATTCATGGACGTGATTCATAACCTCTACAGTCGATCGATGTCCACCATGTCTTTTCGCTAAGTCCTTCATCAAGGTACCTCCAGCTTCCTGGTTAGCTCGTCTACTTCATCTTCTTCAACACAGCATCACTAGTAAGGAAAGGAGTGTCACCCTTTTCTGCTTTCTTGATAACTTCAAGTCTTTCACGGAGCCACTTCAGATTGAAGACAAGTTCTTCAGCATTCTTCAAGTTGAATTCCCAATCAAAGAGTAAATCTTGGGAAACAACATCTCTGTATGTAATCCGGATATCATCTATAACACGCAAGATGGCATCTACTTGTTTCATCAAGAAATAACTACGCCATGGATCCCGAGTAACAACAAAGTGTCCATACATTTCCCACAGTTCCTTGTATATGGAAACATATCCGATAGGAATGCTAAAACCTCCAACAAGCTGGTAATATGTGAGTAACTCACTAAATTGAGGATCAAAGGAAATTCCTGCAGTAGGATACTTAAGCACTATCATCTGGTTCTCAGTTACTGGAGCAGTGTCAATGATCATAGAAACAACTTCAGGGGAAGGAACTTCTGCTATTTCGGGTTCGGGTTCCACCGTCTGAGGCACAATTGGAGTTTCCACAACCTCCACGGTATCAGAGACCAGCACTTCATCATCCTGAGGCGCATCTATGGAAGTCTTGTCACCAACAATTCCTAGATTGCCCAAATCATTATTATTGGACCCATGATTCCCAACATCGTCATTAGGCACCTAATGCGAAGATTACATGGGATTAGAATGATTTAAAGGATATATACTTACTGGGGGAGTCTCTAAATCATTTGAAGGCTCGGAAAAACCGGAATCCCCATTGGCAACGCCGCTATATCCATTCGGTTCGGGATTTCGGGAATTCTCTATATTCCCATATCCCAAAGAAGAACACGCTTCATCAGCATAATGCTTATCTACAATGATTTATTCCTGGATTCATCAACAACAATTATTATTACTTCATTCAAGGAGATGCCAAGATCACCTGAACGAAAAAGGATACTTGCATCGACTTTCTCATCAATGCTGGATTCATGAATTGCTTGTCCGAGAACAAGTTGAAGACCGTCAATCGATGGAGAAAAAGCCTGAAAAGAAATAACAAACCTTGGTCTCATAATCCTAATTGCACGGGAAAAGTCATGACACTAGGAGAGCTAACAACTCACCAAAGAAACGGCTGGGGACTACACGTTATTTTCAAACATCCTGTAGTCCTTACTTCTGGGTTCTCCGCTCCCGTAGACTTTCTTTCATTTCTGTAGAGTTCATATCTATCCAGGATTCCACTATACGATTATCCTGTGGTGAATCTAGTGAAATAAGCAGAAGTACAACTCAGTATGAAGGATCTCTCACCATCACTCAGAGGTCCCAGAAGCATCATTTCTTGAAGCTGCACCTGTAGAGATATCATCTATGGAAATATCATCTTTGGAAGCATCGTTATGGGAACAGATGATGTGGCATCCATACAACATTCCTACTTCAGTATATCATCCATAGATGCAGATTTCATCAAAGCAGTGGAATTAAAACACAACAGAAATGATCATGATCCTCACATCAGCGTCTACCAAAATGGTAACTCTTAACTCTTACCTTTTTACGCTTCCACTAACAGTAGTGAGAGTAATGCTAGAGTTAACACTCCAAAATTGTTCGTTTCTTCAAAACCTATAAAAAACGAATAACTCAGATTTTTCATAAAATCATGAATATTTCTACTGTGTGAACATTCACCGTAGAATTATGAAAAACTAAAACATTATTTCATCATAAATAATTGTTTACTTCTAAGCAATGTCGCACAAAACTCAAGTTTTGATTTTAGAAAAAATAATATATATCTGCATGTATATATAAACAAAACGTTTATTTGCTCACGTAAATAAATGGAGATTTTTAACATGAGCCAGGCTCATAAAAATAAATTGTGGACATTCCACGGTTTCAAAAAAAATCCCATGAATTGACCATGGTTTTACAAAAACTCTTTTCCTTCGTGCTGTCATATGTATTTAATACGAAGGTTTATTTCTATTTTGTGAAAGCTCACGCATTACAAGATAAATTTTTGATTTACATGAAAGCTCATACACAAAATTTTATCACTGGACACGAGTTCATATATACATAAAGAGGAGAAACTCTTTTCTCCGTATCCTTGTTATGCTTTAAAATGAAGGGTTTACTTCAGTTTTGTGAAAATTCAATTTTTCATGATAAAACTTTGGCTCACATGAAAGCTCATAAACATAGTTTTATCACTGAACCTACATATTCATATATGAAGAAAAATCTCTTCTAAATCAGGGATTATTATTAGTTTTCAAAAACTAACGATCAAACGAGCATACGTTTTCAAAAACGAAGGTTTTCGACGAAACCCACAATTATATATACACGGGTATATGATTTTATCATGATCAATATGTGAAAAACCCATAGAATTCATGAACATTAACAAACATCAGCAACAAAAAAAAAAAAGGAGTTCGGACGCATACCTGTTGGCGCCGCCAGCAAACGGCTGGACGGTAGCGGCGGCGGCGCTGGTGGTCCGGCAACTTTTCCTCCTCTTGATGCTGGCGTGAAGGTGATGGAGAGGGCTCGTCCCACGAATCCTAAATGACCAAGGACCCGTCGTCCAAATCAGCGGTTTAACACCAATTTATGCTTATCAAATGATGCTCTAGCATGCCGCTGGAATCTTCATTCAAGTTATGGTATGCCCGTACGATCGAAATCCGGTAACATCTTAACTTACGACTAAGTTCAATTACTTATATTGTTTATGACCGAAAAATCACCATTCAATGCTGAGTGAGGAACACGGCCTTCCTCACTAAGCAGGGGACTTAATGTAAATGGTGGATTTTCGACAAAGGCTAAA
This sequence comes from Papaver bracteatum, assembly GCA_023529315.1. Taxonomy (NCBI): domain Eukaryota; kingdom Viridiplantae; phylum Streptophyta; class Magnoliopsida; order Ranunculales; family Papaveraceae; genus Papaver; species Papaver bracteatum. The sequence goes on along the minus strand of JAJJWX010002210.1, from coordinate 376,014 downwards.
ATCGTAAACCCATAATAATACGAACCTCTGATTCAGCAGTCAGACGTGAATATTGAGACACTAATCTCTCATTGAATCCTTTGATTGAGAATAATTTCTCTCATAGTACATGTAGATATGTAGTCTCACAGCTGGAGAATGACATATCTCATGAATACTGAACACTTCAGTAATTATTTCTATTACGGGATGGATAACTCCCAAACAACTTGCTATGCTAGTATAGAGCAATGACGTCTTCAGGATCCAAACAACAAGTTTACCCTGACTATGTAAATAATATGAATCTCCAGCAAGCTCATATCAGAATAATTAATGCTCCTAGACAGTTTGCTCTGCTAGTATAAAGTCATAAATTAATTATTCCTAAATTCTTGGATTCATCCGCAGAATTTCTGAAAATATTCAAATATTTTCGCAGATATTTCATTACGCAAACCATGGTTCTTCCAAGCATAAATCCATGGATTAGTAATAAATATTGGACGCACGGGCATCAGAGCTACTGTGAGCAATCCTTGTCTCAAAATTAAATTCTTGGAGTCATCCGCAGAATTCCTGAAGATATTCAAATATATTCGCAGATATTTCATTACGCAAACCATGGTTCTTCCCAGCAGAAATCCATGGATTAGGAATAAATATTGGAAACACGGGCATCAGATATTCCTTCTGAGCGAGCCCTGTCTCAAACTTAAATTTTTGGATTCATCCGAAGAATTTCTGAAAGTATTCAAATATTTTCGCAAAACATTTCATTACGCAATCCATGGTCCTTCCCAGCAGAAATCTATGGATTAGTAATAAATATTGGATGCACGAGCATCAGAGCTACCGCCTGGGTAAGCCCCATTTCAAATGGTGCAAGTGCATTCAACAATGATACATTAACAACCACCGCACGAACGAGTATTTCAAAATACTATGAAACGATGAACCTATGCAAAATAGGATGAAAAAATAACAAATAAATAAAAATTGACCAAGGCGCTGGGAGCATGGACCCACTGACCGGCCGACCGTGCCGTGGTCAATCCCACATCAGTTTCATATTTTTATCATATTTTGTTGTTTTCTCTGAGTTTATGAAAAACCCTTTCATTTGAACGAATATCCTTTATTTTGATGAAACTCCTCAATTTCATGGTGCTTCCTTCGTGCGGAGGAAATAATATAAAATTAGGGAAACATGTGATGGGGTGTGACCATTGGCCAACCGGCCATGCCTTGGTCCCAGCCGGCCCCACACCTCATGATTCCTTATTATTTTATTATTATTTCCCTAATTTCATGAAAACTCCTTAATCTCATGATATTTCCTTGGTCCCATGAAAAAAAAATAAAAATTATGGAAACCCGTGTGCACAGGCCATGGCCGGTCGGCCAAACCCTAGATGGCTCACACGTCCCTCTTTTTTGTTAGCATATTTTTCATGTTTTCATAATCCCATGAAATTCCTTGATTTCATGATATTTCCTTGAAATTATGAAAATTCCTTCAAATCATGAAATAATGCATAAAATAGGGAAAACGCACGGGACCGGGCCCTGGCCGGTCCCACACGCCCACACGTCCCTTATTTTATTTATTATGTTTCATTCATCTCATGGAAACTCCTTGATTTCAACAAAACTCTTTAATTTTGGCAAAACTCTTTCGTTTTTATCATATTAGGAAAAATACTATGGGATCAGCCCCTTGAATTTTTCCTGAGTTTTACTCTCCGGATGTTTCCACCTCCTGAACGAGCTTAAAACCTAAATATTCCCTCTTTGGGAGATAGGAAATTCTTTTACGTACGTAATGGAGGGGCGGACCATCAAAATACGAGTCCGTATGAGAATTCTACATCGATTCTACTAAAGGGCGCTAATTAGGGTTTCAACCAATCTGAGGATTGCTCAAACAATCAATATTTGATCCCGTGACCACCCAGGGCCGGTTTCATGACCCCTTGGTGGGTCCCTCACCTCTTCATAATTCCTTCATTTTTTCACTATTTTCCTTCATCCGATGAAGTTTTGACGGTTTTATCAAAAACCCCTAATTTTGTCATATTTTCTCAAATGGTCGCTCAAACGTGCACCAGAAAATATCAAAATTCTCAGAACTGAGACATGGACGTCTCAACGATGAAATCATGTTACCTTGACCGACCAGGGTTGGCTTTTTGGCTCGCAACGAGCCATTCCCACGTGTTTCTCATAATCTGACCTGATTTGAACAATTGCACGTATTGGGTCCAAAAACTCTCCAAATAATTTCAGAATTTGACGGAGCGATCATTATTTGATATCGTGACCACTAGGGCCGGTATCATGACCCCTTGGTCGGTCCCTCACATTTTTAATAATTAATTAGTTTTTATCACCTAATGCTGAACCCAGCAGTAATTCAATTAATGATTAAACCATCATTTAATCATTCTTTCATTAACTCACCAACTCTTCAAAGAGGTCTTGGTTTTTGCTCACGTGAGCATATGAGAATTTCATGGTTGATCCATGGTCCCATGAAGCCGGTTATCCTTCATTCTATGGTTAATTCCAAATAAACCATCAATTGGTCATCAATTGATCAAATTAGGGTTTCTGAATCCAAGGATCATGATTCCAGATTCAAACACTAATAATTTTACAATGAAATCATGATCAGTATTCTTATTAATTATGCTCGGTTTAACTGCTAGCTCTTTAATTATTATTTTATTTTGGTCACGCTACCAATAATTCATCAGACGAGCAACACTTTCTCAGATGAGCAATATTTACTCAAATTAACGAATATCGGAACTATCAATATTAAATAAATTATCGAGCAACGCTTGTTCTCCTCAACGTGAAGATCTTATCACTTTCTCAGCAGGCGCGTTTAATTCATGAGTTGCAGAACATTTTACAAAATAATGTTTAACTCAGCAAATACATGGACTCATCGTCCCACGAAGTCATGAAATCAACAACTGACTAAATTTACCACGAGACATCAATCGTGTCACTTGGGGGGATATCAACTAGGGTTTTGGTCTGGCGGTCTACGTCACGTGTGTTCACCCACGATGAGAATGTGAGAAAGTCGTGCAATCAGTTGGAAGAGTCAGCAAAGTAGTGGGTGGAAAACTAACCAAGTCTCTGCACGATGAGTAATTGGTTTAACACGATTTCCCACTTCCCTACTCTTTGATTCTTGCAAACTGTCACACTTCATGGTATCATGGTATTTTCATCTCCGCCATTATATAATGTCTCTGAATCCTGATTGAAACAACAAGATTTCGAAGAGTTTTCAAACATTCGAACAACAATTAACTGAACGAGCAATTTCTCACCAAAGTTCATACAGATGCTCTTTTGTCTACACGAACTCACAGAAATTACTCTCAATCAGGAAAGATTCAATCATTCAGAGCATTTCACTCTGAATTTATAACACACCTACAATCTCAGATCATCATTGATCTCACACATTTCTCAGCTTCCCTCCTACAGATCAACCCATCATCTCTTATGACCGAATTTACTCTGGAACAACCATTGTATTGGTTTAGGCCGGAGTACTACAGATTGGTCTCTCGAACTAAAAATCACCCCCTTCATAGCGGTGCATCTGTGTGAGGTTGAACATTTCACTCGGTTCAAGGAATCTCCTCCGCACGGTCGTCCTTAATTCCGCAAAAACCAGAAAATCGTTTTTCCCCATCTACAATAGTATTCCACACAAATATTCCATCACAGACCACACATTTTTGTGGATGAAGTGGCCATAAATTATGCGTCTTTTGACAAGAAGAGAGTCTTCGTGAAACCAGGGGGTATGATGATTTGCCTCGATTTCGGAGAAGTTGTTCATATTTACATGTGATGAATTGTGATTATTGATCCCCTATGGGGGGTTCAAGTGCGACGGTAGAAGGATGTAGGATGCCAGTGCTGGAAAGGATGCAGGCTATCGGTGCTGGAAAGATGTAAGCTGTCTGCGCTGGAAGACGCAAGCTTCCGGTGCTAGCCATTGAGCATAGAAACTAGCATTGGAGAGACACCATATATTGGTGTTGACCAAGGTGGGGTATTATGGCCGGTCATGTGCATGCTGCATGTGTGCCTGACATGTGCGTCTGGTGCTGTCTTGGACGCGGAATGTTGGCACTGGAACTTTGGCTATCAAGTTGTGATGATAGCGCGGGAGGCTTCTTTCCGTGGGATGGTGGTATCAATACTTGGAAGGCGTGTAGGGTGGATCATGGAATGCTGGTATTAGCGGTAGAGTGGTAGCTCTTCGAATGTTACTGTAGTAGTGTCAGCTACCTCATGAATAGTAACTAGTAACCGTCATGATGTAGAGTCGGTACACATGATGATGCAACAAATATTTGAGCTGAAACATGCGGTCCTCCAAATGACGAAGGATGTCTTCTTCGAGAAAAGTAAACCACTCTTGAATGGCTTCCTTTGTACTTCTGTCTTCTGAAATTCTTCTGTGTTTTTTTTTTTGAAAGGCAAATGAAACACCTGGCTTATGGTTTTGATTTTCTGGATTTCTGGGTTAATAGAAAAGTCTTCTTTTTATTATCCGGGATGAACCGTTTAGGATAAGGAAGATATGAAAAGATGAATATATGTTTTTGAAAGATATACTGGATGTCTGGTTTAAAGTTCGACCGGTTTTGATAGATAGATGGTAGCTTTTGAGGATATTAGATGATTTCTGGGATGAATGGTTTTGATAATATAACTCTGATTATGCTCTGTGAGGGGAATATTGCTTTTATGAAAGTGTGTGCAAGCAATAGTAAAGATGCAATGGTATGATGGTTTTATTGAGAACCCAAAAATATATCGTATATCTTGATTGGTCTAGACCCACTTACTTTATAGGTTTTGCCGTGAGCAATCCCCTTTTCCATGTAAAAGGAGGCTTTGCTGGTAGGATTGCTAGCAAGTCTTCAATCGCTGATAGCATATTCGGTGGTTTTGCTGGTAGGATTGCCTGCAAGTCTTTAATCACTGGTGGCATCTTCAGCGGCTTTGCTGGTAGGATTGGCAGCAAGTCCCCCATCGCTAGTAGCAGTGACTTTGCAGGTAGGATTCCTAGCAAGTCCCAAAATCACTGGTAGCATCTTCAGCGAGTCCCCAGTTTTACCGTATAGTTTTTACGACTGGTAAAGTTGTAGATCCCCTAAACTATGTGACTGCTTATGCCATCTTGATGCTTGTATCGAGGCGCGAAATCAATTTTTGAAAGCAGATATTGTAACTGAGAGATTGAAAATCCCGCTGTGGTCTCCAATTTTTTATGGGAGAAAATCGCCTCTTCCTAATTTGGTAAATTCGATGATGGAGAGACTGGTTTAAACCCTTAAAAAAATGTGCTGCACGTGAGCACTTTTGATTCGAGATATCAATCTGTACAACCCTGGCCTAAACCAAGAAGATGGCCGTTCTAGATTTGCTTCGGTCGCAAAGTGGAGGAGAAGGGTTGATTTGGGGAGGATAGCGAAGAAGGGTGATGAGACCAGAGAGTTCTGTCTAGGTAGTATCTCTACTTGTATTATAAGTGTAGAAGATTGCGGAAGCTTGCTAGTGATGGAAGCTTCTGAGAGAGCTTGCAAAGTTGCTATCTGATAGTGTTGTATTTTGCCTGACCAGGACTTGTGTGTTTTGACAGAATAGGTGAAACCTATTTATACAAGTGAGATTGAACGTACCCTGGACTCATTAAGGAATTGAGTAAATGTGTCAATTAAAACAGAGGAGGTGGAAACCATTGGCTTTATGCTGAAAAATGTTTTCACCAGAAAATTTCCTTATTTAATTGGCCGTATTCATTCGTTGCACGCCTTGCTTTATTGCGAGCGTAGTGTACGCTGCACGTTGTGATCGCCAAACCAAAATCCCAAGAAAGCATCCCCAGTTTGTGTTGATGTCTTGAGAGTTGGGCGCAAGTGTCAATGCCAAAGTTGCTAGTGAAGCGTTGCGGCATGTGCCAATGGCATGTGCGGAATTCCTTGGCCGCAAGTTGCACTTTGAGTACGAATGGAAATGCCAAAGTCGCTAGTGGAGCATGTGGCATGTGCCAATGGCATGTGCGGAATGCATTGGAAATTGGATAGCAGGTTGGGAATAAAAGTGGCTAGTGGTTGCGTATTGGCATATGCCAATGGCACACATGACCACTTTTCCCAAGTCGCGGGGATAAATGGTATAACGGCTTTGGAATGGAAATTGGCTAGTGGTTGCGTGTTGGCATGTGCCAATGGAACGCATTACCACTTTGGCCAAGTCGCGGGCGCTACAATGGTATAGCGGCTTTGGAATGAGAATTTGGCTAGTGGTTGCGTGTTGGCATGTGCCAATGGCACGCACGACCATGGCCAAGTCGCGGGCGCTACTTTTTGGCATGTGCCAATAGCATAACGGCTTGGAATAGAAAGTGGCTAGCGTGCGTGTTGGCATGTGACAATGGCACGCACGCCATCTGGGCCAAGTTAAGGGCGCTAGTTTAGCGGCTTGGTAGAAAAAGTGGCTAGTGAGCGTTTTGGCATGTGCGGATGGCACGCGTGGCCAAGCTGCAAGGAAGCGCTCGCGGTTTAGGGTTTTGAAACCCTAATTGGATCCCTTCACTAAAACCATTGTATAATTCTCACACGAACTCAGATATTGACGGTCAGCCTGTCCATCTGACGGGACGCGCGAGTATTTAGGTTTTTAGGCCTCTTAAGGTGTGAAAATAGCCCGTAAGTGAAACTCAGGAAGAGAAAGTGTCTAGCGGTGCGTTTGGTATGTGCCAATGGCACACACGGCTATTGGGCCAAGTTGTGTGCGCTAGCTGGGCATAGCGGTTTGAAAATAGGAATTGGCTAGCGGTTCGTGTTGGCATGTGCTAACGGCACACACGTCTATTGGGCCAAGTTGTGGGCGCTAGCTTGGCATAGCAGATTGAAAATAGAAATTAGCTAGCGGTGCGTGTTGGCATGTGCCAATGGCACGCACAACCATGTTGGCCTAGGTTGCACGGTTTGCAAGCCTAGTGCGCTACTTTCGCATGTGCCAATGGCATAGAGACTTGGAAAATGGCTAGTGGTGCGTGTTAGCATGTGCCAATGGCACGCACGGTCATGTTGGCCTAGGTTGCACGGTTTTGCAAGCCTAGGACGCTACTTTGGCAAGTGCCAATGGCATAGCGACTTGGAAGATGGCTAGTGGTGCGTGTTGGCATGTGCCAATGACATATACGGCCATGTTGGCCTAGGTTGCACATTTTGCAAGCCTAAGGCGCTACTTTGGCATGTGCCAATGGCATAGCGACTTAGTTTTACATGGTTGCAGTATGCAGTTTGGTTTTGGCGTTGTTGCCATGGTGCGCAGTATGCAGCTTGGTTTTGGCATCGTTGCCATGGTGCGAAGTATGCGGCTTGGTTTTGGCGTCGTAGCCGTGTGTGCAGTATGCGTCTTGGTTTTGGCTTCATTTCCATGGTGCGCAGTATGTAGCTTGGTTTTGGAATCGTATCCGTGGTGTGCAGTACGCGGCTTGGTTTTGGCGTCGTTGCCATGGTGCGCAGTATGCGGCTTGGTTTTGGCGTCGTAGCCGTGGTGCGCAGTATGCGGCTTGGTTTTGGCGTCGTTTCCATGGTGCACAGTATGCATCTTGGTTTTGGCATCGTAGCCGTGGTGCGCAGTATGCGGCTTAGTTTTGGTGTCGTTTCCATGGTGCGCAGTATGCGGCTTGATTTTGGCATCGTTGCCATGTTGCGCAGTATGCGACTTGGTTTTGGAATTAGGGTTCTGTGTCGAAAACCCTAATCTGCTATTTTGAAAAAATACCCCTATTAATTATTGACACCTGAATTAAATGCTCTTAGTTAATGTGTTGCTGGTAACACTAGGTCATGGGGTTTTACGATTTTACCCCTTGTCTAAAATCCACCATTAACAGATGTATAAACCAGAAGTTGAAAACCAATTGAATACTACCATTAAAAAAGTTGAGTCTGACCGTGGTGGTGAGTACAGAGTTCCGATAGGATATTTCTGTGTAGAACAAGGCATAATACACGTGGTTACCCCTCCTTATTCACCTCAGTCCAATGGTGTAGCTGAACGTAAGAACCGTACCCTTAAGGAGATTATGAATGCCATGTTAATTAGTTCAGTATTACCTTCGAACTTGTGGGGGGAAGCTGTCCTCTCAGCATGCTATATCCTGAATAGAGTACCATTTAAAGGATCAGATAAAACTCCATAGGAAATGTGGAAAGGTAGACAACCTTCTTTAGCATACTTCAAAGTGTGGGGGTGTTTGGCTAAGGTTGCCATCCCTAAACCTAAAACAACCAAGATAGGACCCAAAACTATTGACTGTGTCTTCATAGGGTATCCTGATCATACTACTGCATATAGATTTATGGTTATGAGTTCTGAAATTTCTGGAATTGGTGTGAATACTATTATGGAGTCTAGGGATGCTTTGTTTTTTGAAAATGTTTTTCCTTTAAAATTTTATTCTCGTAAGAGAGGTATTGATCCCCTAGATGTCCCTTCAACCAGTCAGACTTTACCTTCAGAGAAATACGAAGTAGAAATTGAGCCTAGACGAAGTAAAAGAGATAGGACCAAAACCACCTTCGGAGATGACTTCGTAACACTAGCGGAGACTGATCCTCAGACTTATAGAGAAGCCATGACTTATTCTGAAGCTCCGTGGTGGAAAGTGTCTGCTATTAGTGAAATGGAATCCATCAAAGAGAATGAAATGTAGGAGATAGTAGATTTAACTCCAGGGTGTAAGGCCATAGGATGTAAATGGATCTTCACGAGGAAACGTAACATAGATGGAACTGTTCAAACTTACAAGGATAGGTTAGTATCTATAGCTGCGGTTAACCTATAGATACATCAAATGGATGTTAAGACATCTTTTATAAATTGTGAATTAGATGAAAAAATTTACATGGAACAACCTGAGGGATTTGTAGTGAAAGGTTGTGAAAACAAAGTTTGTAAACTTAAAAAATCTTTGTATTGATTGAAACAAGCACCTAAACTATGGCATGAAAAATTCGATCATGTAATGTTTTCTAGTGGTTTTAAAATCAACGAATCTGACAAGTGTGTCTATACTAAACTTGTGAATGATGCATGTGTGATTGTATGCTTGTATGTTGATGATATGCTTATACTTGGTACAAACATGGATGTAATTAATTCCACTAAAAGCATGCTAAGTGAGAACTTTTACATGAAAGACTTAGGCCCCGCAGATGTAATTTTAGGGATGAAAATTAGAAGAAATTCTAACAGTTATAGTCTTAGTCAATCTTATTATGTTGAATTTGTGCTTAGAAAATTCAATCACTTTGATTGTAAACCTGCTTATACTCTGTATGATCCTTGTTGTAGAATCAAAGAGAATAAGGGTAATGGAGTTTCACAACTTGAATACTCACGAGTTATAGGAAGTCTGATGTATTTGATGAACTGTACTAGGCCAGACCTTGCTTATGATGTGAGTAGGTTAAGTAGGTATACTTGTAATCCAGGGAAGGAACACTAGGATGCACTTTTTAGAGTGCTAAGGTATTTGAAATACACTTTGACCTTCTGTTTGAATTATGAAGGGTACCATGCCGTCCTTGAGGGATTTTGTGATGGAAAATGGATATGAGACTCAGAGGAGTCTAAGTCTGCGAGTGGATATGTTTTCACTCTAGCAGATGGGGTTGTTTCTTGGAAAAGTTCCAAACAGACCTACATAGCTCGATCCACTATGGAATCCGAGCTTATCTCGTTAGATAAAGCAAGAGAAGAAACCGCTTGGCTAAGATGCTTTTTAGAAGACATTCCTCTCTGGCATAGAAGATATTCCGCTTGGATAAGATGATTTCACCTAGTCTTAGGGATCGGGCTCGTGCCTGCGCCATGGACATGGATCAACCAAGATTTATCACTTTGACAAAATGTACCAAAATCAGCAAAGGACGAGGTATGATTCGTACTCTAGCACATACAATCCGGGTTGGCGAGATCATCCTAATTTTAGCTACGCTAACAAGCAAGTTACATCAAATCCTACTTTAAATCAACAAGGAGGATACCAATTCATGCAAAAACCAGAAATACAAACTCAAGGTACAAGTGTAGATGAAAAGTTTACTCTTATGATGCAAAGTATACAAGAGATTACAAAGACAATGCAAGGGTTCAACCAATTCCAGCAAAAATCCGAGATGGCTATGAGAGATGTGCAAAACCAAGTTAGTCAATTGGATAATGATATGAACCAACTCAAGACACAAGGATCTGGAAAACTCCTATCGCAATCACTGAATCATAAAGAGAATGCCAATGCTATTGAGCTGCACAGTGGGAAACAAGTAGAGAAACCAAAAACATCACCGGTGTCCCATGAACCTGATTTGGAGAAAGAAGAGGGTGAAACAGCCCCCAAAAAGGCTGACCCGGTAAAAAATTCCAACTCTAAAACTCGTGTTTCTACTTATGCTACCCCTCTTCCTTTTCCTAGCAGGTTTGCAAAGTCGAAAAAGGAGACATTGTACCAAGAGCTTTGGGAAATCTTTAAGAAAATTGAAGTGAACATTCCACTCATTGAGGCGATAAGGCAGGTTCCGCGCGGGGCAAAGTTCTTGAAGGAATTGTGTACTAACAAACAAAAATTGACCGGTAATGAGGTAATGAGTGTGGGGGAAAATGCTTCGGCATATCTTCAAAAAAAACTCCCACCTAAGTTGAAAGATCCCGGTAGTTTCACCATACCATGTACTATTGGTAAAATAAGGTTTGAACATGCTTTGATAGATTTAGGAGCATCCATTAATGTTATGTCTGCCTCCGTTTATGAATCATTGAATCTTGTTCCTCTTAAATATACCGGTATTGTTATACAACTTGCTGATAGGTCTAATACTTACTCGAAAGGGGTTATTGAAGATGTTTTGGTGCAGGTTAATCAACTCATATTTCCGGCAGATTTCTATGTTCTTGACATGATGGATGGAGATTCACCATCGACTACCCCCTTGTTATTGGGTAGACCATTCATGAGAACCGCTAGAACGAAGATTGATGCTTTCAAAGGCGCTTTAACTATGGAATTTGATGAGATCATAAGTTTAAATATCTTTGAGGATATGAGATATCCTAGTGATGTGCATTCATGTTTTTCTATTGATATTATTGATTCTATAGATCAATATATGTTTGAATTAAATGGTGATGATGCTTTAGAAAACTCCATAGTGGAAGGTTTAGGTTATGGAAAATACAAAGACCTTGAAAGTGAATTGTCTATTTGTGATGAGCTTAAAGAGGCTGTTTTATCTCTTAAATCATTACAAGAAGTTCCACAAAAGTATAATGCGTCTTATATATCTTTGCCGCTCGCTAATGAGAAACTTTTACCGTCGATTGTGCAGGCACCTATTCTTAAGTTGAAACCTCTTCTGGATCACCTTAAATACATATATTTAGGTGACAAGGAAGAGTTACCGGTATCATTTCCAACAACCTTACCAAGGTGTAAGAGGAAAAAGTGGTTCGAGTACTAAGAGAGTACAAGTCTGCCATTGGGTGGACCATTTCCGATATCAAAGGAATTAGTCCTTTCACATGTATGCACCGAATACTTATTTAGGAAGGGAAAAAACCAACAAGAGAAGCTCAACGGCGCTTGAACCCTCCAATGATGGAAGTAGTCAAGAAAGAAATCCTGAAGTTGTTGGATGTCGGGGTTATCTATCCCATATCCGATAGCAAATGGGTGAGCCCGATTCAAGTTGTTCCAAAGAAGTCCGGAATCACGGTGGTGAAAAAAGAAGATAATGACTTGGTTCCAACTAGAATCCAGACCGGTTGGAGAGTTTTCATTGACTACCGAAAGATCAATTCTACCACCCGAAAGGACCAATTTCCTTTACCATTTAATTATCAAATGCTTGAAAGGTTGGATAGACACGCTTACTATTGCTTCCTTGATGGTTTTTCAGGTTATAACCAGATTGTAATTGCTCCGGAAGATCAAGAAAAGACGACGTTTACTTGTCCTTTTGGCACTTTTGCGTATAGACGTATGCTATTTGGCTTGTGCAATGCACCAGCCACTTTTCAACGTTGTATGGTAAGTATATTCTCAGATTATACGGAAAGCATCATAGAAGTGTTTATGGATCATTTTAGCGTGTGCGGTGATTTTTTTGACAAGTGCTTAGATAACCTTGCACTTATTCTTAAACGATGCGTTGAGAATAATATTGGGATTAATTGTGAAAAGTGCCAATTTATGGTGAATCATGGGATTGTTCTAGGCCATGTTGTATCCTCTAAGGGGTTAGAATTTGAGAAGGCTAAGACAGATTTGATTCAGAACTTACAATACCCCAAAACTGTGAGGGAGGTTCGCTCTTTTCTTGGTCATGCAGGTTTTTATAGGAGATTCATCAAGGATTTCTCCAAGATTGCAATGCCCCTATGTAGACTTTTGCAGAAAGATGTGGCCTTTGATTGTGACAAGGAATGCAGGGAAGCTTTTGACACCTTGAAAGAGTTGTTAACTACCGCACCAATTATTAAACCACCCGACTGGAGCAAGCCATTTGAGTTGATGTGCGATGCAAGTGATTATGCCGTTGGAGCCGTGCTGGGAAAACGAGATGGTAAAGTTCCATATGCCATTTATTATGCTTCTAGAACTCTCAACGGAGCACCAATCAACTACTCCACTACTGAAAAGGAGCTCTTGGCCATAGTGTTTGCATTAGAGAAGTTTAGATCTTATTTTGTGGGTACAAAGGTGGTTGTTTTCTCCGACCATGCTGCACTTCGATACTTGCTAACAAAGAAGGATGCTAAGCCAAGGATCATAAGGTGGATACTCCTTCTTCAAGAGTTCAACATGCAAATCAAGGACAAGAAGGGTAGTGAGAATACCATAGCAGATCATCTAAGTAGATTGGTCGTGTCCGAAGAAGCGATTCCTTTGCATGATAGCTTTCCGGATGAGCAACTTTTTGCGGTGTGTGGCATAACTCCATGGTACGCTGATATTGTTAACTTCTTGGTGATGGGACAAGTACCTAGTTCCATGTTTACATTCCAAAAACACAAGCTCAAGAAGATTTCCAAGAAATATATATGGGATGAACCTTATTTGTGGAAGCATTGCTATGATAAAATGATCCGCACGTGCGTACTCGAATCTGAGTTCCAATCAATTCTGAATTTTTGTCACTCATATTGTTGTGGTGGCCATTTCGGTGCCAAAGGTACAGCCCTCAAGGTTCTTGAAAGTGGTTTTTATTGGCCTACATTGTTTAAGGATGCATATATATTTTTCAAGGCTTGTGATATGTGTCAAAGGACATTCAACCTTGGTGCTAGAAACCAAATGCCGCAAACACCAATTCTCGCTATTGAGATTTTTTATGTCTGGGGTATCGATTTTATGGGGCCTTTTGTGAATTCCAATGGTAAATTTTATATAATTCTTGCTGTATATTATGTTTCTAAGTGGGTGGAAGATAAATCCACTCCTACCAATGATTCTCATGTTGTTTGTGAGTTTGTGAAGGAACATATCTTTTCTAGATTTGGTACACCTCGAGTGGTGATTAGTGATGGAGGTTCGCATTTCAAGATATCCTTTCACGCTCTTCTAAAGAAGTATAACATTTCTCATAATGTTTCCACACCGTATCATCCACAAATAAGCGGTCAAGCTGAAATTTCCAACCGGGAGATTAAGTCCATCCTAGAGAAGACGGTGAATGTTACAAGAAAGGATTGGAGTTATAGACTCAATGACGCTTTGTGGGCGTATAGGACAGCTTATAAGACACCCATCGGTATGTCTCCTTTTAGGCTTGTCTATGGCAAACCTTGCCATCTTCCCGTCGAACTCAACCACAAAGCTTATTGGGCTATCAAGGTATGTAATATGAAATTAGATGCAGCTAGTGAATATAGGAAACTTCAGCTCAATGAGTTAGAAGAGATACGAAATGATGCATATGAAATTTCACGCATTTACAAAGAAAAGACCAAGTCTTTCCATGATAAAATGATTTCCCGAAAGAGTTTTGAAGTAGGGCAGAAAGTTCTTTTATTTCATTCTCGTCTTAAATTGTTTCCGTGTAAACTTAGGTCCAGATGGATTGGACCATTTGTTGTTACTAATGTGTTCTCTCATGGTGCAGTTAAAATTATTAGTCCCAAAACAGGGCTGGTTTCGAAGGTCAACGACCATCGTTTGAAACCATACTATGAGAAGTTTGTGACGGAGAATCAGGAAATGATCACATTGAGTGATCCACTCCCTCTAGAGGAGTAATTGTATCTGAAAGTCGGGCTGACGACTTTAAACCAAGCGCTAAGTGGGAGGCAACCCACCGGTTTTGTATCTTTATCCTTATCTTTTTATTTTTAAGCATTTTATCTTTATTTTTGTCTTGTTTTTGCATATCATTTGCGGAATTTCCCACCTTGAACTTTACTTTGAATGACTAAATTTTACATTGAGGAAAATGTAAAGTTTAAGTGTGGGGGAGCATTTATATGTTTGTATAGTTTGCTTTATGCCTTTAAAAAAAAATCCGAAAAATAGAAGAAAAAAAATTGTGCTTTATGAACTCCGAAATATAGAAACTTGTGCCTTTAGGATGACACTATCAATATAAGTAGATGGAACCATTTTGATTGCAGGAGTTGAGGAACCAATTAACTAAAAGGACGGACATAGCTCATGAATTACAAATAAAATGATAGTTGTTACCATATCTCGGAATATCACCATATCACGTTCTATTTTTATTTTTTCATATTTATCTATTGTTATCTAAATGCTTTGGTGGGTCACTAAACATCGACTTGTTATTACTACTAGGATGAAATAGAGTGTTTGACTTACTAAAAAAAAAAAAAAGACCGACCAATTAGACCAATCGGAATAAAAATGACACTTGGATAGCAATATGTGTGTGTTCTCCCTGTCTCCGTCGCCTAAACAAGCATGGAATGAAGGATCCAAGGGAACTATCATGTAATCTGCTGACAAGAAGCATGCGCTTGGATCCAAAAAGATCAAATCATGCTGTCTAAAAAGAAAGAAAAAATATTATGATTGTTGAATAAAGTCGACTCCTGGTTACCTTGTATATGCCGGTTGAGTTGATGTAGAATTTAGATTGTTGACCACTGGTTCCCTTGTATATGCTAGTGTGTTAACACTAGAATTCAGACTAGTATGTCAATCTAATAGGATGCATAGGTTCATCTTGGCGGTGACCTTCAAACTGATATATGGGAAACACCGGTCACTTAGTCAACATTCGCAAACATCTACTTCTATATCCATCTTATTAATCTATTCATGTGTGATTGTGGTTAGTCAGTTTCCGAGTATTGTGGTTTGGTCAACTTTCTGATTAGAGCTTTAATTACTGATATATAAATTGGATTTGAATCAAGGTACCTCCTCTTGTAATCATTTTGGATTCGTTCATAGACTCTTCACAGGTAGTTGGAATTTGCAGTTGAAAACATAGGTTTTGTAGGTACACCTCTTGTAAACCTTTACGAGACTATAACTCGTCCACTAGGGACACTTAGGGGTTCAAAGACTTATTATACGTGCCAAGTGTGACCGTAGCCTCGACGACACAAAGTTGTATGTATGTTTTAGAATTATTTTGTTTTATTTGCTCGAGGACTAGCAAAGTCTAAGTGTGGGGGAATTTGATAGGTGTCAAAAACACCTTGATATTTATCTATCATTTATGCTTTCTTTGTTAAGTTTTCTTATAAATTATGTATCTTATGTTTGCTTTTGAGTATTTAGGTTCTTTGGATTCTTTTGGAACAAAAGAAGAAGAAACGTCGCTTAAAAGGCAAAAATGTGCAAATGCTGTGGATGCGAAATTACTTCTCACTATTTGCTTCTATTTCTTGATTTTCTATCTGAAAATCATGTCGGCTTTAGTGATGCAATTTTTGTCTGAAAATCATGACAGCTTTAGTGATGAAGAGACATTGAAGAGAAGAAGTGGATCTGAGAAGTAAGAGGCGGATGTTGTTGGCGGAAGAACTTGAAAGAAAGCGTTCATTTGGAGCATAAAAGGCGAAAGCGTCATTTCAATATGCAAGCACAGCTGGGAGAAAAGTGTAGGATAAAGGATTGTCACTGTTGGTGGCTTGAATATGATTGATAGGTGCCTACACTCTGGGGTTATCAGAGCTGGGGTGGTTAAATCCAACCTCATTTACTTATTCCTACAGAAGACCTAAAATTCAGAGAAGCAATAATTCTTTCTTTTCATTAGCCTGTCTATCCTACTCCACCTGAATTCGATAGCAATGGCTCCATCAGTTTAGAGAAATAGAGACGCTGTAATGGTGAGATCGAGAGATTAATAGATGTAATTGGTGGTAGTGAAACTGGCTGCTCCTTCTGGTGGAAGATCGACGTGTTTAATGGATGAGATGAAAATGGGGTTTGACTAAATTCTAAGAGCTGAAAGAGGATGGTGACGAGATGAAGAGGGTATGAAGAATTTGCTGTTCAGATGAGTTGACATGATGGAGGTTTGTGTTGAATTTACTTTTAATAGCAATTGAATGAAGAAATTGAGATAAATTTGATGATTAGGGTTTCTGGGTTTGAAGTTTAGATATTTGAATCCAGAAGAAATTGGGGTTATACGTGTGGACTGTGCTTAAATAAAAGATGGGTTCGACTTACATTTGGGTTATGAGTCTGTTCAAACAAGATTGAGAAGATAATAAGTTGAACTGGTGGCAGGGTGAAAGTGGGGTTGTCTTTGACTAAGTTTTAGCACTGAGAAGAGAAGAACATCATTGTCGATGTCCAAAGAAGAAGGAACTGATGATGATGCTGGTGGTTTGTAGGAGCTGCAGGTTCTCAGTATATGAATATTAGGTTGCAGGCATGAACTGAGATGGGTAGCTTGGATTTGATGGCTGAGAAGTTAAATCACAGTTGATGATTTGAGCTCGAGTTAGAAGAATGGCAGTTGATTCTGATGTAATTGAAGCTGCTACTATGAATGATGGAAATATGGGAAGGAGAGCTAGGACAGGAAAGTGAAATTGCAGGCTAGACTTACAAGGTTTGATGAGCTGTGAGATTGCAGTTTAAATGGTGACAGGTGCAATCTGCAAAGAAGAAGTTGATATGAAGCTGCAAGAGATAATGCAGTGATGTAGCTGTTGAGTTAAAAGTTATGCAAGAGATTGTTGCAACATCTGGGAAGTTTCAGGTGTTATGAGTCTGCATTTGAAGTGATAAATGGGATAATGGTTGTTTTGGTTGAATGCATGTGCCAGTTTTACTATTGCAGGTGAAAGAAATGATTGCATCTGGTTATGGAATGAAGCAGCTTAGATGGAGTTGGTGGATGGTTGATATCTGGGGATGATGAAGCTGTAAAACGGAAGTTGCATTTGTGTTGTAGTGAATAGGTGGAATTGTAGATGTACATAGGAACTGGTAATGCACAAGAACTGTAGACGAGGCATTGCAAAGTTATAAGTGATTGCAGAGAATGATTTTACTGGAAGGAGGGACGTGATGAAGCCATTATTGATCATTGATCCTAGCAGTAATAATGATGCTGCTGAGATTGATTAAGAAGGATTTGCTGGTACTGTGGTTGAGCTTGAATTGACTGAGTGGCGCAGATTTGTTGCTGCCATGTGCAATACAAGGAAGAAATGGGTTTGCAGAGCAGTTCGGGCAAGGGTTGGAGTGTTATGAAGTTAGGTCTGTCTGATGTAGCCAAGATATCCAATATAATGGATATGTTACCGTTGCTTACAAGGGTCAATGGTTATGTTTGGCAGTAGCTGGGAGGTTATGTAGGAATGCTGGTTGATGGTAGTTGAGACTACAAGTAGTTTGGGTGTAGTTCAAAGTGGCTCAGGTGATACTGCAATGGAATTCTGATGATGTAGCTGCAATGATGATCTACAGAATGGTTACAGCTTGCAGGATAAAGCAGGGCCATCATGGCTGGAAGTGAAGCGCAATGATGGTGCAGTACTATGGCCCTGACTCAGATCTGACAACACTGAGTTGACTCGCTCACCTGGACTCAGTGATTGACTGAGTTGACTGACCGGCGTCTGGTGATTTTCCCGGCCAAGTTACTTTTATGGACTTCCGGCGACAACTTTTGGGGCATATTTTTACATGGTTTTCTCACACATGGGCTTGGTGGACTTCTATCTATTGGACCTTTGAAAAAAACCTAATTTTGGAATAAGGGGAGCTATAAAAGAAAAGTCTTCTACAACTTTAGTTTTGGAGAGAGCCGCAACTAGGGTTTGCTTTCATTTTATATTTTCATCTTCTTTACTTTATTTCCATTATTATTTGATGATGAACTCCATACTTATGATTAGCTAAAACTCTTTTTGATTAAGGGCGATTTCGAAGCCCGAATTATGAATCTACAATTGATATGAAGTAACTTGTTCTCTTACAATTATTTATGTTATTGTTTTATTTATACTATGCTAATATTGTTTATGGATTATTTGTTAATGGTTTAAGTTCGAAATTAAATCATTAGTTCTTAATTCTATTGCTAGTTTAGATTTTCTTCGACCCGTAATTGTCTAGGAATATAAACACAAGTAGCAATATATAGTTACTGATGATGGGACTTTGTTAAGTACCCATATGTAGAAATTCACAATAGTAGGTGATTCATGCTTTTGGTTTCATCACTAGGAGAAACCTTATCTCACAAAACATAGAGCACTTATTTAAGTCACACCTAGTAAGCGTACCTCTAGAAAACTTGGCAAGTAGAAACCGGTAGTCGAGCGCTTCCGTATCCGGTGAGCTTAGGAGATAATAACGGGATAGTTGAGCGCACTAATTATCCTAGGGTTGTTAGTAACAAGATAATGTGAAGAACGTAGCTATTTATCAATTTGGTTCGTATTCCGTGGACTAGAATGAACCTTCAATCAATTACATCTCATATTTGAATACAATTTACAATTTTCAGAATTTCCACAACAAAATCATCTTTGCTAAGAGTAATTTCATGAAATTTTTTGCTTAATACACCTCCCTTGGGACGATCCTGCTTACATTATACTACTTGCTAGTGTAAAGAGAAGTAGAGAAATATTATTTGCGAGTTGACACCTCGTCAAAATTGGCACCGTTGCTGGGAAGGCAGTGACAAGTTTAGTTGTTATTTTTATTCTTAGTTGTTACTTTTGCTTTTATTTCCAATTTAAGTTTACTTATTCAGTCTCTTAGAATATGATTTTCAGGTACTATTTATTTGGTGCATGCATGGAGAGGGAAAACCAAGTCCAATTGGTATACGTCTTCGTTCGGGCACTTTACTTAAAGATTTCATTCGAGCAGTAAATACTCCACTTCCTCCTAGTTCTACACTAAGTGAATTCTCGGACTCGGACAAAAAGGAAGATAACACAATGGGAGGTCGACCACCTGCTCCAAGAACACTCAAGGAGCTCACTTCTCCAAACCTTAAAAAGCAGCCTTTATGTATTTAGCTGAATGGGACCATTGAGTTGAAGACGCAATTGATTAACTTGCTGCCCAAATTCAGAGGTTTAGCGGGACAACATCCTAATCGTCACTTGCAACAATTTCATCATGTTGTGACTAGTATGAATCAAGCAACTGTAGATGCCGATATGGCTATGATGACATCTTTTCCTTTCTCCCTTATAGATGTTGCAGGAGAATGGTTCTTTTGCTTACCCGCTGGAAGCATAACCACATGGAATGGAATGAAGAAATTGTTCCTTGAGAAGTATTTTCCAGCATCAAAAGAAGACGTAATTCGCAAGGAGATTTGTGATATTAGGCAAATGTCGGGAGAGACTCTCTATGAGTATTGGGAGCGCTACAAGAAGCTTTTATCTAGCTTCCCACACCACCAAATCAGCGATCAACTTGTGATTCAATATTTTTATGAGGGATTGCTTTCCAATGAGAGACATTTAATCGATGCCGTAAGTGGTGGTGCACTCACTAAAAAGACCATTTCGGAGGCTAGAAGTTTGTTGGAGAACATGGCTGCAAATACACAACAATTCTTCACTAGAGATGAATCAATGGCAAGGAAGGTGAATGAAGTTGGAAATTCTCCACATATGGAACAGAGGATGGGTAACATGGAGAGGATGATGCAACAAATAGCAGCTGCTGTCATACCATCATCACACACCGAAGATGTTTAGCAAGCAAGTGCTATGTACCAAAATCAGCAAAGGCCGAGGTATGATCCATAATCTAGCATATACAATCCGGGTTGGCGTGATCATCCTAATTTTAGCTACGCCAACAAGCAAGTTGCAGCAAATCCTACTTTCAATCAACAAGGAGGATACCAATTCATGCAAAAACCATGAAAACAAACTCAAGGTACAAGTGTAGATGAGAAGTTTACTCTTATGATGCAAAGTATGCAAGAGATTACAAAGACAATGCAAGGGTTCAACCAATTCCAGCAAAAATCCGAGATGGCTGTGAGAGATGTGCAAAACCAAGTTAGTCAATTGGCTAATGATATGAACCAACTCAAGGCACAAGGATCTGGAAAACTCCCTTGGCAATCACTGAATCATAAAGAGAATGCAAATGCTATTGAGCTGCGCGGTGGGAAACAAGTAGAGAAACCGGAAACATCACCGGTGTCCCATGAACCTGATTTGGAGAAAGAAGAGGGTGAAACATCCCCCAAAAAGGCTAACCTGGTAACAAATTCTAACTCTAAAACTCGTGTTTCAACTTATGCTACTCCTCCGCCTTTTCCTATCAGGTTTGCAAAGTCGAACAAGGAGACATTGTACCAAGATATTTGGGAAATATTTAAGAAGATTGAAGTGAACATTCCACTCATTGAGGCGATAAGGCAGGTTCCGCGCTGGGAAAAGTTCTTGAAAGAATTGTGCACTAACAAATAAAAATTGACCGGTAATGAGGTAATGAGTGTGGGGTAAAATGCTTCAGCATATCTTCAAAAGAAACTCCCACCTAAGTTGAAAGATCGCGGTAGTTTTACCATACCATGTACTATTGGTAAAATCAGGTTTGAACGTGCTTTGCTAGATTTAGGAGCATCCATTAATGTTATGCCTGCCTCAGTTTATGAATCATTGAATCTTGGTCCTCTTAAAGATACCGGTATTGTTATACAACTTGCTGATAGGTCTAATACTTACTCGAAAGGGGTTATTGAAGATGTTTTGGTGCATGTTAATCAACTTATATTTCCGACAGATTTCTATGTTCTTGACATGATGGATGGAGATTCACCATTGACTACCCCCTTGTTATTGGGTAAACCATTCATGAGAACCGCTAGAACGAAGATTGATGTTTTAAAATGAGCTTTAACTATGGAATTTCATGATGAGATCATAAGTTTCAATATCTTTGAGGCGATGAGATATCCTAGTGATGTGCATTCATGTTTTTCTATTGATATTATTGATTCTCTAGCTCAATAGATGTTTGAATTAAATGGTGATGATGCTTTAGAAAACTCCATAGTGGAAGATTTAGGTTATGGAAAATACAAAGACCTTGAAAGTGAATTGTCTATTTGTGATGAGCTTAAAGAGGCTGTTTTATCTCTTAACTCATTACAAGAAGTTCCACAAAAGTATAATGCGTATTATATTTCTTTCCCGCTCGCTAATGAGAAACTTTTACCGTCGATTGTGCAGGCACCTATTATTAAGTTGAAACCTCTTCCGGATCACCTTAAATACATATATTTAGGTGACAAGGAAGAGTTACCGGTGATCATTGCCAATAACCTTACCAAGGTGCAAGAGGAGAAACTTGTTCGAGTGCTAAGAGAGTACAAGTTTGCCATTGGGTGGACCATTTCCGATATCAAAGGAATCATTCCTTCTACATGTATGCACCGAATACTTCTTGAGGAGGGGAAAAAACCAACAAGAGAATCTCAACGTCGCTTGAACCTTCCAATGATGGAAGTAGTCAAGAAAGAAATCATGAAGTTGTTGGATGCCGAGGTTATCTATCCCATATCCGATAGCAAATGGGTGAGCCCGATTCAAGTCGTTCCAAAGAAGTCCGGAATCACGGTGGTGAAAAACGAAGATAATGACTTGGTTCCAACTAGAATCCAGACCGGTTGGATATTTTGCATTGACTACCGAAAGCTCAACTCTACCACCCGAAAGGACCATTTTCCTTTACCATTCATTGATCAAATACTTGAAAGGTTGGCTAGACACGCTTACTATTGCTTACTTGATGGTTTTTCAGGTTATAACCAGATTTTAATATCTCCGAAAGATCAATAAAAGACGACGTTTACTTGTCCTTTTGTCACTTTTGTGTATAGACGTATGCCATTTGGCTTGTGCAATGCACCAGCCAATTTTCAACGATGTATGGTAAGTATATTCTCAGATTATATGGAAAGCATCATAGAAGTGTTTATGGATGATTTGGTGATTCTTTTGACAAGTGCTTAGATAACCTTGCACTTATTCTTAAACGATGCGTAAAGACTAATCTTGTGCTTAATTGGGAAAAGTTCCACTTTATGGTGAATCATGGGATTGTGCTAGGCCATGTTGTATCCTATAAGGGGTTAGAAGTTGACAAGGCTAAGATAGATTTGATTTGAAACTTACAATACCCCACAACTGTGAGGGAGGTTCGCTCTTTTCTTGGTCATTCAAGTTTTTATAGGAGATTCATCAAGGATTTCTCCAAGATTGCAATGCCCATGTGTAGACTTTTGCAGAAAGATGTGGCCTTTGATTGTGACAAGGAATACAAGGAAGCTTTTGACACCTTGAAAGAGTTGTTAACTACCGAACTAATTATTAAACCACTCGACTGGAGCAACTCATTTGAGTTGATGTGCGATGCAAGTGAATATGCCGTTGGAGCCGTGTTAGGACAGAGAGATGGTAAAGTTCCATATGCCATTTATTATGCTTCTAGATCTATCAACGGAGAACAAATCAACTACTCCACTATTGAAAATAAGCTCTTGGCCATAAAGTTTGCATTAGAGAAGTTTAGATCTTATTTAGTGGGTACAAAGGTGGTTGTTTTCTCCGACCATGCTGCACTTCGACACTTGCTAACAAAGAAGGATACTAATCCAAGGCTCATAAGGTGGATACTCATTCTTCAAGAGTTCAACATGCAAATCAAGGAAAAGAAGGGTAGTGAGAATACCGTAGCAGATCATCTAAGCAGATTGGTCGTGTCCGAAAAAGCGATTCCTTTGCATGATAGCTTTCCGAATGAGCAACTCTTTGCGGTTGTGTCACAACTCCATGGTACGCTGATATTGTTAACTTCTTGGTGACAGGACAAGTACCTAGTTCCATGTCTACATTCCAAAAACACAAGCTCAAGAAGATTTCCACGAAATATATATGGGATGAACCTTATTTGTAGAAGCATTGCTCCGATCAAATGATCTGCAGGTGCGTACTCGAATCCGAGTTCCAATCAATTTTGAATTTTTGTCACTCATATGCTTGTGGTGTCCATTTCGGATCCAAGAGGACAACCCTCAAGTTTCTTTAAAGTTGTTTTATTGGCCTACATTGTTTAAGGATGCATATATATTTTCCAAGGCTTGTGATAGGTGTCAAAGGACATGCAACCTTGGTGCTAGAAACCAAATGCCGCAAACACCAATTCTCGCTGTTGAGATTTTTGATGTTTGGGGTATCGATTTTATGGGGCCTTTTGTGAATTCCAATGGGAAATTTTATATAATTCTTGCTGTAGATTATGTTTTTAAGTGGGTGGAAGATAAAGCCACTCCTACCAATGATTTTCATGTTGTTTGTGAGTTTGTGAAGGAACATATCTTTTTTAGATTTGGTACACCTCGAGTGGTGATTAATGATGGAGGTTTGCACTTCAAGAGATCCTTTCACGCTTTTATAAAGAAGTATAACATTTCGCATAAAGTTGGCACACCGTATCATCCAAAAACAAGCGGTCAAGCTGAAATTTCCAACCGGGAGATTAAGTCCATCCTAGAGAAGACGGTGAATGTTACAAGGAAGGATTGGAGTTATAGACTCAATGACGCTTTGTGGGAGTATAGGACAGCTTATAATACACCCATCGGTATGTCTCCTTTTAGGCTTGTCTATGGAAAACCTTGCCATCTTCCCGTCGAACTCGAACACAAAGCTTATTGGGATATCAAGGTATGTAATTTGGAATTAGATGCAGCTGGTAATATAAGAAACTTCAGCTCAATGAGTTAGAAGAGATACGAAATGATGCATATGAAAGTTCACGCATTTACAAAGAAAAGACCAAGGCTTTCCATGATAAAATGATTTCCCGAAAGAGTTTTGAAGTAGGGCAGAAAGTTCTTTTATTCCATTCTCGTCTTAAACTGTTTCCGTGTAAACTTAGGTCTAGATGGATTGGACCATTTGTTGTTACTAATGTGTTCTCTCATGGTACAGTTGAAATTATTAGTCCCAAAACAGGGATGGTTTCGAAGGTCAACGACCATCGTTTGAAACCATACTATGAGCAGTTTGTGACGGAGAATCAGGAAATGATCACATTGAGTGATCCAATCCCTCTAGAGGAGTAATTGGAGCTGAAAGTCGGGATGAAGACTTTAAACCAAGCGCTAAGTATGAGGCAACCCACCGGTTTTGTATCTTTATACTTATCTTTTTATTCTTTAAGCATTTTATTTTTATTTTCTCTTGTTTTTCCATATCATTTGCGGAATTTCCCACCTTGAACTTTACTTTGAATGACTAAATTTTACATTGAGGACAATGTAAAGTTTAAGTGTGGGGGAGCATTTATATGTTTGTATAGTTTGTTTTATGCCTTTAAAAAAAATCAGAAAAATAGAAAAATAGAAGAAAAAAATTGTGCTTTATGAACTCCGAAATCTAGAAACTTGTGCCTTTAGGATGAACTATCAATATAATTGGATGGAACCATTTTGATTGCAGGAGGTGAGGAACCAATTAACTAAAAGGATGGACATAGCTCATAAATTATAAATAAAATGATAGTTGTTAACATATCTCGGAATATCACCATATCACGTTCTATTTTTATTTTTTAATATTTATCTATTGTTATCTAAATGCTTTGGTGGGTCACTAAACTGTAGGAGCGGAATATCACAACAAATAATAACTTACGAAATTGTGGAGAGAAAATACATTTTGCGAGCAAATAATATTTTGCGAGCAAGAAGGACATTTTGCGAGCAAAGGAAGCCACGAAGGTTCGCAAGATAATCTTCAAATCCGAAATGGCGGGACAACACAACTGTCATCTATTGTAAAATCATATAAATAGCCATTTAGGCATGAGAAGTGAGAGAGACACATTTTGAGAGAGGGGATGATTTTAGGAGGAGAGAGAAAATTTTAGAGAGGAATTTATTTTTCTTTATCATCTTCTTCCCCAAAATTCTAGAGCTCCAAATATTCATTAATGGAGTCTCAATTGTAAAATCATGTAATCACATACAATCACTAGTGAAGCACCGTGGATGTAGATCACATTGATCGAACCACGTAAAAATCTTTGTGTATCTTTATAATTTTAGTACCTTAATTCTTAGTTTCATATCAAATTAATTAGGTTTAGGAATCATTTTAATGGATTCTATTGAGGGTGTAGTTGTAGGATATTCTGCAACTACATAATTGGCGCTAGAAACAGGGACCTAATCTTGTTGGTTCAAGAAAGTTAGAAAAATTGGTTATTGATGGTGATGAATTGTACTGGATTTATGAGTTTTGAAGACATAAATGGAAGTTCTTTTATTGGCATCTTCAAACAACAAACACATTAGTAGTAGTTCAGGAAGAGAAATGTGGATATGGAGAAATTGTCAAGCAAAATGAAATTTACACATGCTACGTCAACAATCGCTTCCAAAAACAAAAATTTTGCAAAAGTTTTGCGTCACTGACGAAGAAATATCATTCCTACGAAGAAACGGGATAAATGTCATCGTGGGTTCGAATCTTACGAACGGAGAAGAAGAAGAAATTCAGTAGGACGGGGTGAAGTTCAGTAGTTCACTTTGCACAAGACAATTTGAGTTACATAAACTGTCCAGGGAAGATATACGTAAGCAAATAGCTGAGAACTCTTTATGCGAAGAAGTATGTTTTCTCTGTCAAATGAAAAGGAACGAATATATGAAGAAGAATTTAGTTCATGATTGCTTTCATGCGAAGAAATAATTTGATAGACATATAATTTCACACCAAATGGCTAAGAAGTGGATGCTGCATGATGAGAGGAACAAAGGATGGTGAAATCCAAGAAGACTACAAACTCATGAAGTGGACTCAGAAAATAGATAAGAAAGGGAGATGGCAAACTTCTGCGAAGATGAAAGACCAACTCTACTAGATTTCTATAGGCGAAGATAAATGTGTGCGTTATTTCGCATGATATAGGAAGTAAAGATGCAGTGGACGTTGTCAGTTTCTTCGTTACCAACTAATACGAAGATAAAATAATTTATTAGCAAGACATTTGCAGTACAGCGAAGTAGAACAATGATAGATGGAAAGAAGTCGGATTCACGAGCCATAAATGTGAGCCAACCATCCTAATAGTTTAGGCAAAGCCAGCTAAAATCCTAAAGCAACGAGCTAAGAATAAAAATGCAGTATTCCATCGAATACCAACTAACGAAGACAAGACAACAAACTCGTGTTAATCAGAGTATAGCACCGGTAACAAAGTCTGGTGAAGGCTCATCAGATAATTATTAAACAACTAATAAAGAATGAAGAAAGACTTCTTTCCATTTTCCTACCTACGGATGCAGAAAGACATCTGAGAGTTTGTAAAATATTTGCGAAGGTAATAATTCCTGCGAAGTTAATAGTTTCTGCGAAGAAGAAAAACCAGCAAAGGAGGGAAATCAAAACGTATATGCATCAGTTCAACATCATACTTCTACTAAGAAACTAAGAATTCCAGGCACGTATTTGTTCAACATTGTTAAGGGAAGCGCGTGAATTCTTGTAAAGTTTCACCACCTATACGAATGAGCTGTTGGTGAAGGTTGCTGCGATTGTTCGTAAAAATAAGGTTGAAATAAGGTTGTTAGTGAGCTTTGCGAAATTTCTTATACGATTGTTCGTAAAAATTGACGGAAAGATGGAAAAATGGTTGTTGAGAACAGAATATTGACGTCCTTCACGGGAAGTCTTCTTCCCAAGTGCCTGCATAAAAAAAAAAAAAAAAAAAAAAGAATACATGATACCTCAGGTTCAATTTGAAAGAGTTACTTACTCGAGAAGTTCAGGAAATTCGTGATACCCAAGCACTTCCTCAAGAGGTATTCAACCATAGAAGACAAATGAAGTTTACAATGGTGTTCACACAAACCCTATTGCGAGAAGAAATCTAAACGTACACCAGACACTACTCATGAAATAATGGTTCGCAGTAAAGAACTTTCCAAGAACTATGAACTCAGAGAACTCAGTAGTGGTTCGAAAAGTTTAATGAAGAAGTTTACTCGTGAAGTTTACAAGATAACTCAGAAATCACACTGCCCGGCGTGAGAACAATGTTACATTTCAATAGAAAATAGGGGGTTATGGAAAAACAAAAGTTCTGTGAAATTTATCTTCTCAACAAAAAAAAGGATTTAAAATTCAAGCAAAGCTTTATTAACAATCAAATCTAGAAGGAGACGTACGATGAAGATGGGAGACAGTCATATTTCACTCGCAAAGAAAAAAGAAATAAAGAGGGAAATTCGTAAACATTTACTTCGTGGAATTTTACTTTAAGCTTGCATCAACATAACCTACTTCGGGAAGAAGAAAACTACTTCGTGAACAGCAAGCAATCCAACAGAAGTATGAGTTTCATGGCGGGTCAAAAATTTAATTCTCATTCTTTCTCATTTTGCAAGAAACCAATTTACTTCGCAAGAGAAAACAACAAGCTGTAAAAAGGTAAGTAACATTTCCTTGAATACTTTATTTACGGAAGACAAAAGATTTTTGATTTTATTTACTAAAACCGATATACTCGAAAAATTTCTACAATTTTTAAGATTTCAAAACATTTCAAAGATTATTTTTTTTAGATTGGTGAAAAGTGATACGATTGCAAGATTCAAAAATGAGTTTATCGCAAAAATTTAACGATCTCAAAATTTTCAAAGACTTCAAAATTACAAAAAATAGAGAAAATTAAATTCCTATATTTCTATAGAACAATTTTGATTAATACTTCTCATACTTTTCATACTTCTTATACTAAACATTTCATGAAAACATTCAAAATTTTATGTACATGAAAAATTTACGATGAATTTTTAAAAGGCGAAAAAATACCGCCATTTACGATTAACTTGCGAATAAAAGGCCGCAATCTGTGATCAGCCTCCAAAAAAGAAAGAGAGCCGCAGAAAATTTTATACAGGCAAACCTTTGTGGCGTACACCCTAGTTCGCGAAGCTATATTTCGTAAGAGGCAAAGTCCTAAAGTACGTCATCTAAGGGGGTACCTATAAATGTGGCTAAGGGTAACCGGAACACCACCAAGGACCCTTAGTACATGGTAAAATTTTTGGGGTACAACCCAATAATGGGGTACCTATCCGGGTTAGACACCTTGGATTCTCACCTAATCTAGCGACATTACGCAATATAAAATGCGGTGTAAGAGGATTTAGGTTGGGCGACTAAGGCATACTGTCTTTCCCAAGAAGTGCAGAAAACGATCAAGGCGCCGAGGTACACGGTTGAGTCAAGAGTGCAGGGTGAGGTTGAACCACATCTGCCATTTTTGACAAGTCTTGGCAAATGATGCACTTGGCCCAAAGATACCCCATAGGGTGCAACCTCGTAACTATAAGCCCTATAGGAAAAAAGGATAAGAGGTTGCGATCAAAAGCTGGTTGTTGGCAGAACCGGATGGGAAGAGCTAACCTTGTATGGTCGATGTACGCTTCCTTGAAGGGGAAATCAGGGGGAAGATAAAGGGCATCACCCTCCATTAGGGAGCTGATACGTGCTATAAGACGCAAATGTCACGAGGCTTCTTGTTTGCGAAAACATAAAGGCTTGTCATATTTGTGCAACAAATGAAGCTCTGCGAGCCTTCTAAAAAAAAAAAAAAAAAAAAAAGAAGAAGAAAGAAAGAAAAGAATAAAGAACTCGCAGAACATAATAAAGAAGTTAAGATGAGATCAATGGGTCACTAAATGAAAGTGTAGAGACGTCCTGCGATTTCATCGTAAGACGGCAATGTCATGGGGCTTTATGTTCGCAAGAATATTTAGGCCTGTCATATTGTCGCAACAATTCCTGAAGAGGCTAAAATAGTATTCAAAGAAGTTAAGATGAGATCAATGGGTTTTTGCATGAAAGTGTAAGAACGTCCTGCGATTTCATCGCAAGACGATAATGTCACGAGGTTGTATGTTCGCAAGAATGTTCAGACTTGTCATATTATCGCAAATACAAAAGTTTACTACAAAAGAGGTGGCAAAATAAGACCTTTACTTAGGAAGGCATGATAAGACCACAGCAACTAATGAAATTCATTACAATCATTGAAGAAATTATACAAGAATATACATCATGAAGTTTTGAAGAGAAGACAACTTCGTCAAGATCATTGAAGAATTTTGAAGAGAATATATATCAAAGAAGACAATTCCATCAAGATCATTGAAGAATTTTGAAGACAATATATATCAAAGAAGACAATTCCATCAATATCATTGAAGAATTTTTACAAGAATATATATCATGAAGTCATAGCAAAAGAGGCGATTTTATTCGCGATCAAAGACGAATTTATAAGAAAATACACAAATAAACTTACGAAGATAATTATATGAATAGATGCAATTCAAAGATATATCAATTTTACCGCAGCAAAATGAGCTAAGTAACACAAACATTAGCTATACATTATAATAGATAAGTATTCACATCATACAAACATCATACTTGCATCATACAAGCATCATATTTGCATCATACAAGCATCATACTCGCATCATTCAAGCATCATATTTGCATCATAAATATATTGCATAAACATTTCATGGCATAAGAATCGCATACGCATTTCATAACATAATCATTACATAAATATTATATTCGCACAAGTATTGTACAAAATTTTACAGGAAAATACCACGAAACTTCGCAGAAAAGTTCATAATTCGCAGGACTATTCATAGTTCGCAACACTATGTTCGTAACACTATATTCGCAACAGTACATTCGCAACAGTATGTTCGCAATAGTACATTCGCAACAGTATGATTCGCAACAGTATGTTCGCAGCACTATTCACAACACTATTCAAAAGTTCAGAAATGCGCAGAAAAACTCAGGAATTCGTAGAAATATTCAGAAGATAACAGGGTTACCACTTGAGGCAGAGGCAACATAACAATAGAGATGCAATTTAATTATTCAACATTTTCTCAAGAATTCTCCTTCATAGATAAAGAACAGAGGCAACTATGGATACCCAAGAAAATATTTGATGTTCTTTATCTTCTCAACAAGAATCCTCACCAAAAGTGGAATAATAATTTCACATGAATAGAGGCAATATTTATCACTCTCATCAAGGATATTTTATACTTCTTATATAATTCGAGGATTAAATACTTCTTATACTTCTTAAGGATATTTCATACTTCATATATAATTCGAGGATTAAATACTTCTTATACTTCTTAAGGATACTTCATACTTCTTATATATTTAGAGGATTAAGTACTTCTTATACTTCTTCAAGGATATTTTATATTTCTTATACTTCATACTTCGCAAGATGATACTTCTAATTACTTCTTAAAGCTTCAGAACTTCGCAAAAGAATAGAGGCAAGTATATACTTTTTGAGTTTGATATTCTTTAGCTCGTTCCTTCATCAACAAAGATCAAAGACTACTCCAACAACCACAGCAAGTGATTTTTTCTTAAAGATCGCTCTTCAAGCAATATTCAAGAAAAAAGAGGCAAGATGTAGGAGCGGAATATCACAGCAAATAATAACTTACGAAATTGTGGAGAGAAAATACATTTTGCGAGCAAAGAATATTTTGCGAGCAAGAAGGACATTTTGCGAGCAAAGGAAGCCACGAAGTTTCGCAAGATAATCTTCAAATCCGAAATGGCGGGACAACACAACTGTCATCTATTGTAAAATCATATAAATAGCCATTTAGGCATGAGAAGTGAGAGAGACACATTTTGAGAGAGGGGATGATTTTAGGAGGAGAGAGAAAATTTTAGAGAGGAATTTATTTTTCTTTATCATCTTCTTCCCCAAAATTCTAGAGCTCCAAATATTCATTAATGGAGTCTCAATTGTAAAATCATGTAATCACATACAATCACTAGTGAAGCACCATGGATGTAGATCACATTGATCGAACCACGTAAAAATCTTTGTGTCTCTTTATAATTTTAGTACCTTAATTCTTAGTTTCATATCAAATTAATTAGGTTTAGGAATCATTTTAATGGATTCCATTGAGGGTGTAGTTGTAGGATATTCTGCAACTACATAAACATCGACTTGTTATTACTACTAGGATGAAATAGAGTGTTTGACTTACTAAAAAAAAAAAAAAGACCGACCAATTAGACCAATCGGAATAAAAATGACACTTGGATAGCAATATGTGTGTGTTCTCCCTGTCTCCGTCGCCTAAACAAGCGTGGAATGCAGGATCCAAGGGAACTATCATGTAATCTGCTGACAAAAAGCATGCGCTTGGATCCAAAAAGATCTAATCATGTTGTCTAAAAAAAAAAATATTATGATTGTTGAATAAAGTCGACTCCTGGTTCCCTTGTATATGCCGGTTGAGTTGATGTAGAATTAAGATTGTTGAACACTGGTTCACTTGTATATGCCAGTGTGTTGAAACTAGAATTCAAACCAGTAGCTTAATCCAATAGGATGCATAGGTTCATCTTGGCGGTGACCTTCTGACTGATATATGGGAAACACCGTTCACTTAGTCAACATTCGCAAACATCTACTTCTATATCCATATTCTTAATCTATTCATGTGTGATTGTGGTTAGTCAGTTTCCTAGTATTGTAGTTTGTTCGACTTTCTGATTAGAGCTTTAATTACTTATATATGAATTATATTTGAATCAAGGTACCTCCTCCTGTAATCATTTTGGATTCGTTCATAGACTCTTCACAGGTAGTTGGAATTTGGAGTTGAAAACATAGGTTTTGTAGGTAGACCTCTTGTAAACCTTCATGAGACTATAACTCATCCACTAGGGACACCTAGTGGTTCAAAGGCTTGTTATACGTGCTAAGTGTGACTATAGCCTCGACGACACGGAGTTGTATGTATGTTTTAGAATTATTTTGTTTGATTTTCTCGAGGACTAGCAAAGTCTAAGTGTGGGGGAATTTGATAGGTGTCTAAAACACCTTGATATTTATCTATCGTTTATGCTTTCTTTGTTAAGTTTTCTTGTAAATTATGTATCTTATGTTTGCTTTTGAATATTTAGGTACTTTGGAGTCTTTTGGAACAAAAGAAGAAGAAATGTCGCTTAAAAGGCACAAATGTGCAAATGTTGTGGAGGCGAAATTATTTCTCACTATTTGCTTCTATTTATTGATTTTCTATATGAAAAGCATGTCGACTTTAGTGATGCAATTTTTGTATGAAAATCATGACAGCTTTAGTGATGAAGAGACATTGAAGAGAAGAAGTGAATCTGAGAAGTAAGAGGCGGATGCTGTTGGCGGAAGAACTTGAAAGAAAGCGTCCATTTGGAGCACGAAAGGCGAAAGCGTCATTTCAATATGCAAGCACAGCTGGGAGAAAAGTGGAGGATAAAGGATTATCACTGTTGGTGGCTTGAATCTGATTGATGGGTGCCTACACTCTGAGGTTCTCAGAGCTGGGGTGGTTAAATCCAACCTCATTTACTTATTCCTACAGAAGACCTAAAATTCAGAGAAGCAATAATTATTTCTTATCATTAGCCTGTCTATCCTACTCCACCTGAATTCGATAGCAAAGTCTCCATCAGTTCATAGAAATAGAGACGCTGTAATGGTGAGATCGAGAGATTAAGAGATGTAATTGGTGGTAGTGAAACAGGATGCTCCTTCTGGTGGAAGATAGACGTGTTTAATGGCTGAGATGAAAATGGGGTTTGACTAAATTCTTAGATCTGACAAAGGATGGTGATGAGATGGAGAAGTATGAAGAATTTGCTGTTCAGATAAGTTGACATGATGGAGGTTTGTGTTGAATTTACTTTTAATAGCAATTGAATAAAGAAATTGAGATAAATTTGATGATTAGGGTTTCTGGGTTTGAAGTTTAGATATTTGAATCGAGAAGAAATTGGGGTTTGTACGTGTGGACTGTGCTTAAATCAAAGATGAGTTCGACTTACATTTGGGTTATGAGTCTGTTCAAACAATATTGAGAAGATAATAAGCTGAACTGGTGGCAAGGTGAAAGTGGGGTTGTCTTTGACTGAGTTTTAGCACTGAGAAGAGAAGAACATCATTGTTGATAGCCAAAGAAGAAGGAACTGATGATGTTGTTGGTGGTTTGTAGGAGATGCAGGTTCTCAGTAGATGAATGTTAGGTTACAGGCATGAACTGAGATAGGTAGCTTGGATTTGATGGCTGAGAAGTTAAATCACAGTTGATGATTTGAGCTCGAGTTGGAAGAATGATAGTTGATTCTGGTGTAATTGAAGCTGCTACTGTGAATGATGGAAAGATAGGAAGGAGAGCTAGGACAGGAAAGTGCAATTGCAGGCTAGAATTACAAGGTTTGATGAGCTGTGAGATTGCAGTTCAAATGGTGACAAGTGCACTCTGCAAAGAAGATGTTGATATGAAGCTGCAAGAGATAATGCAGTGATGCATCTGTTGAGTTACAAGTTATGCAAGAGCTGGTGGAAACAACAGGGAAGTTGCAGGTGTTATGAATCTGCATTTGAAGTGATAAATGGGATAATGGTTGTTTTGGTTGAATGCAGGTGCCAGTGTTACTATTTCTGGTGAAAGAAATGATTGCAGCTGGTTAGGGAATGAAGCATCTCAGATGGAGTTGGTGGATGGTTGATATCTGGGGATGATAAAGCTGTAGAATGGAAGTCGCAGCTATGTTGCAGTGAATAGGTGGAATTGGAGATGTACATGGGAAATGGTAATGCACAGGAACTGTGAGACGAGGCATTGCAGATTTATAAGTGATGGCATAGAATGATTTTACTGGAAGGAGGGACGTGATGAATCCATTATTGATAATTGAGCCTGGTAGTAATAATGATGCTACTGAGATTGATTAAGAAGGATTTGTTGGTACTGTGGTTGAGCTTGAACTAACCGAGTGGCGCATATTTTTTGCTGCCATGTGTAATACAGGGAAGAAATGGGTTTGCAGAGCAGTTCAGGCAAGGGTTGGAGTGTTATGAAGTTAGGTCTGTCTGATGTAGCCAAGACATCCAATACAAGGGATCTGTTACCGTTGCTGCCAAGGGTCAATGGTCATTTTTGGCAGTAGCTGGGAGGTTATGGAGGAATGCTGGTTGATGGCAGTTTAGACTACAGGTAGTTGGGGTGTAGTTCAAAGTGTCTCAGGTGATACTGCAATGGAATTCTGATGATGATGCTGCAATGATGAGCTACATAATGGTTGCAGCTTGCAGGATGAAGCAGGGCCATCATGGCTGGCAGTGAAGCGCAATGAAGGTGCAGTACTATGACCCTGACTCATATCTGACAACACTGAGTTGACTCGCTCACATGGACTCGGTGATTGACTGAGTTGACTGACCGGCGTCAGGTGATTTTCCCGGCCAAGTTCCGTCAACTTTTATGGACTTCCGGCGACAACTTTTGGGGCGTATTTTTACATGGGTTTTCTCACACATGGGCTTGGTGGACTTCTACCTATTGGAGCTTTGAAAAAAACCTAATTTTGGAACAAGGGGAGCTATAAAAGAAAAGTCTTCTACAACTTTATTATCACGTATTCTTCTTGGAGTTTTGGAGAGAGCCGCAGCTAGGGTTTGCTTTCGTTTTATATTTTCATCTTCTTTACTTTATTTCCATTATTATTTGATGATGAACTCCATACTTATGAGTAGATAAAACTCTTTTTGATTAACGGAGATTTCGAAGCCCGAAGTATGAATCTACAATTGATATGAAATAACTTGTTCTCTCACAATTATTTATGTTATTGTTTGATTTCTACTATGCTAATATTTTTTATGGATTATTTGTTAATGGTTTAAGTTCGAAATTGAATCATTAGTTCTTAATTCTATTGCTAGTTTAAATTTTCTTCGACCCGTAATTGTCTAGGAATATAAACACAAGTAGAAATATATAGGTACTAATGATGGGACTTTGTTAAGTACCCATATGTAGAAATTGACACTAGTAGGTGATTCATGCTTTTGAGTTCATCACTAGGAGCAACCTTATCTCACAAAACTTAGAGCACTTGTTTAAGTCACACCTAGTAAGCGTACCTCTAGGAAACTTGACAAGTAGAAATCGGTAGTCGAGCGCTTCCGTATCCGGTGTGCTTAGGAGATAATAACGGGATAGTTGAGAGCACTAATTATCCTAGGGTTGTTAGTAACAAGATAATGTGATGAATGTATCTATTTATCAATTTTGTTTGTATTCTGTGGACTAGAATGAACCTTTAATCAATTACATCTCATATTTGAATACAGTTTACAATTTTCAGAATTTCCACAACAAAATCATCTTTTCTAAGAGTAATTTCATAACAACTTTTGCTTAATACACCTCCCTTGGGACGACCCTGCTTACATTATACTACTTGCTAGTGTAAAGATAAGTAGAGAAATATTATTTGCGAGTTGACACCTCATCATAAATCCGGGCCATATGGCGGTTCACTGTAGAAACCGTAAGGACCTTAAAAAGAAAAATAATACTAATTTGGTTGAAAACAACAAAGATGAATTTTCTGGCATGGTGTTTGAAGTAAATTTGGTAACAAATGTGAGAGACTGGTGGGTAGACTCTGGGGATACCAAACATGTCCGTGGAAACAGAGATAAGTTCACCTCCTACAATAAGGTAGGGGAAGGATAAAAACTCTATATGGGTAACTCATCTGCAGCTGCGGTTGTAGGAAAAGGCAAGGTTGGGATCAAGCTCACTTCTAGAAAGACTCTCACTTTGAATGAAGTTCTTCATGTTTCGGACATCCGCAAAAATCTTATTTCTTGTGGTGTGTTAGATGATAAGGGTTTTAAAATTGTAATAGAATCTGGGAAATGTGTTGTAAGGATTATGTGGGGCATGGTTATAAGACTGAGGGTCTGTATAAGATTAATGTAAACTTTGCTGTAATGAATGAGAATGATTCTTCTGCTTATATTTGTGTGTCTTTGGATGTTTGGCATGGTAGACTTGGACATGTAAATTATAAGTCAATGCATAAACTAGCTAATATAGGCTGCATACCTAAATTCAGTTTGGAAAAGGAACACAAATGTGAAATTTGCGTAGAATAAAGTATGCTAGAAAACCTTTTAGAAGACATTCCTCTCTGGCATAGGCCTATGTCAGCTATATCTATAAATTGTGATCATCAAGCTGCTATAGCTAATGCTAAAAACATCTACTATAATGGGAAGTCTATACATAATAAAACAAGACACGATACCCTGAAAAAATTAATCTCAAAAGGCGTTATTTCCATTGAGTGGGTAAAGTCCAAGGAGAATATCGTGGACCCTTTCAAGAAAGGTTTGTCCAATGAGATAGTTAATAATGCATCGAGGGGGATTAGGCTCATTAAATAAACTTTCCATGAAGGATAATCAACCTTGCTGACTGGAGATCCCAAGATCAAGGTTTTGAATGAGACAACTAATTTGTGGCGGTTCAAGGTAAACATTATCATAGAATTTCATTCTCTGCCCTTTCCCTATGGTATAGACGTGATAGTGTGACTGCATGTAAAGGATGACTTTTAACTAAGTTTTAATGAGTTCTCTAGTTTCAATTTAAGATTAAAGTGGGGTGTAGCATTAAACACTCTTGATGGAACTCGCCTATCTGAATGTGGAAGTGGGTCGCTTCCTATAAGAATAGAGCTTATTCTCTAGAGCATTCTGAGAAACGGGATTTGTCAAGGGACAAAAAGGACACAATGGCACGAACTTGACAGCACCTAGAGAGATATCACGTGTGGTTATTATCGCGAATTACACCAAACAATGCAGTTCAAGACATCGCGTTACCTTTCCATCAAGTAGTTCCGGTAAATTCTCACTAAGAAAAAGTTTAAGACCTCATGGACACCTCTTGCCTAAGTGGTATTTCTCGCTTTCCGTTTTCTGATTTTTATCAGTATTTCATTCATGTGGGGGATTATTGGATAAAATGAGTTTTATTTTTTGTTTTATAGTCTTGGTGGGAATGGAACTTAGGACCTTTGGGTCACTAAGAGGTCTCACTCATTTTCTTATGAGTGAATGAAATAGAACCTTTAGTCCCACATTGGGTATGACTAAAAAGGAGTTCCACTATATAGCTAATCCTTTATGGATAGTTAGTAAAACAATGTGGGTGGAACGAGTGGGCCAAAATATTTTTGCTTTCACCTAGTCTTAGGGCTCGGGCTCGTGCCTGCGCCATGGACATGGATCAACCAAGATTTATCACTTTGACAAAAAAAAATTAAATTATTTCCTTAAATATTTTAAAATCAAAATAAATTTTTTCATAATGTTGTGCATGTTATAGGGGCGTCCGCCCCATGCAACATTATTTTGTTACCAAGTTTAAATTATGATGACGTATTTCGACATTGATTTCTTTCCAAAAATCAAAATATACTAGCATAAATTTGAGTTAATGCCTTAGCTTTTTTCTGTCCGTTTTGTTCCTTATTTCCTTGCATGGCGCAAGTAATTGATTCTCCATCAATTGCATTTATGGCACCTCTCCCTTTTCTGCTATAAAAGAGACCCGAATTCCTCATTTCAATTTGTGTCCAGAAGAGCTACTATCCTCTTCTTTCCGTCTCTTTCCCTCTGTGTGGTATTTTCATTTCTTTGTGCCATTGTTGTTGAGTTCGTAAGAGTGGGAAAGTACTGTAGTGATAACAGTGCTTGCAACGGGCAGTTTTATCCTGGATACGACTTGACCACGGGGTATAGGCATCAATCATTCTTGAGGCGTACCAGTCAACTATCGTGTTAAGGACATCGTGTTGAACACGTTACTCTGTCCTCTGTTTGATGTCCATTTGAGTGTTTATTTACCTTTCAGAAAACGGAAGGTCTGACCGTGGTGGTGAGTACAGAGTTCCGATAGTATATTTCTGTGTAGAACATGGCATAATACACTAGGTTATCCCTCCTTATTCACCTCAGTCCAATGGTGTAGCTGAATGTAAGAACCGTACCCTTAAGGAGATGATGAATGTCATGTTAATTAGTTCATGATTACCTTTCAACTTGTGGGGGGAAGCTGTCCTCTCAACATGCTATATCCTGAATAGAGTACCATTTAAAGGATCATATAAAACTCCATATGAATTGTGTAAAGGTAGACAACCTTCTTTAGTATACTTCAAAGTGTGGTGGTGTTTGGCTAAGGTTGCCATCCCTAAACCTAAAACAACCAAGATAAGACCCAAAACTGTTGATTGTATCTTCATTGGGTATCCTGAGCATACTACTGCATATAGATTTATGGTTGTGAGTTCTGAAATTTCTGAAATTGGTGTGAATACTATTATGGAGTCTAGGGATGCTGTGTTTTTTTAAAATGTTTTTCCTTTAAAATCTGACTCTCGTAAGAGAGGTATTGATCCTCTAAATGTCCCTTCAACTA
Source organism: Papaver bracteatum (assembly GCA_023529315.1). Classification (NCBI taxonomy): domain Eukaryota; kingdom Viridiplantae; phylum Streptophyta; class Magnoliopsida; order Ranunculales; family Papaveraceae; genus Papaver; species Papaver bracteatum. The sequence continues at coordinate 337,078 of JAJJWX010002210.1, read as the reverse complement.
GTCAGACTTTACCTTCAGAGCAAGACGAAGTATAAATTGAGCCTAAATGAAGTAAAAGAGCTAGAACCAAAACCTCCTTCGGAGATGACTTCGTAACACTAGCCGAGACTGATCCTCAGATTTATAGAGAATCCATGACTTCTTCTGAAGCTCCATGGTGGAAAGAGTCTGCTATTAGTGAAATTGAATCCATCAAAGAGAATGATACGTATGAGATAATAGATTTACCTCCAGGGTGTAAGGCCATAGGATGTAAATGGATCTTAAATAGGAAACGTAAGATGGAACTGTTCAAACTTACAAGGCTAGGTTAGTGAAAAAGCGGGGGTATAACAACCTCACCCAATATTTCGATTAGCAATCTGTATGGACAACTCCGAGTTGTTTTTCTAGAGAATCAACTAGACTCAATTAATAGAAAATACTCAAGGAGTTATTATCGCAATATCTCGATTTAATTTACTCAAGCAAATATGATTCGCGAGTCTAATCAAAGAGATATAACTTGGATGGTACCAAATACCAATATCCAAGTGTCAATTGATTTAAATCAACAACGAATAGGTCGGATATTCTAATCGATTGAACAACGCACAACCTGTATTATTTCAATTATATAACAAAATATAACGTGGAAAATAAATAACACAGACACCAGAATTTTGTTAACGAGGAAACCGCAAATGCAGAAAAACCCCGGGACCTAGTCCAAATTAAACTTACACTGTATTAAGCCGCTACAAAAACTAGCCTACTCCAAATTAATTTCGGTATGGACTGTAGTTGAACCCCAACCAATCTCACACTGATCCAGGTACAGTTATGCTCCTACACATCTGATCCCAGTAGAATATTGCGCACTTGATTCCCTTAGCTGATCTCACCCACAACCAAGAGTTGCTACGACCCAAAGTCGAAGACTTTAGCAAACAAATCAGTCTCACACAGAAAAGTCTACAAGATAGATAAATTCGTCTCCCACGAATAAACCTATGAGTTTTGTTCCGTCTTTTGATAAATCAAGGTGAACATGAACCAATCAATAAAATAAAACTTATATTCACGAAGAACAACTCAGTTTTATCAATCACCTCACAATAGTCTTAATCGACGCAGCGAAAAAAGATATTGTGGAATCACAAATGATGAGACGAAGATGCTTGTGATTAGTTTTATATCTTTCCTATCGGAGATATAAATCTGTTGATGGTGGATTTTAGACAATGGGTAAAATCATAAAACCCCATGACCTAGTGTTACCAGTAACACATTAACTAAGAACATTTAATTCAGGTGTCAATAATTAATGGGGGTATTTTTTCAAAATACCATATTAGGGTTTTTGACACAGAACCCTAATTCTAAAACTAAGCCGCATACTGCGCACCATGGCAACGATGCCAAAACCAAGCCGCATACAGCGCACCACGGCTACGATTCCAAAACCAAGCCGCATACTGCGCACCATGGCAACGACGCCAATACCAAGCCGCATACTGCGCACCACGGCTACGGCGCCAAAACCAAGCCGCATACTACGCACCAAGGCTACAACGCTAAAACCAAGCCGCATACTGTGCACCATGGCAACGATGCCAAAACCAAGCCGCATACTTTGTACCATGGCATGACGACAAAACCAAACTGCATACTGCAACCATGCCAAACTAAGTCTCTATGCCATTGACACATGCCAAAGTAGCGCCCTAGGCTTGCAAAACGTGCAACCTATGCCAACATGGCCGTGCGTGCCATTGGCACATGCCAACACGCACCACTAGCCAATTTCTATTTTCAAGCCGCTATGCCAAGCTAGCGCCCACAACTTGGCCAAAATAGCCGTGCGTGCCATTGGCACATGCAAACACGCACCGCTAGCCTATTCTTATGTTCAAACCGCTATGCCCAGCTAGCGCCCAAAACTTGGCCCAAATGGCTGTGCGTGCCATTAGCACATGCCAACAAGCACCGCTATCCAATTCCTATTTTCAAACCGCTATGCCCAGCTAGCGCCCACAACTTGGCCCAATATCCGTGTGTGCCATTGGCACATGCCAAACGCACCGCTAGCCACTTTCTCTTCCTCAGTTTCACTTACGGGATGTTTTCACACCTTAAGCCGCCACAAAACCTAAATACTCACTCGTTCGAGTATAGGAAATTCTTTTCCCGTCAGATGGACAGGCTGACCGTGAAAATCCGAGTTCGTATGAAAATTCTGCAATGGTTTCAAAACCCTAAACCGCCGAGCGCTTCCTTACAGCTTGGCCACGCGTGCCATCCGCACATGCCAAAATGCTCACTAGCCACTTTTTCTACCAAGCCGCTATGCTATTGGCACATGCCAAAAAGTAGCGCCCGCAACTTGGCCAAAGTGGCCGTGCGTGCCGTTGGCACATGCCAACACGCAACCATTACCCAATTCCCATTCCAAAGCCGCTATACCATTGTAGAGCCTGCGACTTGGCCAAAGTGGCATGTGTGCCATTGGCACATGCCCATGCGCAATCACTAGACACTTTTATTCCCAACCTGCTAGCTAATTTCCAAGGCATTCCGCACATGCCGTTGGCACATGCCACATGCTCCACTAGCGACTTTGGCATTGCCATTCGCACTCAAAGTGCAACTCGCGGCCAAGGCATTCTGCACATTCCACATGCTCCTCCAAACGACTTTGGCATTTCCATCCGCACTCAAAGTACAACTCGCGTCCAAGGAATTACGCACATGCCAAATGCTCCACCAAGCGACTTTGGCATTGCCATCCGCACTCAAGGTACAACTCGCGGCCAAGGAATTCCGCACATGCCAAATGCTCCACCAAACGACTTTGGCATTGCCATCCGCACTCAAAGTATAACTCGCGGTCGATACATCCCGCACATGCCGCAACGCTTCACTAGCAACTTTGGCATTGCCACTTGCGCCGAACTGTCGAGACATCAGCACAAACTGGGGGATGCTTTCTTGGGGTTTTGGTTTGGCGGTCACAGCGTGCAGCGTACACTACGCTCGCAATAAAGCAAGGCATGCAAGGAATGAATACGGTCAATTAAATAAGGAAATTTATGGTGAAAACGTTTTTCACCATAAAGCCAACGGTTTCCACCTCCTCTATTTTAATTGACACATTTACTCAATTCCTTATTGAGGCCAGGGTACGTTCAATCTCACTTGTATAAATAGGTTTCACCTATTATGCCAAAACACATAAGTCTTGGTCAGGGAAAATACAACACTATCAGATAGTAACTTTGAAAGCTCTCTCAAAAGCTTCCATCACTATCAAGCTTCCGCAAGCTTCTACATTTCTGATACAAGTCGAGATACTACCTAGACATAACTCTCTGGTCTCATCACCCTTCTTCGATATCCTCCCCAAATCAACCCTTCTCCTCCACTTTGTGACCAAAGCAAATCTGGAACGGCCATCTTCTTGGTTTAGGCCATAGTTGTACAAATTGATATCTTGAATCAAAAGTGCTCACATGCAGCACATTTGTTTAAGGGTTTAAACCAGTCTCTCCATCATCGAATTTACCAAATTCGGCAGAGGCGATTTTCTCCCATAAACAACTGGCGACCACAGTAGGAGTTTCAATCTCTCGGTTACAATATCTACTTCTAGAAATTGATCTCTCGTCTCGATACAAGCACCAATAATAGAAGCAAATCAGTTTGGAGATCTGCGACTCAGCTACCATATAACCCAGTTACCAGCCGTAAAAACTATACGGGAAACTGGGGACTCCGATTTGGGGACTGGCTGGCGGCTTTTTCAGCAAAACTGTTACCAGCAACTGGGGACTTACTGGAAAAGTCATCGGCAAAACCACTTCTTATACGAAGATAGGCATATTTGCGAAGAAAGATCCATACAGCAAGTAAGTCTAGCCCGGGCAAGATATCTGATCTGTTTTTAGGTTCTCAGTAAAACCATCATACCATTATTTTTTGTGTTATTGCTAGCACACACTTTCATAAAAACAATATTCCCTTCGCAAGGCATAATCAAAGTTATATATTAAAACCATTCATACCAGAAAATATTCCAACATCTCAAAAAACATCAACCAACTACCAAATACAGTCAGACTCCGAAATCAAGCACCCAAAGTGTTCCTCGAAATAAACAAATTGGAATCTAAAGGAGAAACATTCAAGGGATGTTTTCCAGCAGCGGTTTACTATTCTTAGCAAGATGGTCCTTCGCATATTCAATAGCCGCTCTTTTCATAGCTAACACCTTGGAAAACTCCTCAGCTTCCGCTTCTTGCCGTGTGATCTCCTCCGCAGAAAGGATTTCGACTACTGTATCCTCAAATTTCCGAATCTCAGCAAGATTTTCGACGAACCATTAAGCATTGAATTCCTTCTCCACTCACACATCGCGGCGATGTTTCCAATTAGCAATGACGTCTTCCGAAACGGTGTAGCCAGTCACCCCGCACATGTCCTCAATATAAGATAAAGCTTATTCCACAGGTTTAACCAACGCAATATGACTAGTGACCTTCCTGGTCATAGCCATGTGTCCATGCTTTTCCAGATTTTGGTATATAATACCTCATATTTGGCCAGCACACTGAAACCGCCAACCAACACGTGACCTGGGTAAGGAACCAAGTACGGAGGATCGAAAATGGCGCCTGCAACAAGATCCGCAATCTGCGAAGGGTTCCCTTCCGAATCTGCGACAGCAACCATAGAATAATTTCCTGGTCGAGCTACATTCATGCTTTGTGATTGATCAACTTTCTTCTCCAAGCCATCATCAGCGGTCAAAGTTACTACAGGCGTATTTTCAACTTCCATCTCCGGGGCATCACTGACGGTTGTTGTCACCAAGGGAAAGTCTTCATGTGCCTCCACCTCAGATCCATCTCCTGAGTTAGATTCCTCCTGCAAGATTTGAGTTAGACGTTTTCAAAGGGAGGAGGAAGAAAAAGAGGCGTAAAACCTACCGAGCCACTTTCCGAAAGGGATCCAGCGCTGCTATCGGAAGAATCACCATCACTTTCCGAACTTTCTTCTTTCTCCGCCAAACTTTCTTCTTTCTCCGGCGCATCACCGTTGTGATAAGGCTCGATACCGCCAGAATTACTCAAAGGAGTTACCGTCTCCCGACAACGATCAAGAGAAGCAAAAGCATTAGTACTGCCAAAGACCTGGAAGAAACGAGACACATACCTTCAGCAAAAATTCACACATTTGGAGACAAACCAACAAAGAGGCGACACATACCTGGTTATTGGAAGAACTGAAAGACACAAGGGCTGCAGGAGGATCCTTTGAAACCGTCTGAAACCCACCATCACGGTTTTTAGTCTTTTTCTCTTTCACTTGGGGACTTTCAGAATTTCCAGACGACATTCGCTTGAAATCTCTCAACATTGGGTACTTCTTCAAAACTTCTTGGGAAGGCTTACCACGAACATTCTCCACCGCGTCATCCATAAACTTGTGAATCATAAGACGCTCACGGCACTAGAACTCATTGTAATTAAAAGTCATCAAGGGTGCTCTTTCCGGTTGAAAGAAAGGAAGAAAGATACCTGGCCCAAGGGCACTGTCATCGAAGGCAGCACATAATGATTTCTTAGGAAGCTACAGCCGGAAAGTAAAAGGCACCCCCTGATCGAAACCCATGTGACGATCCGCGCGATCAATGTTGTACTCAGCAATCTGGAAATCCCCTCTAAAGAAAGACGGCATGTGACCGGGGATGCAACTTTGAATAAATAAGTTTTCACCAACGCTCAAGTCGTCATCTGAAGACTGAATCACATCCGGAGCAGAAGCAAAAGTGTCAATTTGAGTCACAGACCTATGAACTGGATCTCACAGGAGAAAATTGATCTCGTGCGATTTATCAAGAAGGATAACCAAGATCACACCAACTCTTGGACGCTTATTCGCCCATCGAAGAATTCGAGAGACACCCCAACTCGCAGGAATTATAGGCAACGGCTTTGGAGCATACTTTTCAAAATGCTCCCATAGCCACGCTTGCAGAAAAACGACGTTGTTGATGGTGGATTTTTGTTTAAGGTTAAGATTGTAAAACTTAAAAAATATGCGCCAACATCTTGTAAGAGATAAGGCCATTAACAAGTGATGGATACTTCTTCACTTTATCAATTCACCAAGAATGGAGCATATGGAAACAATCTCATTCTGTGAATAAAATATACGAAATTCATCCAGGTTGGAGCATGTAGCAACAATCCCATATACCCTGTGAATTTCTATCATTATTAATTAATGCGCAACAGCCTTGTATTTCCTGTACTCATTATCAGTGCGGCATGACGACCGAGTGTTGCTCTTAGCGGAGAAACACGAACCTCCAAGCATTATAATGAAACCATGTACGAAATACCCGTATAGGCTGAACTCTCGGTGAGTTATACTAGCCCTATTGAGCCCCTCTCGGTGTGTTATACTAGCCCGATTGAGTATCCAGACTGACTGTATCAGTCTGGATATGATCACGACCATCTAACTCCACCAGCCTGATTGGATGGCCCAGATCGATTCCACCACCCCCAAGCAGGTATGGAATACTTGCCGAACCAACGCAGAACCCGCATGGTCGGCATCCCTTGGCCTAGCTTGCCAAAACGTCGAAACCATAGCAGTATGGATAGAAAACCCTAAATTAGGTTTTGCGGCATATTATATGTGTCGCAAAATAGCCTCAACCATCCATCTTCGCAGGTATAGATGGAGGGTGCAGATGTAGATTCAAAGGGAACAGAGTATGTCAATACAATCACCACAGGCCCGCCTACATACCTGACTAATCAGTCAGGACCAACCATGGTTGGTCATTCCAAATCGTGCGGCTGAATAAAGCATGATGCACGGCTTTGAAACCCAAAAATTAGGGTTTTGAATCACGAGCGTCCATCTTCTTCGGCACGAACGGAGGGTCCGATCTTAGATCAAAGCAGTTCCGGTCATGTCAACATGACCACCGTGGACCCGTCTATCCCCTCACCTAATCGTCCAAGGCATGCCATTCCTGGCTATCCTCAAATCGTCTGCTCCAACATGCGTGGTCGCACCTCCCAAGCTGCAAATTAATCTCAACCACTCGATTTCTCCGGACGAATTGGGTGGCTTAGATCGCGTTTTCATGGGATGGTAAGACATAGGCGTGAACACCAGCCTACCACCTACACGTTGGAGCAGTCGACCAAGACCGACCAAGCCTGATTATTTTGGAACGCCCACCCGAAGTTGGTATGGGATACGGCTTTTGCGGCACTAATCTTCTGTTTCAATTCGATCTCGACCACTCAACTTCGCCGGACAAATTGGGTGGCCCAGATCACGTTTTTATGGGACGGTAGGTATAAGCGCCTACACCATCATGCCATCTACACACAGGTATGATCGGCCTGTCCAGGATAGTTCCCTAAGTATGGTTTCGGTCAGGGTGAAGAGCAGTGCTTGCGCACCTCCTTCGAAACCCTAATTCCACCAAGTGTCGCAGATGAGTGTCTTAAAGATCATCTCATCCGTCCAACTTCACCAGCTCGGTTATATAGCCCTGGTCAGGAGTTAACTAGTCAGTGCGGAGTCATGGTGATCACCATCCACCACTCTACCACACCATGTGGTCGGTCAAGGAAGGGTTTGCATGCGCAACTTCCAAACCATGCTGGATATACTCAAGGAAGTACATGCATAGTATACACACGATACTTCACAAGTATCAATTTCCTTCCTGGGTTTTGCTTTCGGGCTGTTTTCTCCTCCCGAACGAGCTTAAAACCTAAATACTCTCGCGTTGGGAGATAGGAAATTTTTTTCCGTAAGGAATGGAGCGGCGGACCATCAAAATCCGATTCCGTACTAGAATTCTACAACGATTCTAGTAAGGGGCGCTAATTAGGATTTCTAGTGCAACAATCAACGGTTGCCCCTCCTCTCAAGATGCAAAATCTCGACCATCGAAGGTCACCAAGCTAGCAAGTTTCCCGAGCCTGACTTGCCAATCCACAACAACATGCAACATGTTTTCCAAAAACATTCGAGACATCAATCATGTCACAAACTGGGGGATAGATACTGGGGTATTGGTATGGAGGTTTACAGCATGCAGCGCACAACGTGCCATCACAAGAACGTGTCAGGAAGTCATGGACGGTTAGTGATGATGGGTGAAGTGGGCAAGCCCGGTTGTGTGACACCAACACACTACTCCACTACTCCATCACTCCACTTTCTCCACTTCCCACGAGATACGAAGGTTAGGCTAAAGGACTTGTATAAATAGGTTCTCCGACCTATTTTCAAGAACAACACAAGTCCAGACAACAGAAGCAAGTGTTGATATAATCGTATTCAAACACCGGAACTGATAGCTTACATCCTGCAAGACAGTTCAGCTTTCTGATACAAGTCTTGCATAGCCACCACCTTCACATTCTCAACACCTTCTTCGCTTCCCCCCTAAGATCAACCCCATCTCCTTCACTTTGTGACCGAAACAAGCCTGGAACGGCCATTTCTTGGTTTAGGCCGGACTTGCACAGATTGGTTTAGAACGGTAGCAACCCTAGTTTTATATCCTATTTTCCAGAGCTGTCGTCAAAAATGTATCTAGACAACCAGAGAGCAAAAAATGTTGTAATGTAGAAATCGATGCTCTCCTGTTTAGCCTCCAACTCTTCCGGAAACCACTGAGATATCCACCAGCTGTAAAGGCACCTTTCTTCTTCTTTCTGAGCAGGATTTTTCGACTTCGCAGAAGAGTCTTTTCGGGCAAAGTCTCCAAACTTAGCAGCAAGGTTATCTCGCATCTTCTTCTCATCTTCTGACAATTGGATGTTAAGATTCCCGGTCACTGGAAGATTCAGCAAGAGAGCCACACTCTCCAAGGAGAAATTTGTTTCACCCCATCTACAAATAATCATGTGAGTATCCAAACACCACCTAGAGAGGAAAGCAACCAAGCCCGGAATATCTTTCCTAACCTGGAGACTCACTGAAGCTCTGACAGCATCAATGATCTGTGCTCGAGTCAAGTTGCAATTTATATGCTCCTTATTCACCATAATTACTCAACCCACACATCAAAGGAACGCAATGGGCTTTGACACATTCTGAAATCGATACTGGAAGAGGCGTACAATCCTTTATGCATACAAAGCCATATAATGTGCTCCGGCCGGACCGAACGGGTTTTCATTTCATCTTCACCACCATTCAATAAAATTGGAACGAAATATGGATGATTTCTCCGAGCAAGAGCAAGGGGTTTGGTAAAGAACTCATCATCTATGTTTGGTTTCGAACTATCAACATCTTTCGACGAAACGGAGCCTTGTTCAGGTAACATCTTGACGGTTTTTCTCGCTTAGCAACAAGATATCTGCACAAAACAAAACAGAGAAATTATGAAATTATCTTCCAAACACATAACCGCGCTCGACAAGAGAAAAATCCCTGATACATGGGAGAATAGTATTTTCTGTGGTTTCGAAATGCATATACAGTATTCTTCTGCGGGATTTATATACAGTAATTATTTCGGGTTCATATGAATCACATATACAGTATTCTTCTTCGGGATTCATATACAGTAATTCTTTCGGGTTCATATGAAGCACATATACAGTATTCTTCTTCGGGATTCATATACATTAATTCTTTCGGGTTCATGTGAAGCACTTATACAATATTCTTCTTCGGGATTCATATGAAGTATATTTTTCGGGTTCAAGTGCACATACAGTATCCTACTTCAGTTTCGAAATTACATGCGTAGTATATTTCTCGGGTTCAAATACATAACAAAATCTTTCTTTGGGTTCAAAATTATGCGCGCAGCATTCTCTACGGGTTCGAAATCATATGTGCAGTATTTTATACGGAATCAAATCATATATATACAATATTCTCTACAAGAAGCACGCCAACTAATCATGTGCACGATATCAACGCGAGATTTATAAAAGAAAAAAACACCTACTACTAGGGTTTGCACCTACAAAGGAAAACAAGAGAAGTATTAGAAGACACACCTGGATAGCCGGTTTCTCCTTTATCACTTTACCGTTAGCAAGAAAGAAGGAAGGAACAAAGCGCAAGGTAAAAGAAAAAACTTCATGCGGGCGGTTTACACAATAAGGAAGGATTTCCCATTTTTCTCTCCCAAAAATTGCGTGTATAAGGGGAGTTTGGGCCCACAAGGGCGCTTAATTTCCCAATAGCCGCTCAAGCCTCCAACGCCAATGCCTTTCGAGCATGCCGGTCCCACCAAGAACCCTCCCTGAACTTGCTCTCAACGCCCAACTCTCTGGGCCAGCCCGCTCACTCTGCGCGGGTCCCACCGCACCAGCTTCTCTACTCACGCCAGCAGCTCAATGCTTCCCAGCCGTCCATTTCCGCCAATTTGTTCCAACTTCCCGATTCATGCAAAAACTTCCAAGGACAAAGATTCCAAATCCAGTTCGCATCTCAGGAAAAAGGTTAGATAAATCTTCTGCTTCTCTGTCAGATTTTGTCTTGGCACCATCTTATGCTTACCTCGCAACAAAGCTCTTGTTCCGAGCTAAGCAGGGGACTTAATGTTAATGGTGTATTTTAGACAAGGGGTAAAATAGTAAAACCCCATGACCTAGTGTTACCAGCAACACATTAACTAAGAGCATTTAATTCAGGTGTCAATAATTAATGGGGGTATTTTTTCAAAATACCAGATTAGGGTTTTCGACAGAGACCAAGCCGCATACTGCGCACCAAGGCTACAACGCCAAAACCAAGCCGCATACTGCGCACCACGGCAACGATTCCAAAACCAAGCCGCATTCTGCGCACCATGGCAACGACGCCAAAACCAAACTTCATACTGCAACCATGCCAAACTAAGTCGTTATGCCATTGGCACATGCAAAAGTAGCGCCCTAGGCTTGCAAAATGTGCAACCTAGGCCAACATGGCTGTGCGTGCCATTGGCACATGCCAACATGCACCACTAGACAATTTCTATTTTCAAGCCGCTATGTCAAGCTAGCGCCCACAACTTGGACCAAATAGTCGTGCGTTCCATTGGAACATGCCAACATGCACCGCTAGCCAATTCCTATTTTCAAACCGCTATGCCCAGCTAGCGCCCACAACTTGGCCCAAATGGCCGTGCATTCCATTGTCACATGCTAACACGCACCACTAGCCAATTCCTATTTTCAAACCGTTATACCCAGCTAGCGCCCACAACTTGGCCCAATAGCCGTGTGTGCCATTGGCACATGCCAAACGCACCGCTAGCCACATTCTCTTTCCGAGTTTCACTTACGGGTTGTTTTCACACCTTAAGCGGCCTCAAAACATAAATACTCCCTCGTTTGGGTATAAGAAATTCTTTTCCCGTCAGATGAACAGGCTGACCTTCAAAATCCGAGTTCGTATGAAAATTCTACAATGGTTTTAGTGAAGGGCGCCAATTAGGGTTTCAAAATCCTAAACCGCCGAGTGCTTCCTTACAGCTTGGCCAGGCGTGCCATCCGCACATGCCAAAACGCACACTAGCCACTTTTTCTACCAAGCCGCTATGCTATTGGCACATGCCAAAAAGTAGCGCCCGCAACTTGGCCAAAGTGGTCGTGCGTGCCATTGGCACATGCCAACACGCAACCACTAGCCAATTCCCATTCTAAATACGTTATACCATTGTAGCGCCCGCGACTTGGCCAAAGTGTCTGTGCGTTCCATTGGCACTTGCCAACACGCAACCACTAGCCACTTTTATTCCCAACCTGCTAGCCAATTTCCAAGGAATTCCACACATGTCGTTGGCACATGCCACATGCTCCACTAGCGACTTTGGCATTGCCATTCGCACTCAAAGTGCAACTCGCGGCCAAGGAATTCCGCACATGTCGTTGGCATATGCCACATGCTCCACTAGATACTTTGGCACTGCCATTCGCACTCAAAGTGCAACTCGCGGCCAAGGCGTTCCGCACATGCCACATGCTCCACCAAGAGACTTTGGCATTGTCATCCGCACTCAAAGTACAACTCGCGGCCAAGGCATTCTGCAAATGCCATTAGCACATGCCAAATGCCACACCAAGAGACTTTGGCATTGCCATCCGCACTCAAGGTACAACTCGCGGCCAAGGCATTCCGCACATGACGAATGCTCCACCAAGCGACTTTAGCATTTCCATCCGTACTCAAAGTACAACTCGCGGTTGAGACATTCCGCACATTCCATTGGCACATGCCGCAACGCTTCACTAGCAACTTTGGCAATTCCTCTTCCGCCCAACTCCCGAGACATCAACACAAACTGGGGGATGCTTTCTTGGGGTTTTGGTTTGGAGGTCACGGCGTACAGCGTACACTATGCTCGCAATAAAGCAAGGCGTACAATGAATGAATACAGTCAATTAAATAAGGAAATTTATGGTGAAAACGTTTTTCAACATAAATCCAACGGTTTCCACCTCCTCTGTTTTAATTGACACATTTACTCAATTCCTTAATGAGGCCAGGGTACGTTCAATCTCACTTGTATAAATAGGTTTCACCTATTCTGCCAAAACACACAAGTCTTGGACATACAAAATACAACACTATCAGATAGTAACTTTGCAAGCTCTCTCAAAAGCTTCCATCACTAGCAAGCTTCCGCAAGCTTCTACATTTCTGATACAAGTCGAGATACTACCTAGCCAGAACTCTCTGGTCTCATCACCCTTCTTCTCTATCCTCCCAAAATCAACCCTTCTCCTCCACTTTGTGACCGAAGCAAATCTGGAACGGCCATCTTCTTGGTTTAGGCCAGAGTTATACAAATTGATATCTCGAATCAAAAGTGCTCACGTGCAGCACATTTGTTTATGGGTTTTAACCAGTCTCTCCATCATCGAATTTACCAAATTCGGCAGAGGCGATTTTCTCCCATAAATGATTGGCAACCACAGTGGGAGTTTCAATCTCTCGGTTACAATATCTACTTCTAGAAATCGATCTCACGTCTCGATACAAGCACCAACAACAGAAGCAAATCGGTTTGGAGATCTGCGACTCAACTATCAGATAACCCAGTTACCAGCCGTAAAAACTACACGGGAAACTGGGGACTCCGATTTGGGGACTAGCTGGAGGCTTTTACAGCAAAAATGTTACCAGCAACTGGGGACTTACTGGAAAAGTCACCGGCAAAACTACTTCTTATACGAAGATAGGAATATTTGCGACGAAAGATCCATACAACAAGTAAGTATAGCCCGGGCATGATATCTGATATGTATTTGGGTTCTCAGTAAAACCATCATACCATTGCTTTTTTTGTTATTGCTAGCACACACTTTCATAAAAACAATATTCCCTTCGCAAGGCATAATCAAAGTTATATATTAAAACCATTCATCCCAGAAAATAATCCAACATCTCAAAAAACATCAACCAACTACCAAAATCAGTCAGACTCCGAAATCAAGCACCCAAAGTGTTCCTAGAAATAAACAAAGGGGAATCTAAAGGATAAAAATTCAAGGGAAGTGTAGTTGCAGAATAGCCTACAACTACACCCTCAATAGAATTTGTAAAACTTAAGAAGTTCTTGATGATGAATGACCCTTTTCTTATTAATTCTCTCAATTGATTACATAGAAGTATATAAATGGAACTAGAATAATTACAACTATCTCTATTCTCTTTCCTAAGATATTTTCTAACACTCATTAAAAGAACCTCCCGAATTTTACATTTGAACTCCTATTTATAGTAAAATTTGTACAACTGTATATGTGTTGCGAAGTATCGCAACATATCTTCATAAGATTATTTTTACCTCGCAAATATTTCATACTTCCCCGTGCTTCCTCTATCATCGCATTGTTTTGTAACTCTTTCCTCCTATATTCATTACGATGTTCGTAAGCTAATGTCTTGCGATATTCGGTACCTACATCTTGCCTCTTCTCATGTCAATTCTGCGAAGAAGAAATGATCGTGAGAACATAACCTTTACTTATTCTTTTAGAATTTGGACACGTCTTTTGTAACCGTCTATTTCTAGCTATTCCCTTATATAAACTCTTTTATATTCTCTTCCTTATCTTTTTCTTACTTTCTCTTTTTACTTCTGCAATTTTATTTTCTTATCACACTCTCTTCTACCATTTTCTCTTCCTGTTTATATCATCATGAGTTCTCCAAGGTAATTTTCTTCTATCTTCCGCGTCTTTCATTTTTTTTCCTCTTTGATTTCTGTATAATTTATTGTTTGATTTTGGTTTGTTTCAACAAAACTATTCCTCAGGTGAAACCTTCAACCAGAAATTCAAGCCCTAATCTTCGAAGAAGAAAATCCGAGAATCAAAAGGTAGTTAAAATACTCTGTCTTCTTTTTTTAAACAATATATTGTTGCCTCAGTTTTTAATCTACATTTTGATTCGTAGGTTGGTGAAAAATCAAACCCCAACAAGAGATCTCGAGTGACTAAACCCACACCAATAATGTCAATTGATGACTTCCTTCCTGAGGTTGATAAGGAATTTACCTCTCCTCCTCGTGAAAGCACTTCTTCGCAAACTCCTGCCTCTACTCCATTACCCAGTTTTCAGTCTCCCACAAATGTCAATTTATCAACACTTCTTCAGGATCAACCCTCGCAAAATACTTTTTCAACCTCTTCTCTTGAAAAACCTATCTTAACTCCCAATCCTTTGAGTGTTGTTGCTCCAAACAATTTACAACTTGCTCTTATTCCTTCAAATTATTCTCCTCTTCCTCAAGAAATTCGAGATGGAATTTACTCAACTTTCCGAATGTTATCTGAGGTTTTGAATAGTACTGCGAAGTCTACTAATGTTCATTCGCAGTATGAGTTTTGCGAAGCACTAAATAGTTTCATCAATCCTGATATTTCTATTTCACTTCAATCCTTGGAACAAGAAGTTGAATTGCTTCACCAATCTCTGAAGTCTTCAAGAACAGAGTGTGAGAATCTCCGTAAAGAGAACCATCAGCTTCAAAATGATTTTCTTGATTGTGCAATCCTTCGCAAAAGGAATGATGAATTAAAAGGTATGATTACTATCTTCATATTTTCCCATTTTGTTTACTTATGTTCTTCATGTGTTTGAAACACCCGTTAAAACCCATTCCCCTTTATAGAATCCATCCAGAAATGTAGAAGGTTGGTACTTTGCCATGAATCAGATGCAACAGAATATCAAGCCAAGCATGCAAGCCTCTTGAACCAATTCTTCCACTTATCTAATCTTCATTCGTGTGCTCTTGATAATTTTGATGCCCTTTTTCAAGAGAATACTCAACTGATTTACGACCGAAAATTTTTGAATGATGAAATATCTCAACTTACTTCTTCTTTAACTAAAGCCGGCTTGAGAATAAAAACCTTATTAGAAGAGAACAAAACTTTATCAGAAGAGAAATGCTCGTATTTGAATACAATGACCGTTTCTTCGCAACGATTAAACACTCTTCAGAATTAATGTTGCGATCAAGAAAATATTCTTTCTTTGTTAAAAGGTGAACTTGAGGAATTAAAGAAGTCTTCAGATGCAGAGAGAAGTTCTTTTTCCGTTGAGAAGAAGTCCCTTCTTAATAAGAATATAATCTTAAGTACTAAGAAGAATCAACTTGAAGAAGATTATTCTGAACTAAAATGTCTTAATGCCAAATTTGCGAAGGATTAAAGTTTTCTTCTTTCTAAAGATCAAAAGCTTCAATCTAGACTTAAAGGATTAGTTGGTGATGGTTTTGATAATGCGATGGATCATATGAAGAATTGTTTTCTATCTTTAGCTCAATTTCTTACTTCACAAAGAGAAGGTAGTCATTAAAATTTGACTGCCTCTGATGTACCTTTAAATGGTTATCAATATTCGCAAATCTAACTCTTTGAATTTTGTTTTTCTCGCAGAATCTGAGAACAACCTTCGCAATGCTAAGGCTGGATTAGAAACCTCCTGTTCTAAGCTTCGCAAGAAAAATGCTTTGCTTTCTACTTGCTTAATCAACTCTCGTGATCGTGCCATTCAGAGATTCAACTATCTTGCTTATGTCAAAGATATCGAAGATACCAACCATCAGAAAGCTATACTTCGTGAAAGTCATCTGAAAGCTCAAGTCTTTGTGAATAACATTCTCCTATCAAGATCCTTGCCTCTTGAGAAAATTACTCCTCTGACAATATCTGATGATGAAGTTGCTCGTGATCCTGATAGTGATTTTGATTATAAGAGCGATGATGAAGGAATTGATGATGAAAAAGAATATATTCCTCAAAGAGATATTCCTGTTACAAACTCTACAAAGGATGATATTTCGCAAAAGTCGAATGCTGCTAATGACCCTGATCATCTTAAAGACCCAGCACAGAGTGTTGATGAAGCATAATAATATTCTTTCTCAAATTATCATTGATTTTCTTGTTTTCCTTTCCTTTGAACTCTTTCTCTTAGCTACTGTTGGTTCTCTTTTTATAAACAATTCGCTCTTTGTTTTTGTTCTTTTAAGAAGTACATTTGATATTTTGCGAAGATGATTTGACCTTTCTTAAATTGAATGCTTTCCTTATTTGCATCATTTGATCATATGAAGAGAAATAATATAGCTTAAAGACTTGGCTTAGTATCTCCTTTCCCCCTATTATTGCTCTTCAGATGATTAAACATTGTTGGAAGTATTAGAATATCTGCCCCAATTTAACTTACGAAGCTTCAGCTTGTTGCGATTGTGAATAAGAAGTTCTCCCTTTGAAATATAAGAAATATGAGGTATGAAATATCCTTAAGAAATATAAGAAGTATAAAATATCTTTGAAGAAGTATTAGAAGTATTCAATTCGTGAAGAATTATTCAATGTATGAAGAAGTATAAGAATTATGTAACCTTCGCAAAATTTAATAAACATGAAATATCCGTTGAAGAAGTATAATAAATATGAGACGTTCTTGAAGAATTATAAGAAGTATTCAAATTGTGGAGAAATATTCAATATATAAAGAAGTATAAGAATTATGTAATTCTCGTAAAATTTAATGAATACGAACTATCTGTTTTTGATTGCGAATAAAATCGCATCTTTTGTTATGTCTTCGTGATATATATATTCTTGTAAAAATTCTTCAATGATATTGATGGGATTACCTTCTTTGTTAGGACTTCTTGATATATATTCTTGTAAAAATTCTTCAATGATATTGATGGAATTGCCTTATTTGTTAGGACTTCATGATATATATTCTTGTAAAAATTCTTCAATGATATTGATGGAGTAAGTCTCATTAATTGTTGTGGTCTTATCATGCCTTCCTAAGTAAAGGTCTTATTTTTCCACCTTTTTTGTGATAATACTTTTGTATTTGCGATAATATGACAAGTCTGAACATTCTTGCGAATATACAACCTCGTGACATTATCGTCTTGCGATGAAATATCAGGACGTTTTTACACTTTCATATAATAACCCATTGATCTCATCTTAACTTCTTTGTTATGTTCTGCGAGTTCTCTTTTTCTGTATATTTTCTCTCTTTTTTTTTTTTTTTTTTTTTTTTTAGAATGCTCGCAGAAATTCAGTTATTGCACAAATATGACAAGCCTTTATGTTTTTGCAAACAAAAAGCCTCGTGACATTTGCGTCTTATAGCACGTATCAGCTCCCTAATGGAGGGTGCTGCCCTTTATCTTCCCCTTGGTTTCCCATTAAAGGAAGCGTACATCGACTATACAAGGTTAGATCTTCCCATCCGGTTCTGCAAACAACCAGCTTTTGATCGCAACCTCTTATCCTTTTTTCCTATAGGGCTTATAGTTACGAGGTTGCACCCTATGGGGTATCTTTGGGCCAAGTGCATCATTTTCCAAGACTTGTCAAAAATGGCAGACGTGCTTCAAGCCCACCCGACACTCTTGACTCAACCGTGTACCTCGGCGCCTTGATCGTTTTCTGCACTTCTTGGGAAAGATAGTATGCCTTAGTCGCCCAACCTAAATAATGTTACATCGCATAATATCGCGTAATGTCGCAAGATTAGGTGAGAATCCAAGGTGTCTAACCCGGATAGGTACCCCGTTATTCGGTTGTACCCCGTAAAGTTCCATGTACTCAGGTTCCTTGGTGGTGTTCCGGTGTCCCTGAGCCATGATTATAGGTACCCCCTTAAATGACGTACTTTAGGACTTTCCCTCTTACGAAATGTTGCTTCGCGAACTAGGTTGTACGCCACAAAGGTTTGCCTGTGTAATATTTCTGCGGCTTTCTTTATTTTTTGAAAGCTGATCACAGATTGCGGTCTTTTATTCGCAAATTAATGTTTGTGTCTTTCTTTAATGAAAGTTAATCGCAATAAATTTTTGAAATTCGTAACTTTTGCAGATTTCCTGCGAGCAAACAATATTCGTAAAATTTATCATGAGTTTTATGGATAGTACCTTTTCAAATACAGTCTGTTCCAAGGTCTACCAAGTCTCAAACCCATGTCTCTCCCTTCTGGATCCATCATCCGATAAGCTCCACTTCCCACAACCTCTTTGATAACATATGGTCCATCCCATTTTGGTGCTAATTTTCCTCCATTTTCTTTCTGATATGGAGGTGTTTCTCGCATGACCAAATCACCTGGTTGATATTCACGTTCAATGACTCTCTTGTTATACTCTCGAGCTAATCGTTCCTGATAAATTTTCATATGGTGCAACACCTTTTCTCTTTTTTCTTCCAAATCATCCAATTCACTTAATATCACCCCTGCACTTAAATTTCTTTCCCAAGCTTCTTTCTTTGTTGTCGGAATTATAACCTCTGTTGGTAATACTGCTTCTACTCCATATGTTAAGCAATAAGGAGACATTCTAGTTGACTCTCTTATAGTTGTATTGTATGCCCAAACTGCACTAGGTACTTGCTCGCACCACCCATTGAGATGTCCTTCTAATTTCTTTTTGATTGTATCTGCGATTTTTTTATTTGTTGCCTCTGCCTGTCCATTAGCTTGTGGATATAACGGAGTTGACTTCCCATATTTTATCCTAAAATCACTGAGTAACATCTCTATATTCTTCCCTTCAAATTGTTTTCCGTTATCAGATACTAACTGTGCTGGAACTCCGTACCTGCAAATGATGTTCTCAAATATGAACGTAAAAACATCTTTATCATGAATATGATGTACTGATTTTACTTCTGCGAGCTTTGTGAAATAATTTGTTGCGACTATCAAGTATCATCTTTGTCCGGATCCAGGTAGAAATGGTCCAACAATATCCAACCCCCACTTCCCAAAAGGCCAGCAACTTGTTGAAGAAGTTAATGTTGCACCTGGTGCATGAATTCTTTTACCATGTCGTTGACATTCCTTGCATCTTCGTACGAACAATTTTGTGTCTCAGATGCATATAAGGCCAGTAATATCCTTGTATCTTTGCTCTATACGCTAGAGATCTTCCCCCACTATGATTACCAGCTTCTCCTCCATGTAACATCTTCAATATTTTTTCTCCTTCTTCACGAGTTAAGCACCTGAGAGGTGGTCCACTGAAAGATTTTCTGTATAAAATTCCTTCTCGTAGATCATAGTTTGTTGCACGACTCTTTAATTTATGTGATTCTAGTCTGTTCCTGGATATTTCTCATGTTGCAAGATATGCATGAATTTCCTTTCTCCAATCTACGATGTTGTTTGGTAATTCTCTTTCTACTTCCGTCGCAACTGCCTCCTCAATTTCTTCTTATTTGTTCACTAATGGGTGTTGAATTGCCTGGATTTTTATGTTTCTTGTGTTAGGATTTGTCATCATACTTGGAATAAATGCAAAAGCATCTGCGAGTCGATTGTATTTCCTTGTTATATGTCTCCACTTTAATTTTGGTATCTTCGCAGATAATTCATCAACGAGTTTCTTGTATTTCTTCAAAGAAGACTCATTTGTGGTATAATCCCCTTTAATTTGACAAATTACCAACTGCGAATCACTTGTTATCCTTATATTTTCAAGCTTCTTTTCTATTGCGATCTTCAATGCATGCACTACAGCTTCGTACTCTGTTTCATTGTTCGTGGATGCAAATTCTAGTCTGAATGAGAATGTTGTTCTTTCTCCTTCTGGTGAAATAAACACAACTCCTATTCCCTTCCCCTCGTTGTTGGATGATCCGTCTACTAAAATTTCCCATCTATTTGGTTCTGTTAACAGATCTTTTGGATTCCCAAATTCTTCTTCAACAGCCATCATTTCTTCTACTGCTTCATCTTCTTCCAAAGGAAATTCTGCTAAGAAATCTGCGATAACTTGTGACTTTTGCGATGATAATACTTCGTATTTTATCTTGTAATGGTTTACTTGTGCATTCCACCTTTCTATTCTACCTGACCTTTTTGTGTTCTTCATGATTGATTCAATTGGAACTTTGGTTACCACTTTTATCACATGTGCTTGGAAGTATATTCGTAACTTGAATGATGCATAAACCAGGGCTAAGATTAACTTCTCCATTTTAGAATAATTCTTCTCTGTTGCGTTAAAAGTTTTACTAATGTAGTAAATGGGCCTTTCTATTCCTGCGTCTGTTCGCAACAAAACTGCGCTTAGAGCATATGGAGTTGTTGTGAGGTATACCAATAATTCTTCGTCTTTCTGTGGTTTCTGTAATATGGATGTATTTGTGAGATATTCTTTGATTCCTTGAAAAGCTTTTTCACATTCATCAGTCCACTTGAATTTTTCTCCCTTCTTAAGTATGTTGAAAAAATGTTTGCACTTATCTGACATTCGTGAAATAAATCTTCCCAGTGAAGCCAAGAGTCCGTTTAGTTTTTGTACTTCCTTTACCGTTGCAGGTGTTGGCATGTCACGAACTGCTTGTACTTTTTCTGGATCAACTTGTATTCCCTCCTTTGATACTATATATCCCAAGAATTTCCCAGACGCAACTCCAATTATACATTTTTCAGGATTTAATTTGATGTTGAACTTTCTCATTTGTTCAAATATTTCCTTCAAATCTTGCACATGATCTTTGGCTTCTTTTCTTTTTATCAACATATCATCTACATATACTTCCAAAGTTTTATGTATCCATTTTGCGAACACCTTTTCAACCATTCGTTGATATGTAGCACCCGCATTTCGCAATCCAAATGGCATCTTCACATAACAATATAAACCTCTTGGAGCAAAAAAAGGCAGTATGTTCTTGATCTTCTTCTGCGAGTGATATTTGATTATACCCTTTATATCCATCAAGTGAGGTGACTCTATCATGTCCTGTAGCTGACTCCACCATTTGTGGTATGTCTGGTAATGGAAAACTGTCTTTGGGACAGCTTTGTTTAGATCAAAGTGAAATCTATACAAATTCTTATCCCTTTATTCTTTTTCGGAACAATGACCATATTCGCAATCCATTCTGGGTATTTTGCTTCTCTTATAATTCCTGCATCCAACATCTTTTGTAATTCTTCTTCTATCTGTACATGATAATTTTGTGAGATCTTCCTTATTCTTTGTTTGAATGGTCTTATGTTTTTATCTATGTTCAATCTATGACACGCCACTGATGGGTCAATTCCTGGTATCTCGTCTACACTTCCTGCGAATATATCTTTATATTCTCGCAAGAGATCAATAGTTCTTTTCTATTCTTCTTCACCCATCTTAGTTCCAATTCGCAAGAATAAAGGCTCCTCTTTACTTCCTATATTTACTTCTTTGGTTGGTTCAATCTTGCAACATAGTTGACTTTGCTCCCCCATAGGTGTTGGTTCTTTGATTATTTTCACTGGTTCCCCTTCTTTTTCTGGAATCTCACTTGGTATTCCTCTCCCTTCCTTTGCTCTTATTGTATACACTATAAATTCTTCTTCCTTTTTTGCTTCCTTCGCAAGTTTTCTACGAAACTGTTTCTTTCTTGCTCTCCTCCACACTGCTGTTTTACTTCAATCTGATAACAAAATTTTGCACTATCAAGATCTCCTTTTATTTCTTGTATTCCATTTGGTGTAGGAAATTTGATTTTCTGATGTAATGTTGAAGCAACAGCTTTGATCGCATGAATCCATGACCTCCCTATCAGCATATTATATGGAGATTCCAAATCTATCACACATAAGATTATATGTGTTTCGATTTCTCCTAGCAATATTCGCAGCGCTATTTCCCCTTTAGATTTTGTTGTAGATTTTCCCAATCCATGAATAAGACATTTTGAATTTGTGATTTCTTCATCTTTAATTCCCATCCCCTTAAGTGCATGATAGAATATGATATTAACAGAACTCCCTATATCGATCAAAATTCGGTTTAATTTCCATTTTTCTATAGCTTTGTTCTCTTCTCGCATGATCGGAATTGTGACCACCAATGGTGAAGTGTGGTTCAAGTCTTCATTTGGAATTTCTTCTACTGAAAATGTGATTTTCTGTTTTTCCCATTCTTCCAAAGTTGTTATTTTATCCACCTCCATGATCTTTCTTCCTCTACAATCTCGCTTGTATATTTTTCCCTTCATGTTATTATGAAATTCATCAATCATTGTCTTTGTGATCATATTATGTTCTTCTTTTTTGCAATCTCCATCTACTGACTCCATTTGATCTTCAAATTTTCCACAATTCCTTCAAATTTTAGCTATCACAATCCTCAGGTCCCTGTTTCTAGCGCCAATTATGTAGTTGCAGAATATCCTACAACTACACCCTCAATAGAATTTGTAAAACTTAAGAAGTTCTTGATGATGAATGACACTTTTCTTATTAATTCTCTCAATTGATTACATAGAAGTATCTAAATGGAACTAGAATAATTACAACTTTCTCTATTCTCTTTCCTAAGATATTTTCTAACACTCATTAAAAGAACCTCCCGAATTTTACATTTGAACTCCTATTTATAGTAAAATTTGTACAACTGTATATGTGTTGCGAAGTATCGCAGCATATCTTCACAAGATTATTTTTACCTCGCAAATCTTTCATACTTCCCCGTGCTTCCTCTATCATCGCATTGTTTTGTAACTCTTTCCTCCTATATTCATTACGATGTTCGTAAGATAATGTCTTGCGATATTCGGTACCTACAGGAAGTTTTCCAGCAGCGGTTTACTCTTCTTAGCAAGACAGTCCTTTACGTCTTCAATAGACGCTCCCTTCATATCTAACACCTTAGACAACTCCTCAGCTTTCGCTTCTTGCCGTGTGATATCCTCCGCAGAAGGGATTTCGACTACTATATCCTTCAATTTCCGAATCTCAGCAAGATTTTCGATGAACCAAGAAGCATTAAATTCCTTCTCCTCACACACATCACGATGATGTTTCCAGTTAGGAATGACGTCTTCCGAAACGGTGTAGCCAGTCACCCATCACATGTCCTCAATAGAAGATAAAGCTTCTTCCACACGTTTAACCAATGCAATACGACTAGTGACCTTCCTGGTCGTATCCATGTGTCCATACTTCTTCCAGATTTTGGTATACAACACCTCATATTTTGCCAGCATGCTGAAACCGCCGACCAACACGTGACCTGGGTAAGGAACAAAGTACGGAGGATCGAAAATGGCGCCTGCAACCAGATCCGCAATATGTGAAGGGTTCCCTTACAAATATGCTCTATCAACCAGAGAATAATTTCCCGGTCGATCTGCATTCATGCTTTGTGATTGCTAAACTTTCGTCTCCAAGCCATCATCAGCGGTCACAGTCACTATAGGCGGATTTTCAACTTCCATTTCCGGGTCATCACTGACGGTTGTTGTCACCAAGGGCGAGTTTTCATGTGCCTCCACCTCAGATCCATCTCCTGAGTTAGATTCCTCCTACAAGATTTGAGTTAGACGTTTTCAAAAGGAGGAGGAAGAAAAAGAGGCGCAAAAACTACCGATCCACTTTCTGAAAGGGATCCAGCGCTGCTATCGGAAGAATCACCTTCACTTTCTGAACTTTCTTCTTTCTCCTCCAAACTTTCTTCTTTCTCCGGTGCATCACCGTTGTGATAAGGCTTGATACCGCCAGAATTACTCAAAGGAGTTACCATCTCCTGACAACGAGCAAGAGCAGCAAAAGAATTAATACTGCCAAAGCCCTGAAAGAAACGAGACACATACCTTCAGCAGAAATTCACACATTTGGAGACAAACTAGGAAAGAGGCGACACATACCTGGTTATTGGAAGAACTGAAAGACACAAGGGCAGCAGGAGGATCCTTTGAAACCGTATGAAACCCTCCAGCATGGTTTTTTATCCTTTTCTCTTTCACTTGGGGACTTTCAGAATTTCCAGACGACTTTTGCTTGAAATCTCACAACATTGGGTACTTCTTCAAAACTTCTTGGGAAGGCTTACCACAAACATTCTCCACCACGTCATCCACAAACTTTCGAATCATAAGATGCTCACGGCACCAGAACTCGTTGTAACTAAAGTTCATCAAGGGTGTTCTTTCCGGTTGAAAGAAGGGAAGATGGATACCTGGCCCAAGGGCACTGTCATCGAAGGCAGCACGCAATGAATTCTCATGAAGCTCCAGCCGGCAAGCAAGGGGCACCCCCTGATCGAAACCCATGTGACGATCCGCGCGATCAATGTTGTACTTATCAATCTGGAAAGCCCCTCTAAAGAAATACGGCATGTGACCGGGGATGCAACTTTGAATAAA
The DNA here is from genome assembly GCA_023529315.1 of Papaver bracteatum. Taxonomy (NCBI): domain Eukaryota; kingdom Viridiplantae; phylum Streptophyta; class Magnoliopsida; order Ranunculales; family Papaveraceae; genus Papaver; species Papaver bracteatum. The sequence continues at coordinate 312,416 of JAJJWX010002210.1, read as the reverse complement.
AAAGTTTTCGCCAACGCTCAAGTCGTCATCTGAAGACAAAATCACATCCGGAGCAGAAGCAAAAGTGTCAATTTGAGTCACGGACCTATGAACTGGATCCCATGGGCGAAAATTGATCTCGTGCGATTTATCAAGAAGGCTAACCAAGCTCACACCAACTCTTGGATGCGTATTCGCCCATTGAAGAATTCGAGAGCCACCCCAACTCGCAGGAATTGTAGGCAACGACTTTAGAGCATACTTTTCAAAATGTTCCCATAGCCACGCTTGCAGGAAAAACGACGTGCACATATGAATCCACCACTTTCATGAAACCATTCGAAACTCACACATTCGCGACTAAGTGATCCAGATGCGCGTACAAGGATCCAAGGAATATCTTGCCAATAGGGAGAACTTCACCTTTCTCCAACTTCACGGAAATTGGTAGCCACCCCAGTCTTATCTCCTTCTTGCCAGAGCCGTCGTCAAAAATGTCTCTAGACAACCAGAGAGCCAAAAATGCTGCAATGTGGAGATCAATGCTCTTCTATTTAGCCTCCAACTCTTCCGGAAACCACTGAGATATCCACCAGCTGTAAAGGAAGCTTTCGTCTTCTTTCCGAGCAGGATTTTTCGACTTCGCAAAAGAGTCTTTTCGGGCAAAGTCTCCCAACTTAGCAGCAAGGTCATCTAGCATCTTCTTCTCATCTTCTGACAATTGGATGTTAAGATTCCCGGTCACTGGAAGATTCAGCAAGAGAGACACACTCTCCAAGGAGAAATTTGTTTCACCCCATCTACAAATAATCGTGTGAGTATCCGAACACCACCTAAAGAGGAAAGCAACCAAGCCCGAAATATCTTTCCTAACCTGGAGACTCACTGAATCTCTCACAGCATCAATGATATGTGCTCGAGTCAAGTTGGAATTTATATGCTCCTTACTCACCATAAACTCAACCCACACATCAAAGGAATGCAATGGGCTTTGACACATTCTGAAATCGATACTGGAAGAGGCGTACAATCCTTTATGCAGACAAAGCCGTATAATGTGCTCCGGCCGGACCGAACAAGTTTTATTTTCATCTTCACCACCAGTCAATAAAATTGGCACGAAATCTGGATTATTTCTCCGAGCAGGAGTGAGGGTTTTGGTAAAGAACTCATCATCTATGTTTGGTTTCGAACTATCAACATCTTTCGATGAAACGGAGCCTTGTTCAGGTAACGTATTATTGGTTTTCCTCGCTTAGCAACAAGATATCTGCACACAAAAAAACAGAGAAATTATGAAATTATCTCCTAAACACATAACCGCGCTCGACAAGAGAAAAATCCCCGACACATGGGAGAATAGTATTTTCTATGGTTTCGAAATACATATACAGTATTCTTATTCGGGATTCATATACAGTAATTCTTTCGGGTTCAGATGAAGCACATATACATTATTCTTCTTCGGGATTCATATACAATAATTCTTTCGGGTTCATATGAAGCACATATACAGTATTCTTCTTCGGGATTCATATACAGTAATTCTTTCGGGTTCATATGAAGCATGTATACAATATTCTTCTTCGGGATTCATACGCAGTATATTTCTCGGGTTCAAGTGCATATACAGTATCCTACTTCAGGTTCAAAATTACATGCGCAGTATATTTCTCGGGTTCAAATACATATACAGAATCTTTCTCGGGGTTCAAAATTATGCGCGCATCATTCTCTACGGGTTCGAAATCATATGTGCAGTATTTTATATGGAATCAAATCATATATATACAATATTCTCTACAAGAAGCACGCCAACTAATCATGTGCGCGATATCAACGCAAGATTTATAAAAGAAAAAAACACCTACTGCTAGGGTTTGCACCTACAAAGGAAAACAAGAGAAGTATTAGAAGACACACCTGGATAGCCGGTTTCTCCTTTATTACTTTACCTCTAGCAAGAAAGAAGGAAGGAACAAAGAGCAAGGTTAAAGAAAAAACTTCATGTGGGCGGTTTCCACAATAAGGAAGGATTCCCCTTTTTTTTCTCCCAAAAGCTGCGCGTATAAGGGAAGTTTGGTCCCACAAGGGCGCCCAACTTCCCAATAGCCTCTCAAGCCTCCAACGCTAATGCCTTTCGAGCATGACGATCCCACCAAGCGCCCTCCCAGAACTTGTGCTCAATGCCAAACTATCCGGGTCAGCCCTCTCACTCTGCTCCAGTCCCACCGCACCAGCTTCTCAACTCGCGCCAGCAGCTCAATGCTTCCCAGCCGTCCATTTCCGCCAATTTGTGCCAACCCCCCGATTCGTGCAAAAACTTCCAAGGACAAAGATTCCAAATCCAGTTTGCATCTCAGGAAAAAGGTCAGATAAATCTCTTGCTTCTATCTTAGATTTTGGAAGAGATACTCTGCACTTCTTGGAAGAGATTCTCGGTCGTCTAACCAGGGTATAACCTTATATAGTGGAAATCCAAGATCTCTCTCCCGGATAGGTTTTCTTTAACCCCATCGTCTGCATGACTCAGGTTCCAGCAGCGGTATAACCTTATCGCGGAGTCATGTCAAGAGATACCCCCTCATATGACGCACTATTAGGTCTTACATTTGCCTCTTACGAAATTTTATTCGCGAACTAGGGTGCACGCCATAAAGGTTCGTCCCATTCTTATGTTTCTGCGAAATTTTATTCGCGTTTCTCGCGAGTATTGTAACTCTGATAGAATTTCATAATTTTGATCATTTTGGTAAAGTTTTGCGATTCTTTTAAGCATAATATCTTGTTCAATTACATATTTTTCAAACAAATTATTCGCAGAGTTCTCTGAAGTTCATCATTTTACCTCTTTACTTACTATTTTCTGATTCTTCTTTTCTGCTACGTTTTGTTTGTTGTCTCTTTTTCTCAGACGCGCTCGTCATCAGCTTTTCACATCTTCTTTTAAGTTCTATTGCATCAATCATTAACCTTTCACATTTCTGTCGTTGCTTAATTTTGCACTTCCAATTGCCATTCTTTTCATCTCTTTCTTCGCAAGACTTCATATCGATTTCATAACATTTCTTGCTTTCTCCCCAATCTTCTTTAATAACCCCGACACCTTTTGGATGAGGAAATTTGATACATTGGTGATAAGTAGATGCTACACCCAATATCCCGTGTAACCAGGTTCGTCCTATCAAGGCATTGTAAGGTGATTCGATGTCCACAACACAGAATAAGATTTTTGAAGATATTCCTTTTAACGGTATCTGCATTTCAATTTCCCCTTTTGGTTTGTTAGCTGTGCCATTAAAACCATAGATTTTTTATGTTGATGGAATTAGATCTTCGTCTTTTCCTCCCATGGTTTTAAGGTATGATAAAATAAGATATCAACAGAACTCCCTGTATCTATTAAGACTCTGTTGATGGCCCAAGAATCTTCAACTTTATTATCATTCTCTTCATCTTCTTCTTGCATTTGTTTTGGATTAATCTCTAATCGTACGACTAGTGGATTATCGTTCTGCTTGCCTACCTCAGGTATATCTTGCGCAGTGAAAGATAGAGTTTGCTTCTGCCACTCCTCTAATGGCGAGGATATCGCGATATTCAATATCTCTCTTCCATTTGTGTCTCTCGCGAAGACCCTGCTTAAGATATTGTCCTGGAATTCCTCTATAGTTCTGTGTTAATGTACAATAGAATTGCAAAACAAATTCTTTGCTTTGGCTCCAACTTCTATTACGAATGTTTCCGCTCCTTTTACAGCATTCACTCTGCGAGTTTCTGGTGCTGCGGTAATTGCTGAGATTGTGGATGTCCTACTAGAAAATGATTTAACTTTCCCTGATCAATCATCCTCAAGATTATTCTCTTCACATTCCTACAATCGTTTACTGTGTGACCATGAAAATGATGATAAGGACAGAATTCTTGACTTCGATTGTTTGGATGGGGTTCTTTTCCCATGTTCCACGGAGAGGGTATATTTTCCATTAAAATGATAGCTTCACAAATATTTTCTATGCTAGTATTGAGAGCGGGCATCTTAATTTCTTCCCAGATTATCCTCTGATTACCTTGTCCTTTAAAATTATTCTGCCTTTGTCCACCATAAGTTTCTTGAGGTTGATCGAGTATTTGAATCTTATTATTACCACCGCGATTATAATAATTCTTCTCCCTTTCATATTCTTCCTGATCTCAACTGCCCATCGCTAGTAATTTTTGTTGATTATCAATGACTACTTTCTCCTGTTGTGGTTGCGAGGTGCTCGCTACATTATTTATCATTTTAGGGAGCAAACTTCCATTTTCTGCCAGCGAGCTAGTGTTCACAATTAGGTATGATTCCATCTCATTTTGTTTCTCCTCCAAAGCAATGTATTCTTCCTGCAACTCTCGCAATTCTGTCATGGTGATTGTATTTTTGATTCTGAAAATCTGAATGTACAGTAAATTAGTCGCGAACATTGCATTAATGAAGGATAGGATCAGATATCTTTCATCCACTCTTCCAGCCATTTTGCTGCACATTGATTTCCATCTTATAGTTAAGTGCTTCAGACTCTCCCCAACTCTCTGTTTTAGCCCAAACACATCTTCAATGCCCAGCCGTGATGAATTGTTGCTGATGTACGCTCCTAAGAATGTAGCTTGTAAATGATCAAAAGAAGTTATAGTATTTTTTGGTAACCCCTCAAACCATTTCAACGCCTCGCCAGTTAAGCTAGATGCAAAATACTTGCATAACACAGCATAATGATTCTTCCACTGTATCATACATCTAACATAAGCTTTGACGTGTTGAACAGCACAAGTAGTCCAATCAAAAATGCTGGTTAATGCTGGTAAATTTCATTTTGTAGGTATTCCTCTTAATTGTACTTCTTGAGTAAATGGAGTCCTCGCATCTTTTTCAATAGCTTCATCAAGTTGCCTTCTACCTCCTTCTGTTCTATTGCTTATCATTCCTCGCATTTCTGATAATTCTCTCAAAATTTTCTCATTCTCAACTGAATTTTGTTCCATTGGCCTTTTTAATGCAGCTTCCCTTATTCTGCGTTCTTGTCTTTCTTGTCTTGCGAGATTTTGCGTATTTCCTTCTTCATCATCATCCTGTCTTTCTCTGCAGTTTTCTCTTTCACCATCCTATTGAAATCGAAGTTGCCTATCTTCTTCTCTGCGAATTTCTTCATTTCTCTTCGCTGTCTCTCTATTCTGCTTTGTTTCCTATCATACTCCTCTTGAATATTATCACTATAGAGATTTTATGTACGTCTTCTTTCTCGATTTTCATGGTTATTTTGTCGTACTGCCTCTTGAAATTCTTGCTCTTCTACTTCTGCTCTTAATCTTTCTCTCTCGCAAGCCAGGCGTGCTTGTTCAGTATAGTATCTTTCAATTTCTTCTTCAATTATTCTTTGATTTCTTTGATTCTATCGCCCATGCAATATCCTCCTACCTTCCTCTGGATTCTCTTCTTCAATTTGGTTATTTCTTCCCTCTTGATTTCTATTGTCACGCAGATTATAACGATCACCAATTATCTCTTCCTCTCTATGACGTTGCTCTCCATTTAAATTTTGCACTTCTTCTCTAACATTTCTCATTGGGGAATTTTTCCTTGGTTCTTCCCTGAATGATCTTGAATTTGATCTTACAGTACTTCTTGACCTCCTTCTTTGTAACCTCAAATTCTCCATTCTTAGCTCATGATTTTGTCTTGTTATATTCGCTCGTTCTCCGCCTCTAATCTCCTTTCTTCCTGTGTTCTTTGCCTCAGATCATCTACTGTCCCATTTTCACGTCCCACGTGAACTAATTCTCCAGCCATTCTTTGATTTCTTTCTCCTTCTTCTCCATTTCTTAATTGTCGATTTTCTATTTCTTCCATTGAATCCGACCTCCAAGTGTGCACGCTCACTCTATCATAATCCACATCCCTATTTTGTGATTGTGCTTGTTGATTCGGCTGTTGATTTGAATTTTCTCCTTCTTTTCTTGTTCTATTTCTTCCTGATCTTATTCTTAAAGATTCTTCTAATTCACCTGTTCCTTCACCTGCAAGTCTTTTACTCCTTCTCACAGTTGTTGGTGGTTCTGATGTATTTCTTCTCCTTCTAGCCATTTCTCCAATTCTAATAATTTTTTCAAATCTTCAAGTTGCAATTTGAGATTTCTTAGACTGATTCTCCCTGTTTCTGGGCGCCAAAATGTAGTTGCAGGATTTCCTACACTACACCCTTGTCAAGAATCTATGAAAAATAAGCCATAATTGTTGATGAACAACAACACTTTTATTAATTCACTTTCAGGAAGATTTACAAGGAAAATCAAAACTCAGAAGTACAACTTTCTTTCTGGAGTTTCTCTCTCCTCAAAATTCTCTCAGCTCTCAAAAATGCATCATCCTTTTCTGGATCTCTCGTGCTCTTTATACAGGAAAATATAGTGGAAGACAGCTAAGATTTCCCCTTAATTCGGATCTACTCTGCAATCTTATCGCGATCGTTACAATATTTCTCTATCGCAAGCATGATGACCATCGCAAGATCAGTTTGGTTCTTCTTTTACTTCTTCCGTCGTCAGTTTCTTTTAGTTGTTCTGTAACGCTCGTGAAATGTTGTTGAAGAATCATCAGTGACATTCGTAGAAATGTTGTTAATATCGCAGGAATAGTGTTGTAGCGATATTCTGGTACTACAATAACATTGACAAACATGCTCAACGCATGCGAGTTCAACCGAGCAGTGCTCTAACAGTTAGTAGATAAAGTCTATAAACAAAAGGAAGGTGTAGATTTCTTTGATACTTACTCACCTGTTACGAGAATTACTTACATTAGGATGTTAATTGCTATAGTTGCGGTTCATAACCTAGAGATACATCAAATGGATGTTAAGACAGCTTTTCTAAATGGTGAATTAGATGAAAAATATTACATGGAACAACCTGAGGGCTTTGTAGTGAAAGGTTGTGAAAACAAAGTTTGTAAACTTAAAAATCTTTGTATGGATTGAAACAAGCACCTAAACAATGGCATGAAAAATTTGATCATGTAATGTTTTTTAGTGGTTTTAAAATCAACGAATCTGACAAGTATGTCTATACTAAACTTGTGAATGATGCATGTGTGATTGTATGCTTGTATATTGATGATATGCTTATACTTGGTACAAACAAGGATGTAATTAATTCCACTAAAAGTATGCTAAGTGAGAACTTTGAAATGAAAGACTTAGGCCCCGCAGATGTAATCTTAGGGATGAAAATTAGAAGAATTTCAAACGTTTATAGTCTTAGTCAATCTCATTATGCTGAATATGTGCTTAGAAAATTCAATCAATTTGATTGTAAACCTGTTTATACTCCGTATGATCCTTGTTGTAGACTCAAAAAGAATAAGGGTAATGGAGTTTCGCAACTTGAACACTCACGAGTTATAGGAAGTCTAATATATTTGATGAAATGTACTAGGCCAGACATTGCTTATGTTGTGAGTAGGTTAAGTAGGTATACTTGTAATCCAGGGCAAGAACACTGGGATGCACCTTTTAGAGTGCTGAGGTATTTGAAATACACTTTGACCTTCTGTTTGAATTTTGAAGGGTACCCTGCCGTCCTTGAGGGATTTTGTGATGCAAACTGGATATCTGACTCAGAGGAGTCTAAGTCTACGAGTGGATATGTTTTCACTCTAACATGTGGGGCTGTTTCTTGGAAAAGTTCCAAACAGACCTGCATAGCTCGATCCACTAAGGAGTCCGAGTTTATCGCGTTAGATAAAGCAGGAGAGGAAGCCGCTTGGCTAAGATGCTTTTTAGAAGACATTCCTCTCTGGCATAGCTAATGTTAAAAACAACTACTATAATGGGAAGTCTATACATATTAAAAGAAGACACAATACCCTGAAAAAACTAATCTCAAAAGGCGTTATTTCCATTGAGAGGGTAAAGTCCAAGGAGAATATCGCGGACCCTTTGACGAAAGGTTTGTCCAAGGAGATAGTTAATAATGAATCGAGGGGAATGGTGCTTAGGCTCATTAAATAAACTTTCCATGAAGGATACTCAACCTTGCTGACTGGAGATCCCAAGATCAAGGTTTTGAATGAGACAACTAATTTTTGGCGGGTCAAGATAAACACTATCAGATAATTTCATTCTATGCCCTTTTCCTATGGTGTAGACGTGATAGTGTGACTGTATGTGAAGGATGACTTTTAACTAAGTCTTAATGAGTTATATAGTTTCAATTTAAGATTGAAGTGGGGTGTAGCAGTAAACACTCTTGATGGAACTCACCTATCTGAATGTGGAAGTGGGTCGCTTCCTATGATAATATAGCTGATTCTCCAGAGCATTCTGAGAAACGGGATTTCTCCCGGGCCAAAAAGGACACAACGACACGAACTTGACAGCACCTAGAGAGATATCACGTGTGGTTATTATCGCGAATTACACCAAACGATGGCAGTTCAAGACATCGCGTTCACTTTCCATCAAGTAGTTCCGGCAATTTCTCACTAAGCAAAGGTTCAAGACCTCATGGACACCTCTTGCCTAAGTGGTATTTCTCGCTTTCCGTTTTCGGATTTTTATCGGTATTTCATTCATGTCGGGGATTGTTGGAGAAAATGAGTTTTATTATTGGTTTTATAGTCTTGGTGGGAATGGAACTTAGGACCTTTGGTTCACTAAGAGGTCTTACTCATTTTCTTATGAGTGAATAAAATAGAACCTTTAGTCCCACATTGGGTATAACTAAAAAGGAGTTCCACTATATAGCTAATCCTTTATGGATAGTTAGTAAAACAATATTGGTGGAACGGGTGGGCCAAAATATTTTGATTTCACCTAGTCTTAGGGCTCGGGCTTGTGCTCGCGCCATGGGCATGGATCAACCAAGATTTATCACTTTGACAAAATATTTTTAAATTATTTCCTTAAATATTTTAAAATCAAAATAAATTTTGTCATAATGTTGTGCATGTTATGGGGGCGTCTGACTCGTGCAACATTATTTTGTTACCAAGTTTAAATTATGATGACGTATGTCGACATTGATTTTTTTTCCAAAAATCAAAATATACTAGCAAAAATTTGAGATAATGCCTTGCATGGCGCAAGGAATTGATTCTCCATTAATTGCATTTATCGCACCTCTCCCTTTTCTGCTATAAAAGAGACCCGAATTTCTCATTTCAATTTGTGTCCAGAAGAGCTACTATCCTCTTCTTTTCGTCTCTCTCCCTCTGTATGGTATTTTCATTTCTTTGTGCCATTGTTGTTGAGTTCGTAAGAGTGGGCAAGTACTGTAGTGCTAACAGTGATTGCAACGGGAAGTTTTATCCTAGATATGACTGGACCACGGGGTATAGGCATCACTCATTCTTGAGGCGTACCGGTCAACTATCGTGTTAAGGACAGTGTGTTAAAATCGTGACTCTTTCCTCTGTTTGCTGTCCATTTGATTGTTTATTTACTTATCAGAAATTTATTTCTAACATCTTCAAATCTTCTTTTAGTGTTTCTAAAACAGACTCACTACCAGCAACATTCAAGGATTCATCAAAAGGTTTCAGAACATAAGAATCTAGTTCATGGTAACTCAGAAAAAATAACATTTTCGACTGCCAACTCTTGAAGTCTTTGTGCCATTGTTGTTGAGTTCGTAAGAGTGGGAAAGTACTGTAGTGCTAACAGTGCTTGCAACGGGCAGTTTTATCTTGGATACGACTAGTCCATGGGGTATAGGCATCACTCATTCTTGAGGCGTACCGATCAACTATCGTGTTAAGGACAGCGTGTTGAACATGTGACCCTGTCCTCTGTTTGCTGTCCATTTGATTGTTTATTTACCTATCAGATATTTATTTCTAACATCTTTACATCTTCTTTTAGTTTTTCCAAAACAGACTCACTACTAGCAACATTCAAGGATTCATCAAAAGGTTTCAGAACATAAGAATCCAGTTCATGGTAACTCAGAAAAAATAACATTTTCGACTGCCACCTCTTGAAGTCTTTGTGCCATTGATGTTGAGTTCGTAAGAGTGGGGTAGTACTGTAGTGCTAACAATGCTTGCAACGGGATGTTTTATCCTGGATTCGACTTGACCATGGGGTATAGGCATCACTCATTTTTGAGGCATACCGGTTAACTATCATGTTAAGGACAGTGTGTTAAACACGTGACTCTGTCCTCTATTTGCTGTCCATTTGAGTGTTTATTTACCATTTAGAAATTTATTTCTAACATCTTCACATCTTATTTTAGTGTTTCTAAAATAGACTCACTACCAGCAACATTAAAGGATTCATCAAAAGTTTTCAAAACATATGAATCCAGTTCATGGTAACTCAGAAAAAATAACATTTTCGACTGCCACCTCTTGAAGTCTTTCCCAGAAAATTTTGAAGGCCTTTCAACATCTTTCTTACCCATTGTTACAGACAGAATAGAACTATCGTGTTTAGATTGATGAAACTTTCCAAGTATCTACTGTCATCGAGAAATTTCCTTCTTCCTGGTCTGAGTACAAGAAGAAACTAAGACATGAAACTGCTGAATTTACTATGGTTGATTTGGGTGAAAAGATTCAAATAGAAGAATTGTTGTGCTCCAAGGACAAAAATGTATCTTCTGCAAGGGACATGTCTAACAAGCTCATGCGACTGAACACAAAGGTTCCAATGCTGATAAGAACCGAAGAAACTCCAAGAAACCTCCAGGAAAGAAAGGTATGTTTCGAAAACCAAAATCTAGCATTAATAAAATTAAGGGTGATTATTATGCGTGTGGAAATCCTAGCCATATGGAGGTTCACTGTAGAAACCGTAAGTACCTTAAAAATAAAACTAATGCTAATTTGGTTGGAAACAACAAAGATGAATTTTCTGGAACGGTGTCTGAAGTAAATTTGGTAAAAAATGTGAGAGACTGGTGGGTAGACTCTGGGGCTACCAAACATGTCTGTGGAAACATAGATATGTTCACCTCCTACAATAAGGTAGGGGAAGGACAAAAACTCTATATGGGTAACTCAACTGCAGCTGCGGATGTAGGAAAAGGAAAGGTTGTGCTCAAGATCACTTCTGTCAAGACTCTCACTTTGAATGAAGTTCTTCATGTTCCGTACATCTGCAAAAATCTTATTTCTTGTGGTGTGTTAGATGATATGGGTTTTAAAATTGTAATAGAACCTGGGAAATGTGTTTAACTAAGGGTAAGGATTATGTGGGGAAGGGTTATAAGACTGAGGGTCTATATAAGATTAATGTAAACTCTGCTGTAATGAATGATAATAATTCTTCTGCTTATGTTTGTGTGTCTTTGGATGTTTGGCATGGTAGACTTGGACATGTAAATTATAAGTCAATGCATAAACTAGCTAATGTAGGCTGCATTTCCAAATTCAGTTTGGAAAAGGAACACAAATGTGAAATTTGTGTAGAATCAAAGTATGCTAGAAAACCTTTTAGCAAAAATGTTCATAGAAATTATAAACCCTTAGAATTAATTCACTCAGACCTAGTTGACATGAAATCGGTTCAAAATAGAGGTGATAAGAAATGGTTTGTTACTTTTATAGACGACTGTACTAGGTACTGTCATATATATTTGCTTAGAGGTAAGGATGATGCCTTAGAAGCCTTTAAGATGTATAAACTAGTAGTTGAAAACCAATTGAATACTACCGTAAAAAAAGTTAGGTTTGACCGTGGTGGTGAGTACAGAGTTCCGATAGGAGATTTCTGTGTAGAACATGGAATAATACACGAGGTTACCCCTCCTTATTCACCTCAGTATAATGGTGTAGCTAAACGTAAGAACCATACCCTTAAGGAGATTATGAATGCCATGTTAATTATTTTAGGATTACCTTTCAACTTACGGGGGGGGGGGGAGCTGTCCTCTCAGCATGCTATATCCTGAATAGAGTACCATTTAAAGGATCAGATAAAACTCCATATGAATTGTGGAAAGGTAGACAACCTTCTTTAGCATACTTCAAAGTGTGGGGATGTTTGGCTAAGGTTTCCATCCCTAACCTAAAACAACCAAGATAGGATCCAAAACTGTTGACTGTGTCTTCATAGGGTATCCTGAGTATACTACTGCATATATATTTACGGTTGTGAGTTCTGAAATTTCTGAAATTGGTGTGAATACTATTATGGAGTCTAGGGATGTTGTGTTTTTTTAAAATGTTTTTCCTTTAAAATATGACTCTCGTAAGAGAGGTATTGATCCCCTAGATGTCCCTTTAACCAGTCAGACTTTACCTTCAGAGCAAGATGAAGTAGAAATTGAGACTAGACGAAGTAAAAGAGTTAGAACCAAAACCTCCTTCGGAGATGACTTCATAACACTAGCCGAGACTGATACTCAGACTTATATAAAATCCATGACTTCTTCTGAAGCTCCGTGGGGAAAAGAGTCTGCCATTAGTGAAATAAAATCCATCAAAGAGAATGATACGTATGAGATAGTAGATTTACCTCCAGGGTGTAAGGCCATAGGATGTAAATGGATCTTTAAGAGGAAACGTAACATAGATGGAACTGTTCAAAATTACAAGGCTAGGTTAGTAGCTAAAGGCTATAAACAAAAGGAAGGTGTAGATTTCTTTGATACTTACTCACCTGTTATGAGAATTACTTCCATTAGGATGTTAATTGCTATAGTTGTGGTTCATAACCTAGAGATACATCAAATGGATGTTAAGACAGCTTTTCTAAATGGTGAATTAGATGGAGAAATTTACATGGAACAACCTGAGGGCTTTGTAGTGAAAGGTTGTGAAAACAAAGTTTGTAAACTTAAAAAATCTTTGTATGGATTGAAACAAGCACCTAAACAATGGCATGAAAAATTTGATCATGTAATGTTTTCTAGTGGTTTTAAAATCAACGAATCTGACAAGTGTGTCTATACTAAACTTGTGAATGATGCCTGTGTGATTGTATGCTTGTATGTTGATGATATGCCTATACTTAGTACAAACATGGATGTAATTAATTCTACTAAAAGCATGCTAAGTGAGAACTTTGACATGAAAGACTTAGGCCCCGCAGATGTAATCTTAGGGATGAAAATTAGAAGAATTTCTAACGGTTATAGTCTTAGTCAATCTCATTATCTTGAATCTGTGATTAGAAAATTCAATCACTTTGATTGTAAACCTGCTTATACTCCCTATGATCCTTGTTGTAGACTCAAAAAGAATAAGGCTAATGAAGTTTGACAACTTGAAAACTCACGAGTTATAGGAAGTCTGATGTATTTGATAAACTGTACTAGGCCAGACATTGCTTATGATGTGAGTAGGTTAAGTAGGTATACTTTTAATCCAGGGCAGGAACATTGGGATGCACTTTTTAGAGTGATGAGGTATTTGAAATACACTTTGACCTTCTGTTTGAATTATGAAGGATACCCTGCCGTCCTTGAGGGATTTTGTGATGTAAAATGGATATCAGACTTAGAGGAGTCTAAGTCTACGAGTGGATATGTTTTCACTCTAGTAGGTGGGGTTGTTTCTTGGAAAAGTTCCAAACAGACCTTCATAGCTCGATCCACTATGGAATATGATTTTATCGCGTTAGATAAAGCAGGAGAGGAAGCCGCTTGGATAAGATGCTTTTTAGAAGACATTCCTCTCTAGCATAGGCATGTGCCAGCTATATCTATACATTGTGATAATCAAGCTGCTATAGCTAATGCTAAAAATATCTACTATAATGAGAATTCTATACATATTAAAAGAAGACACGATACCCTAAAAAAACTAATCTCAAAATGTGTTATTTCCATTAAATGGGTAAAGTCCAAGGAGAATATCGCGAAACCTTTGACGAAAGGTTTGTCCAGTGAGATAATTAATAATGCATCGAGGGGGATGAGGCTTAGGTTCATTAAATAAACTTTCCATGAAGGATACTCAACCTTGCTGACTAGAGATCCCAAGATCAAGGTTTTGAATGGGACAACTAATTTTTGGCAGGTCAAGGTAAACACTATCAGAGAATTTCATTATATGCCCTTTCCCTATGGTGTAGACGTGATAGTGTGACTGTATGTGAAGGATGACTTTTAACTAAGTCTTAATGAGTTATATAGTTTCAATTTAAGATTTAAGTGGGGTGTAGCAGTAAACACTCTTGATGGAACTCACCTATCTGAATGTGGAAGAGGGTCGCTTTCTATGAGAATAAAGTAGATTCTCTAGAGCATTCTGAGAAACATGATTTGTCCAGGGCCAAAAAGGACACAACGGAACGAACTTGACAGTACCTAGGGAGATATCACGTGTGGTTATTATCACGAATTACACCAAAAGATGGCAGTTCAAGACATCGCATTCACTGTCCATCAAGTAGTTCCGGAAATTTCTCAATAAACAAAGGTTCGAGACCTCATGGACACCTCTTGCCTAAGTGGTATTTCTCGCTTCCCATTTTCTGATTTTTATCGGTATTTCATTTATGTGGGGGATTGTTAGAAAAAATGAGTTTTATTGTTGGTTTTATAGTCTTGGTGGGAATGGAACTTAGGACCTTTGGTTCACTAAGAGGTCTTACTCATTTTATTATGAGTGAATGAAATAGATCCTTTAGTCCCACATTGGGTATAACTAAAGAGGAGTTCCACTATATAGCTAATCCTTTATGGATAGTTAGTAAAACAATGTGGGTGGAACGGGTGGGCCAAAATATTTTTGCTTTCAGCTAATCTTAGGGCTCGGGATCGTGCCTGCGCCATGGACATGGATCAACCAAGATTTATCACTTTGACAAAATGTTTTTAAATTATTTCCTTAAATATTTTAAAATCAAAATAAATTTTGTCATAATGGTATGCATGTTATGGGGGAGTCTGACCCGTGCAACATTATTTTGTTACCAAGTTTAAATTATGATGATGTATGTCGACATTGATTTCTTTCCAAAAATCAAAATATACTAGCATAAATTTGAGTTAATGCCTTAGCTGTTTTCTGTCCGTTTTGTTCCTTATTGCCTTGCATGGCAGAAGGAATTGATTCTCCATCAATTGCATTTATCGCACCTCTCCGTTTTCTGCTATAAAAGAGACCCGAATTCCTCATTTCAATTTGTATCCAGAAGAGATACTATCCTCTTATTTTCGTCTCTCTCCCTATGTGTGGTATTTTCATTTCTTTGTGCCATTGTTGTTGAGTTCGTAAGAGTGGGAAAGTACTGTAGTGCTAACAGTGCTTGCAACATGAAATTTTATCCTGGATACGACTTGACCACGGGGTATAGGCATCACTCATTCTTGAGGCGTACTGGTCAACTATCGGGCTAAGGACAGCGTGTTGAACACGTGACTCTGTCCTCTGTTTGCTGTCCATTTGATGTTTATTTACCTTTCATAAATTTATTTCTAACATCTTCACATCTTCACATCTTCTTTTAGTGTTTTTATTGTTACAGTTGCAACACAATAATGATAATAAGAAGAAGCATATAGATGGGTTGATGTTGATAGTAATATCCGGAATAGAGATGGCAGTGACCAGACTGGATATGGAAATGGGTTTGACATGGATTGGTTGAACCAGAGTATGAGCTGATGGTTGTGAATTCATCTCGCGAAATCTTGTAATTTCGTTGATTGTCTTACAACATAAATGACCCTGTGAAATTGTCGCATAAAAGAGCAATTATTGTTGTGGTCGAATGAAGATAGGTTACTTGGACTTCATGAAAGAGTAAAGGCATGGATCGATAGATGGGATGTCTGCAATTGGTCTACATGTACATGGAAGAACGAATCAGTCAGGGATGAGGAACTGGTACCGTAGACGAGATGGAGAGCTGAGAATGATTTAGTTGTAGTTACCGGAGGACATTCACGACCAGGAATAGGAAGTTCGCTGTATTCAGAGATGGAGAAAGAAACTGGTAGCAGAAAAGAAAGGCTATTGAAAGTCAAGGCGCATTTGTTGGTTGGTTGAGTTGTTACCGCTGGTGGAGTAAGGTGTTTTAGACTTTTAGTTGGTCAGGGGACGAGCAAATTAGTTAGTGGTCATATTCTAGACAAATGAGTTGGAGCTTTTTTTGGATCTGGATATGGGTGCTAATATTGGGCTGGGCCTTGCAATTTGCTAGGTCTTACTTTAGACTCTTTCGCAGCAGAGTAGATAAAAAAAAGGAACAGAGACGAAAGAAAAGGAACAGAGACGAAAGAAAAGGAGTAGGACAACGACGGGAAATCATCTACAGCAGAAATCAAGAGAGGAGGTTTCAGCAGCTGCAAACAGAAACAGGAACGAAGGGTTTGGAGTTTTGTTTTCCATTTTCGATTAGAGTGATTTTCCTTTATATGTTTATGGATTTATAGAAATCCATGACTGGCTAGATTTTTATAACTAGGCTTTTTATGATTGAAACCACTTGGGTATTAGGCTGTTTTGATTTGATTATATAGCAATAGACCGCTATGATTTGAATAAATTAATTCTTGAATATTGTTTATTGATTTAATGATAATATGAGTTGTTTGTTGCTTCATTGGTTTAGTATAACCTTTGTGCGTAATTTTCAGGTTCAAAAATATATTTGTCTCATTATTTGATATTTTATGCTTGGGTTAATTTCTTGGATGGGTTATGCTTAGAAGAGCCAGATAATATTTGTGAATCAATATTTTGGTTTCTTATAATTTTATCGCTGATTCAATTTGATGGTGCATGATTGGATTAATTATTTTAATGCGCTATGCTTGGGGTACTAGTGACATTTGCGACTCTAATACATATAATAGGTGATGCCGATGGAACGAACAATAAACATATATTCATAATTATGTTTTATTTCAGTAGTTGAAAAGAAATAGTGGTGGATACCATAAAACCCTGGTTACCGTCTCTCTCTGTGAATTTAGTTTATTAGTTTAGTTTAATTTTATATTTCATTTCAACTCTAAAAATCCAAAAACATTTTTTCGTGTTAGTCGATTAGTGATATTGATTATTGGTATTTCCACCGCTCCCTGTGGGTTTGATCCGTACTCGCCTCTGTCTACTGGTTAGACACCGTGAGATTGTGGTTTATATATATAAGGTTTTCCTAAATCCTGTCAGCTCTGATCCTCCATTAGTTACAGTAAACGATGTAATTGTTGCAAAGGATATTGGTAAGTATGATCCTGTTGAGATTCTCACTGGAAAGCAAAATTCTAACGGATTAAATTCTATCATCCATGCCATTACCCCAGATCCTCAACACCATGTGACTGCGTTCACTACGTCGAAAGATGCTTGGGATATCTTAGAAACCGTATTTGAAGGGAATGCCTCTGAGAAAGAAGCTAGGCTTCAAAACCTAATTTCTGATTGGGAAAACCTTTGTATGGCTGATGAAGATTCATTTGATGAGTTTAATCACAAAGTTTCTAAAATTGTTAATGCATCTTTTGCATTGGGTGAGACTATTCCTGAAAAGGAAATTGTGATGAAAATTCTAAGATCATTGTCGGCTAAATACGATTCTAAGAAAAATTCCATCGTTGAGGGAAATAACGTTGAAACACTTTCCATAAATACTCTTGTTGGGGAAGTTAAAGATCTTTGATCATGAGCATATATCCAAATCTGGAAAGGATATTGCTTTCAAATTAAGCACAAAAGAACACTAAATTACTTAATAAAAGTAAAAGTGTTGGCAACTCTTTGGATGATCCTATTGAGACTGATTCATCAGATGAAGATCTTGACAACTCAATCTCTCTGATCACAAGACAGTTTTAAGATCTTCTTTTGAAGAGAAGTAAACGGTTCACCAGAGATAAACCCATATCATCAGTGAAACCTCATGATCGTGTTCCTCCTACAAATAGGGACACTGTCGACACTGATGATGAGGATATGCCACAGTGCTTCAAGTTTGGTTGTTACATTTTAGTGTGTCAAAACTCATCTAAGTCGCTTGATTGTATATTAAAGTCAACTTCGTTTAGGTTATACTAGAAAGTCTAGGAATGTTGAGACATACAAGTATTACTCCGAAGACCTGGAGAATGTTAAGATGAAGCGAACTACAACAATAATATCATCCTTCCTCTTGAGGTTAGTAATATGACTTGAACTGTTTCATTCCTAACGTATCTTTCAAGTCGTGCTATATTGAAAACATAACTGCGAAGCTGTATATACTGTACATATTGTATGATACTCTAGTGATGTGACTGTTAATGATCGAGCAAGAGAGAGGAGAGAATAAACACAGAAGCATTAATCATCTATATTAATAATAATTCGGTGTATCTTACAATGACAATAACTAGTGCCTTTTATAGGCATCACAAACCTTAGACCACTTTACTAAAAAACTCTACCAATCCTATATTAGGATACTGCTTCTAAATATTAACCATACCATAATAAACACTTAACTTCCTAATGTAAGGAAACTCCAAACCTAATTCCTAATATAACTTCGACTAACATAGGAAAGTCTCATTTTTCCCAATATAGATTCTTGCCTTTCACACTCCCCCTCAAGCCGATGCATAGACATATTCATGCACGGATTGCTAATAAATCTTCGAGAGCCTCTTAGACTTAACACTCCCCCTGAAGACGAATCTTCAATATTTCTAGTATCAAAGTTCTAGTTTAAAGACATTATGATCATGTTAGTAGTTTAGGTACATGCTGGTCCTATCATAAGTTTATGGACATTATGGTCCTATTTGTAGTTTAGGAACATATAGGTTATATTCGTAGTTTATGGATGTTGCGGTCCTAATCTTAGTTTTGGGACATTACAGTCTTATTCGTGGTTTTAGGACATTGCGGTCCTAGTTCTATCTTAAGGACATTACAATACCAATTGTAGTTTAAGGACATTGCGGTCCCAATCGTAGTTTAGGGATATTGTGGTCCCGATCGTAGTATTTTGGACATTGTTGTCCCCTTCGTAGATTTCCATACAAACTTCATTCGTATTTTGTATCCACCGAGCATCATTGCTCATCTTTTAATTTATCTTCTCTTCACATGTTGACATATCTTCACGATCACAACTTTCCGATGTTGTTTCTTCTTCTCTTGTTCCAGTCACGCTTTTGTTGCGAAAAACTGTCACACTTCTTTGCTTTTCAAGATTCTCTCATAATCTTTTCATCACGCTTCTGCCACAAGATCTAAATGTTTTTCTTGTTATATTGATGTTACAAATTTGCTACGCTTTTCAGATTTTCCACACTTCTGAATACGTAACAGATTTGCAACGCTGTGACACTATTATCACACTTTTGTTTGTTAAATCATTCAGGCATTTGAACAAACACCTTGTCTTCTTCTTTTCTTAATTATCATCTGAATTGTTCACCGTCCCTTTCTAAGCTTGACTAGCGCACAAACATACATGCTCTTAGGTTTACCAAATCCTTAACATCACCTTGTAGTCATAACACACATATATCATACCAAAGAACCACACTAGCAGACTCGTGCTACTTCTGTCTCTGTATCTAATTCGACAAAAATGTAGCCAACTCTTAACTCAAGCCATCTTCACAGAGTCCCATTATTCACCATCGATTTCTCTGTCTCATTACAGTCATCGATCATTATTAATCATCTTTTATCACCAAGAATCCCAAACAAAATTTCCTCTCAAACTCCAGCAGCAACACACGTCTTATTCATCATTACTTCCCAGCACAAATTAAGGCTATCCCGTTGATAATACCAACTGCCACACTCAACAACTAATTATCCCAGAACTGACAGAAACTCACCCCATTACAACACTCTTCATCATCTAAAATCATTCCTAATACTTCTTCCGACATCAGCACAATGTTTTCTTGTTAACTTTGCATCAAGTTCTGACTTGTTTAAACACGACCACACAGTCTTACATCTTGAATATCTCATCTATTCATCTCTCAAGTCAATTGTATAACTTCGGTCCATGATTCAAGAACGAAAACACTTGGAACTACGAAAGCAGGACACATCCTTGTCAGTAATCTCGCTAACGCTTTCAGGTAATCTTTTTTTATTCCTTTTTTTTTAAACCACCATAATTTCACCACTTTTTTCTTCCCAGAAGCAGTATCTCGTCTGCCATGTTTTATCGGCATAAATAACATACCCTAAACTCTATTTGCATCATAAATTCAAACGACATCAAGCTTCTCCTTCTTCACCTGGATTCTCGGCTTCAAACTTGTCACAATAACCGTCAAATATAAAGCAATTATTTTTTATACTTCTAATCACAACTTTGAAAACTCTTTACAAAAACATCTAACTTCTCTTTATCTCCTCTCTCCCTATCACCTTGCTCTGATACCATGTTAAGGATCGAGCAAGAAAGAGGAGAGAATAAACGCAGAAGCATTAATCATCTACATTAATAATAATTCGGTGTATCTTACAATGACAATAACTAGTGCCTTTTATAGGCATCACAAACCTTAGACCACTTTACTAAAAAAACTCTTCAAATCCTATATTAGGATACTGCTTTTAAATATTAACCATACCATAATAAACACTTAACTTCCTAATGTAAGGAAACTCCAAACCTAATTCCTAATATAACTTCGACTAACATAGGAAAGTCTCAGTTTTCCCAATGTAGCTTCTTGCCTTTCACAGTGACATGGTCATATTTGTATGATCATAGTATTAGGTAATTAGACTACGAAGTATAACGCTTATCTTTTGAACTTCTTAGATATGACATCGACATAATCTTGTATATATTTTTATGATTATGTGAATGGGTTATGGTGAAGATTTTATCCTAGAAAATAATAATTTACATTTGTTCATAGGAAGTACATTCATGAACTTGTTTTATGAATCGAAAGGGAAATCGTTAGGCTTATTGGTACGGTTATTCATTACAAATCTTTGGATTACCAATATGTGTGAGATGGTAGAAACGATCGTAACCTTGTTATGTATCTTGGTATAACTAATCACAATGCCTGACTTATGATTTGGTATAACTAGTTTTTATTAATTGGTATAAACGATCCTAAGTAATCACCATGAGATGGTATGATCGATATTTGTAACTGGTGTGACGGATCTTAGTAATTTGTGTGACCAATCACAGAGAGTCGTGTAATTGATCCTTATAGTTGGTAACCGGTCTTAGTAAATGTTGTAACCGATCCTGGTAATTGGTATAACCGATCCTGGTAAATGGCGTGACTGATCACAAGCAATACCGTGAGTATTTGGTAACCGGCCCGGGTAATTGATGTAAACGATCATGTTAACTGATGTAACCGGTCTTGGTAACTTGTGTGACCGATCATAAGTGCTCCTATATTAAGGCATAACCGATCCTAATGATTGGTAGTGTAGGATCAGAATATTGTCACAACAATATTCCTGCGAAATAAACAACAGTTCTGCGATACACCAATGATATTCTGCGACACATCAATGATATTCTGCGACACATCTCAAAGTGACGTAAGGAATGACATATCATATGAAAACGACAGAAACATGAGTAAAGTGTGACATTTCTGCGATGAACCAATAAAACCTGCGAATGATTAAGGCGGTGCTAACTGCGATTTATCGCAAGAACTTAGATCCGAAATTAAAGGGAATCTTAACTGTAAATGAGCTGTCATGAGATGTAATCCATTATGTAAATGCCTATATAAAGGAAATGAATAGTTCCAGAGGGAGAGATGAATTTTTGAGTGCTAAGAAAGTTTTTAAAAGAGAGAAAATCTTATCAAGTGAATTGTATTCTTGATTACTGTAATTCTTTTAAGATCATATTAATAAAAAGGTCCTTAATCTTCAAATTGTGTCATAAATTCTTGAGTTGGGTGTAGAGTGGGAATTCCTGCAACTACATTTTGGCGCCCAGAAACAGGGAGAATCAATTTGAGAAATTTCAAATTGCAATCTGAAGATTTGAAGAAATTATTAGAATTAAAGAAATGGCTAGGAGAAGAATAAATACATCAGAACCACCAACAACAGTGAGAAGAAGTAAAAGAATTGCAGGAGAAGGAACAGGTGAATTGGAAGGATCTTTAAGGATCATATCAGGAAGAAGTAGAATGAGAAATGGAGCAGAAAATTCAATTCAACCACCGAATCAACAAACACAAGCACAAGATAGAGATGTGGATTATGATAGAGTAAGTTGCATACTTGGAGGTTGGATTCGATAGAAGAGGAAGAAAATCAAGAAGTGGAAAGAAATTAAGAAGTGGATGGAGGAGTAATTCATGAAGGGCATGAAGTAGTAGATGATTTGAGACAAAGGATACAGGAAGAAAGAAGATTAGAGGCAACGTGCAAATCTTACAAGGCAAAATCATGAACTAAGAATGGAAAATTTGAGGTTGCAAAACAGAAGATCAAGAAGCAGCATGAGATCAAGTTCAAGATCATATAGAGAAGAAACAAGACAAAATCACCCTATACAAAATATTGGCGAGAATTTGATAAATGATCGTTATATTCCACGCGGTGAAACTTTGGACATTAGACATAATCAAGATGAGGGAGAAAATCAAGAAGAGAGAAGGAGAATGTTACGTGATGAGGAGATTCAAAGAAATCGCAGAATAATTGAAGATGATATTGAGAGACATTATATTGAGCAAGTACATTTAGCGGTAGAAAGATAGAGATTGCGAGCGGAAGTAGAAGAACAAGAAATTCAAGCAGCATTGCGTCAGAATAATCATGATAATCGATAAAGACGACGTGCACAAAATCGTAATAATGGTAATCTCAATGAGGAATATGAGAGAATTCGCAGAGACATAGAAAGGCAACGAAGATAAATAGTAAGGGATTAGGAAATTCGCAGAGAAGAGAATGAAAGACAAATTAGCTTGCAAGTTCAAGAAGAATAAAATCGTAAAAGAAGGCAAAATCAAGATGTTGGAGAAGAAGTGCGAAATATCGCAAGACAAGAAAGGCATGAACGCAGACGAAGAGAGGCTGCGTTGAAAAGGCCAATGGAGCAAAATTCTGATAGGAATGAACAAATCTTGCGGGAATTAGAAGAAATGAGAGGAATGATAAGTAACAGAAGAGAAGGAGGAAGAAGACAACTTGATGATGCAATCGAAGAAGCTGCGAAAACTCCATTTACTCAAGAGGTACAATTAGGAGGGATATCTCCAAAATGAAATTTACTGGTGTTGACCAGTATTTTTGATGGGACTACATGTGTCGTCCAACATATCAAAGCCTATATTCGATGCATGCTACAATGGGAGAACCATGATGTCGTTCTGTGCAAATACTTTGCGTCAAGTTTAACTGGCGAAGCATTGAAGTGGTTTGAAAGTATCCCCAAGAATACAATAACTTCGTTCATGCACTTGCAAACTACCTTCTTAGGAGCATACATAAGTAATAACTTTACACGACCTGGAATTGAAGATGTGTTTGGATTGAAGCAGAGAGTTGGCGAGAGTTTAAAGCACTTAACGATAAGATGGAGGACAATGTGTAGTGAAATGGCTGGAAGAGTAGATGAAAGATATCTCATTTTGTCCTTCATAAATGCTATGTTTTCGACAAATCTATTATACATCCAGGTATTCAGAGTTAAAAACACAATCACTATGACAGAACTGCGAGAATTGCAAGAAGAGTATATCGCTTTGGAGGAAAAACAAAATGAGATGGAGTCATATCCAATTATTGCAGGCAAAAATTCAGCTGCAGCAAAGGGAAGTTTATTACCAAGGATGATTAACACAGTAGCAAGTACCTCCCAAAATCAGTGAGAGAAAATAGAGATTGATAATCAACGTAAGATAGTAGCAATGGGGAGTAGAGATCAGGAGGAATTAGAAAAGAAAAGAAATTTCTATAATTGCAATAACAATAATAAGGTCCCAAGGTTTGATCAACCGCAGGAGACTTATGGTGGACAGAGGCAGAATTATTCAAGAGAGCAAAGAGGTCAAAAGATTATATAGGAAGATGTCAAATTGCCACCTCTAAATACCAGTATAGACAAGATTTGGGAAGCGATTATTTTGATGGAGAATATACCCTCACCCTGGAACATGGAGAAAGAACCACATCCTAACAACTAAAATCAAGAGTTTTGTCCTTATCATCATTTTCATGGAAATTCTGTGAATAATTGTAGAAATGTAAAAAGAATTATTCTGCGAATGATTGAACAGGGGAAATTAAATCATTTTCTAGCGAGATATCCACAAACTCAACAATTGCCGCAAGCACCAGAAATTCACAGAGTCAATGTTGCGAAAGACGCAGAAACATTTGTCATTGAAGTAGGAGCTACATCAAAAAATCTATTTTGCAATTCAATTGTACATTCGCAGAAAACAATAGAAGATTTCCATGATAATGTGCTAAGTAGAGTATTTGCGAGGGATATAGAGGGAAGAGAGGTGATGAATATTGCAAAAATTTCTCCGTTAGAAGAATGGCAGAAGCAAGTTATTTCTTTTACTACACAAGAGATACAAGAGCCAGGGAAGATGCATGACAACTCGTTGGTGGTAAAGTTAGAGATAAATCCAAAGTACAGAGAGGAAGAAGAAGATGATGGTGACGAAGCAAGTGATTCTTTGGCAATAGATAAGGTTTTAATTGATATTGGCATCTCGGTAGACATCTTATTTTATCATACCTACCGTACAATGGGTGGAAGAGATGATGAATTAATCCCCTCCACTTACAAGATCTATGGTTTTAATGGCACTGCGAATAAGACAAAAGGGGAAATCCCATTGAACAAGATATCTTCAAAAATTAAGTTATGTGTAGTGGATATAGAATCTCCTTATAATGCCTTAATTGGAAGACCATGGCTCCATGGAATCTTGGGCATAGCATCCACATATCATCAATACATAAAGTTTCCGCATCCTCATGGTATTGGGATAATTAAAGGTGATTGGTTTGAAGGGAAAAAGTGTTATGAAGTTGACATTAATACTTGCGAAGAAAGAAACGCCAGAAATCGTAATTGGCAACATAATAAGAAGCAAACTCAGAGAGCAGGGAAATTAATGGTGGAAAGTATAGAGTTGCGGGGAAAGGATATATTACAAGAATAGTTTGTGCCAAAAGAATCAATGGTGATTAATCGCGCAAAAGATGGGAAAAAATTGAAATCTTCATTCTTCGCAGAAAAATAAACAAGTGCAAGGTGCTGAACAAAAAAAAAAAAAAAAAAAATTGAAATGTTCATTTCTCGCAAGAAAGTAAACAAATAACAAAGTATTGTGAATAATAATTCGTCACATAAGAAAAGAAGTGCAGCAATGTCATGCTGCGAACAGTTGAAGAACAAAAATAGCAAGAAATATGCAAACAAAATATTAAGAGAAAAACTTTGCTCAAAAATAAGAATTTTTCTATTGAAAGAAAAAAATGATGATTTCAAATCATATAAGAATTTTTAATGCAAATGCATAAGACGGGCGCAAATCGCCTAAAAACATATAAGAATGGGACGAACTTTTATGGCGTACACCTTAGTTCGCGGATTCTATTCCGTAAGAGGCAATGACCTTAAAGTACGTCATAAGGGGGGTATCTCTTTGCATGACTATGGGAAAGGCTATACTGCTGCTGGAACCTAGTCATGGAGATTTGGGATTATAGAAAATCCATCCGGGAGAGATAACTTGGATTCCCAACTATATAAGGTTATACCCTGGTTAGGCGCCCGAGAGTTTCTCATAAGGAATTCAAAGTATGATCAAGGCGCCGAGGTACACGGTTGAGCTATGGGTGCCCCGGACGGATGAACCTACCCTGGCCATCCATGGCAAGTCTTGACTTATGATTTGTTCGGCCCAAAGAAAACCCCACTAGGGTGTAGTCTCGTAACTATAAGCCATATAGGCATAAATGATAAGAGGCTACGAAAACAACTGGTTGTTTCTAGAACCGGATGGGAGGAGCTAGTCTTGTATGGCAGAAGTATGTCTCCTTGAAGGGGCAACCATGGGGAGAGATAAGGGCGATACCCTCCATTAGGGAGCTGTGTATCAAAAAAGACGGCAATGTCATGGGACTTTATATTCGCAAGAGTATTTAGGCCTGTCATATTGTCGCGTGACACATACAGCAATGTCATGGGACTTTATATTCGCAAGAATATTTAGGCCCATCATATTGCCGCATGACAGGACAAAAAGCCTAAATAGAAATGTTAAGATGAGATCAATGGGTTTTTGCGATAAAAACAAAAGACGAGATAAATGAAATCAATGATAAGAGGATATAAATCGCAAAAATGTCCTGCAATTTCATCGCAAAGACGCCAATGTCATAAGTCTTAAAAAGCAAAGAGAGATTAATCTCGCAAGATGGCTTAGACTTATCATATTGTCGCATAGATCAAAATAAATGATAAGACAAGATCAATGGATTATTACATGTAAAAGTAAGAATGTCCTGCGATCTTGTCGCATAAAAAGTGGCATAATAAGACCTTTAACTAGGAAGGCAAAATAAGACCACATGAGAGGTTATATCTGCGAAGCATATAACAGATATTTTGCAGCATTATTTGCGATAATTCATTTATCATATTGCGGATTAATAACAAGGGGCAAGTATGGGAATGATTGTTATTCATCATTATATTATAAATTCATATAAATAACAAACAGATAGAAGCAAAAAATAATTTATATATTGAAAGATATCAGGAGCTGCAGATAATTCGCAGAATATTACAAGTTGTCGCAAATAATTATCGCAAGAAAGAAAGAGAAAAATACAGGAGAAAATCAAAAAGAAAAAACAGAGCTATTTATCTCCATCATTATCTTCATCTTCGTCTTCGTCTTCACTATCTTCATCATTAGCTCCTTCCTCATATTCGCTTTCATTTTCATTTGTATCAGCCTCACTATCAGAAATAATTGGTACTTGAGAACTGGCTGGGATATTATCCATAAGACAAGGATACAGACTAAGAGGAAGATCGTTATCTTTGCAAACTTTCTCAATAGCATTATTGCGAACGGTGAGAAGATTATTACGCAAGTTTGAGTTGGATATCTTTATTTTCTATCGCAGTCTTGAGATTTTTTCATTACGGGAAGCAAGATTTTTCGCAAGACCACTTTTTTCTTCTTCAAGTTCTGCTACCCTTTTGGAATATCTTTCTTCAGATTCTGCGATGATACAACAATAAATTAGAAACTGGTTGGGAATCTACAAGAAATACAAAGATACTAGAGGAACAATAAATAACCTTCTCTTTCATGGATCATTTCTTGTATCAATGTTGCTTGATCGGTATGAAGACTGACATCTATCGCTAAGTTTTTCCTAGCATTATCAAGAATTGTCGCAGCCCATGCGAATTCATCATCACTTTGAATGAGAAGATGGGAACGGATTTGTTTTTCTCTTTTAAGAAGTTTAATGTTTTCATCCTTAAGTCTATCTCTCTCAAGTTCAGTATCAATAAGGGTATTGCGAAATTTTGATAGAGCTTCAGCGCCTTGAAGAGTAATGCGTTCTTTATCCTTCTCAAGTTCACTCTTCTTGGCTTTTAAGACTTTGATTTTTTCTCTAAATTCATCTCTGCAAGTCTTTAAACTATTGGATGTACTCAAGACAGATCTATAATCCATTCTCATAAGGGAGATATGATATTTAAGCTCATCAATGGACAAAGTATTAATTTTTTCATTTGAATAATTATTTAAAGTGTCGTTAAGACGCTCAAGAAGAGTGGTTTCATCTATGGGTTCATCAAAAGAGTTAAGAATGATGGCTTCATCAGTAAGACTATAGAAATCTGCAAAATGGTTGCCCAAATAAGTTCCAAAAAAAAAAAAAAAAAAGGTGGGGAGACTTATACCAATAACTTGTTTGCAGAATTTCTCCTTATCAACTAATTTCTGTTGAAAAATTTGAATTTTTACTTCAAGCGATTTTTTCTTATTAAGAAGCTCAGTATTTCCAGCTACTTCCAACTATTTACATTTTTCGCGAAGAATGGAGATTTCAGCTTCGTATTGCTTATTTTTCTCGAGAAATTTCGCAGATTTAGATTGTGAATCAGTAAGTCTTTTCTGTGATGATGATAATCTATTTTCTAATTCTGAAGCAATAGAAAAAGAAGCTCTGTCATTCTGTGACAGAAAAGATAAAATAAGTAAAATAAGTAAAATATTTTTGATACACATGCCAAATTTAAAGTTTACTACAAGAAAAATGAAGGAAAGGGGCATACCAACGAAGATAACGCATGAAGAAAACTTGGGTTAATAAATCTTGAGACTCCTTTAAGATCTTTATTATTAGTCAAGATTGAAGCGTCGCAGATCTTTGAGAGATAGTCGCAAGTACGAGTAATATCATCATCTCCAATACCTTGTAAGGGATTTCTAAAAATATTTGACAATTGATCCATTGTAGTCTCATGTTGAGAAAGACTCATCGCAGACCTAATTCTTACGGAAGATATATGCATTGAAGTGCCCACAGAGGCATCATTATTAATTCCATTATTCTTTTCGATTTCATTATCTTTTTCAGCGATAGTAGAAGTCTCTTTGAGTTGAGAATTATCAGAAGGAAGTGGTTGAGTTTTTCTTATCTTCTTTGGAGGACCATCAGTGGTTTGATTTTTATTGCGGCGAGGGGAAGCACCAGAACTTTCATTTGGAGTTGCTAATCTTTTTCCTTTATCTTTAGCTTCAACCACCGCGAAAAATGGTATTTCCTTGAAAACAATCACATATAAAGATAAGAAAAAGGGGTAACAATATATTGTTAAAGGTTATAGAAGATTGTTTCTTACTTCATCTATGAAGGTTTTCAAAATTTGAAGGAGATTGGGATTCCCAGTATTGACATAGTTAAGCTTCATTCTTTCAATCTGATAAAAGATATCTCAATATAATCAATAAGAATGATACATTTATCCAAATTTGCGAATAATGATAAATTCTGCGAAATATACCTCAGAATTCCTTTCAGGCCAGTTAAAAACCCAAGGACAATACGCTGCAAGATTCGCAGGATTCGCAGGAAGATCGAGAGCGCCAGAAATATATGAACCTTCAAGGAGGAGAGGAAATATACACCACTAATCATCTTTTGAGAAGCGTGGACCTTGGTTTTTACTTGAATGATAATCTATATCTTGCATAAGAAGTTTATCCTTCGCAACCTTTTTATTCATATTCAAACGAACAGCCCAACACGTGCTATCTTTCTTCATGGGAATCACTTGATAATTCGCAAAGAAATTCTCCACGATATATTTCGCTGGAATAATTGGGATATCTTTAAAATCAGGATGTTTCGCAGATTCAGGATAGCGAGATCCTTTACCAGCTCCACGAAAGGCATATTCGAGAATGAGACGAATACAATCTCCACTTAATTGGAAGATTGCTCGCGAAAATTTAGCATGAGAAATAATCTAGTTGACCTAGCGAAATAAGGATTTTTCCATTGGAAGAAGGAATTCCTGAAACTAGATCAATGGAGAGATCAGAATCTGAAGTTTGACTAGGGATCTCAGAAAGTGTGAAACCTAAAGTTTTGAGCTTCTGTTGGTGTTTTTGGAAAGTGGGTTGACCTAATTTTTTAGCAGGAGCCATTTTTTAGTATGGGAATGATGATTAAGATGAAGAATAATAAAGAAACGAAATTGAAACAGTAATAGATCCGGAATTTGCGGAAGAAGATGGAGAACAGTAAAGTTGCAGAGAAAAATTAAAAAGAGAAAGTAAAAAGAAGAGGAAAGAGTAGCGAAGAGGATATTTATAAGAGAAAAAGATTCTCGAGAACATCAATGCATTCAATGAAGAAAAGACGTGAATGGTCAGAATTCAACGGTTGAAAAGAGATGTGTCAAGGAATAAATGAGAGAAGAAACACGCGTAGAATATCTAGCGATGTGGATGCAGAGACGTGTTAAAGTGAAGGAAGAGCGAAAAGATAAGGAGTTGCGGCAAATCAAGAGATTTAAATTCTCATGATCTTTATCTTCTTCGCAGAAAATATATGAGAAGAGGCAAGATGTAGGATCAGAATATTGTCACAACAATATTCCTGCGAAATAAACAACATTTCTGCGATACACCAATGATATTCTGCGACACATCTCAAAGTGACGTAAGGAATGAAATATCAGATGAAAACGACAGAAACATGAGTAAAGTGTGACATTTCTGCGATGAACCAATAAAACCTGCAAATGATTAAGGCGGTGCTAACTGCGATTTATTGCAAGAACTTAGATCCGAAATTAAAGGGAATCTTAACTGTAAATGAGCTGTCATGAGATGTAATCCATTATGTAAATGCCTATATAAAGGAAATAAATAGTTCCAGAGGGAGAGATGAATTTTTGAGTGCTAAGAAAGTTTTTAAGAGAGAGAAAATCTTATTAAGTGAATTGTATTCTTGATTACTGTAATTCTTTTAAGATCATATTAATAAAAAGGTCCTTCATCTTCAAATTGTGTCATAAATTCTTGAGTTGGGTGTAGTGTGGGAATTCCTGCAACTACAGGTAGAACTCATTGAACCCATCTATGCGATTTGATATTTGATCAATCACATAGTGATATTGGAATACATGTGAACCAATTCTAAACTTGTTTGGAAGTGTGGTATAACCGATCCCAAGAATGTAAATCCATGTAAATATGAATATGGATTTATAGTGAAAAGATGTCAACATACTTTGAACACGAACAATAACTCTTATAATTTATTATTCAAAGATATTCCTTAGTACTCAAGGAGATCCCATGCCGAAATAAATTGAGAATCTTTTAATTAAGGATTTGGTTTTATATGCTTTAATTACCAGCAATTAAATGCATATCTCTAGAGAATAAAAATTAGTAATGTGCATTTACTAATTAGAGATTTTTTTATTTAGAGATTTCAGGAATTTTGGACAAGCATTTATTGGAATTAGGAAAACCGAATTTTTCTATTCATTGCATATCTTGAAAATATTTTAGGTTTTGGAAATTCCTTGGTGTCCAAACATCCTTGGTCTATAAATACCTAAGTTTGCATTTCTAGCAAACTATCTTAAGAGCCATGCAGACTTCATCTTTTTGTTGTTTCTGGTGGAGCCGTCTAATCGGAAAGGGAATTATCCTAATTAGGTGATTTTTCTTACGACCGCTCATTTAAAGTCTTTTGTGAGATCAAAAATCTCTACGAGTATCGTTGGTGGGAAACTTGATAATTGCAGTGTTATTAGTTTTCGATTGATTTTTATTGCACCTAGTTTGTTTATTCTTGAGAATCTTCTCTTATGATATAAGATTCACTCAAACTAGATCGAAGTATCGAGTGAATCTTTAGAATTGTTTGTAGATCTAAAGACATCTTGTGATAATCCATTGTTAACAGACTTCGTTCTGTGTGTGATTGATCACAATAGATTCAAGTGGTGTTGTGCAGGTGTTTATTGAATATTAAAGAAGATTTGAAGACAAAGAAGATTTCTTATTTGGTTCTCTTATCTTTGGGTGGGCACAAATCTTGATCGGCTGGGATCCAACTAGAATTGGATTTATTCGATTGATTAGTTTCGTGAGATCGACTTCACTTTATAGTTTCTTGTTGGAATCTATATTGATTGATTGCGAATCTAAACTTGACTACTTAGGTAGTTATTGGATAGATTGATCTAACCAGGAAACGGAGTTTATTAGATTAAATGGAAGAGTCTTTGCGTATGAATTGAGATATCTTTATCTTGAAAGAATCGAAAGAGTTGTTACGAAACAGATTTGTTGTTCCTTTACTGTTTGGAATACGATCCAAAGGAATTGTTTCAGTGTGTGCACTCATCGAAGTCGGAATCGCAGGGATACTGAGGAAACTAAGTGAACTTGGGGTAGTTGCTTGGTCTTGACTATACGAAGTTGGTTTAGATTTTGTATAGCAGCTTAATTCTGAGAGTATTCAATTCTATACTTGGTCCCGGGGTTTCTGCAATTGCAGTTTTCCTCATTAACAAAATCTTGTTGTGTCTTTTACTTTTCTATTTTCTCAATTATAATTGTTATTATAATTAAAAATAAAATACACAAATGTTAAATCCGCACATACTTGATAGTGATACTATGTAGTTTGGTTAATTCCGAACCTATTATGAAGTATCACACTTTGGTAGTCGTATTGTCTCGATCTCGTATCCATAGACAATCACACAAAGTGTGAATACCTATTTGTTGTATTGTCTCGACTTTGTCCATAGACGATCACTTTCGGTAAGAGGACTTATAGGTGGATAAATAAAAGATTATGGTATATTTGGGTACCCTCGTCTTTTCAATTGGTATCAAAGAAGGCAAACACGAAAAGATCTAACTATTTATGTTTGGTGCGATCCAACCTATAAGAATTGAATCTATGTCTGATTCAGTTAACGTTATGCAAGAGTATGAATACTCAAAACTCGAGGATGTTACACCTTCATTAACCCATGATCTAGGAGTTACAAGAATTAAGTGTACATCTGAGTCTATCTCTGATAGAAAACAAGATGCGGATAGAGAGTTGGCAAAACTCCTAAAGCCTATAATATCTCTGTCTACAAGGATGTTAATATTAAAGACAGAGTCAAATATTCTTAATAAAGAGATCAGAGAAAAAGATATTCAACTAAATATTATAGCCAAAGAGAATATGGATCCCACTGTCAATGTAGAAGCTCTTGGTAAATCTCTTACTTAAGAACAAGGGATTCATCCTATGACTCTGACTAATGATTCTGTTATAATTTCTTCTAATGAGGAAAACAAAAGTCCTTGCTCGACTTTTATAGATCGTGATAACAAGACTTGTTTGATCATGTCTAAAATAGATCACGATAATGGGAGTTTGCCTAACTACATCAAATCAGAAGAGAATGAAGAACCATCTTCTACAACTACTGACGATCAAACGAAATCTTGTCCAAAGGAAACTTTGAACCGATTCCGTGAAAAAGATCGTAAGGAATACAACTTTTAGTCACTTGTCAGGAAACTTATACTTTTTCAGAATATTGTGGTAAAAGTATTAAAAGACGTTTCTTGTCTTAAAAAATTGAAAGATCATTCCTCGGTAGAAAGACATAATATACCCCAAACTGATAAAATCAACTCAAAAGGATCATAAGGAAGAGTGATAATCACTTCTGGAAAAAGGTTCCTCCTTACTCATGTCGAAACAGTCTTTGTTTACATGAAGAACCTTTTAAGGAAAAAGGAAAGGAAATAATTTCAGCCAAAAGAAACAATTATGGAAGGTTTCCAATAATTGTTTCAGATGATCAAACTGATGTACAAAATAAGGAAATCCTTAGAATGAGAAAATCGTATGAAATCTGTTGATGATGGATTTCTATTTAAAGGCTAAAATTGTAAAAAGCCAATTTTTGTAAGCTGACGTCCTGCAAAGGATAAAGCCTTCAGGTGATGAATATTTCTCGCCATGATAATTAATTGGAGCATGTGCAACCATCCCTGAGAATTATAACCTACCCAGAGCGGAGCATGTAGCAACCATCCCGATTTTCTGTAGGTTTGCAGCATTACAATTAATGCCCTACTCAAAGCCTTGTGTTCGACATGTAAACACCCGTAGGCTACCTAACATGAGTTATATTAGCCCCGTTGAACATAGGCAAGACTACCCATGTTAGTCTCACCTGTTAAAAACAAACAGCGGCATATTACATGTGTCGCAAAACAATCTCAACCATCCATCTTCGCAGGCATAGAGGGAGGGTATAGATATAGATTCAGGGGTCCGGAGCATGCCAGCATGATCACCGTAGACCCACCTGCACACATAACCCGTCGGAAAAGACCAACTACAGTTGGTTTTCCCAAACCGTTCGTCCAAAGAAGGCATGTCGCGCGGCCAAGGGCTTCTATTGATGGTGAGCGTCCAACTTCGCAGGCATAGTTGGATGGCTTAGATCACACTTTAAACACGCCGTAAAGTGATGGTGCACCGTTGGGGGGCCCACTTTCCACTTGCATGGTCGACTCCCTCATAGGCAAGCCGTGGTGCAAGATACGATTGCCCAAACAAGGCTAGTTTGACGCCTTAGCAGTTGAGAAGATACAAAACGATCACGACCATCCAACTTCGCAGGCATAGTTGGATGGCTTAGATCGCGCCCAGAGCCATGGAACAAGTATGTATATTCTCACCGTCAACCAAGGTTTCTGCATGCTTTGCCGGCCTCCCCAAAGGAGGCACGCAACTCTCAAATCGGTCGCCCAAAGTGGTCGGTCCGAAACCCTAATGTCGTAGAATCATCTCATACGTCCATCTTCGTAGGCTTGGATGGAAGGCAAAGATGAAGATTTAGAGGGAACCGAGCATGCTAACATGACCACCGTGGTCCCGACTTCACGCCTAGCTGGTCGGCCAAGACCGGAAGTTGTCAAGTTCCTAAATACACGTGCCCAAAGGTGGCATGTCGTGGCCCCTCCATAAATTCTAATCTCGACCACTAGTCTTTGCCACCTAAATCGAGTGGCTTAGATCAAATCTTTGCGAGCCAAGCAGGCATGGGAGTGGACACCATGGTACCACCTCCATGTAGGGGTGGTCGGTTTCTCCATTGGAACCCTCTAAGCATGCAAACGTTTGGGCCAAAAGAGGCAGCATGCGCGCCTCCCATCCAACGATCGCAAGCAAGGCTACGAGCCATCTCTTCCGTCCAACTTTGCAAGCTTGGACGAATGACTTAGGGTGCGAATCAACCAGTAAACAAGGTATCACCATGATCATCATCCGTCACTCTTCTTCACAGGGTGACCGACCAAGGCATGGCCTGTCTATACAACCTCCAAACGGTCACCTGAAGATGGTTGCATGCGATGTTATACCAAGTTCACGATTCACCCTGCACTATTTTTTGTGGGTCCCACGATCCACACACTCGAGACATTAATCACGTCACAATTGGGGAATAAAAATTGGGGTATTGGTCTGGCGGTTTACAGCGTGCAACGTGAAACACGCCATCACAAGATTGTGTCAGGGAAACATGGGCGGTTAGCGATGATAGGAGAAGTGGGAAAGCAACCGTGTGACACTAACACACAAATCCACTTCCTCCACTTTTCCACGAGAGACGTGATGAAGGCTTATCGACTTGTATAAATAGGTTCTCATCCCTATTTCCAACAACACAGAAAAACCAAGTGTTAATACCATCGTATTCAACACCCAGAGCTTGCCTGCAACATTTGATAGCCTGCTCAACCTTCTGTTCACAAGTCATCAAATAGCCTTCACCTTCATACTCTCAACACCTTCTTCGCTTCCCTCCATAAGATCAACCTCGCATCCTTCACCTGTGACCGAAACAAATCTAGAACGGTCGTGTCTTCGTTTTAGGCCAGAATTGTACATATTATCTCTCGAATCAAAGTGCTCATCGTGCAGCACATTTGTTGAAGGTTTAAATTCACTTCTCATCCACACACACCCAAAATTACCTAAACATGCAGAAGTAGTTTTCTCCCACAAACAATTGGCGACCACAGTGGGACGTTAATCTATCGGTTGTGAAGTCGATCTCTTCAATACCATTTCAATTTTCAAGAATGGTGGATCTTAGATCTGGATCAGCAACCAATCCCGAGGGAAGTAGCGCCGACAACACTTCTAGCGCTGATATCCCAATTACTGGTGTCACTATACAACCCGCCAGTACAATCAACGTGTCCCGTGGAGTTGCGTCTTCTACCATAAGTACCACCAATACCAGCGGAGCAAGAGCGGACATTCCAGTAGGTGTGACACCTCCCATTACAAGAGCTAGAGCGGCTGCAAATCCAGGCATTTCCTCAAGCATGACACCTCTGTCCGTCACCAGAACGACTGCTACTCCCCCTTCAGGATGAGGACCCAAAGGAGGGAAACCTCCTCTCACCATGGTGGACTTGATGGAGAGACAAGAAACCCTCGCTAAAGATCAGGCAGACATGGAAACCACTCAGAAGGAGGTACTCACCTTCCTTAAAACATTAACTGATCGATTACCACAAGAGTCAAGACAGCCCCAAGGGCCAACAAGAAATACGTTCAGCACACCTGGAGCAGGTGCCTCAGTTACGCAAGCCTACCTGAACAAAGAGTCTTATGCTGCTGACCACGCAAGAGAAATGGACTAGGAGCGTCTCAGTGAAAGGAGCCGATCGTCCAACTTTATTACACGTGAAGATCTGGAGAGACTCCTCCAAAATCGTGGCAAATAAAATCCGATGGACGCGCATCGACACCAGCCTCCATATCCACAAGACGTGCAGCGGATTCCTCTTCCCAGGGGATACACCTCCCCTCAATTCACCCTTTAGATGGTACTGGTAATGCTCATGAACACGTCTCTCAATTTTTAGAATCCTTAGGAGAACACGAATACAATCACGTTCTCCGCCTGAAGGAATTATCCAAATCACTTACGGGGAGAGCCTATACGTGGTACAACAACATCACACCCAACAGCATATCCAATTGGAATGAGATGGTCATCGCGTTTTACAAGAAGTACTTGTTTGTATCTGAGCAAGTTACTTTCTCAGACCTGGGGAGAATCTCCCAACGGAACAATGATCATCCAAATGATTTTGAAAAAAGGTTCAGAACACAAGCGTTAGACTTCCATGAACCAAATGTCACAGAATGACAGCTGGTGGAATTATGCATCAACAGAATGATACCCATATATCGCGCCCTACTGGAAAACTTGGGAATCCAGACATTCTCAGAGCTCCATGAAGCAGCCAAACGTTCGGCCACTACCGCCCCAGCATTATTGGAAAGAAACAGGATCGTTCGGAGCGACGATTCACGAGATAATCGGGGAAACAGGAGCCTCATCAAAAAACAGTATAATACTGGCCCTTCTGTCAGTGTATTAAGCGAAGGCGGAAAGAGAAAAGCTCCAGCGGCAGCAGAACAACTACCCAAGTTTGCGGCTCAAACGCATAAAGCTTCGCCTAGAAAGCGAACATGCAAAGATCCTGCGCAGAGCACCGAAGACACAGGCTTCCCGTTTCCAATAAATGAAGTAATGGAACTCTTGGAGGCATGGATTCAGGATGATGCTATCAAGCTACCTCCTATCAGATGTCCACAAACTGAGAAAGACATGGCAGACCCTAAGTACTGCCGTTATCATAGGTTTGTCCACCACCCAACTAAGGATTGCAACAAGTTGAAAGAAATCTTCAGGGAAAAGATAACAGCAGGAGAGCTTCAATTTGGAAATGAAGGGGTTCACAGAGACCCTCTTCCTGTCCGAAGTTGCATGATCTCTGGAGACTCTGTGCGCAAGACTGCACAATCCATGATGGAACACCTGTGAAATCTTGTACCTTTCCAAGGTACAACGTCAAGATATATTCATGGCCCTCAACCGTATTATGTCAGGCAGGCACTTGTACCCATAAAAATAAGTCGTTCCAGCATCTCAAGCCTCCTTGGAAGATAGCGCCAACAAAGGAAACTGGGTACTTTTGACCGTCGCCCATTTGAAAGATGTCAAGTTCGATAACACATTAATTGATTCAGCTTCTGAATTCAACATCGTTACTATCAAGACCCTACAAGCTGCGAAAATTTCAAAGCAAGAAGCTACCCGTGGTCTGACTGTGATCAAGAGCCCAGCAGGAGAGTTTGTGGATGTCTACGGATACATTAACCTTGATGTCAAGATCGGCAACACTCCAACACAAGCCAGATTCCATATAATTAAGGAACATCCGGATTACGACATGATTCTGGGGCACCCGTGGGTACACATGGCGCATTCCTTACCAATCCCAATACCTGGAAGAATCTCCAACAAGCCAGATCCGATGATTTCCAACAAACCTTGGAGACTCAAAGACTGCCTGTTACCTCCATACCAACAACTCACAAGCATAACGCAAATCCCTGGTGAAAGCCCTTCGTCCTACGTCAAGAGATTTCGAGCCCAAGTAAGTCTCATTGAACAACCCTCTTTGCAAGTAGTTGATGATTGTCCTGCTGGACCACAGGGGACTGTTTCACCTGACAGGCGGGCCACCACCAAGAGATGTGAATGGAGTGATGGCCCCTTTAAGCGCTTTACCAAAAGTTTGGAAGCAGTCAAGAACGACACGTGTCAGAAGCAAGCTGTTATACCAAGTCCAAATCCGTTTCAAATCGGAGATATGGTAGCAAAGGTAACCACGTTCCAAGTTGGAAACATGGCAGTAAAAATAATCGCCAAACTGATATGCCTGCAAAGGAAGAAGAAGTATTCTTAGTGGCAGATGTTATCTTGCGCAGT
The DNA here is from genome assembly GCA_023529315.1 of Papaver bracteatum. Classification (NCBI taxonomy): domain Eukaryota; kingdom Viridiplantae; phylum Streptophyta; class Magnoliopsida; order Ranunculales; family Papaveraceae; genus Papaver; species Papaver bracteatum. The sequence goes on along the minus strand of JAJJWX010002210.1, from coordinate 274,134 downwards.
TACTGCAAGATCATCAATGCAGACAAACTCAAAGGTGTGGTTGTTCACTCACGATGGCTCAATCCCTACCTTACCTAAAGACACGACGTCACCTCTCTAATCCCCCCGGGGGGATTCCTCCAACAATTTTCCTTTTCACAATATTTGTAATTCCTTCAAAATGATGGCACCGCTTGCCTTCATACTTATTAGGGTTTCAATATTTCTTCAAGTAATCAAGATTTCATTCCTTTTATAATTTCTCATAAAATCACACAAAGTTATGAGTCACCTTCAAACCACCATTACCCAGAAAGAAAACCCTAAATCCTCATACCAAATCTTCATACCAGCCTGGTAATATGGGAGGAATAAAACATGTGAAAAGGGGAGGAGGAAGATATCCTACATGATCTATTTCAACAGAGCCAGACTCACGTCAGGGGGCCCAAGCAGAAAAAATATGCATGTTTCGAAAGCAACATTGAATAAAACTTTGTTCAAGACAAACAAGCAAAGAAGAAAACTTCAAACTCAGCCGCCACTGAGTATAAAAAAAAATACAAAGAAGAATAACAGGGAAACTCAATTGCTGGTTGAGTCTTCATCACTGTTGGGATCCACATCTTGTGCAGCTTTATCCAGAGATGCCTCAACTTCTTCTTCGGGCACAGCATCTACCACCTCAACATCTTCAGCATGCGTATCTTCTGCACCTTCTACAGAATCCATTATAACCTTGGAAATCGTGCCGATCACTTTCGGACGTTCAGTCTCATCAGTATCAGGGTCAAGGATTATCACACCAACACGTATTGGCTAATCACACTTCCCATCACCCGCAGGACGTTCGTGTTCAACCCTCCGTCTCTTCAACCGAGCCGCGAACCTTTCAGCTCTCGAGCTTACTGGTGCTTGTGACGTTTCGCGTTTCCACTTCGCTCGCAATGCTTCTTCATGTCTTTGTTTCTCCTCCATATCGATTGCAACTGAAAGAGCACGGAGCTTCCCCTGACAATGGTTAAATGCAAGACAGACATTCCCTGTACGACATGGCCGACTTCACGAAGTGGCAAATCAATTTTAGCCATCACCTCTTCATGTGCGTTAGCTTCTGGTTTATCAACTTCAAAACTTTTTTTCTGAATAAGCTGCAGAGTGATCATCACCAACACCTTTCATGATATACTGCAAAAAATAGGGGAAGATAAGTTGCGGCGGCATATAAAAAATATTCTAATCACAACTGTCGCCGATCAATTAAGAAATCAACATATGGAGCAATACCTGAGATGTTGAAGAAGACGATCGCCTAATGAGAAGAATGCAGGAAAACTTCTTTATATGCTTCACGATCTAACAAGATCCCCAGGAGAAAAGAAATCCACCTTTGCCGCTTTCTGAGGCTGTTGAGTCGGGATTGTGATCAACAATGTTTATCGAATGCTAGGCATATGAGAAGGCACACAGAAAGAGGAAGACAAAGGTGGATCGACCCACCAAGATGTACTTCCCCAGCCGAGCTTTACCATTGGAAGGATCAACTCAACCGGTTCCAAGGCATTTAACACACATGACATACCTCCTCCCACGCAATGAGACAATCAACCGAAGCAGGCACAACAAGCCCATGTTCGATCAAACAGGCACATGCCCCCACATGCCTATCAAGCAGGCGCAACAGAGTGACGTTGGTTGAAGCATATACATGGTGGGGTCCACATTCATCTAGGGTTACATGCACATCTTCCCACGTTCAAAGCAAGAATGCTCGCATCGGGTCCCACCAAAGCGGGCTCTCGACAGAGGCAGGCATAACAAGGACACGACGACTCGTCTCTCCTGGTAACATCAAACCTTATCTCAAAAGTTTTATCTTTATTAGTCACCATCCTATGCCTACCCTACAATAGTGTAATCATTACATGCTAGGCAGGGGACTTAATGTTGATGGTGGATTTCTATTTAAAGGCTAAAATTGTAAAAAGCCAATTTTTGTAAGCTGACGTCCTGCAAAGGATAAAGCCTTCAGGTGATGAATATTTCTCGCCATGATAATTCATTGGAGCATGTGCAACCATCCCTGAGAATTATAACCTACCCAGAGCGGAGCATGTAGCAACCATCCCGATTTTCTGTAGGTTTGCAGCATTACAATTAATGCCCTACTCAAAGCCTTGTGTTCGACATGTAAACACCCATAGGCTACCTAACGCGAGTTATATTATCCCCGTTGAACGCAGGCAAGACTACCCATGTTAGTCTCACCTGCTAAAAACAAACATCGGCATATTACATGTGTCGCAAAACAATCTCAACCATCCATCTTCGCAGGCATAGATGGAGGGTATAGATATAGATTCAGGGGTCCGGAGCATGCCGGCATGATCACCGTAGACCCACCTGCACACATAACCCGTCGGACAAGACCAACTACAGTTGGTTGTCCCAAACCGTTCGGCCAAAGAAGGCATGTCGCGCGGCCAAGGGCTTCTATTGATCGTGAGCATCCAACTTCGCAGACATAGTTGAATGGATTAGATCACACTTTAAACACGCCGTAAAGTGATGGTGCACCATTAGCGGGCCCACTTTCCACCTTCATGGTCGACTCCCTCATAGGCAAGCCGTGGTGCAAGATACGATTTCCCAAACAAGGCTAGTTTGACGCCTTAGCAGGTTGAGAAGATCCAAAACGATCACGACCATCCAACTTTGCAGGCATAGTTGGATGGCTTAGATTGCGCCCAGAGCCATGGATAAAGTATGTATATTCTCACCGTCAACCAAGGTTTCTGCATGCTTGTCCAGCCTCCCCAAAGGAGGCACGCAACTCTCAAATCGGTCGCCCAAAGTGGTCGGTCCGAAACCCTAATGTCGTAGAATCATCTCATACGTCCATCTTCGCAGGCTTGGATGGAACACAAAGATGAAGATTTAGAGGGAACCGAGCATGCTAGCATAACCACCAAGGGCCCGACTTCACTCCTAGCTGGTCGTCCAAGACCGGCAGTGGTCAAGTTCCTCGATACACGTGCCTAAAGGTAGCATGTCGCGGCCCCTTCATAAGTTCTAATCTCGACCACTCGTCTTTGCCACCTAAATCGAGTGGCTTAGATCAAATCTTTGCGAGCCAAGCAGGCATGGGCGTGGACACCATGGTACCACCTCCATGCAGGGCTGGTCGGTTTCTCTATTGGAACCCTCTAAGCATGCAAACATTTGGGCCAAAAGAGGCAGCATGCGCGCCTCCCATCCAACGATCGCAAGCAAGGCTACGAGCCATCTCGTCCGTCCAACTTTTCAAGCTTGGACGAATGACTTAGGGTGTGAATCAACCAGTAAACAAGGTATCACCATGATCACCATCCGTCACTCTTCTTCACAGGGTGAGCGACCAAGGCATGGCCTGTCTATACAACCTCCAAACGGTCACCTGAAGATGGCTACATGCGATGTTATACCAAGTTCACGATTCACCCTGCACTATTTTCTGTGGGTCCCACGATCCACACACTCGAGAAATTAATCACGTCACAATTGGGAAATACAAACTGGGGTATTGGTATGGCGGTTTACAGCGTGCAGCGTGAAACACGCCATCACAAGATTGTGTCAGGGAAACATGGGCGGTTAGCGATGATAGGAGAAGTGGGCAAGCAACCGTGTGACACTAACACACAAATCCACTTCCTCCATCACTCCACTTCCTCCACTTTCCCACGAGAGACGTGATGAAGGCTTATCGACTTGTATAAATAGGTTCTCATCCCTATTTCCAACAACACAGAAAAACCAAGTGTTAATACCATCGTATTCAACACCCAGAGCTTGCCTGCAACATTTGCTAGCCTGCTCAACCTTCTGTTAACAAGTCATCAAATAGCCTTCACCTTCATACTCTCAACACCTTCTTCGCTTCCCTCCCTAATATCAACCTCACATCCTTCACCTGTGACCGAAACAAATCTGGAACGGCCGTGTTTTCGGTTTTGGACAGAATTGTACAGATTATCTATCGAATCAAAGTGCTCACCGTGCAACACATTTGTTGAAGGTTTAAATTCACTTCTCATCCACACACACCCAAAATTACCTAAACATGCAGAAGTAGTTTTCTCCCACAAACAATTGGCGACCACAGTGGGACGTTAATCTATCGGTTGTGAAGTCGATCTCTTCAATACCATTTCAATTTTCAAGAATGGTGGATCTTAGATCTGGATCAGCAACCAATCCCGAGGGAAGTAGTGCCGACAACACTTCTAGCGCTGATATTCCAATTACTGGTGTCACTATACAACCCGCCAGTACAATCAACGTGTCCCGTGGAGTTGCTTCTTCTACCATCAGTACCAGCGGAGCAGGAGAGGACATTCCAGTAGGTGTAACACCTCCCATTACAAGAACTAGAGAGGCTGCAAATCCATGTATTTCCTCAAGCATGACACCTCTGTCCGTCACCAGAACGACTGCTACTCCCCCTTCAGGATGAGGACCCAAAGGAGGGAAACCTCCTCTCACCATTGTGGACTTGATGGAGAGACAAGAAACCCTCGCTAAAGCTCAGGCAGACATGGAAACCACTCAGAAGGAGGTACTCACCTTCCTTAAAAAATTAACTGATCGATTACCACAAGAGTCAAGACAACCCCAAGGGCCAACAAGAAATACGTTCAGCACACCTGGAGCAGGTGCCTCAGTTACGCAAGCCTACCCGAACAAAGAGTCTTATGCTGCTGACCACGCAAGAGAAAGGGACCAGGAGCGTCTCAGGGAAAGGAGCCGATCGTCCAACTTTATTACATGTGAAGATCTGGAGAGACTCCTCCAAAATCGTGGCAAATAAAATCCGATGGACGCGCATCGACACCAGCCTCCATATCCACAAGACGTGCAGCGGATTCCTCTTCCCAGGGGATACACCTCCCCTCAATTCACCCTTTATATGGTACCGGTAATGCTCGTGAACACGTCTCTCAATTTTTAGAATCCTTAGGAGAACACGAATACAATCACGTTCTCCGCCTGAAAGAATTCTCAAAATCACTTACGGGGAGAGCCTATACGTGGTACAACAACATCGCACCCGACAGCATATCCAATTGGAATGAGATGGTCATCGCGTTTTAAAAGAAGTACTTCTTTGTATCTGAGCAAGTTACTTTCTCAGACCTGGGGAGAATCTCCCAACGGAACAATGAACATCCAAATGATTTTGTCAAAAGGTTCAGAACACAAGCGTTAGACTTCCATGAACCAAATGTCACAGAATGACAGCTGGTGGAATTATGCATCAACAGAATGATACCCATATATCGCGCCCTACTGGAAAACTTGGGAATCCAGACGTTCTCAGAGCTCCATGAAGCAGCCAAACTTTCGGCCACTACCGCCCCAGCATTATTGGAAAGAACCAGGATCGTTCGGAGCGACGATTCACGAGATAATCGGGGAAACAGGAGCCTCATCAACAAACAGTATAATACTGGCCCTTCTGTCAGTGTATTAAGCGAAGGCGGAAATAGAAAAGCTCCAGCGGCAGCAGAACAACTACCCAAGTTTGCGGCTCAAACGCATAAAGCTTCGCCTAGAAAGAGAACATGCAAAGATCCTGCGCAGAGCACCGAAGACACAGGCTTCCCGTTTCCGATAAATGAAGTAATGGAACTCTTGGAGGCATGGATTCAGGATGATGCTATCAAGCTACCTCCTATCAGACGTCCACAAACTGAGAAAGACATGGCAGACCCTAAGTACTGCCGTTATCATAGGTTTTTCCACCACCCAATTAAGGATTGCAACAAGTTGAAAGAAATATTCAGGGAAAAGATAACAGCAGGAGAGCTTCAATTGGGAAATGAAGGAGTTCACAGAGACCCTCTTCCTTTCCAAAGTTGCATGATCTCTGGAGACTCTGTGCGCAAGACTGCACAATCCATGATGGAACAACTGTGTGAAATCTTGTACCTTTCTAAGGTACAACATCAAGATATATTCATGGCCCTCAACCGTATTGTGTCAGGCAGGCGCTTGTACCCAGAAAAAGAAGTCGTTCCAGCATCTCAAGCCTCCTTGGAAGATAGCGCCAACAAAGGAAACTGGGGACTTTTGACCGTCGCCCATTTGAAAGATATCAAGTTCGATAGCACATTAATTGATGCAGCTTCTGAATTCAACATCGTTACTATCAAGACCCTGCAAGCTGCGAAAATCTCAAAGCAAGAAGGTACCTGTGGTCTGACTTTGATCAAGAGCCCAGCAGGAGAGTTTGTGGATGTCTACGGATACATTAACCTTGATATCAAGATCGGGAACACTCCAACACAAGCCAGATTCCATATAATTAAGGAACATCCGGATTACGACATGATTCTGGGGCACCCGTGGGTACACATGGCGCATTCCTTACCAATCTCAATACCTGGAAGAATATCCAAAAGCCAGCTCCGATGATTTCCAACAAACCTTGGAGACTCAAAGACTACCTGTTACCTCCATACCAACAACTCACAAGCATAACACAACACCCTGGTGAAATCCCTTCGTCCTACGTCAAGAGATTTCGAGCCCAAGTAAGTCTCATTGAACAACCCTCTTTGCAAGTAGTTGATGATTGTCCTGCTGGACCACAGGGGACTGTTTCACCTGACATGCGGGCCACCACCAAGAGATGTGAATGGAGTGTTGGCCCCTTTAAGCGCTTCACCAAAAGTTTGGAAGCAGTCAAGAACGACACGTGTCAGAAGCAAGCTGTTATACCAAGTCCAAATCCGTTTCAAATCGGAGATATGGTAGCAAAGGTAACCACGTTCCAAGTTAGAAACATGGCAGTAAAAATAACTGCCCAGCCTGATATGCCTGCAAAGGAAGAAGAAGTATTCTTAGTGGCAAATGTTATCTTGCGCGGTTACTGCAAGATCATCAATGCAGACAAACTCGAAGGTGTGGTTGTTCACTCACGATGGCTCAAGCCCTACCTTACCTAAAGACACGACATCACCTCTCTAATCCCCCCGGGGGGATTCCTCCAACAATTTTCCTTTTCATAATATTTGTAATTCCTTCAAAATGATGGCACCGCTTGCCTTCATACTTATTAGGGTTTCAATATTTCTTCAAGTAATCAAGATTTCATTCCTTTTATAATTTCTCATAAAATCACACAAAGTTATGAGTCACCTTCAAACCACCATTACCCAGAAAGAAAACCCTAAATCCTCATACCAAATCTTCATACCAGCCTGGTAATATGGGAGGAATAAAACATGTAAAAAGGGGAGGAGGAAGATATCCTACATGATCTACTTCAACAGAGCCATACTCACGTCAGGGGGCACAAGCATAAAAAAATATGCATGTTTCGAAAGCAACATTGAATAAAACTTTGTTCAAGACAAACAAGCAAAGATGAAAACTTCAAACTCAGCCGCCACTGAGTATAAAAAAAAATACAAAGAAGAATAACAGGGAAACTCAATTGCTGGTTGCGTCTTCATCACTGTTGGGATCCACATCTTGTGCAGATTTCTCCAGAGACGCCTCAACTTCTTCTTCGGGCACAACATCTACCGCCTCAACATCTTCAGCATGCGTATCTTCTGCACCTTCTACAGAATCCATTGTAACCTTGGAAATCGTGTCGATCACTTTCGGACGTTCAATCTTATCAGTATCAGGGTCAAGGATTATCACACCACCACGTATTGGGTAATCACACTTCCCATCACCCGCAGGACGTTCGTGTTCAACCCTCCGTCTCTTCAACCGAGCCGCGAACCTTTCATCTCTCGGGCTTACTGGTGCTTGTGACACCTCGCGTTTCCACTTCGCTCGCAATGCTTCTTCATGTCTTTGTTTCTCCTCCATATCGATTGCAACTGAAAGAGCACGGAGCTGCCCCCTGACAATGGTTAAATGCAAGACAGACATTCCCTGTACGGCATGGCCGACTTCACGAAGTGGCGAATCAATTTTAGCCATCACCTCTTCATGTGCGTTAGCTTCTGGTTTATCAACTTCAAAACTTTTTTTCTGAATAAGCTGCAGAGTGATCATCACCAACACCTTTCATGATATACTGCAAAAAAGAGGGGAAGATAAGTTTCGGCGGCACATAAAAAATATTCTAATCACAACTGTCGCCGATCAATTAAGAAATCAACGTATGGAGCAATACCTGAGATGTTGAAGAAGACGATCGCCTAAAGAGAAGAATGCAGGAAAACTTCTTTATATGCTTCACGATCTAACAAGATCCCCAGGAGAAAAGAAATCCACCTTTGCCGCTTTCTGAGGATGTTGAGTCGGGATTGTGATCAACAATGTTTATCGAATGCTAGGCATATGAGAAGGCACACAGAAAGAGGAAGACATAGGTGGATCGACCCACCAAGCTGTACTTCCCCAGCCGAGCTTTACCATTGGAAGGATCAACTCAACCGGTTCCAAGGCATTTAACACACATGACATACCTCCTCCCACGCAATGAGAAGATCAACCGAAGCAGGCACAACAAGCCCATGTTCGATCAAACAGGCACATACCCCCACATGCCTATCAAGAAGGTGCAACAGAGTGACGTTGGTTGAAGCATATACATGGTGGGTTCCACATTCAGCTAGGGTTACATGCACAGCTGCCCACGTTCAAAGCAAGAATGCTCGCATCGGGTCCCACCAAAGTGGGCTTTCGACAGAGGCAGGAATAGCAAGGACACGACGACTCGTCTCTCCTGGTAACATCAAACTTTATCTCAAAAGTTTTATCTTTATTAGTCACCATCATATGCCTACCATGCAATAGTGTAATCATTACATGCTAGGCAGGGGACTTAATGTTGATGGTGGATTTCTATTTAAAGGCTAAAATTGTAAAAAGCCAATTTTTGTAAGATTACGTCCTGCAAAGGATAAAGCCTTCAGGTGATGAATATTTCTCACTATGATAATTCATTGGAGCATGTGCAACCATCCCTGAGAATTATAACCTACCCAGAGCGGAGCATGTAGCAACCATCCCGATTTTCTGTAGGTTTGCAGCATTACAATTAATTCCCTACTCAAAGCCTTGTGTTCGACATGCAAACACCCGTAGGCTACCTAACGCGGGTTATATTAGCCCCGTTGAACGCAGGCAAGACTACCAATGTTAGTCTCACCTGCTAAAAAAAAACAGCGGCATATTACATGTGTCGCAAAACAATCTCAACCATCCATATTCGCAGGCATAGAGGGAGGGTATGATTCAGGGGTTCGGAGCATGCCGGCCTGATCACCGTAGACCCACCTGCACACATAACCCGTCGGAAAAGACCAACTACAGTTGGTTGTCCCAAACCGTTCGGCCAAAGAAGGCATGTCGCGCGGCCAAGGGATTCTATTGATCGTGAGCGTCCAACTTTGCAGACATAGTTGAATGGATTAGATCACACTTTAAACACGCCGTAAAGTGATGGTACACCATTGGCGGGCCTAATTTCCACCTGCATGGTCGACTCCCTCATAGGCAAGCCGTGGTGCAAGATACGATTTCCCAAATAAGGCTAGTTTGACGCCTTAGCAGGTTCAGAAGATCCAAAATGATCACGACCATCCAACTTCGCAGGCATAGTTGGATGGCTTAGATCACGCCCAGAGCCATGGAGAAAGTATGTATATTCTCACCGTCAACCAAGGTTTCTGCATGCTTGGCCGGCCTCCCCAAAGGAGGAACGCAACTCTCAAATCGGTCGCCCAAAGTGGTTGGTCCGAAACCCTAATGTCGTAGAATCATCTCATACGTCCATCTTCACAGGCTTGGATGGAACACAAAGATGAAGATTTAGAGGGAACCGAGCATGCTAGAATGACCACCATGGGCCCGACTTCACGGCTAGCTGGTCGGCCAAGACCGGCAGTGGTCAAGTTCCTCGATACGCGTTCCCAAAGGTAGCATGTCGCGGCCCCTTCATAAGTTCTAATCTCGACCACTCGTCTTTGCCACCTAAATCGAGTGGCTTAGATCAAATCTTTGCGAGCCAAGCAGGCATGGGCGTGGACACCATGGTACCACCTCCATGCAGGGCTGGTCGGTTTCTCCATTGGAACCCTCTAAGCATGCAAACGTTTGGGCCAAAAGAGGCAGCATGTGCGCCTCCCATCCAACGATCGCAAGCAAGGCTACGAGCCATCTCGTCCGTCCAACTTTTCAAGCTTGGACGAATGACTTAGGGTACGAATCAACCAGCAAACAAGGTATCACCATGATCACCATCCGTCACTCTTCTTCACAGGGTGACCGACCAAGGCGTGGCCTGTCTATACAACCTCCAAACGGTCACTTGAAGATGGCTGCATGCGATGTTATACCAAGTTCACGATTCACCCTGCACTATTTTCTGTGGGTCCCACGATCCACACACTCGAGACATTAATCACGTCACAACTGGGGGATACAAACTTGGGTATTGGTCTGGCGGTTTACAGCGTGCAGCGTGCAACACGCCATCACAAGATCGTGTCAGGGAAACATGGGCGGTTAGCGATGATAGGAGAAGTGGGAAAGCAACCGTGTGACACTAACACACAACTCCACTTCCTCCATCACTCCACTTCCTCCACTTTCCCACGAGAGACGTGATGAAGGTTATCGACTTGTATAAATAGGTTCTCATCCCTATTTCCAACAACACAGAAAAACCAAGTGTTAATACCATCGTATTCAACACCCAGAGCTTTCCTGTAACATTTGCTAGCCTGCTCAACCTTCTGTTAACAAGTCATCAAATAGACTTCACCTTAATACTCTCAACACCTTCTTCGCTTCCCTCCCTAAGATCAACCTCACATCCTTCACCTGTGACCGAAATAAATCTTGAACGGCCGTGTCTTCGGTTTAGGCCAGAATTGTACAGATTATCTCTCGAATCAAAGTGCTCATCGTGCAGCACATTTGTTGAAGGTTTAAATTCACTTCTCATCCACACACACCCAAAATTACCTAAACCTACAGAAGTAGTTTTCTCCCACAAACAAAATCTTATTGACAAAATTAAGAGAGATTTATTCATCTCTGAGAATTCTCACATCAGTACAGTTTCACCTCATGATCATTCCTTTAGATCAAGCAAGGATCATCTTCTTGAAAGAAAATACTTTAGGCAGAAACATCTAAATAGAAACATGAACTATGTTTCTGATACTCGTTGTAAGATCGATAAAGCTTACTCCGATACAACCTAGTTGTATGGAGAATGTGTACCCTCATCCAATTTCGTGCTCGCATTTTAGGGATGAGGAAGTACATAAAACGAGAGCACATGTTATTGTGTTTTTATAATAAAAAATTGTGACAATTCTTGGATAAGCTGCGAATCCATCTTGCCTTAAAAATTATTGTTCATGTTTATCATGATCTTCCATAATTAGGTTTAATCTAAAAAAATTGAATTTTAATAAACCTTCCGTCTTGAGAAGTTCGGACATAGGTAACAAAAAATATTTTTGTAGTTGCAGGATTTCCCATACTACACCCTTGTTAAGATTTTGCTATAATCAACTCATAGTTGAAGATGAAAAATGACACTTTATTATTTTGGTTTCAGAAATGGAAGAATTCAAGATTACAACTATTCTCTTGAAGTTTCACTCTCCTCGAGACTTTCTTAACTCTCAAAAAATACATCATCCTTTTCTGGACACATTGGGTCTACATTTATAGGGTAGCTACATAATGGATGACAGCTAAGTTTCCCTCTTATTTCGGGTTGATTCTGCGATTGTACCGCGATTAGTTACAATGTTCGCTCTCTCCAGTTTTGTAACCATCGCAGGATAAACATGCTTTTCTCAAGTTTTCTTCACTCGTCATTTATTGCGTCGCTCTTTTGACTGATTTTGTGACACTCGCAAAGTGTAGTTGATGATCTTGCGGTGATGCTCGCTGGGAAGTGTTGTTAATCTCGCAGAGAAGTATTGTAGCGATATTCTGGTCTACATATTGCCTCTTCTCATGTCTTCTTCACAAAGTGGAGAGGATATGAGAATCTTCAATTCTTAAAAATGCTCGCAGCTTCACTTCTTCCCATATTTTGTTCTCGACATTGCTCCGTTAATTTAGCTTTAACCGCCTACACGTGTTGTAAATTCATTTTTTTACGGACACGTCTTTACTCAACATGTTATTCTCTTTTGCCTATAAAATGCAGAGTTAAGCTTCAAAACTAATTTTTTTCAACTACTTCTCTATCTTCTTCATCTGTTTATTTTATCTTCCATCTACAACTTTTCTTCTTCTTCATATTTTCTTGCTACTGTTCTAATGGAATCATCAAGATATGTTTTTTAATTACAATCTTTATTTAATTCAATTTTTACTCATATTCTTCGATCTCCTCTATTTGATCCTTCATTAACTCCTGTATTATGTTTTCTCTTCAGTGGAATTATCCCTAACACCCAATCTTCAGGTCAAAACCCTAATGATCGCAAAAGACCAACTGAGAAGAAGAAGATAAGTTCTGCGAATGATAAGGTGGTAAGAAACATATCCTATTTTTTAATAACAATATTGTTGCCTCTGTTTCTTATCTAGATTATTATTCGCAAAATGTCGAGAACATCGCTAATCTTCCCAAAAGATCTCGTCATTTCAAAGCTCTTGAGGCTGATTTCTCCATCCCCACATTAGCTTCTGCAAGAGTTACTCCCACACCCTCCAAACTGGGTCCTATTCCTTTTGCTTACGAGAATATCTCTGCCAACACCTCTAATTATTTTGATTCATTGACAAATAAAGCTCCTGAAATTGCTGCGACTGAAATTCCTTCTAGCCATTTACTTCCTTCAACTGTTGTTTTTCCCAACACTCCTCCTTCTGATAATACAACCATCGCAAATGACTCAAATCGTCAACTTTCCCTTGTTACCACTTCACCCTATGCATCTCTTCCTCCATCGAATGGAACCTTTGCTGGAGTTGATATTGGTTTTAAAATTTTATCTAATATTTTAGACGATGCTAGAAAATCTTCTACCGACTCTCTCCAATATGAAGCTTGCGAGACCTTACTTAAGTATTTTGGCTCTGATAACTCTGCTTCACGAGCATCTTTAGAAAATAAAGTTTAAACTCTGAGAAAAAGCCTTCAAGTCAAAACTTCTGAATGTGATACTCTGAACTATATGCTTCGCAATTCTTCCCTTAACTGCGAGAACCTTCGCAGAAAAAATGACTAACTGAAAGGTACAATTTTCCTACCTCTACCCTTTTATTTTACTGTGTTTCTTTTATATCTTATGTACTCAAGTCTCCTTCTTAAATTCTTGATTCATATATTAGTTTCAAATCGGACTCGTTTCATGGAGAGCCTTAAATTTCAATCTATTGCCGACGAAGCTCGTGTTGAAAGAGATTCTTGGATGGACCAGTATAATAGACTAGATAATCTCTACACATATTCGATCGATCGAATAGATAATCTTACTAATGAAAATTACCAACTATCGCAAAGTCAAAGTTTATTAAGTAACGAGATTACTCATCTCTCATATTCGTTAACCAAGTCCAACTTGGCGGTAGAATCTTTATCAGATGAGAATATAACTTTATCCCAAGAGAAACATAGATTTTCAAGCTTGATGGCGATTTCTTCACAGCAATTGAGTAATCTACAAAGAATATGCGATAATCAAGAGAAATCTCTTCGTTCCCTTAAAGATAAACTCAAGGAGGTAACTGAATCATCTGCTACTGAGAAGGATAAACTTATCAAGGGTAGGTTAACTCTCAGTTTGATGTCCAGCGAGCTTTAAGACCAATACTCTCAATTGAAGGAATGTCATTCTTTATTAGCAAAGGAAAACTTGTCTCTACGTACCAGAGAAGAAAACATGAAATCTCGTCTGAAGGGTGTGGTTGGCGATAAATTCGATGACGCTATGAATCAATGGGAAAACTGTTTCTTTACATTAATTCAAAACTTAACCTCGCAGAAAGAAGTTAGTCAATTGACTACCTCTCTTGTTTACCTTTCTGTTAAATTTTGTGTTATATTTCTTGCAAAATCTTTGACTAAATGATCTTTTATCACTTTTGTCACTCGCAGAATCTGAAAGAAGTCTTCATTCTACCATCGTTGATCTTACCAACAAATTTGATAAAGTTCGCAAAGAGAACAAGATTCTTCTTTCCAATTATCTTGAAGCCCACGACAAAGCATAAAGAAGACTTGATTATCTCGAGTACTTCAAAAATATAGACATTAGGAATCGGGGCAGAGGTTTCCTCGCAAAGTTCACCTCAGTGCTGAAGTTCTCGTGAAAGATATTCTACTCTCCCATTCTCTCTCTCCTGTGTCTGTTCCTCCTTTGAAAGTTGATGATGATGAAATTCCTCTTCCCATGGATAAGGAATTAGAATTTACTGAAGAAGAAAATACCACTCAATAAGATGATGAAGAATAGAGAAGTCCTCCTAAAGAAGGATCTACAAGTGGTGAGAAGAATACTGATGAAGCTGACAATTCTGGCAAGAATAACGAATCTGGCGAGCAAGAATAGTGAATCTGACGAGACAATCGTCAAATCTTGAATTTCTTTTTTGCTTTCTTTTTCTTCTTCTTTCTTGCGAATATTGTAATTTTTGAAATTTTGAGGATTCAACTTTTAATTTTGTTTACTTTGAATATCCTCAAGGAAGATAATGTAATCTTATTTCTCCATTCCCATACTTGCCCTTCATTATCTTTCTTGAAATGGTGAATTATTTCCTGCGATGTAATTAGTATAGCTGCGATATTCCGATAATGTACGATGTTACGAATCTGCTTTCTTTTATATTCTCCGGCGATGAACAAATCTTTTCTGCATCTTAAAATAGAATAGTTAATTAATTTCTTTAAGATTATTCTGTTGGTCTTATTTTGCCTTCCTAGTTAAAGGTCTTATTTTGCCACCTTTTCTTTCTGCGACAAAATCGCAGGACGTCTTTACATTTGCATGTATCGACCCATTGATCTTGTCTTATCAATTTTTTCATCATCTCTACGATAATATGATAAGTATAAATTCTCTTGCAAGAATTAAACCTTATGACATTGCCGTCTTGCGATGAAATCGCAGGACGTCTTTACACTTGTTAAATGTAAAAACCCATTGATCTCATCTTAATTTTTCTCTTTTGGCTATTTTCCTTTGTATAACTTTCGTCACGCGACAATATGACAGGCCTAAATGTTCTTGCAATCATAAAGCCCCATGACATTGCCGTCTTTATACACTTATCAACTCCCTAATGGAGGGTACCGCCCTTATCTTCCCCCTGGTTCCCCCTTCAAGGAGGGCACATCGGCCATACAAGACTAGCTCCTCCCATCCAGATTTGCCAACAACCAGTTGTTTTTCGCATCCTCTTGTCTTTTATGCCTATATGGCTTATAGTTACAAGACTGCACCCTAAGTGGGGTTTTCTTCGGGCCGAGTGCATCATATCCAAGACTTGCCAAGGATGTCCAGGGTAGTTTTGTACGCCCCGGGCACCCTTGACTCAACCGTGTACCTCGGCGCCTTGGTCATACTCTGCACTCCTTAGAAGAGGTTCTTAGTCATCCAATCAGGATATAACCTTATATAATTGGAAATCCAAGATCCCTCTCCTGGATAGGTTTTCTTTAACCCCAACATCTGCATAACTCAGGTTCCAAAGAATGGTATAACCTTATCACTGAGTCATGTCAAGAGATACCCCCTTATATGACGCACTATTAGGTCTTACATTTCCCTCTTGCGAAATTTTATTCGCGAACTAGGGTGCACGCCATATAGGTTCATCCCATTCTATTAATCTCTGCGAAATTTTATCCGCCAATCTTGCGATTATGCTCGCAGTTCTTGATTTTCTTTTAGGAGAACCTCGCAATCGTAAAAAAATTTATATTTTTTTTCTTTTTTTTTACAACGTACATGTATCTCTTATCTTGCAGAAGTTGTTATTGATAATACTTTTTCAGATATAGTCTATTCCATGGTCTGTCAAGTCTTTGACCAACATCTCTCCCTTCAGGATCCATTAATTTGTATGCCCCGGATCCAACTATCTCTTTAATGATGTATGGTCCATCCCATTTTCTCGCAAACTTTCCACCATTCTCTCGCTGATAACTTGGTGTTTCTCGGAGCACTAAATCGCCAGGTTGAAATTCACGTTTCTTAACATGTTTGTTGTACTCACGAGCTAATCTTCGCTGGTAATTTTCCATATGTTGCAAAGTTTTTTCTCTTTTTTCTTCTAATTCATCCAATTTATTTAAAATCATTCCAGCACTTAGATTTCTTTCCCAAGCCTCCCTTTTTGTTGTAGGAATAGCTACTTCTGTTGGTAACACAACTTCAACTCCATATGTCAAACAAAAAGGTGACATTCCAGTAGCTTCTCGTCTAGTTGTATTGTAGGCCCATATTGCATTATGCACCTATTCACACCATGCTCTGTGGTATCCCTCTAGTTTCTTTATTAAGATATCTACGATTGTATTATTAGTTGCTTCAGCTTGACCGTTTGCTTGTGGATATAGAGGAGTAGATTTTCCACACTTTATCTTAAATGCATTGAGTAGCAATTCTATATTCTGCCTTTCAAATTTCTTTCCATTATCATATACCAACTGTGCTGGAATCCCAAATCTACAAATTATATTCTCAAATATGAATGTAAAAATATCTTTATTGCGAATATGTTGTACTGCCTTTACTTCTCCCCATTTTGTGAAATAATCTATTACGACAATCAGATATCTTCTTTGTCCAGAATCAGGTACAAATGGTCCCACAATATCTAACCCCCATTTCCCAAAAGGCCATACACTTGTTGAAGATGATAATGGTGCTCCTGGTGCATGTATCTTCTTTCCATATCGCTGGAAATATTCGCAACGCATTGAGAGTTGTTTTGCATCTTCATGCATATATGGCCAGTAATAGCCTTGCATTTTTTTTCTATATTCCAAAGATCTTCCTCCACTATTATTACCAATGTCACCACTATGTAACATCTTCAATATTTTTTTTCCTTCTTCCCTCGTCAAACATCTTAGCGATGGACCACTAAAAGATCTGCGATATAATACTCCATCTCTTAATTCATAATTGGTTGCCCTACTTTTCAATTTATGTGCCTCCAGTCGATTTCTTGGGATTTCTCCTTTTTCCAAGTATGCGTGAAGATCTTCTCGCCAATCTGTAATGTTTTTCTTTAATTCTTCTTCGCCAATTTCTACCATCATCACATCTTCCTCTTCTTCTTCCTTGTTTATCACTGGTAATAAAAGTGTTTGAATTTTTATGCACCTCGCAGCTAGATTAGTCATCATACTGGATATGAAAGCAAAAGCATCTGCGAGCCTATTACCATTCCTTGATATGTGTCTCCATTTTATTTTGGAATTCTCGCAGATAATTCTTCAACTAACCTTTTATACTTTCTTAAAGATGGTTCATTTGTTGTGTATTCTCCTTTTATTTGGCGAATAACCAATTGTGAATCGCTGGTAATTCTAGCATTTTCCAACTTCATTTTGTACC
This sequence comes from Papaver bracteatum, assembly GCA_023529315.1. Classification (NCBI taxonomy): domain Eukaryota; kingdom Viridiplantae; phylum Streptophyta; class Magnoliopsida; order Ranunculales; family Papaveraceae; genus Papaver; species Papaver bracteatum. The sequence continues at coordinate 256,597 of JAJJWX010002210.1, read as the reverse complement.
GCAAATTTTAAAGCATGAATCACGGCCTCATATTATGTTTCATTATTAGTGGATGCAAACTCCAATCTAAATGAAAAAGCTGTTTTTTCTCCTTCTGGTGAAATAAAAACAACTCCAATCCCATTTCCTTCCCCATTTGATGATCCATCCACCAGTATCTCCCATCTGTCAGGTTCTGTTAATAAATCTTTTGGATCTCCATGTTCCTCTTCTACATCCATCACTTCTTCCACAGTTTCATCATCTTCTAAGGGAAATTCAGCTAAGAAATCTACGATAACTTGTGATTTTGGCGAGGATAAAACTTCATATTGAATATCAAAGTGTCCTACTTGTGCATTCCATCTCTCAACTCTGCCTGATCTCTTTGAATTTTTTATTACTGATTCAATTGGCACTTTTGTTAACACTTTGACCTTATGTGCTTGAAAGTAGATGCGAAGTTTAAAAGTTGCATGTACCAATGCTAAAATTAGTTTCTCAATCTTTGAATAATTTCTCTCTGCAGAATTGAACATTTTGCTGATGTAATAAATTGGTTTTTCTACCCCAGCATCTACTCGCAGCAACACAACACTTAGCGCATATGTGGTTGCTGCGAGATAAATCAATAGTTCTTCTCCCGGTTCAGATTTCTCTAAGATAGTTATGTTCATCAAATGTTCTTTTATTCCTTGAAAAGCTTTTTCACATTCATCTGTCCACTTGAATTTTGTTCCCTTCTTGAGTATATCGAAAAAATGTTTGCACTTGTCTGAAGATCGCGAAATGAATCTTTCTAGCGAGGCTAAGAGTCCATTTAATTTTTGCACATATTTTACCGTCGCAGGTGTTGGCATATCGCGAATCGCTTGTACTTTTTCCGGATCAACTTGTATTACTTCTTTTGATACAATATACCCCAAATATTTCCCTGAAGTTACTCCAAAAGTACACTTATCGGGATTCACTTTAATATTAAATTGCCGTATTTGATCGAAAATCTCTTTCAGATCTTGCACATGATTCTCAGCTTCTTTGCTTTTGATCAGCATATCATCTACATACACTTCTAATGTTTTGTGGATCCACTTTGCAAACACCTTCTCCACCATTCTTTGATACGTTGCACCGGCATTTTGTAAGCCAAATGGAATCTTTGTATAACAATATAATCCTCTTGGAGCAAAAAATGCGGTATGTTATTGATCTTCTTCAGCGAGAGGGATTTGATTATATCCTTTATATCCATCCAACGTTGATATTCTAGCATTTCCTTCTGCTGATTCAACCATCTGTGGGATATCTGGTAATAGAAAACTATCTTTAGGACAAGCCTTGTTTAAATATGTGAAATAATACAAATTCTTATCCCATTGTTCTTCTTTGGGACCACTACCATATTTGCAATCCACTCTGGATATTTTGCTTGCCTTATAATTCCTGTGTCGATCATCTTATGTAATTCTTCTTCTATTTGAGAATGATATGTTGTTGCGATTTTCCTTATTCTTTGCTTAAATGGTCTTATGTTTTTGTTGATTTTTAATTTATGACATGCTATTGACGGATCTATCCCTGGCATCTCATCCATGCTCCACGCGAAGATATCTTTATACTCTCGTAAGAGATTTATAGTTCTTTCTTCCTCATCTGCCTCCATTCTAGTCCCAATTTTCAGCATTTTAGGCTCTTCTTTACTCCCAATATTTACTTCCTTGGTTGGTTCTACTGCAATATAACTGGCTTCAGGTTCTCCCATTGGTGTCGGTGTTTTCATAATTCTCGCGAGTTCATCTCCTTCTCGCGAGATTTCACTGGGTATTCCTTTTCCTTCTTTTTCTCTTATCATGTAAACTTTAAATTCTTCCTTCTTTTTTGTTTCTCTCGCCAACTTTCTGCGAGCTTTTCGCAGCTTTGGACGCTCTTCACAATTTCTTACTTCAATTTGGCAACACAATTTCGCAAAATCTGTGTCTCCTCTAATTTCTCCAATTCCACTGGGTGTAGGAAATTTGATGCATTGATGCAACGCTGATGGTTGAAATCCAAACTAATGTAGGACTAAAGGATTTAACTAAACTTCTTAGTTGAGGCTTGTAATATTCTAATGCCTCTGATATTCCAGTAGAGAACTCTCATTTTTTAAGAGTTTGAGAAGTTTTAGGACTTCCCATTCCTACTAGTTTCTTGCTCTAATTAACAGTAGACATTGATTTCTGAGCAACTTGATTTCTGGTAGTGACATTTCTTATTGGATTAGTAACTTTACCCTTATTCTTTGTCCCATATTTCTCTTCTTCTTGCATAGATTTACTAGGAGGTATGATAGCAATAACATTATTTATTGAAGGAGTGACTGAAGTTACCTCAAGAATTTTACTCACTGGCAGAGCAGGGAAGACTTGTATTGACTCCAGCAAGCTATTAAATTCTTCAGAATTATCTTGTAACACATAAAAGCTCCCTGAATTTGAAGTTTCCCCAGAATGAGACACTGATGGAATAACAGTATCAATTGTTTCTTCATCACTAAACAGTTTTTCTACCTGCCATATGATAGGATCCGGAGATACCTATACAATAAACCGCAATCGCACGGCGTCTACAATGTAGACAAAGGAAAGTATGGGTCGTTCCCACGACGAGCGGTGAAAATACTCTAATCAATAACCAACAATAATATTTTTGGATTTTTCAAAGAATAATAACATAAAAAATAAACTAAACAAATAATATAAATGCACTTGGAGAATCAGTAACCAGGGTTTTATTGGTATCCACCACTATTTCTATTTAATTACTGAAATAAAACATAATTATGAATATATGTTTATTGTTCGTTCTATCGACATCACCTATTATATATATATTAGATTCGCAAATATCACTGGTATACCCTAAGCATGGCACATCAAAAGACTAAATCCAAGCATGAACCATCAAATTGCATCAGCGAGAAAGTTATACGAAACTAAATATAGGTTCACAAAAATTATTTGGCTTTTCTAAGTATAACCCATCAAAGAAATTAACCAAGCATGAATCATCAAATAATAAGACAAACATATTTGTAAAGCTATCGATTACGCACAAAGGTTTCTAGAACCGGCAATGCAACAACTCATTTTTCAATAAATCAATAAACAATATTCAAAGATTAATTTATTCAAATCATCATGGTCTATATTGTTATATAATCAATTCAAATTGCTAGCCTAATACCCCAAGTAGTTTCAATCCATAACAAACCCTAGTTACAAAGTAAATCTAGCAAAACATGAACATGGGTTTCTTAAAACCCATCAAAAATGATAATAAAAGAGGAACAATCAAACCAAATTCGTCTTCGTTGTCTCTTCTTCTTATGCTCCAAAACACTTATGTGGCCGCCTCCCTTTCTTCTCAAGTTATGTCACCTACCCCCGAAAATATTATAACTAGGTCATCCGAGAACTTTCAATACAGACCTAGTAAATTTTCCAAGGCCCAGTTCGAAATCAGCATCCATGTCCAAAACCGGACCCAACTCACAAATTCAGTCCTTCACCAGTTGTTACCAGGCAACTCGACCAGAGAAAACCAATTTTCCTTTCGACTAAGCACCTTCCACGACTGACTGCAGCAGCTCATCTCGTCCCAAGTCATGCCACTGCACTTCTAGCCACCAGCAACCAGTTCACCCTTCCATCGAAGTTTCAGCCAATAAGATATCATCACCACAAAAGTCCATGTCTTCTGGTCTTCTAACTTTCATCGCGGGCAATTGCATTCGAACCAAAAACCAGCTCAGCCAACGCATATGCTAACCCTTTAAGCACCCTCATCAGTCTCTCCACTGCCTTCCTGGCTTAGCACCTTATTCCATTGACTGCCGATAACCATTCTCTGATCGAATACAACACATGATACCAGGACAAGGCATTCACAAACCCATGCATCACCAGACTGCCGATTAACTGAATTATGTTACCCGTTCACTCAAAGCTTCAGTCCAACTCCATCCATGCAAAGCTCCCATTTCGCTCCATTGCTCGCTCGACTGTCTCACTCAAGATGTCAGTTAAATCAAACTTCAGTCCATCCAAATATGGTCACAGCAACAACTCCTTCTCGTCAACAGTAGCTCTCAATGTCGCCCCCATTTACTGCCAACGAACAGCTCCTTTCTCGCTGCCACTACACATTTTCCAATCGATCAAACATCATAGACTCGAACTGCCAATGAGCTCCTCTTTCCTTGTACTTCAGTTCCCATTACATACAAAACCCAAGACAATCATCGACAACAGTTCAGAGATTCCAGTCCATCCTCGACTAACCACCAGTTCACAGCTCATCTCCAAATACCAACCTGTCCATCTCAGAACCGAGCTCCATAACACAGCCACCACCTGCACTTCTTTGCTCCATCGACAGTAACCCTCCAACAGAATCTGTGTCTTCGTAATGAAAAATTCAACAGCACCTATCTTTGCCAGTCAATCTTCTTTCCCGTACAATATCACTTGGCTAAAGGGACTCGAGCACACAGCTGCAGTTACAAAGATGCTTACTCCATCGTATCAAGCCAACATCACCACTGCCTGCACAGCTCGAGAACATAACTCCATCACTGCACCTATTCATTTTCTGTCCATCTAAACGATTGTATAGTTCAACTACCCTTGCAGCTGCTTCTCAGTCTCTCGTTCTACGCACCCAACAACAGACAAGACCACTCTTGCAAGCTCCAGCCACTTCACTTGGATCAACAACCCCATGCAAAACATCTCAGTCACGTTCAATGCCTTTGTTTGCTGCCAACTTATTCATGCATGCACGATATTTTGAACTCCCATTACGATCACCACTAGCAACCTATTTAGTCTATACCTTTATGAAGTCCCAGTCTCGCACCGTCCACTCATCTCTGCCAGCAGCTGTTCAGCCATTGACGACAACGAATTTCAGTTCGCATACAGACCCCATCTATATCTTCTTAATTCCAGCCACAGCAAACTTCAGAACCTAACAACATCTTTCAAGAACTAATACTGCCGATTCGAGAAGGAGGACCCCGCGCATAACTTGAGCTTTTCTTCCTTGTTAGCACCTTCTCGTTGTAACGATCGCCAACAGCTTTTGAATATGAACTCCACTTCCGCCTACAACTATTTATCCAACGAGACCATGCCATCGACCTTAAATCCATCAGTATCTCCAAGTAGTGATGTTGCTGACTTTTTTTCCGAAGACACAGCATCTTCTTGAACTAACTACAGCTCGACCAAGCTTGGTCAAAGAACATAATGCGAAATGGAACGAGCATAACTCCTCCATCTTCTCCTGCGCCTGCAAAGCTCAACTGATCGTGGAATGAACAGTAGTTCTCACTATCTTCGGGGCCTGAACTGCACTCATTAATATTTTAGTCACCAACACCAACTTTAGTCCATATTTTAGCCATTTGTTCTCGGATGATCGGATTAGCTCGTACTTTCTACAAAAGCACTAAAATAACGTTATTAGTCAAAATATGAGTCCTAGCTAATATAAACATGGGTATAAAATGTAGCATTTACGTGCTTATCAACACCCCACACTTATATTTTGCTAGTCCTCGAGCAAACAAAGAATTGACCTGCTACACAGCTGGTCATGATTTTTTTTTTTAATACCCGCTACACAGCTGGTCATAATATGCAAGGAAGAGGAAAAGACCCGCTACACAGCTGGTCATATAGTAAGATAAAGAGAAAGAGACCCGCTACATAGCTGGTCATAAATTGCAAGAAAATTCCTGAAAAACAAAAGTAAAAGTTAACCACTCCCCACACTTGAACATTACATTGTCCTCAATGTAATTGAGTCATCCAACATAAAATTTAAGATGGAAAAATTATAATATAATATGCGAAAATAAACAAATTAAATAAAACAAGAAAATAGAATTACCTACTGGAATATACAAATAAGACTCTCCATATATCAATAACCTAAATATTTGGGGATCAACCCAAAGCACAATATATACAATTAATGACAGCCTCATACTCTCGTTGTAACAACGTAAAGATATAGAGACTATCAAAAGCAAAGAGCTGCCCACATACCTGGTTTTTACAAAGGATGTATCGTCAGTAACAAAAATTACCGACTCAAGTGGTTCACTGTGGGTGGAAACTGAAACCATTTGGGAGACATGCACATGCAAAGAGAAATCACGAGATGCAAAATAATCTAGTAATACTTGAGAAGCACGCAATTCTAATTCAAAATTAGGAATCTTCTGAAAATTTGTGCTAACAATTCTAGGTGTATTAACTTCTCCAATAGGTTTGCAAACCTGTACTAAATCATTATCATAAACATCATCAACCTGGGAATCAATAGGAATATCACAATAAAGATGATTAAAAGAAACCTTATAGATAGAGTGTAATATCTCTAAGTCGTTAGACTTAACTACATTGTCCTCTGAATTAACACATTCTTCATAAGCATCATTGTTATAGCACTTGCATAATACCCACTTTCTCTCTTCAAAGTAGTTGCATCAACTTTAATTGCTCTCCCAATTTTATTTCCCATCTGCAACAAAATTGATTCCTTCTAGTATTCAATACTCAACCGAGGGAAATATACCCATACATAAGCTTTTGAGGTTTTTTTTTATTTTCTGGATTAAACTTTGGTTCCCAAGCTCTAAGGATTAAGTCTTGATTTTCAACATTCAAATACCCATTCCATACAAGACTTCTATCATCTGAATTCTCTAGCTTAATAATAAAGAAACCTTTGCCTATTGGAATAAGTTGAAGGTTACCTTTTAGATTCCATTATTTTCTCAATGAAGCTTCAACAATTACCATCTTCAATTTGAACAAATTCAATCTTCCAATTAAGCTGAACTTCCATTCCTGCAAGCAGTTATCAATAATGTTATCAGGTATGAATAGAGATAGAGAATCATCAATCGGGTTCTCCATTGAAACTGAATTGGGTTTTTCCAAATTATTTGTAGCTGAATGATTTAAAACAGATATGAACTCAATCAATTTTCTAAGGATTTAAGAGATACCGAGTTAGAATTTGTTATCATCTAGAGAACGTAAACAAAAACATTTGACCACCAATCATTGAAATGACCTGAAAGGATGAAATTATGGTGACCAAGATCGAGAAAATGAGAAATAATGAACTGAGTTGATCACCGATTTAATCTCCGAGTTGTCGCTGATTTGCAGAGCTCTACGAGAGAGAAAATCAATTCCCTTATTCCATGTCACCTCATAATATGTTGAATCAATTTATGTTTACATGAGTTGTGTTTAGCATAACATATGTGTTTCGGGTTTTCAACTTTTGTTATTGGCACACATTAGTTAAAACCGTTTCAACCTTTCTCTGGTAAAGGTTGCTTTTGTTCTTTTGTTCTTGCGAAAGTATGACAACATAATAGGGGAGAGTTCTTACTTGAACTTACGCTTAATGATATATCTTTCTGGGGAGAAGATGCTGCGGAATCTGAGGTAATGAATTTATTATTTAATCGTTTTCCTGTTTAAGAAAAGCCTGTTTATATTGCATATATTTTGCTTTTACTTAACAAAATTTCGGTATAATTGATATGTTCCATTATTGTGTATGGATGTGTGTATATGTATGATTCAATTGTTTCCGATTAAGAAAAACTGTGTCAATTTATTTGGCTTATTATTTGGTATCTTCTTTATTATTGGGTATCAAGTGTTTTTGTATAACGAAATTCAGTGCAATTGTGGTGCTATAATGTCTATGTTTGTTTCAATTGCCGGTTAAGAAATAATTGTGCAATTCAAATTATTTTAGTTTGTATGTATTGTTTATGGCTTAACAAAATACGGGATCATTTGTTTAGTCCAAATCAATTCCGGATAAGAGAAACTAAGTTAATTCTAATCTTAGTTAGACTTATCAATTGGAGGATTCGGTTATTCAAGTCTAACCGAATGCCTTGACAAGAAAAACTAGTTAACTAACCTAGTGTTTGTCTTGTCTAAATAGAAAGGTCTAAGTTATTGTTTGAATAATTAGAGCCTGAGGAGAAAAATAAAGTTAATTCTAATCTTTATTTAGTCTTATTAAAACAAGCAGTTGTACATACGCAACCGGTTTAACAAGGGAATTAAGTTTCTTAGTCGATTTGTTAAACTATTAGGAAAAATTGCTTCGGAAAATTATTTCCTTGATAACATATTAAATATTAAATTACTTGTAGTTTCAATTTTAATATCGGTATCTAAAGTGGTATGTGAAACCTTCATGCTTAACTCTTATAGGTTGTTTACAAGTCTTTTAGATTTGTAAGATCCTTTCACTTTGTCATTTATTTGCTCGAACCTTTGTCATTTTGTGACAGAAAGGTGGAGAAATATATGGAGTAAACAAGTGATTTGCAATCACTAATGAAAGGACAATTGTGCTTAAACGTTATATCTAAATAAAGAGTAAAGCATTGACTAAGGTGGAGAAACATATCATATTGTTGTGTGGTAATTCTTACTACAAAAGAGGAATAACAATTTTTTGTCCTAAAACATTTAAGTTGGAAGATAGTCCCTGATACAACAAAAGAAAATATGTGGGCACAAATAAAGGTATACATCTACGGTTTTCAATTTATCGTTTTTGTTGTCTATCTATGAGTATGTGACTTACATACATTAAATGTTATTGCAGTATCATTATAACGTGCTCGCGTCACTGAAGAAAGTGATCATGAAGCGTCTAGATGTTCGACTGCGGCACTTCAGAAGGAAAATGTACTACAATTATGTATTACCCTTTAAGATAAGACCAGACCTACTAAAAAATGTCCAGAAAATGTACAAAATGGTAGTGGACCAAGACGCATGGAACGTGTTCCTTATACATGTAGAATCAGACGAATTTAAGGTATGGAATACACATTACTTTTTCTAATTGGTGTTTTGTGCTTATTGTCTATCCTAGCATATTAATGAAATTATTTTTATTTCCTCAGCAAGTTAAATTCGGAGAAGGGGAAAGAAGTAATATCACAATCCAAGTTCTCACATCGGACGTGACGAGGAGGATATGTTGGATTAAGAGAAAAATTAGTAATTTTGTTGTCTTATTATATACCGCACAGTAAAACTAGCCATATCAGATAGTGTTCCATTGAGTTTATGTTTTGTATGTCATGTTTTGTGTCCCATATATGCAAAAACTTATAACGATATAAGGATGTGTCCTCTTACACCATTCTGTAATTTTGTCACATAATATGCTTTGGAATTGATTTTCTGTTATACGTTTGATGTTATAATATCTGTATGGATGTGAATCCATACTTGTTTTTGGTAACTACTAGGTCCATAAGGGAGATGTTTCCGAATAAGATCTTTCCCAACCGGTGCTTCATGTGGGAAAAGGCACGCGAAGAAAAAAATGGAACTTGTAGGATCAAAATATCGCCACAATAATACTCTTGCGAAATTTATAAACAACATTTCTGCGAGTGTCGCAGAATGACTCAAAGAATGACATAACGGATGACGATAACTAAAACACAAGAATAGCATGACGATCCTGCAAAGATTATAAAATCTGCGAGAATAGACATTATAACTACTGCGAGAATATAGCGAGTCAAATCTGAAATTAAAAGACAGCTTAGCTGTCATCCACTATGTAATTACCCTATATAAAGAGAACTAATAGACTCAGAAAGGAGAGATCAATTTGAGAGTGTTGAGAAAGTTTTAAGGAGAGAGAAAGTTTAAGAGAGCGGTTGTATTCTTTATTTCTTTCATTTCTTGTAATATTTCTGAGAATTAATCAATAAAAGTGTTGTTCTTAATCTTCAAACATGTGTTGATTATTATGAATTCTTATGAGGGGTGTAGTGTAGGAATTCCTGCAACTACATAATGGCGCTAGAAACAGGGATGTTTCTGCGCAAAGATTGAAATTATGATTTGTAAGAATTTGAAGAAATTGGAAAATATTTTTACGTGATTTACAGGAATACATCAAAATTGAAGGAATGGCTAGAAGAAGAAATACATCGGAACAACCAACAACCGTAAGTAGGAGTAGAAGACTTGCTGGAAAAGAGACAGATGAAATAGGAGAATCTTCAAGATTAAGAACAATGAGCAACAGAACAAGGAATAATGGAGAAAATCAAGTTCAACAACCAAATCATCAAACACCGATACAAGATAGAACTGTGGATTATGACAGAGTGAGCATGCATACTTGGTGATCAGATTCAATAGAAGAAGCAGAAAATCGACAATTAAGAAATGGAAGGCGAGAGGGAATAGATCAAGAAGTGGTTGGAGGATTAATTCATGGAGATAACGAAAATGAAGCAGTAGAGAATTTAAGATAAAGAATACAAGAGAGAAGGAGATTAGAGGCGGAATAACGCGCGAATTTAACAAGACAAAATCACGAGTTAAGAATGAAGAATTTGAGATTACAAAATAGGAGATCAAGAAGTACTGCAAGATCAAGTTCAAGATCATTTAGAAAAGAAGCAAGGAGAAATTCCTCTATGAGAAATGCTGGTGAAAACATTCGAGAGGAAATGCAAAATCCAAATGAAGAGCAGCATTATGGAGAAGAAGAAATGATTAATGATCGCTACATTCCACGTAGTGAAAATTTGGATGATAGGCGTGATAATAGAAATCAAGAGGGTGGAAATAACCATGATGGTGAAGAAAATTGAGAAGAAGGTAGGAGAATATTACGTGAGCGATAAATTCAAAGAAACCAAAGAATAATTGAGGATGAAATTGAGAGACATTATGCTAAACAAGCGCGTCTAGCTTGCGAAAGAGAAAAATTGAGAGCCGAAGTGGAAGAGCAAGAGTTTCAAGAAGTAATACGTCAGAATAATCATGACAATCGAGAAAAGAAACGCGCAAGAAATCGCAACAATTATAATATAAATGAGGAATATGATAGAATGCAAAGGAGAATAGAAATACAGAGGAGAGAAACGGTGAGAAATGAAGAAAATCGCAGAAGAGAAAATGGAAGGCATAATCATTTGCGAATTCAATAAGGAGGTGAAGAATAAAATCGCGGGAGAAGGAAGAATGAAGATGCTGGAGAAGAAGCACAAAATCTCGCAAGGCAAGAAAGACATGAACACAGAAGAAGGGAAGCTGCACTGAAAAGACCAATGGAGCAAAATTCAGCTGGGAATGAACAGATCTTAAGAGAGTTAGCAGAAATAAGAGGAATGTTAAATAACAGAAGAGAGGGAGGCAGAAGGAAACTTGATGAGGCCATTGAAAAAGCTGCAAAAACTTCATTCACCCAAGAAGTACAATTAGGAAGAATACCCCTAAAGTGCAATTTGCCAACGTTAACCAGTATCTTTGATGGAACTACTTGTGCTATTCAACATGTCAAAGATTATGTTAGGTGTATGCTACAGTGGGAAAACCATGATGCTATATTGTGCAAATATTTCGCATCCAGCTTAATAGGCGAGGCGCTAAAATGGTTCGAAGGTTTACCTAAGAACACTATAACTTCTTTCAATCATTTGCAGGCTACATTTTTGGGAGCATATATAAGTAACAATTCTTCGCGACCTGGCATTGAAAATGTATTTGGATTAAAGCAAAGGGTTGGTGAAAGCTTAAAACATCTAACTATAAGGTGGAAAACAATGTGCAGCGAAATGGCAGGTCACGTGGATGAGAGATATCTCATCTTATCATTCATTAATGCAATGTTCGCAACCAATCTGTTATACCTCCAAATCTTCAGAATCCAGAACACCATCACAATGACAGAGCTGCAAGAATTGCAAGAAGAATACATTGATTTGGAGGAGAAACAAAATGAGATGGAATCATACCCTATTGCGAATAACAGTTCAATTGCAGCAAACGCAAGTCTACTTCCCAGGTTAATAAATACAGTAGCGAGCACTTCGCAGGTTAGGCAAGAAAAGAGTATGGATGACGGTCAACAGAATTTAGTAGCTATGGGAAGCAGAGATCAAGAAGAGTTCGAAAGGGAAAGAAATTTTTTCAATCGAGATGCAAATAATAAGATTCAGAGACTTGATCAGCTGCAAGAGACTTATGGTGGTCAGAGACAAAATTATTATAGAGGGCAAGGAAGTCAGAAGATAATATGGGAAGAAATTAAGATGCCACCTCTAAATGCTAGCATAAAGAAAATTTGGGAGGCTATAATCTTGATGGTGGACATACTCGCACCATGGAACATGGGAAAAGAGCCACACCCAAATAATCGAAATCTAAAATTTTGCTCTTATCATCATTTTCATGGTCACTCAACAAATGAATCCAGGAATGTAAAAAGAATCATCTTGAGAATGATAGACCAGGGAAAATTAAATCATTTCTTAATAGGTCACCCTCAATCTCAACTCTTACCACCACCACCAGAAACTCGCAGAGTTAATCCAACAAATGGAGGAGAAACCTTTGTGATAGAAGTTGGAGCAAAAGCGAAGAATCTATTATGTAACTCCATCATACATTCATACAAGACTATAGAAGATTTCCACGATAATGTTTTAAGCAGAGTTTTTGTGAGAGATGCTGACGGGAGAGAAATAATGAATATTGTGAAAGCTTCGCCATTAGAAGAATGGAAAAAGCAGACAATTTATTTCACTGCACAAGAAGTACCTGAGCCTGGCGAAATGCATGATAATCAATTAGTGGTAAAACTAGAGATAAATCCAAAACAAAGAGAAGATGGAGAGGAAGATGAGGATGATGAGGCCGAAGACTCATGGGAAATCAATAGAGTTTTATATCACACTTATAAAACAATGGGAGGCAGAGATGAGGATCTAATACCTTCAACCTATTAAATCTATGGTTTTAATGGTACTGCCAATAAACCTAGAGGGGAAATCACTATGTGAATTCCACTGAAGGGGATATCTTCTAAAATTCTATTATGTGTTGTCGATGTTGAATCTCCTTACAATGGCTTGATTGGCCGACCTTGGCTGCATGATATTCTAGGTGTAGCGTTAACTTTACACCAGTGCATTAAGTTTCCTCATCCCAGCGGTGTTGGAGTCATAAAGGGAGATTGGATTGATGGAAAAAAGTGCTATGAAATTGATATGAAATCTTGCGAGGAAAGGGCTGCGAAGAATATAAATTGGAAATATAACATCAAACAAAAGCAAAGAAGTAAAAATTTGATGGTTGATACAGTAGAACGGCGAGAAGAAGGAATGTTGCGAAGTCAACATGTACTGAAACCAATAGATGGCGAGCGTCTCGCAGATAGAGAAAAAGTAGCAAAGCGCAACAAAAACGCAGAAGCAGAAAATAGTAAGTAGAAAAGGTAAAATTTCTAAATCGTGAAATACAAGAGATGTGTTAATGATTTGTTGGAGAAAATTTTACAAAAGTATATTTTGACTCAATGAAAAAGATGAAATTGAAAAATCATACAAGAGCTGAAATGCAAAAAGAGAAAATCAAAGAATAATGACATATTAGAATCGGATGAACCTTTATGGCGTACACCCTAGTTCGCAGATAAAATTTTGCAAGAGGAAAATGTAAGACCTAAAGTACGTCATATAAGGGGGTATCTCTTTGCATGACTCGGGGATAAGGTTATATCGCTGCTGGAACCTGAGTCATGGAAATTTGGGGTCAATAAAAGCCCATCCAAAAGAGATACCTTGGATTTCCAACTATATATATATATATATATATATTAAAAGTTGGACGACTGAGAGTCTCTCCTAAGGAGTGCAAAGTATGATCAAGGCGCCGAGGTACACGGTTGAGCCAAGGGTTCCCGAGGCGTATGAAACTACCCTGGCCATTCTTGGCAAGTATTGACTATGATGCACTTGGCCCGAAGAAAACCCCACTTAGGGTGCAGCCTCGTAACCATAAGTCATATAGGCAAAAGGGATAAGAGGCTACGAAAACAACAGGTTATTGTTAAGACCGGATGGGAGGAGCTAGTCTTATATGCCTGATGTACGCCTCCTTGAAGGGGAAACCAGTGGGGAAGATAAGGGCGGCACCCTCCACTAGGGAGCTGATAAGTGTCTTAAGACGCAAATTTCATGAGGCTTTATATTCGAAAGAATATTTAGGCTTGTCATATTTGTGCAACAATTATACAGAGGCAAAAAGCCATGAGAAAAAGATAAGATGAGATCAATGGATTTTTACATGAAAGTGTAAAGACGTCCTGCGATTTCATCGCAAGACGGCAATGTCATGGGGCTTTGTTTTCGCAAGAAAACTTAGGCTTGTCATATTGTCGCAACAAATTGACAAAATGAGGATAAGGCAAGATCAATGGGTCTTTATATGCGAATATAAGGACGTCCTGCGATTTTTTCGCAAAAACAAAACGTGGGAAAATAAGACCTTTAACTAGGAAGGCAAAATAAGACCACACAAGAGAGCAAGAAACGGCTGCGAGATTATGGCCAAAATTTAAAAACAGATCTTATTCAGAAACTAATCTACTCAATCTTTCATATTGCAGATGAATAACAGAGGCAAGTTTGGGAATGAACAGAATGATAAAATTGTTATTCATCATTATATGGCAGATTTACATAGATAGTTAAAAATTAATAATCATATTAATTAACCATATTGCAAAAAAGAATTGTTTTCTAATGTATGCAGATAGAAACAAAAGAAATCTATACACCAAGGAATGTTAGAAGCTGGAGAAATTCGCAGGAATATCTTACAATGAGAAGGAAATAAATGTACAAATATTACAAAGAGACTAGAAAAGGAGATAAAATTATTTCTCATTAGATCCTTGATTATTTTCACCAGATTTTCCCCCTTTACCTTCATCTTCACCTTCATCTTCTTCAGACTCTTCAGCTTCATTGTCAGAGATGACAAGATTATAAACGTTCTCTGGTATTTCATCCGCGAGATAAGGATATGCAGAATGAGGAATTTTATGATCATTACAGACCATATTAATGGAATCATTGCGAACACCAACAAGAACATTACTAAAATTCTCCAGGGTAATTTATAACTGCTTCTTGAACTTGGAACAATTCTCGTTGTGAGAAGACAGAAGTTTTGCGAGTTGTCCTTTTTCTTCTTCCAACTCTTCAACTCTTTGGAGAAAATTTTCTTCAAATGCTGCAAAAAAATGACAACCTATTAATAAAATAGTGGAAATTCAGTTAAAAAATGGATTAGTGGAAAAACAAGAATAACCACCTTCTCTTTTAAAGATCATATCCTTAATCAAGGTAGAATGCTCAGCTTGAAGACTAACATCTACACCTAAATTATTTCTAGCGTTATCAAGAATCTTCACAGCCCAAGCAAACTCATCATCATTACTAATGAGAAGGCGGGAGCGAACTTGGTTTTCTATTTCAACAAGAGTACTATTCTCGCAGATAAGTCTATCTCTTTCAATTTGAACATCGAGAAGAGTCTTATGGAAATCTGCTAAAGCTTGAGAACCTTGATTAGCAATACGTTCCTTATCATCTGAAAGCTTAATATTCTTGGATTTTAAAATATTGATTTCTTTTTTATAATCATGATAATGGCGCTTATTTGTTGGTTAAGCTCAAGTTGAATCTATGTTCAACCTCTAAGATGCGAAATTTTGATCTGAGTTCATCTATGGAGAGAGATGTAATTTGGTCATTAGAAAAACTATTTAATGAATTGTTAAGACGTTCAAGAAGAGTGTTATCATCCATAGAAGTAGGGAAAGAACGAAGGGTTGAAGCCTCATCAGAGAGACCATAAACATCTGCAAGAATGATTAATCAAATAAGATAAAGTCGTAGGACAGAGGGATAAAAGAAAGAAGAGAAATTTCATACCATAAGTTGATTATTAGCAGCTTGGAGACTAGAAACTTTGTCTGTCTGAGAGGAGGCTTCAATTTCTAATTGCTTAACCTTTTCGCGAAGACTAGCAACTTCAGATTCCAGCAGTTCATCCTTCTTGCGAAGACTAGCAGACTCAGATTCTAATTTTTCATTATTCTTGTGAAGAATAATATTCTTCTTTTCAAAGGTTGCACATCTCCTCTCCAAGTCTGAGGCAACATCAAAGGAAGCTCTTCCATCCTGCGAAGGAAAGCAAAAAATTGTCAAGATAAATACAAATTAGAACCTTGCGAGGAAATGAGAATACACAAATGTGGTGAAGAAAAGAGAACATACCAGAGTGATGAGTGAATTTAAGAGGTTGTGAGTCACAGATCTTGAAACTCCGTGAAGAGATTCATTATCAACTAGTATAGGATCATCACAGAAACTTGCGAGAGCCTGATATATGCTAGTAAGAGCATCATTCCCAATAACATGCATAGTATCAGATAATATGCTAGACAGCTGAGACATAGAAGACTCAGATTAGGAGGGCTCCTTCGCGGAAGTGATATCAGCATCACCATCATCATCATCTTTGTCATTATCAGTATCATTACTTGAACTTTCACTAGACTGAAGAGTTCAAGGAGGAGGGGATTGGACTTTTCTTTGAAAGAGGAGCAGCAGATTTCTCCCTGCGAGGAGTACATTTGCCTTTCCCCTTAGTCTTCGCAACCTTAACGGGTTCTCTTTCTTCAATAACCTTCAAACACAGATAAATATAAGAAATAGAGGCAACAATATATTGTTAAGAATCATAAAGGAATATTTCTTACTTCATCTGTGAGTGATTTAAGAGCTAATAAAGTACTAGGTTTCCCTAACTTCTTGTAGCTAGCTTTCAGCCTTCCAATCTGGTAAAATGGGAGTGGTCAGCGAGAATACATATACAAGCATGAGGAAAATAATAATGGTAATTTAAGCAAAAAATTCGGGGATATACCTTTGTATTTCTTTCAGGACAGCTGAACACCCATGGTTGGTACTCTGCGAGATTCGCAGGTAAAGTATGAGAACCAGAGATGTATGGGCCCTCTAAAAATAATGGGAAAATACACCATTTATCATCATTAGAGTAGCAAGGAGATGAATTGTTGCCCGGATGCAAGTCAATGTCTAGCATAAGAACTTTGTCTTCAGCAACGTCATCCTTCTTCAGTAAGCGGACACCCCAAGAAATGATATGCTTCCTCATGGGGATTATTTCATAATTCGCAAAGAAATTTTCTACAGTATACTTCGCAGGAACAATTGGAACTTTAGCGAATTTAGGGTTCTTCACTTTAGGGGGTAAAGAGATTCCTTACCAGCACCGCGAGTAGCAAACTCAAGCATCAAACGAATGCAATCCCCACTCAACTGATATACAGCCCGCGAGAATTTTGCATGAGAAAGTATTTCATAGAATAAAGAAAGTTCAGGGTCATAAAGAGGAATGGGAAGGCCAGCTTCAAGTTGACCTAGTGAGACTATGATCTTCTCACGATTACATGGATGATCAGAAAATAATTTAACAGAGAGCTCAGCCTTAGGGTTTTGATCGGGTGGTAGATAAAGTAAAACCTCTATCTTGAAGCTTCTTTTTCATTTTTTCAAAGGCAATTAGATTTTTACGACCCGCTGGAGGCATTATTAGTATGGGAATGAAGAAAATAATAGAAGATCAAAAGAAAAAGAGAAAAGTTACAACAGTAGCAGATGCAGAAGTTGCGGAAGAAAAGTAAAATTACAGAGAGAAGGAAAGAGAAAGTAAAAAGAAGAAAATAGAAGAATGAAGAAGATATATATATATAGAAGGTAAGAATTCTCGAGAAGATAAGTGCATTTAATGCGAAGAGAATACGTGAATGGTTTAAGTGTAGCGATTGAAAAGGACATGTCATAAATTGAATGAAATAAAATATATGTGTAATAAATCTGGCGAAGAATGCAGAAACGTGTCAGAACAGAAGAACCTGAAAAGATGAACAGATGCGGCGTTTTTTTTTTTTTTTTTTTTTTTAAAGTTTCAATTCTCATGATCTTTTCCCCTTCGCGGAAAAGACATGAGAAGAGGCAAGATGTAGGATCAGAATATCACCACAATAATACTCTTGCGAAATTTATAAACAACATTTCTGCGAGTATCGCAGAATGACTCGAAGAATGACATAACGGATGACGATAACTAAAACACAAGAATAGCATGACGATCCTGTGAAGATTATAAAATCTACCAGAATAGACCTTATAACTACTGTGACAATATCGTGAGTCAGATCCGAAATTAAAGGACAACTTAGCTGTCATCCACTATGTAATTACCCTATATAAAGAGAACTAATAGACTCAGAAAGGAGAGATCAATTTGAGAGTGTTGAGAAAGTTTTGAGGAGAGATAAAGTTTAAGAGAGCGGTTGTATTCTTGATTTCTTTCATTTCTTGTAATATTTCTGAGAATTAATCAATAAAAGTGTTGTTCTTAATCTTCAAATATATGTTAATTATTATTAATTCTTGTGAGGGGTGTAGTGTAGTAATTCCTGCAACTACAGAACTATACAAGACGATTATGTCAGGGAGAAGATATCTGTAGTTGTAAGAAAACAGAAACGTCCTAGTCCTCATGTTTTTAACCAAAGTAAGTGCGCAAGGTTTAAATCATAATTTAAGACATTATTTGAACATGAAGAGAATCGGAAGATGATTCGAGAGGGAACTCAAATGGTTAGTCATAACGAAGATGCCCTAACACTTACGATCGGTCTGGATAAGGGTAAATGTGTCAAATGGACTGACTTTGGAGTGACGGCAAGAATTTACTTTCAAGATGGCAGAAAACCAAGAAAAGCCTCGAAAGATAATGATGAACTGCGTGAAGAGATGAAAGCTAAGAGAAATAATTAGAGTCTAGTAAAACTGTATATCATACATTAACAGATAACTTGAGATCTCGTGGATTCGACTTAGCGAGCATTTTTAGCAACAATATCAGCTAGTATGGAGGAAAAGTAAGTTAAATGAGTTTTGATTAGATTGTGTAACTTTTTTAATAAATTGGAAGATAATATCTATTTTTTTATAATAATGTGTTCAGCCACATGCAAAGGATGTAGGACCTAGCAATGCCTCATATCGATCTAAGAATAAGATAAGTTCAGAATCAGATGGTCGGTTACCAAAAACAGTTAAGAAACTTCCAAACAAATTTGGGAAAGCTGGACCAGAGAAGTCATCTGAAAGCATGAAAGGGTCTGCGAAGTGGGACTCTCCTTGTACTAAAACGCTGACCGTTTCTACTGAATCCACAGCGTCTTTAATATAAAAAAAAATAAGTCTCTATCCCCTCCATCCACGGGGGATTCTCAGAATGTGATATCTAAAAAAAGTCACAATTAATGCATAGTTTTCTCAGGCATTTAAATGTTTAATCTTCCATTTACTATCTCTCATACGCCATGTGATTCTGCAAGCAATATGATGCAAACTTTGGTCTGGAAAAAAAGGACAATGCCATTGGTAGAGATTACTCTACAAAGACAGAAGTCTTTAAAATGAAGTCATGAATTATTAGTTCAGTTAAATACTACTGCATCCAGGTTTGTGAAGTACTAAATGAAACTATCAAATTACCCGTACACAAATCTGGGATAAAAACTTCAAAAGATGTTGATGATGCTGAAATTTCTTGGCCGTTAAGTCAAAACTGTAGATGGGGAAAAACGAGTTGCTGGTTTTTAAGAAATTAAGGAGACAACCGTGCGGATAAAACTCCTCGAATCGAGCGAACTGTCTAACCTCACACGGATGCACTGAAAGAAGGGATTACTTTGAATTTGAGAGATAAATCTTAGTAATCCGGCCTAATCCAAGACAATGGTCGTTCCAAAGTAAATTCAGTCACAAGAGAGGAAGGGTCGATCTTTAGGAGGGAAGCTGAGAAATGTGTGAGATCAATGGTGATCGAAATTGTAAGTGTGATGTGTATTCTGCGTGAAGAAATAAGATAAGTTCTGATTTATTGAATTTGCTCTATTAAGATTAATTTCTCAGACGTTGAGATGTTAATCTCTTGTTCTGTGTGACGAAAGATTGTCTTGTTTTTCAATCATGATTCAGAGGCTTATTTATATTGCTAGAAATTGTAAACACTTGATCCCATGAAGTGTGACAGTTGCTGGAGTCAAAGAGTGGGTAAGTGGAAATCGTGTTAAAACCAGTTGCTCATCGTGCGGAGACTTGGTTGATTTTTTTCATCCATTACTTTGCTAAATCCTCCAACTGATTGCACGACTTGCTCATATTCTCATCGTGTGTATGAACACACGTGTTGTAGACCGCCAGACCAAAACCCTAGTTAATATCCTCCATGTTACACGATTGAT
Organism: Papaver bracteatum; assembly: GCA_023529315.1. Taxonomy (NCBI): domain Eukaryota; kingdom Viridiplantae; phylum Streptophyta; class Magnoliopsida; order Ranunculales; family Papaveraceae; genus Papaver; species Papaver bracteatum. The sequence goes on along the minus strand of JAJJWX010002210.1, from coordinate 236,341 downwards.
ATATCGTGATCGTGGAGTCTGCAGGGAAGACGTGTATTTAGTTAGTCAGTTGCTGACTTTATGGTACGATGAGTCCTTGTATTTCTGAGTTGAATGTGATTTGTAAATGTTCTAAGACTCATGAATTGAACATGTCTGATGAGACAATGGTGCAATTGTCGAATAAATATTGATAGCTAAGGTGAACAAATATTGTTCATTTGATGAATCGTTGAACATTGATAGTTGAACCAATATTCCTTAGTCTGAGAAAATATTGCTCATCTGAGCAAATGTTGCTTGTTTGATGAATTATTGGTCGCAGGACCAAATAAAATATTAAATTAAAATACTGGAAACTGAACCGAGTAAAATCAATTAAAGTGTTGATTATGGGATCAACGTAAAATTATTAGTGTTTGAATCTAGATTTATGAACCTTGGATTTGAAACCCTACTTTGGATCAATTGATGATTAATCGATGATTAATTTAAAATCAACCACGAAGTGAAGGAGGGACCAGCTACATGGGATGATGGGTCGACCATGTAGTGCCCAAATGTTCGAGTGAGCAAATACCAAAGTCTCTTGAAGACCAGTTGGTGAAAGGATGATTAAATGTTGGTTTAATCATTTATTAAAATAGTGCTTGTCCGAACCTTAGGTGATAAAACCTAATTAATTATGAAGAGATGAGGGACTGACCAAGGGATTATGAAACCGGCCTTGGTTGGTCACGAGACCGAATGACGATCATTTTAATATGAAATTCCAAATTATTTGGAAGAGTTTTGGACCTAATACGTGCAATTGCGCAAATTAGGTCAAATTATGAATGCATGGGACCGGCTCCTTGCAATCCAAAGAGACAACCTTGGTCGGTCAAGGTAACATGCTCACGTCGCCAAAAAGTCTGTGTCTTAGTCCTGAGAATTTTGATATTTTCTGATGTGTGTTTGAGAAACATTTTGAGAAGATACGAAGAAATCAGGGATTTTGCTGAAACTGAGGAAACTTCATAAGATGAAGGAAATAATAATAATAAAATAAAGTAATCATGAAGTGTGGGACCGGCTATGGCCAAGGCATGGCCGTCAAGCCAATAAGCCTGGTCCCATGTCACTTTTCCTAAAAAAATTATAGTATTTTCATGATTTTAGGGAAATATCATGAAATCAAGGAGTTTTCCTTAAAGTGAAGGAGTTTCCATGAGATGAAGGAAACAAATAATGATAATAATAATAAAATAAGGGAGTGTGGGACCGGAAGATTAAGGAATGACCGGCTAGGTCCCAGTCCCGTGAGTTTTCCCTAATTTTACCTCTTTTTTCCTTAATGTGAAGGAAATATCATGAAATCAAGGAATTTCATGGGATCAAGGAATTTCATGGGATCAATAAGGAATGAAAGGTGTGGGACCGGCCACAACTAGGGCATGACCGGCTGGCTAGTAGGCTTGGTCCCGCGACACCTTTCCTAATTATTTATTATTTCCTTGATGTGAAGGAAACACCATGAAACTGAGGAGTTTCCTTGAAACGAATGGAATTTTGTTCAAATGAGGGAATTTTCATGAGATCAAGGAAAATAATAAAAATATGATAAAATATAGAACTGGGCATGGGACTGGCCACTGCACGATTGGTCGGTCGGTGGGCCCAGTCCCCAGTACCTCGATTAATATTTTATTATTTATTATTTTATTCCTATTTTGCATAAGTTCATCGTTCCTTCGTATTTTGGAATGCTCGTTCGTGCATTCAAGTGCTCTTTAGTGCATAATTTCTGAGTACACTTGCACCATTTTAGTCGGGGATTACTCGATAGCGTCTCAGATGCCCTACGTTGAATATTTATTACTAACCCATGGAATTCTGCTGGGAAGAACCATGAATTCAAGTAATGAAATATTATGAAGAACGTAGAATAATTCGGAATATTCAGTTAATGAATTTAAGGATTAGTGATAATTAATTGATGGCTTTATACTAGCAGGCATGCTGTCTAGGAGAATTAATTATTTGAGAGTTGAGTAATATGAGCTTGTTGAAGTGTCACATTTATTATATGGTCAGGGAAAACATTGTTACATCCTGAAGACGTTATTGCTCTATACTAGCAGGAAAGATGTTTAGGAGCCGTCCAATCTTTCGATTCTATATAGAAGTAATTACTGAAATTGCTCAGTATTCATGAGATATGCCTTGCCTCAGCTGAGAGACTACACATCTACATATATTCTTAGAGAAAGTATTCTCAGTCGGAGATTCTTGCAGCATGAGCTTTCATGCTTGAATGAGAGACATGAGCCTCAATAATCGTCTGATTGCTGGATCTACATTAAGTCCCATGACATATATGTATAATTTTGGTTTTACGATTTTAGCCTTTGTCGAAAATCCACCATCTACATTAAGTCCCATGCTTAGTGAGGGACAGTCATGTTCCTCAGTCAGCACCGGATGGTGATTTTCTAGTTATAAATGAAATAAGTAATTGAACTTAGTCGTAAGATAAGATGTTACCAGATTTTCTATCATGCGAGCAAACCATGGCTTGAAAGAAGATCCTAGCATGATAGAGCATCGTCTAACGAGTGTAAATTGGTGTAGAACCACTCTCTTTCTTTTTCAGAAGTTGATAACTTGTTCATGAGTTGTTCATATTAAAATTATATATATATGCATGTATAGACGTGAGTTTCGTAAAAACCTTTGTTTTAGGAACAGACGTCCGTTCGATTGTTAGTTTAAGAAACTAACAATAATCCCTAATGTAAGAGAGATTTTTTTTTTTTAGATATGTGAGATTTTAATAAACTCTAGTTTCAAAGGTGGATTCTTGTACGAGAGAAAAAGTGTTGTTTTTTTTTTGAATAGACGTGCGTCTGTTAGTAATAAATTTGTCTATGACCTTTCATGAAAAAAATTTATTTTCGATATGTAAGCTTTCACAATTTTTTGAAAATATACTCTTGAGGGAGCAAATTTACGTGAGTTTCACGTTAAAACATATGTTTTTGTAAAATCAATGTTTTGATTTTGAACAACTGTTGAAAATAGACAATTATACATGGTGAAATAATGTCTGTATGTCACATTTGTAGAATGGACGTCTATCTATTTTTTTGAAAAACCAGTGGATGTTAAAATTCACGTGAGTTGTTCACGGTTTTATGCACATCATGGCATGATTTTGAATAATGAATTTTGCTCGTCTTTGCAGGTTTGAAGGAACGAGCAAGTTTTCGAAATTCTGACGTTATAATCACTACAACTAGTGAAATCGTAAATAAGTAAGAGTTAGGAGTTACCATTTGTAGACGATGATGTGAGCATCCTAATTATTCTGTTGTACTTTAATTCCATTGCTTTGATGAAATCTGCATCTACGGATGATGTATTGAAGTAGGAATGTTGTATGGATGTCACAACAACTTTGCAAGAATGACTGGTTCCCATAATGACACTTTCAAAGATGATACTTCCAGAGATGACATCTCTACAGATGCAGCTTCAAGAAATGGTGCTTCTGGGACCTCTAAGTGATGGTGAGAGATCTTTCATACTGTGTTGTACTCCTGATTACTTAGTATCAGTAATGCACGGGAAGTCTCTGATGGAGGAATATAACATCGATAGAGTAGCTCGACAGATGGATGTGGATTACTCAGAAATAGCAGTAAGTCCTTGGAGTGGAGAATACAGAAATAAGGATCATCGAATGATGTCGAACACTGTAAAGTCCCCGGCTGTCTTTTTGGTGATTTGTTAGTGCTCCTTATATCATGACTTTTTCTTGTCCATGCAATTAGGATCATGAAACCAAGGTTTGTTATTTACTATCATAATTTTGCTTCATTGAGCCTTGACGGTCCTCAATTCTCTGTGGGTGAACAAACAGTCTCTGAATCGAGCGTTGAAGAAGAAGTTGATGTAAGTACCTCTTTGTATAATCGTTCACAACACTCCTTGAATGGAATATTAATAATTGTTGTTGATGTATCCAGGAGGAAATTTCATGGATGAACAAAATATTGACAATGCTCATTCTTCCTTAGAAAATGGTGAGACAGAGCATTCTCAAAACTCAGGACCGAATGAAGGAAATAATGCTACTAATGGTGATTCCGGCAATATTGATCCTCCGAATGGCTTAGAGATTCCTCAAGTAGGTATTCTCATGTACTTTATTCATAGAAGTATGAAATTGATGACGTGTGAATGAATGAATGAGAATCCATACGAATATATGATAAAAAAATTCCGAAATACGTCACCAAAAAAATTCAGACTTCAACCTTTCAGTAAAAACGATGTAGAATCTTCGTCCGATGTCGGATTTTCGCGATCTAACCATGTTTTTTAATGCCCAGGAAATTTTCAAGCTTGTGAAGAGAATATTTTTTAGTTTAGAGCATATTTAGGGAACAAAATAGGCGAAACAGTAAACTTCCAGGAGATTTCCAAAAAGATTTCATCTGGCATGTAGTCCAATGTTTTGGCCACATATATTTGCTCGTTTCTCCAATTGATGTAAATTTTGGATATGTTGTAGAGGAAATCCTTATGAAGAGAATGGTATATGATCCATTCATATATTCTTCACCAATTTCTCCCAGATCGCTTATTTATGTGGGACAGTGTAAAATCATCTCAGACGAGCTTATTGTAAAATGCTCTTGTTGTGTATTTGGACCATCCGCTGGTGTCTTGAACGGTTGGTGAAGGATTTCAATGTCGTTAGTTTACTGGAAATCTAGACCCCTTGATTGAAACAAGATCATGGTGCTTGCAGCCATCTTGTTTTATGTCAATCGTAGTAGAAACATCACTTCTGACACCCTGGTCACGGGACTGTAACTGAGGTTGCTCTCAAGAGGGGGTGGTATAATGATCATGGTTTCATGTCCCGGTGGTAGCATTAATTTTATAATCAGGACCCCTTGATTGAAACAGGAGCATGGTGCTTGCATCCATCTTGTTTTCTGTCAGTCGTAGTAGAAACATCACTTCTGAAACCCTGGTCACGGGACCGTAACTGAGGTTGCTCTCAAGAGGGGGTGGTGTAATTACCATGGTTTCATGTCCTAGTGGTAGCATTCCTTTTATGATGAATGATTAGCATATGAGAGTCTGATGCCACGAGTCTTGGACTGTGAAACTGATCGTCATGATCAGTGTACCGCCAGTCCCCAGTATTTTGTTGCATCTTTCCTTTTCGTTTTCTCTTCTTCTAGCAAGACTTGGATAGAGAACCCATGTAGAAAATTGAAGTAAAGACCTAGGTGGTCGAAGTTGGAGGTACCTTCATGAAGTACTTAGTGGAAATACCTGGTGGACACCGATCGACTGTGGAAGTTATGAATCCCGTCTAAGAATAGCTGCTTGCATGTTGCACGCTCTGGAAGCTGTAGGAACCTCATACGACGTCAGAATTCGATGCTTGACCCAAAATTTTGAAGCTAAGATACTGGGTTATCACATGAGAGGAGAATCACTTAATATGAAGTTGTCTAGGTAAGCCAACGAAGAATGCACATTTGTAACTTGTAATCCCATGCAAGTCTTCAGATTCCATGAACTTGAGTGTGGAGGCCATATCTTTCATCTCATATGTCTGATTGATATTCCCTTTTGGTATATTGTAGAAAAGACATAGAGGAACATCTTTTGTTGAGGAAGTATTGTCCCATTCCTCACTCATTGGTACGTTTTTGTAAACCCATGGGCTGAAGTATGTTGTATCTCATTTGTAGAGGTGATGAGAACATCTTGTAGAAGACTTGGGATTGTGCCCGCCTATTGTGCAAGCTTCGGAAAGACTTTCATGTGAACATATTTCATGTCTACACACCTTGATATGAATCATTAGTGCTTGGAGAAGTCTGATCCATCGAGTAACACTTCAGAGAACGGATAGTTGATGAATCCATGAGGATATTTTGTTAGAGCATTGCTCGGTCGAACTCGCATGCGTTGCTATCTCAAGCATGTCTGTCAATGTTAGTAATCAAAACTATAAAGTTTTGATTTCTTGTCTACTATAGCTAAGGTCTCGGACTAGGATAGAAAGTGTAGTTGAGCTCAAGAACTCCATGTAAATCATCATACAAGACAAATAACTACTCAAGGAACCAGTGGATCTTCATCGACTAAATGGTATGTGGAGACTTGAACTTATCTATCACTCAAAAGTCTATCTACTCTATTTCATATCTTGAGACCAAAGTCGTATTACTATATAGACTAAGAATATACACATGTGATATTTCAATCTGGGTACATCTCGCTTATCTATTTCTCGAAATATGTGTTGGTAAAGCTTTCGCTTTAACCAAGTTCATCTTTACCTAGTGACGAAAGTCATGTTACGTTTCAATCACTTTGGAAATCACTCTGACGAAAAATAGTTTGTGAATAACAACTATATAATACCCTCTGAGAATGTTTCAATGATTAAAATGAGAGTTTAGACAATATAACCATTGGGGGGATATAAACATTGTTGCGGTAACACATATATGTATAAGCCCTTAGCACTTGAACCGAAGTTTGTGAACTTTGTTGATCAAGTGAAACCGGAACTTGAGCAGCCAACTCAATCTGCGAATGTGCATAGTTTTCGAACCCGAGAATTTCTGCTGGAGTTTGTGAACTCCAACCGGTTAACTTGAGTCCGCGAACTTAAGAGGTTATGTCTAAAAACGATATTTGTGAACTTATCTTAATAAACTAAGAAATACTATTGCAAACCGTGGCTTTATAGTTCATGAATCGATTCGAGTGAATCACATCGTTTTTGCTTTAATTGTGTCTTGTGTAGTACATGATATCTCATAGTAATTGAACAACTCTCTAACTAGTTAATTTGAGTCATTTGGACAAACCCAAAATCGTCACGTACATATGTGTGTGACAAGCTAAGTTTTCGATCTAACGATTGAGAAATATTAGCTTGTATCTAATCAGGTTTTTATCTAACGGTGACTATTGAATGCTTTGTTACTAAGATAACATTGATTGCAAACCTTGATTTGAAAAACTATATAAGGGAGAACTCTAGCAACTGGGAAACCTAATCCCCACACATTCTTTGTGATACTAGTTTTCTAAGCTAGAGTTGATTCTCCTTTAACCTTTGGTTTTCTTCTTCTAAAACCAGGTAGACGACTTAAAGACTTCATTGGGATTATGAAGCCATACCGATACTAATTTTATTGTAGTTGTGTGATCTGATATTGTTGTTTCTATCGTACGAGTATAATTATAATAATTAGCTTGAGATTAATTTCTCCGATATGCAAGATATAAAAGTAATCATAAACATCTTTGTCTCATCGTTTGTGATTCCTCAATAATCTTCTTCGCTGCGTCGATTAAGTTTATTGTCAGGTGATTGATAAAACTGAGCTGTTCTTCGGGAATATAAGTATGGTTTTATTGATTGGTTCATGTTCACCTTGATTTATCAAAATACGGAACAAAACTCATAGGTTTATTCGTGGGAGACGAATATATCTATCTTGTAGAATTTTCTGTGTGAGACAAATTTGTTTATTAAAGTCTTCGAATTTGGGTCGCAACAACTCTTGGTTGTGGGTAAGATCATCTAAGGGAATCAAGTGCGCAGTATCCTGCTGGGATCATAGGCGTAGGATCATAATTGTACCTTGGATCAGTGTGAGACTGATTGGGGTTCAACTACAGTCCAGACCGAAGTTAATTTGGAGTAGGCTAGTGTCTGTAGCGGCTTAATACATTGTATGTTTAATCTGGACTAGGTCCCGGGGTTTTTCTGCATTTGCGGTTTCCTCGTTAACAAAATTCTGGTATCTGTGTTATTTCTTTTCCGCGTTATATTTTTATATAATTAAAATAATACAGGTTGTGCAATCAATTAGAATATCCGACCTTATTGGGTGTTGATTTAAATTGACTGACACTTGGATATTGGTCTTTGGTACCATCCAAGTTATCTCTCTTTGATTAAGACTCGCGAATTGTATTTGCTTGAGTAAATCAAATTGAGAGATTGAAATAATAACTCCTTGAGTATGTTCTATTGATAGAGTCTAACTGTCTAGTTGATTCTCTAGAAAACAACTCGGAGTTGTCCATACAGATTGCTAATCGAAATATTGGGTGAGGTTGTTAGACCCCCACTTTTTCATATTTCCCTTGAGACCGTCCTTGATGTTGGATTACGATAGAATTTGCTCCAGAAATGATTGTTGATGCCGATATTATGGTGGGAGTTGGTCCAGAGACCGAAAATCCTAGATCCATGATTATCGACATAGTCTTTGCTCCTTCATCCAGTGATCCTTTACATTCACTAACTAATTGATGAGTTGAGCGTCCCTAAGATGAGGGTGTAGGATTTAACTCAAAATCTGTTGAACCTTTATTGTGAAGTGCCTTGACAGGGAATCGATGTTGTTGCGATAGATAGCAGCAGCAGTTTTCATACTGGATGTGATTCCTGAAGAGAGGAAGTTCCTCAATCGTGCAGGGCTTATTATGTAGAGAAATCCCGTTCCTGAGTATCTTCTGTTGATTCAGTACTCCTTGAGTTGCAGTAGTGGGATTCAACACTTGTGCACATATCAGAGCTTTCTGATTTTGTGGCACACATGAACACTCCTGCAAGGCTACATCCAAAGTATTCTCTGTTATTTTGGACATCATCTAAGTAATGAATATCTCAGTGCTCGATTCGGAGAAATGTCAGATTCAACCACTTGGTAAAATACTAATGCGGTGAAGCTACCATTCGTCTTGCAATAGAAAGGTTGCTAGCATATTAATTCTACATGCTAGGATAGCATGTGAGGAAATAAATGACATATACATGGGAAGAATGAGACTTGCCTGAGTGCCGAACCTCTTGATGAATGTCTATGTATCTTTGCAGGTTCTTGCTTCAACCTCGTCAAAGTTCGAAATTCCTCCAAGTGCTCTGATAACGGAATACCCGCCAAATCTTATGGATCACAACTTTCTTCATTGGAGATATGTGCAACCAAATGTTCTTTGTCAGTAGCCATCTTTTCATCATGAATCCACGCTCGTCTGAAGAACATGTCATATCCTGGATCTTCCAGATTATGTGAAACTTGGTTTCTGCCTAGGTTGAACTTATGTTGATATAGCCATAAGTATTTCCGAGCGTTCCTTCAAGGTCTCTGATTGAAATAAATCACAAGTAGCTTCTTGTCAAGTGATGCTTGCGGATCTGAGGGTTTTCAGTGAAATTATGTTGATGGAGGTGTCAGCATTGATCAATGTTCTTCCGAATTCATTTCCTATGAGATGGACTTTGGTGAGAAGTCCCCAGTCGTGCATCTCCTTGTATGCGGATGAAAGTTGAAGGAGTATTTATGGGATGGACAGACGCCTAACACAATGTAATTTAGTGTTGTGAACATGTCTTTCCTTTGTGCCTTAGACAGATAGTGTAATTTCACAGATATGCTCGATCAACGATTAAACTGCTTCTTTGACTGTTTGTTCAGAGTGTAAAGGATCTGACTGGAGAGGATTCTTGTGTACTCCTTCAGTCCCTAGTTGAAGTTATTATGGATCAACCTTCTCTTTGAAGATGTGCTTCAAAATATTGAATTTACTTGTTGGATGATCGATGAACCTATAAAGGAGACAGTACCTGAGATTCTCCATTTCTTCTTCTTCAGTTGGATCTTTCATGATGAACGACAATTTTAATGCACCATATTGAACCCAGACTTCCAGTAACTCGATCACTCTTTCATGAGAAGGGAGAAGTTTGAGTCTGTCTGACCATTTTCCCATTCGTCAATGTCGGGTCGAGGTTTGTGCATTTCAGGATTGGTTATCTTTTCTTTGTGCCTTCAGAGGAGCTTGTGATTTTGGATAAGCGTTCTGGTGCTGTGTCTTGGCTTTCCTTTCAGAAACAACAATTGTTGAAGGCTGGATATTATACCGAGTATTGACTAGGCGTCGACTGCTTCGAGGTTCGTCAACCTTGCAGACTTTGCTCTTTCCAGTAAAGCAGGTGACGTAGTCGCTGATCATTTGGATGCTTCATGAAGCTCTGAGAAAGTTTGGAATCAAATATTTTCCAGCAAGGCTCTATATACCGGGATCATTCCGTTGATGCATAAGTACATCAGTTGTTGTTTTGTAACATTCGGGTCATGACAATCCAAAGCCTGCACTCTGATCCTATTTACATAATTTTTCAGATGTTCATTGTTCTTCTAGAAATCTTTTCTAAATCAGAGAGAGTGATCTGCTCTAAGACGAAGAACTATTTTCTTTGGAAAACATTAATCGTTTCTCCCCAACTGATGATACTTCCCGGTGTAATGTTGTTGTACCATGTGTATGCTCTGCATGTTAGATACTTTGAGAATTCCTTCAAACGGACGACATGGTTGTGCTCATGTTCACCCAGTGATTCCAGAAACTAAGAAACATATTCTCGAGCATTGCCCGTTCCATCATAAAGAGTGAACGTTGGAGAGGTATAACCTTTTGTCATGGGAATCCTTTATGTAGAAGCAGGGTATGGAGGTTGGTGACGGTGGACATATGATGTCTTGTCTTTTCCTCGATCTTCTAAAAAGTGCTTCAGGTCCTCTCGAGGGATGAAACTTGCAGGTTCCTTTGCTGGTGGATCGTTTGCATCTTTACGGACTTTTTTTATCATCTACAACATGGATTAGAGAGATTTCAGGATCAGCTGTTGAAGATGTTTCTTTAGCTTTTCTTTTCTCGTGTTGAGGTTGAGTTTGTTCATACTCAAGCTTGTCCATGATAGTTTTGAGATAAGCACACAACTCTTTCTTCGTTGCATCCATTTCAGTCTGAAACTTCAGGAAATTTCTTCTGGTTTCTTCAGGAGATTCGCTTGGAGGTGTATTGTTTATAGTGCTAGTATCATTACTTGCAGCATTGATAGGAGTGATCACTAGAGCACCAGCACTCGTAGGAGTAGTAGTAACTTGTGGCATGATATTTCTGGCCGGAGGAGTGGTATTAGCGGTACAAGCCAGCAACGTTGAGAGGAGTAATACTTGTAGTGGAAGTACTATGAGAACTTGCGACGCAAGTCGGGTGTTGAACCTGGATTGGTAACTGAACTAGACCTAAGACCGACCATTTTTGTGAAAATTAAGATTGCAACCGAGAGAAAGATCTCCTATTGTGGTCGCCAATCTGTATATGGGGAAAAACGAGTTGCTGGTTTTTAAGGAATTGAGTAGACGACCGTGTGGAGGAAACTCCTCGAACCGAGCGAACTATCTAACCTCACACAGATGCACTGCAAGAAAGGAGTGCTTTGAATTCGAGAGATCAATATGTAGTATTCCGGCCTAAATCAAGACAATGGTCATTCCAGAGTAAATTCGGTCACAAGATAGGATGGGTCGATCTGTAGGAGGGAAGCTGAGAAATGTGTGAGATCAATGGTGATCGGAATTATAAGTGTGTTGTGTATTTTGCGTGAAGAAATAAGTTAAGTTCTGATTGATTAAATTTTCTCTGTTGAAAGTAATTTCTCAGAGGTTGAGATGTTAATCTCTTGTTGTGTGTGACAAAAGATTGTCATGTTTTTCAATCATGATTCAGAGACTTATTTTTATTGCTAGAATTGTAAACACCTTAATCCCATGAAGTGTGACAGTTGCTGGAGTCAAAGAGTGGGGAAGTGGAAATCATGTTAAAACTAGTTACTCATCGTGCAGAGACTTGGTTGATTTTCCATCCACTACTTTGCTAACTCCTCCAACTGATTGCACGACTTGCTCACATTCTCATCGTATGTATGAACACACATGTCGTAGACCACCAGACCAAAACCCTAGTTAATATCCCCCATGTGACACGATTGATGTCTCGTGATCGTGGAGTCTGCAGGGCAGACGTGTATTTAGTTACTCATTTGCTGACTTTATGGTACGATGAGTCCTTGTATTGCTGAGTCGAACGTGATTTGCAAATGTTCTAAGACTCATGAATTGAACGTGTCTGCCAAGACAGCGATTCAATTATCGAATAAATGTTGATAGCTAAGGTGAAAAAATATTGTTCATTGGATGAATCGTTGAATATTGATAGTTGAAGAAATATTCCTTAGTCTGAGCAAATATTGCTCATCTGAGAAAATTTTGCTCGTTTGATTAATTATTGGTCGCAGGACCAAATAAAATATTAAATAAAAATATTGTAAACTGAACCGAGTATAATAAATTAAAGTGTTGATCATGGGATCAATGTAAAATTATTAGTGTTTGAATCTAGAGTTATGAACCTTGGATTCGAAACCCTACTTTGGATCAATTGATGATTAATTAAAAATAAACCACGAAGTGAAGGAGGGGCTGTCTACGTAGGATGATGGGTCAACCATGTAGCACCCAGATGTTCGAGTGAGAAAATACCAAAGTATCTTGAAGACCAGTTGGTGAAAGGATGATTAAATGCTGGTTTAATTATTTTTTAAAATAGTGCTCGTCTGAACCTTAGGTGATAAAACCTAATTAATTATGAAGAAATGAGGGACCGACCAAGGGATCATGAAACCGGCCTTGGTTGGTCACGGCACCGAATGACGATCGTTTTATGCAATTCCAAATTATTTGGAAAAGTTTTCGACCTAATACGTGCAATTGCGCAAATTAGGTCAAATTGTGAAAATGCATGGGACCGGATCCTTGCAATCCAAATACACAACCTTGGTCGGTCAAGGTAACATGCTCACGTCGCCAAAAAGTATGTGTCTTAGTCCTGAGAATTTTGATATTTTATGTTGTGCGTTTGAGCAACATTTTGAGAAGATACGAAGAAATCAGGTATTTTTCTGAAACTGAGGAAACTTCATAAGATGAAGGAAATAATAATAATAAAGTGAAGTAATCATGAAGTGTGGGACCGGATATGGCCAAGGAATGGTCGTCCGGCCAATAAGCCTGGTCCCATGTTACTTTTCCTAATTTTATAGTATTTTCATGATTTTAGGGAAATATTATGTAATCAAGGAGTTTTCCTTAAAGTGAAGGAGTTTTCATGAGATGAAGGAAACAAATAATGATAATAATAATAATAAAATAAGGGTGTGTGGGACCGTACAATTAAGGAATGCCCGGCTAGGTCCCGGTCCCGTGAGCTTTCCCTAATTTTACCTCTTTTTTCCTTAATGTGAAGGAAATATCATGAAATCAAGGAATTTCATGAGATCAAGGAAATAATAATAAAATAATAAGGAATGCAAGGTGTGGGAACGGCCACAACTAGGGCATGACCGGCCGGCTAGTAGGCTTGGTCCCGCAACACCTTTCCTAATTATTTATTATTTCCTTGATGTGAAGGAAACACCATGAAACTGAGAAGTTTCCTTGAAACGAAGGGAATTTTGTTCAAATGAGGGAATTTTCATGAGATCAAGGAAAATAATAAAAATATGATAAAATATAGAATTGGGCATGGGACTGGCCACGGCGCGACCGGTCGGCCGGTGGGCCCAGTGCCTCGATTAATATTTTATTATTTATTATTTTCTTCCTATTTTGCATAGGTTCATCGTTCCTTCGTGTTTTGGGATGCTCGTTCATGCATTTAGGTGCTCGTTAGTGCATCATGGCTGAGTATACTTGCACCATTTTAGTCGGGGCTTACTCGATAGCGGCTCAGATGCCCGTACATTGAATATTTATTACTAACCCATGGAATTCTGCAGGGAAGAACCATGAATTGAAGTAATGAAATATTATGAAGAACGTAGAATATTTATGAATATTCAGTTAATAAATTTAAGGATTAGAGATAATTAATTGATGGCTCTATACTAGCAGGCATGCTGTCTAGGAACATTAATTATCTGAGAGTTGAGTAATATGAGCTTGTTGAAGTGTCACATTTATTATATAGTCAGGGAAAATATTGTTACATCCTGAAGACGTTATTGCTCTATACTAGCAGGAAAGTTTTTTAGGAGCCTTCCAATCTTTCGATTCTATATAGAAGTAATTACTAAAGTTGCTCAGTATTCATGAGATATGTCGTTGCCTCAGCTGAGAGACTACACATCCACATATACTCTGAGAGACTGTATTCTCAGTCGGAGATTCTTGCAGCATGAGCTTTCATGCTTCAATGAGAGACATGAGCCTCAATACTCGTCTGATTGTTGGATCAGGAGTATGTATAATTTTGGTTTTATGATTTTAGCCTTTTTCGAAAATCCACCATCTATATTAAGTCCCATGCTTATTGAGGGACATTCATGTTCCTCATTCAGTACCAGATGGTGATTTTCTAGTTATAAACGAAATAAGTAATTGAACTTAGTCATAAGATAATATGTTACCAGATTTTCGATTGTGCGAGCGAACCATGGCTTGAAAGAAGATCCTAGCTTGATAGAGCATCGTCTAATGAGCGTAAATTAGTGTAGCACCGCTCTCTTTCTTTTTCATAAGTTGATAACTTGTTCATATTAAAATTATATATACATATGCATGTATAGACGTGAGTTTCGTAAAAACCTTTGTTTTAGGAACGGACGTTCGTTCGATTGTTAGTTTAAGAAACTAACAATAATCCCTAATGTAAGAGAGATTTTTTTTTAGATATGTGAGATTTTAATAAACTCTCGTTTCAAAGGTGGATTCTTGTATGAGAGAAAAAGTGTTTTTTTTTTTTTTGAATTTACGTGCGTCTATTAGTAATAAATTTGTCTATGAGCTTTCATGAAAAAAATTTATTTTCGATATGTAAGCTTTCACAATTTTTTGAAAATATACTCTTGAGGGAGCAAATTTACGTGAGTTTCACGTTAAAACATATGTTTTTGTAAAATCAATGTTTTGATTTTGAACAACTGTTGAAAATAGACAATTATACATGGTGAAATAATGTCTGTATGTCACATTTGTAGAATGGACGTCTATCTATTTTTTTGAAAAACCAGTGGATGTTAAAATTCACGTGAGTTGTTCACGGTTTTATGCACATCATGGCATGATTTTGAATAATGAATTTTGCTCGTCTTAGCAGGTTTGAAGGAACGAGCAAGTTTTCGAAATTCTGACGTTATAATCACTACAACTAGTGAAATCGTAAATAAGTAAGAGTTAGGATTTACCATTTGTAGACGATGATGTGAGCATCCTAATTATTCTGTTGTACTTTAATTCCATTGCTTTGATGAAATCTGCATCTACGGATGATGTACTGAAGTAGGAATGTTGTATGGATGTCACAACAACTTTTCAAGAATGACTGGTTCCCATAATGACACTTTCAAAGATGATACTTCCAGAGAAGACATCTCTACAGATGCAGCTTCAAGAAATGGTGCTTCTGGGACCTCTAAGTGATGGTGAGAGATCTTTCATACTGAGTTGTACTCCTGATTACTTAGTATTAGTAGTGCACTGGAAGTCTCTGATGGAGGAATATAACATCGATAGAGTAGCTCGACAGATGGGTGTGGATTACTCAGAAATAGCTGTAAGACCTCGGAGTGGAGAATCCAGAAATAAGGATCATCGAATGATATCGAACACTGTAAAGTCCGCAGATGTCTCTTTGGTGAGTTGTTAGCGCTCCTTATATCATGACTTTTCTTGTCCATGAAATTAGGATCATGAAACCAAGGTTTGTTATTTCCTATCAGAATTTTTCTTAATCGAGCCTTGACGGTCCTCAATTCTCTGTGGGTGAACAAACAGTCTCTGAATCGATCATTGAAGAAGAAGTTGATGTAAGTACCTCTTTGTATAATCGTTCATAGAACTCCTTGAATGGAATATTAATAAATGTTTCTGATATATCCAGGAGGAAATTTCGTGGATGAACAAAATATTGACAATGCTCATTCTTCCTTGGAAAATGGTGAGACAGAGCATTCTCAAAACCTAGGACCGAATGAAGGAAATAATGCTACTAATGGTGATTCCGGCAATATTGATCCTCTGAATGGCTTAGAGACTCCTCAAGTAGGTATTATCTTGTACTTAATTTCTTCATAGAAGTATGAAATTGATGACTTGTGAATGAATGAATGAGAATCCATACGAATATATGATAAATTTTTCTGAAATACGTCACCAGAAAAATTCAGACTTCAGCCTTTCAGTAAAAAGGATGTAGAATCTTCGTCCGATGTCGGATTTTCGCGATCTAACCATGTTTTTTAATGCCCAGGATATTTGCAAGCTTGTGAAGAGAAATTTTTTTAGTTTAGAGCATGTTTAGGGAACGAAATAGGAGAAACGGTAAACTTCCAGGAGACTTCCAGAAATTTTTCAGCTGGCATGTAGTCAAATGTTTTGGAACATATCTTTGCTCGTTTCTCCAATTCGTGTAAATTTTGGATATGTTGTAGAAGACATCCATACGAAGAGAATTTTATATGACCCATTCATATATTCTTCACCAATTTATCCCAGATCGCTTATTTGTGTGGGACAGTGTAAAATCATCTCATACGAGCTTGTTGTAAAATGCTCTTGTTGTGTCTTTGTACCATTCGCTTGTGTATTGAAAGGTTGGTGAAGGATTTAAATGTCATTGGTTCATTGGATTTCTGGACCCCTTGATTGAAACAAAAGCATGGTGCTTGCAGCCATCTTGTTTTCTGTCAGTCGTAGTAGAAACATCACTTCTGAAACCCTGGTCACGGGACCGTAACTGAGGTTGCTCTCAAGAGGGGGTGGTATAATGACCATGGTTTCATGTCCCGGTAGTAGCATTAATTTTATGATCAGGACCCCTTGATTGAAACAAGAGCATGGTGCTTGTAGCCATCTTATTTTCTGTCAGTCGTAGTAGAAACATCACTTCTGAAACCTTGGTCACGGGACCTTAACTGAGGTTGCTCTCAAGAGGGGGTGGTGTAATGACCATGGCTTCATGTCCTAGTGGTAGCATTCCTTTTATGATGAATGATTAGCATATGAGAGTCTAATTCCACGAGTATGGATTGTGAAACTGATCGTCATGATCAGTGGACCGCCAGTCCTCAGTATTTTGTTACATCTGTCCTTTTCGTTTTCTCTTCTTATGACAAGACTTGGATAGAGAAACCAGGTAGAAAATTGATGTAAAGACCTAGGTGGTCTAAGTTGGAGGTACCTTGATGAAGTACTTAGTGGAAATACCTGGTGGACACCGATCGACTATGGAAGTTATTAATCTCGTCTAAGAATTGCTGCTTGCATTGTGCACGCTCTGAAAGCTGTAGGAACCTCATACGATGTTAGAATTCAATACTTGACTCCAACTTTTGAAGCTAAGATACTGGGTTATCACATGAGAGAATAATAACTTAATAGGAGTTGTCTAGGTAAGCCATCGAAGAGTACACATTTGTAACTTGTAATCCCGTGCAAGTCTTCAGATTCCATGAACTTGAGATATATTCTGCTCGTATGTCCGATTGATGCGACCTTTTGGTATGTTGTAGAAGAGACATAGAGGAGCATCTTTTGTTGAGGAAGTATTGTCCCATTCCTCACTCATTAGTACGTTTTGTAAACCCATGGGCTGAAGTATGTTGTATCTCATTTGTAGAGGTGATGAGAACATCTTGTAGAAGACCTGGGATTGTGCCCGCCTGTTGTGCAAGCTTCGGAAAGACTTTCATGTGAACATATTTCATGTCTACACACCTTGATATGAATCATTAGTACTTGGAGAAGTCCGATCAATCGAGTAACACTTCAGAGAATGGATAGTTGATGAAGCTTTGAGGATGTTTCCCCTGAGACCATCGTTGATGTTGGATCACGATAGAATTTTCTACAGAAATGATTGTTGATGTCGATATTATGGACGGGATTTCTCCAGAGACCAAAAAGGCTAGACCCATGATTATCGACATAGTCTTAGCTCCTTCATCCAGTGAGCCTTTACATTCACGAACTAATTGATGAGTTGAGCGTCCCTAAGATGAGGGTGTAGGGTTTAACCAAAATTCTACCGAACCTTTACTGTGAAGCACCTTTTCAGGGAATCTATGATGTTACAGTAGATAGCAGCAGCAGTTTTCATACTGGATGTGATTCGTGAAGAGAGGAAGTTCCTCAATCGTGCAGAGGCTTGTGATGTAGAGAAATCATGTTGATGAAGTTTTACGGAATCACCGTAGGTTTCCCAGTGTATGTTGAAGGATTTAGTTCCATCCATGTATGAATGATGTTGCATATGCTTCAGAAGTCTTATCATGGGATATGAAGACTTATCGATTGTAGTTTAGTTACATTTTGATCGTGCTGGTGTTGAATCAGTATGTCATCGTCGATATATTTGTGTTGTACTCTTTGATTGGGAGTACAATTTGATGGCTTCTTAGATTCTTGAGCGTTGAAGCGTCAGATCCCATAAGATCTTAGGTTTGATCATCTTGTCCCTGATTATCTTTTGTTGATTTAGTACTCATTTCGTTGCAGTAGTGGGATTCAACACTTGTGCAGATATCAGAGCTTTCTGATTTTGTGGCACACATGAACACTCCTGCAAGGCTACGTCCAAAGTGTTCTCTACCATGCTTGGACATCATCTAAGGAATGAATATCTCAGTGCTCGATTCGGAGAAATGTAAGATTCAACCACTTGGTAAAATACTAATGCGGTGAAGCTACCATTCGTCTTGCAATAGCAAAGTTGCTAGAATATTAATTCCCCATGCTAGGATAGCATGTGAGGAAATAAATGACATAGACATGGGAGGAATGAGACTTGCCTGAGTGCAAAACCTCTTGATGAATGTCTATGTATATTTGCATGTTCTTGCTTCAACCTCGTCAAAGTTCGAAATTCCTCCCAGTGCTTTGATGACGGAATACCCGCCAAATCTTCTGGATCAGAACTTTCTTCATTGGAGAGATGTGCAACCAAAGGTGTTTTGTCAGTATCCATCTTTTCAGCATGAATCCACGCTCGTCTGAAAAACATGTCATATCCTGGATCTTCCTGATTATGTGAAACTTGGTTTCTTCCTAGGTTGAACTTATGTTAATATAGCCATAAGTATTTCTGAGCGTTCCTTCAAGGTCTCTGATTGAGATAAATCACCAGTAGCTTCTTGTCAAGTGATGCTTGCGACTCTGAGGGTTTTCAGTGAAATGATGTTGATGGAGGTGTCAGCATTGATCAATATTCTCCCAAATTCATTTCTTATGAGATGGAATTTGGTGAGAAGTCCCCAGTCATGCATCTCCTTGTCTGCGGATGAAGGTTCAAGGAGTATTTCCGGGATGGACAGACGTCTAACACAATGTAATTCGGTACTGTGAACATGTCTTTCCTTTGTGCCTTAGACAGATAGAGTAATTTTACAGATATGCTCGATCAACGATTGGACTACTTGTTTGACTGTTTGTTCAAAGTGTAAAGTTCTGACTGGAGAGGATTCTTATGTATTCCTTCAGTCCCCAGTTGAAGTTATTAGGGATCAACCTTCTCTTTGAAGATATGCTTCAAAATATTGCAGTTACTTGTTGGATAATCGATGAACCTATGAAGGCGACAGTACCTGAGATTCTCCATTTCTTCTTCAGTTGGCTCTTTCATGATGAATGATAATTTTATTGCACCATATTGAACCCAGACTTCCAGTAACTCGATCACACCTTCACGACAAGAGAGAAGTTTGAGTATGTCTAACCATTTCCCCGTTTGACAATGCCGGGTTGAGGTTTGTGGATTTTAGGATTGTTTATCTTTTCTTTGTGACTTCAGAGGAGCCTTTGATGTTGGGGAAGCGTTCTAGTGCTGTGTCTCGG
Organism: Papaver bracteatum; assembly: GCA_023529315.1. Lineage (NCBI taxonomy): Eukaryota > Viridiplantae > Streptophyta > Magnoliopsida > Ranunculales > Papaveraceae > Papaver > Papaver bracteatum. The sequence goes on along the minus strand of JAJJWX010002210.1, from coordinate 216,587 downwards.
CTTTTCCTTTCAGCAACAACGTTTTTTAAAGGTTGGAGATTGTACCAAGTGTTGACTAGGCGTCGGCTGATTCGAGTTTCCTCGACCTTGCAGACTTTGCTCTTTCCAGTAAAGCAGGTGACGTAGTCGCTGATCGTTTGGATGCTTCATGAAGCTCTGAGAAAGTTTAGAATCGGAGATTTTCCAGAAAGGCTCTATATACGGGTGTATTGTTGTTGTACCATGGTTATGCTCTGCCTGTCAGAGAATTTGAGAATTCCTTTAAACGGACGACATGGTTATGCTCATGTTCACCCAGTGATTCCGGAAACTGAGAAACATGTTCTCGAGCATTGCCCGTTCCATCATAAAGAGTGAACGTTGGAAAGGTATAACCTTTTTGCTGAGGAATCCTTTGTGTAGCAGAATGGTATGGAGGTTGGTGCGGTGGACATATGATGTCTTGTCTTTTCCTCGATCTTCTAAAAAGTGCTTCAGGTCCTCTTGAGTGATGAAACTTGAAGGTTCCTTTGCTGGTGGATCATTTGCATCTTTGCGGACTTTTTTATCACCTACAACATGGATTTGAGAGATTTCAGGATCAGCGGTTGAAGATGTTTCTTTAGATTTTATTTTCTCGTATTGCGGCTGAGTTTGTTCAGACGCAATCTTATCCGTGAGAGTTTTGAGATAAGCACACAACTCTTTCTGCGTTGCATCCATTTCAGTCTGAACCTTCAGGAAATTTCTTTTGGTTTCTTCAGGAGATTCTCTAGGAGGTGTATTGTTTATAGTGCCAGTATCATTACTTGCAGCATTGACAGGAGTGATCACTGGAGTACCAGCACTCGTAGGAGTAGTAGTAACATGTGGCATGGCATTTCTGGCCGGAGGAGTGGTATTAGCGGTACAAGCCAGCAACGTTCAGAGGAGTAATACTTGTGGTGGCAGTACTACTAGAACTTGCGATGTTGGAGTCGGGTGTTGAACTCGGATTGGTAACTGAACCAGACCTAAGACCGACCATTTTTGTGAGAATTGAGACTGCACCCGAGAGAATGATCTCCCATTTTGTTCGCCAATCTGTAGATGGGGAAAAATGAGTTGCTGGTTTTTAAGGAATTGAGGAGATGGCCGTGCGGAGGAAACTCCTCAACTCGAGCGAACTGTCTAACCTCACACAGATGCACTGCAAGAAGAAAGTGCTTTGAATTCGAGAGATCAATCTGTAGTACTCCGGACTAAACCAAGACAATGGTTATTCCATAGTAAATTCGGTCACAAGAGAGGATGGGTTGATCTGTAGGAGGGAAGCTGAGAAATATGTGAGATCAATGGTGATTGAAATTCTAAGTGTGTTATGTATTTTGCGTGAAGAAATAAGATAAGTTCTGATTGATTAAATTTGATCTGTTAAGAGTAATTGCTCAGAAGATGAGATGTTAATCTCTTGTTGTCTGTGACGAAAGAATGTTCTATTTTTCAATCATGATTCAGAGACTTATTTATATTGCTAGAATTGTAAACACCTTGATCCCATGAAGTGTGACAGTTGGTGGAGTCAAAGAGTGGGGAAGTGGAAATCGTGTTAAAACTAGTTTCTCATCGTTCGGAGACTTAGTTTATTTTACATTTATTACTTTGCTAACTCCTCCAACTGATTTCACGACTTGCTCACATTTTCATCGTGTGTATGAACACACGTGTCGTAGATCTCCAGACCAAAACCCTAGTTAATATCCCCCATGTGACACGATTGATGTCTCATGATCGTGGAGTCTGCAGGGCAGACGTTATTTAGTTAGTCAGTTTATGACTTTATGGGACGATGAGTCCTTGTATTGCTGAGTAAAACGTTATTTCCAAATGTTCTAAGACTCATGAATTGAACGTGTCTGCTTAGACGGAGGTGCAATTGTTGAATAAATCTTGATAGCTAAGGAGAACAAATATTGTTCATTTGATGAATCGTTGAATATTGATAGATGAAACAATATTCCTTAGTCTGAGCAAATGTTGCTCGTTTTATGAATTATTAGTCGCATGACCAAATAAAATATTAAATTAAAATACTGGCAACTGAACCTAGTATAATCAATTAAAGTGTTGATCATAGGATCAACGTAAAATTATTAGTGTTTGAATCTGGAGTTATGAACCTTGGATTCGAAACCCTACTTTGGATCAATTGATGATTAATTGAAAATCAACCACACAGTGAATGAGGGACCGGCTACATGGGATGATGGGTCGACCATGTAGCGCCCAGATGTTCGATTGAGCAAATACCAAAGTCTCTTGAAGACCAGTTGGTGAAAGGATAATTAAATGCTGGTTTAATCTTTTATTAAAATAGTGATCATATGAACCTTAGGTGATAAAACCTAATTAATTATGAAGAGATGAGGGGCCAACTAAGCGATCATGAAACCGGCCCTGGTTGGTCATGGGACCGAATGACGATCGTTTTATGAAATTCCAAATTATTTGGAAGAGTTTTGGACCTAATACGTGCAATTGCGCTAATTAGGTCAAATTGTGAAAATGCATGGGACCGGCTCCTTGCTATCCAAAGAGACAACCTTGGTTGGTCAAGGTAACATGCTCGCGTTGCCAAAATGGTCGTGTCTTAGTCTTGAGAATTTTGATATTTTCTGATGTGCGTTTGAGCAACATTTTGAGAAGATACGAAGAAATCAGGGATTTTGCTGAAACTGAGGAAACTTCATAAGATTAAGGAAATAATAATAATAAAATGAAGGAATCATGAAGTATGGGACCGGCTATGGCCAAGGAATGGCCGGCCGGCAAATAAGCCCGGTAACATGTCACTTTTCCTAATTTTATAGTATTTTCATGATTTTAGGGAAATATCATGAAATCAAGGAGTTTGTTGAAATAAATGCGTTTTCCTTAAAGTGAAGGAGTTTCCATGAGATGAAGGAAAAAAATAATGATAATAATAATAAAAAAAGGGCGTGTGGGACCGACCGACTAAGGCATGGCCGTCTAGGGCCCAGTCCCGTGAGTTTTCCCTAATTTTACCTCTTTTTTACTTAATGTGAAGGAAATATCATGAAATCAAGGAATTTCATGGGATCAAGGAAATAATAATAATAAGGAATACAAGGTGTGGGACCGGCCACAACTAGGGAATGACCGGACGGCTAGTAGGCTTGGTCCCGCGACACCTTTCCTAATTATTTATTATTTCCTTGATATGAAGAAAACACCATGAAACTGAGGAGTTTCCATTTTGTTCAACTGAGGGAATTTTCATGAGATCAAAGAAAATAATAAAATATACAATTGGGCATGGGACTGGCCACGGCACGACCCGCCGGCCGGTGGGCCCAGACCTCAGCGCCTTGATTAATATTTTATTATTTATTATTTTCTTCCTATTTTGCATAGGTTCATCGTTTCTTCGTATTTTGGAATGCTCGTTCGTGCATTCAGATGCTCATTAGTGCATCATTGTTGAGTACACTTGCACCATTTTAGTCGGGGCTTACTCGATAGCGGCTCAGATGCCCGTACGTTGAATATTTATTACTAACCCATGGAATTCTGCTGGGAAGAACCATGAATTGAAGTAATGAAATATTATGAAGAACGTAGAATATTTCTGAATATTCAGTTAATGAATTTAAGGATTAGAGATAATTAATTGATGGCTCTATACTAGCAGGCATGCTGTCTAGGAGCATTAATTATCTGAGAGTTGAGTAATATGAGCTTGTTGAAGTATCACATTTATTAACCGCCTCACCCTTATGACACTTCCTTATGACGGGCGTAGTGTACGCCGCACGTTGTAAACCGCCAAACCAATACCCAAAGAGGATCCCCCAGTTTGTGATATGTATTGATGTCTCGAATGTTTTCGTGGAAAACATATAGCATGTTGTTGTTGCCTGGCAAGACGAGCTTGGGAGACTTGTTAGCTTGGTGACCTTCGACGGTCGAGATTTTGCATCTTAAGAGAAAAGGTAACCGTTGATCGTCGCACACTTTCGTTTGTTGGTGGCTGCATAGGGAAGGCCAGCATGGTGGCACGGCTAGGTTGGCATGCCATTGGTGTGGCATGGTGGTGATGCTATGTTGGCATGTCATTGGTGTGGCATGGAGGCGCGGCTAGGTTGGCATGCCATTTGCGTGGCATGGTAAGTTGGCATGCCATTTGCATGTCATGCCTTGTCACGGTTTGGCATGACCAAACTAGGGTTTTGTGTCATAGGTTACCATGTGTTGTCTTGTAACCTTGGACGGCTAGGATTTTCTCCTGGGATTGAAGGGCGACCGTCCATTGTCGCACGCCTTCGTTTTGGTAGCCACGTAGGGAAGGCCATCATGGTGGCATGGCTAGGTTGGCATGCCGTTGGCATGGCATGGCGTGACCAAACTTAGGTTTTCGGGCCAAAGGTTACCATATGTCGTCTGGTAACCTTGGATGGCTATGATTTGCTCTTGGGATTGAAGGGGTACGTTCATTGGCGCACGCCTTTGTTTTGGTAGCCGCGTAGAGAAGGCCAGCAGGGTGGCATGGTTAGGTGTGTTTGGCATGGTGCGTTTGGCATGGTGGCACATGGTGCGGCTAGCATGGCTAGGCCAAGGAAAGGTGCGGTTTGGCTTGGCATGGTGGGGCCAAGGGTTTGGCATGGGCGCATGGTGCGGCTAGCTTCGCTAGGGCCAAGGCAAGGTGTGGTTTGGCTTGGCATGGTGGGGCCAAGGGTTCACCTTGGGTACATGGTGCGGCTAGCTTGGCTAGGGCCAAGGCTAGGTGCGATTTGGCTTGGCATGGTGGGGCCAAGGGTTCGCTGTGGGCGCATGGTGCGGCTAGCTTGGACGGGGCCAAGTCAAGGTGCGATTTGGCTTGGAATGGTGGGGCCAAGGGTTTGCCGTGGGCGCATGGGGCGGCTAGCTTGGCGAGGGCCAAGGCAAGGTGCAGTTTGGCTTGGCATGGGTTTGACGTGACCAAGTTATGGTTTTGGGACAAAGGTTCCCATGTGCTATCTGGTAACCTTGGACGGCAAGGATTTGCTCCTAGGATTGAAGGGAGATCGTTGATTATCGCACACCTTCGTTTTGGTAGACGCATAGGGAAGGCCAGTATGGTGGTGTGTCTAGGTTGGTATGCCATTAGCATGGCATGGTTAGAGCCAAGGTAAGGTGCGGTTTGGCTTGGCATGGTGGATGTGGCTGGCACGGTTGGCATGCCTTGGTACGGTAGGTGTGGCTGGCATGGCTTGCCATTGGCACAGTGGTGCGGCTAGCATGGATGGCATGCCTTGGCGCGGTAGGTGTGGCTGGCGTGGTTTTCCATTGACACATGTGGTGTGAGAATTAGGGTTTTGGCTTGTTGAAACCCTAATTATCATTTAAAAAAGGTACCCCGGTAATTTTCTCGCAGACAAATTAAAAGGTTCAATAAATGTGCTTGGTTTGGACATTATTACTCAAATTCTGTGACGTCACTGTCTGACTAGGGCTTTACGATTTTACCCCTAAGTTAAAAACCACCATCAACACTAGGTTAAAGGAGAATCGACTCTAGTTTGCAACTAGGGCACAAGGAATTGTCAGGATAAGGTTTCCCAGATGCTAGAGTTTTCCCTTATATAGTCTTTCAAATATGGGTTGCTTACAATCAAAGCTAAGATAGATTAGTAACAAAGCATTCGATATTCATCGTTAGATGAACTTCTGATTTAAGATTCAACTAGCTAAGTCTTAGAAATTAAGCAATTAATCTCCACCGTTAGATGGTATTAGTATACACACAAATGAAATATACTTATATTTAGGTATGGATGAACGGTACCCAAACGTGTATACCTTGTTGGCTCAATAATAGTTAACCGAAGTTAGCCATATTAACACTTATAACTTAGACAAATTCATCTAGATCAAATATGATGATCAATCAATCATGATAGATAATCAAATGAATCTAAATGTGTTTCAAGGGAGTTGTTCAAATTTCCATAATCTTATAGGAATATGCATATGAACCATTTAAATAAAAATCGGTTTGGTTTGTAATTGTACTTATACAAGAACCAATTCATGGACATAATGCCACAGTTTTTAAAACTAGTTCACATACCTTAATACATTAAATTTCTAGGGACTTTAGTTCGCAAACGAATCCTGAGCTCATGAGTATGAAAATCATACTTTACCGATTTTAGAACATAACTTCTCTGTTCGCAACTTGAGTACGCGAAACAAGAGTTCCAGACTTTGGCTTTGTTCCCGTTCGCAAATAGGGTACCTAAACACAAGATCCGGACCTTTTTCGTACTTGGTTAAGTTATAAGTGTTAATTGTTCGCAAACATAGTTCATGAATAATAGTTCTGGACCTGAACTAGACTTGCACAGTTAGTATACAAAGTATAAAACCTGTATTATATCCAGACATGGTATTTCTAAAACTCTCATTTAATCATTGAAACATCCTTGTAAGACAACAATGTTAATTTCACAGATTATCTCACTATAGTTGCATTTCCACAGTATATGCTCTAGAGATTTCTCATCTTTTTTACAAAAACAACATCTTGAAGCTAATTGGAATTTTTTGGTTTTCATTTTTTCATCTGTGGGACAAATGTTTCTAATAATTTTCCAAATATTACTTGAAACACTAGGGTGTCCATTAGATGAAAACCTAATTAGATTCAAGCTAATATTTGTCAACCGTTAGATCGAAAACATAGCTTGTTATACACACATGAAATGCACGTTTCTAGGTTTGTGTAACCGTACCCAAACTTCTACATTCGTTGGTTCAATAATAGTTAACCAAATGGTTATCCATATATGATAACTTTCATATCAACCATATTCTTCTTCACCATAACTAGTTCAAATAACTCAAATGAACTAGTTAGAGAGTTGTTCAATTGCAAGGAAATCTCGTGTACTACACAAGACATAATTGAAGCAAAAACGATTTGATTCACTGGAATCGGTTCATGAACTATATAGCCACGGTTTGCAATAGCATTCCTTAGTTTATAAAGATAAGTTCATAAACATCGTTTTTAGACATAACCTACTCAAGTTCGCGTGCTGGGTTCACGAACTTAAGTTCTGGATGGAGTTCACAAACTCCAGCAGAAATTCTCGGGTTGAGAACTTCAGCCAGTTCGTGGAATTATCTCACGCACTTCTCTGGTTCTCTTGATCAACAAAGTTCGAAAACTTTGGTTCAAGGAATAAGGACTTATACATATATGTGCTTCCACAACAATGATTATATCTTCCATTGGTTATATAGTCTAAACTCTCATTGAAACATTCTCAGAGGACGTGATATAGTTGTTATTCACAAAGCATTTTTCGTCGGAGTAATTTTTAAAGTGATTGAAACTTTACATGACTTTCGTCACTAGGTAAAGATGAACTTGGCTAAAGATAAAGCTTTACCAACACATATTTTGAGAAATAGATAGGCGAGGTATACTCGGCTCAAAATACCAAATGTGTATAATATTAGTCTATACAGCAAAACGACTTTTGTCTCAAGATAAGAGATAAAAATACTTTTGAGTGATAGATAAGTTCAAGTCTCCACATACCTTTTAGTCGATGAAGATCCACCAGTTCCTTGAGTAGTCCTTCGTCTTGTATGATGATTTCCATGGAGTTCTTAAGCTCAACTACACTTTTTATCCTAGTCCGAGACCTTAGCTATAATAGACTAGGAATCAAGACTTATAGTTTTGATCACTAACATTGACAAACATGCTTGAGATAGCAACGCATTCGAGTTCGACCGAGCAATGCACTAACAATCTCCCTCTTTGTCAATTTTAGTGACAAAACTATCAATACATATGGAATACAAAAAATATATAAATAAACTTTGTAGATCTTATTCCACATGTCTAATCTTCAACATTACTCGAAATCTTCGTCACTTCCAAGTAATCCAATTAACCCAAAGGTTGTAAGTTTAGCATCATCGTTGTTGAAGATCCATAGATATAACAACGAGAAAAAAATATTTCTCAATCATTGTTATACAGTGTCATAGTATCATTACACAGCGTCAAAGTCCAATTGCATCACAACTTTAACAATAATACTATAGTGATATGTCACTCCCCCTTAGTCAATACTCCATCTCACATGGAAACCACTCCCCCTTACATGATGATCCGAAAACCATATATATTTGTAGTGTGAACTACATATTAATTCTCCCACTTTTTGTCAATAAAATTGGCAAAGGTACAAGAACGGGATCCTAATGCAATTTCTGTAAGAGACGTTTCATGACCAAAAGTAAGTATATATCATCTTATTTAGAAACAATCATAAAGCCGAAGATAAATGCATTCATAAAGGATTCTATAAAGATACAAGATAACCCCTATAATATTCCACAGCCGCAGCCCCACAAAGATTTGGCAATTAAGCACGAGTTCAATTAAGAACTCTCCCCCATAATATGTCATTCCCCCATAATATTTCTCAATTAAGCACGAGTTCAATTAAGGATTTCTTTGGACATAACAAATCACATTCAAGTATGAATTTGAATCCAAAAAATATTCAATTAAATTAACCATTAGGGAACCCATGATTAATTTAACCAAATATGCTCAACACAAGTAAACTTATGGAGACTTAAAAAAATCAATTATATTAATCACAAGAGAACCCATAATTAATCTAACCGGAATACATAACTAAACTAATCACAAAAGTAATCAATTTAATTGTTCATACTCGACATAAGAAAATCTATGGAGAAATGACTGAGTTAATTATCAAAATAATCATCCAAGTCAAAAATGCTCAAACATAAGAAATATTACGGAGTCATAACTAAATAACCAAACAAGATGATTAATTTAGTTCAATATGCTCGACATAAAGTACCTTACGGAACAACAACTAAGCTAATCATAAAAATAATCAACTTTGGTTGTTTAGTGCTCAACATAAGACACATTACGGAGCCTCACAGTAATACACAACATATGGATCAGGGAAGATCAATTACTGTGGAATACACAAGGATTCATTCTATTTCCCATCACTATTTGCACAATGACATATAATAGACATAATCCTTGAAAACAAAATATTTTAACCTATCTTCCATCAAAAATTGACATAATAGGCTTAAATTTTGTATTTCTCAAAAGTCAATTTCCTTTATTAATATAAGCATATCAACTCATGAACGACTTTACTTTTGACAAGGTATGGGATAATCAAGTTCACGGATGCAAAAACACATATCCCATAATAATATTGCAATATATAAAATCATAAAGATTAATACTGCGAAAATCATCTTCCAAACAATTTTAGAATTTAAACCAATAAATCTAAAAAGAAGATGATAACGTTCGACATAGCTATGTGTAATCACAATAATAGCTATTCCAAACTCTAGTTATTCTTCTAAACAAAATAAGAAATCAAAATTCTCATTCGAAGACTTACTAGTTGTTGTAGATCTTTCTCAGGGCATCTACGGAGAATTCCTTCTCATTATTGAAAAGCCCATTGATTATGGGATCGTTCAATTCCTCCAAATCTTCAGAGATATCAGTTAACTCACTAAGTTCTCTCCTTAGTTCATGCACGGTGTTTGTTGTTTGGGACAACATTCGTTCATAGTGAATTAATTTCTCTAAAGACAAAATAAATTGTCTCTTTTGTTGATGGAATCTTTCACCAAGTCCCTGAAGTTATCATCAAGCTGATAGAAGGACATGAACCAATTAGAGGAAGAACCTTATCAATTATTTGTAGCCTTCACTTTATTCATCCTTGAGTAAGAAATTCCTTTACACAGATACACGTTAGATGCTTCAACTGCATCCCTGCTTGTGGTGCCTCTAGTTACAGGAGCCATAAACTGTATCTTTTCAGGGAATGAGAACGTCTATAAACGACTTTAAATAGACTTATGAACATCAAAATCCTAGAAGAACAAGTCTTCTGTAGTTTAATGGTCCATTATCTATATAGTTAGGAGAAAATTTTCTTAACAAAAATAGATACAATACTTGAGCCACAAATACACAAAACCCTATTTTTCTCAAGTTTAATTGGCAGTTGTGTGAGCAAAACGCCCTCCTTGTTTATCACATAGTGATTTTTTAAGGTTTGTTGTGTAAACAGATTTCTTACCTCTTCTGATTCTGGAAGCATTGGTTTTAGAAGAACCACATAGATTATACAGATTCATCTTTTGCATAATCTTCGGTAGTTTATTGTTGTTCCTCTTGAATCTCCAACATGTGCTTTGAACATGGTTTGCAGTTCCACAAAACAAGCAAATCAAGGATTCTTTGCTTTGTTGAGGTACCTTCTGCTTAACACAACTGCCAATTTTTATTTTTCCCTGATCAATAGAAGCAATGGGTTTGACAATGTCTGCATACTTGCTTTTGTATCCTAAACCATTAGTGTTTCCAAAGGACTTCTGACCAAATAGCATTGATGATATTTTGTCAGAGCTTCCAGATAATCTTTGTAGATCATATTTGAGAGTATTAATCTCTTTATCCTTTAGAGTAATGGTTCTCGTAAGTTTATCATTAAGACAGTCTATCTCAAGATTTTTCACCTGGATTAATGATTCTAGTTTCTTCAATAAAGCTTTTAATTGAAGATTTTATTGAAGAACTCCTTTATTCAAGAAATCGAAAATTTCTGTGTCAGTTTCATCTGAATCAGAACTTGAGTATGTGGATGTTTATGCTGTAAGAGCTGAGAGTTTATCACTTCCATCAAATGTATTCAACTTGTTGACACTTCAAGGATTTTCTTTCACAGAATCATTAGCAATGAAGACAGACAGAGGATGTACATCTAATGCTTCTTTTTACAAATTCTTTGATCTTTTCTGTAATCAATGGCTTTTTTAACCAAACACCATCTGAACAGCATTCATCAGCCCAAGACAAGATAGAGGATTAACTTTTATTGGATAAACCATTGAAAGCAATAGTTTGGACAGGATTTTGATCAGGAATCCTTACCTTTCCAAAAGATGTATTTTCGGAAAGAGCGTTGAGGTTATTTCCTCCATCGATGGTATACTTCTTAGAAATGTATTTGTTGGCTTCAAAAATAGTTTCTAAGATATCCCAGGCATCTTTAGACTTAGTTCAAGTAGACACATAGTGCTAAAGATCTGGGGTAATGGCATGTATGATAGCATCTAAGCCTTCAGAATTTCGCTTTGCAGCAAGAATTTCTTCTGGACTGTAACTACCAACATACTTAGGTATAGATACATCTCCTTATGTATTAACCGGAGGATCATATCTATTAACAACATGTACCCACGTTCGAAAGTTACGAGCTTGAAGAAAAACTCGCATAGAAATTTTCCACCATGGGTATTTGAACCATCGAAGACTGGTGGTACGTCAATAGATATAACACTTCTGTCCATAGAGTCGGATCGCTACAAACACATACTGATAAGGTCTTTAAATTTGTTTGCCTGCTCTGATACCAATTGAAAAAGTGGGGGTCTAACAACCACACCCAATATATCGATTATCAATCTGTATGGACATACTCCAATATACTATTGTGAGAATCAACTAGACAGTTAGACTCAATCAATAAAAAGTATATCAAAGAGTTTATATCTCTCTCATTTGATTTGATATTTACTCAAGAAAATATAAATCTACGAGTCTTTATCAAATACAAGGAGATAACTTGGATGGTACCAAAGACTAATATCCAAGTGTCAATCAATTTAAATCAACAACCAAAAGGTCGGATATTCTAATTGATTGAAAAACGCACAACCTGTATTATTTTAATTATATGAAAAATATAATGCGGAAAAGAAATAACACAGACACCATAGTTTTGTTAACAAGGAAACAGCAAATGCATAAAAACCCTGGGACCTAGTCCAGATTAATACACTGTATTAAGCCGTTACAAACACTAGCCTACTCCAATCTAACTTCGGTCTAGACTAGTTGAACCCCAATCAATCTCATACTGATCCATGGTACAGTTATGCTCATATTCCTCCGATCCCAGCAGGATACTACGTACTTGATTCCCTTAGCCGATCTCACCCACAACTAAGAATTGCTACGACCCAATGTCGAAGACTTTAATAAACAAATTTGTATCACACAGAAAAGTCTATGGTAATAGATAAATCCGTCTCCCACGAATAAGCCTACGAGTTTTGTTCTGTATTTTGATAAATCAAGGTGAACAGGAACTAATTGATAAACTAGACTTATATTCCCGAAAAACAGCTCAATATTATCAATCACCTCACAATAGTCTTAATCGACGCAGCAAAAAAAGATATTGTGGAATCACAAACGATGAGACGAAATTGTTTGTGATTACTTTTTATCTTGCCTATCGGAGATAGAAATCTCAAGACAAATATTATAATTGTACTCGTATGATAGAAATAGCAAGATCAGATCACACAACTACAAGAAAAGTTGTATCAGTCTGGCTTCACAATCCCAATGAATTCTTTAAGTTGTTAACCTAGTTTAGAAGAAGAAACCAAAGGTTAAAGGAGAATCGACTCTAGCTTAGCACAACTAGTATCGCACAGAATGTGTGGGGATTAGGTTTCCCAGTTGATAGAGTTCTCCCTTATATAGTCTTTCAAATCAGGGTTTGCAATCAATATTATCTTAATAACAAAGCATTCAATATTCACCGTTAGACAAAAACCTGATTAGATTCAAGCTAATATTTTTCAACCGTTAGATCGAAAACATAGCTTGTTATACACACATGAAATGCATGTTTCTAGGTTTGTGTAACCGTACCCAAACTTATACATTCATTGGTTCAACAATAGTTAACCAAATGGTTAGCCATATGATAACTTTCATATCAACCATATTCTTCTTCACCATAACTAGTTCAAATGACTCATATGAATTAGTTAGAGAGTTGTTCAATTGCAAGGAAAGCTCATGTACTACACAAGATACAATTGAAGCAAAAATGATTTGATTCACTCGAATCGGTTCTTGAACTATATAGCCACGGTTTGCAATAGCATTCCTTAGTTTATAAAGATAAGTTCACAAATATCATTTTTAGACATAACATTCTCAACTTCGCGGACTGGGTTCGCGGACTTAAGTTCCGGATGGAGTTCACAAACTCCAGCAGAAATTCTCGGGTCAAGAACTTCCGCCAGTTCTCGGAATGAGTTCGCGTACTTAGCTCAAGCACTTCTACGGTTCTCTTGATCAAGAAAGTTCGCAAACTTTGGTTCAAGGAATAAGGACTTGTACATATATGTGTTTCCACAACAATGCTTATATCTTCCATTGGTTATATAGTCTAAACTCTCATTTCAATCATTGAAACACTCTCAGAGGACGTTATATAGTTGTTATTCACAAACCATTTTTCGTCAGAGCAATTTTCAAAGTGATTTAAATTTAACATGACTCTCGTCACTAGGTAAAGACGAACCTGGCTAAAGCGAAAGCTTTACCAACACATACTTCGAGAAATAGATAGGCGAGGTATACTCGGCTAGGAAATTGAAGCCTATAAATAGAGAAGTTATCTACTTTTATATATACACTTTTACACCTCTACAACACAACACTTCTCTTTTCTTTATTCTTTGTGTGAACTCTTTAGCATGAGTAACTAATTTTATTATTGATTGAGGATGAATTCCTAGTTCTTAACATATGATTTGAGTTTTTGTTTTCAGTTCTATCTTGAATTTTTTCACATGATTATCGTTTGTTTTTGCTATTAAAAGTGTTTATGATTAATTGATAGGTTGTTTAGAGTGCACGCTAAATCGATTTGTTAACTCAATCTAAATCTAATGAAAGTTAGGGGATAATTAATCGTTTCTTGACTCTTTACACAAGTAGAAAACACGAGACCTTGCGGGGGGATTCTGTGGAGCAATTGTGTGTGAAAACAACATTAGCAAGTAGACCTTGATCTAAGAGTCTAACTACTAATATTAACCTAACAAATTCATAAATCTTATAATGCGTTTAGCTAAATTACATCTTGAGTGATCTACTACCAGGTGGTAAATAGAATCCGGTAGTAGAGAACTTCTGTATCCGGTGATACAAGGGATTTTGGGGTTAGCACTGATCTAGATGCTATACCTACGGCTGGTGATAATTCGTGACTAATAAAAAGTGGAAAAGAACATAACTTGAATCATTTTTTGCAACGAAGAACGATTCCTTGGTCTTGTCTCTTTTATTTATTTTAACTTTATCTTTTTAATTGCTTTATTTATTTATTTTGCTTTATAAAATCTAAAACCAAAACCCCCCTTTGTGACATTATAAGACAACTAAAACCTCTTGATCCTCGTGGGAACGAACTTGACTACACTATATTACTTGTTAAATAGGTGGAAAAATATTAATTATTTTTTTGTGGTTACGACACGCATCACCTATTTGATTATGAGTTAGTCGTGTAGTGTGCTTAGATGGCTTCACTGCAAAAATAAGGCATAACTATCATTCTAATTTGCTAGTTAATTGTTAGGAAATTATTTTATCAGTGTATTGACATGACAACTATTTACGTTGGAATTCTGTATATCTGTTACACGAATCTTAAATATCACTCTCATGATGCAAGTAAGTGAGCCAAAACTTTCCGAGGATGTGAAACCACCGGCTGAGATTGTGATATCTGAAGTAGTTCCAAAGATGTGTGTTTTAAACCAGTTACACGCATATTACTATTATATAAGACACAAATATGTTATCAACTATATGAACGGATGCTAGGGTGTATTTAGAGGACCTTATAGCTAGACCCAGATATGTGTTACTTTTTTTTTCTTTATTGATGGATAAACAACAACAACAAAATTAAGCATGAAATTTATTAACTACTAAGAGACTGTTACACGAGGGTACATAATATCCCGAGATTCATCAATTTCAATTAGATTGGTAAGCCATGAATCTACATCAACATGATATTAGAGCAGAACAGCAGCCTTCGGATCGAAGTTGCATCGGGGGGAAATGTTGGTGTCGAAAGTTGAAAGACCTCCGGTCAATGCTTTCCACAAGAAAAGTTATACTTTTGGTGGACACATCTGTGTCCACATGAACTTAGTTGATGGTAGAGGTGTTCGATGCAATTGCATGAAGTTTCTATCCAGGCCTTTGTGTCTTGTTGCTGCGGTGAATTGCCCGAGTGAAATCTGTCTACGTCTTTGATTTTCGGCTTGATCTATCACTTCAAAATAAGTCTTTATATCTGCTTGTGTCTTGAAGTAGAATTCAGCCTCTGATATTGAAGGATTAGTGCTAAAAGTGCTAATAATGCTATTACAGTAAAACTTCAATAAATTAATAATGTTGGGACTGAAAAATTCTATCAATTTATCGATAAATTATTAAGTTATTAAATTATCGAAACACTCTAAATTTAAGTTTCAAAAATAAAATAAAAGATATATTTAAGTTAAACTTAATGTATTTCCATAATAACAAATATCTTGAGACATTATATTCAATTCAAATTGATGCGTAATAAATTTTTGGCATAATATAATATAGTATATTGCATATATATCTTTTGATGTTAAAAGAAACAAAAAACAACAATACAAAAGAAGTGTAACAATAGCTCATGCTTTTCATCTCAAAGGTGTCAAAAAAATCCACAATGACAAACGAGATTCGAAAAGCATTGTGTGAGTATAGTCATTCCAATCCAAATTTCACTCAAAGAAAAACAAAAAAATGGCTTCTTGAAAAATTTAACATACAAGCATGTCAAGGAACGATATCAAATACAATTAAGCGTGCATCAGAATACATCTCAGGTGAATCCAGTTTCTCGTAAAGAAGCAATCTTACCAATAGTAAAGCCAGATGATTTCCTCCTACAATTTAGAAAAGGCACTCCTGAACTCCTCAAGGGACTACAAAAAAATCAGAGATGAAGTCTAGTGTTGCATAAATGTGAACAAGCACTACACCATATTTAGGAATTAGCAACGGCAGATTGCCGTTCCAAAACACGGTGTTGTATTTTTTTGCAAAGGCATAAGCTCTGTTGCGAATCTTGGCTAGCAACGTAGATTCACAACGTACCGTGCCATTGCAACTTTGTTTATTCGCAACCAAGGTATGCCATTGCTAAGATATTTTTAATTACAGGAATACCCGTACCCGAAACTATGGTTCTGGTTCTAATTTATTGGTTCTGGTTCTAATTTAGCAACAGAACATCGACGCTGCTAATATTTTGCAACATAAAAAAAAGGTCAGGTCTTCATTGACCTGGTCAAAATCCATTCCCCCACATTTACCCCACTGCAGTTACCCAGTCCCCCATATTCAGCATTCCACAGATATACAAACTTTTACACATTCATTCACTTTCATTACCACAATTACCATTATGAAAAAGAATTCTTCAATGGAAGTTAACAACAAGTATGAGTATTTGATACAAACTATGTCAATTATTTAATGGACATACACATAAACATACTTAGTTCCTAAGTTCAGTTTGTATAAAGTTTAGTTCTACTAACTTAAATCTCTATAAGGAGATACTACATTATAACTTACGAATCTTGCAGCTGCTAAGGGACCTAATGGATGCTGCTTTGCTTCTTTGCTATCCAAACTTTCTTATCTCACAACAGAGCATCATTCAATTAACCTGCGAACAAAGCATCATAAATTCTTCTAATTAGATATCCAGTATGCTTATAAAGATTGAGTCGAAGACTAATAGTCTATATAATCAAATCAAAAGAACCCACATACTTCACACTAACAAATATCTTATGCAAGAGATTGAAAGTATCAAATTACATTCAATGAAACATGTATGCCTCTACAGTGGCTAATTCCGAATCAACAATCTCAATGAAAACCATCGTAAACAAATAAATAAATAAGAGGATTTCAAGAATAACAAGTGATTAAGCCACTTAAGAATCTACTAGTATCAAAGGAATTTGACATGTCCACCAGAATCTCGGCAGTTCAAGTGATTAACAATAGATACATTAGCTATACCATATTAACAATAGTTGTTATCCAAGCATTGCAATCAAGAAAAGAATTGTTAGTAATAGCAGCTTGAATAATGTCACTTGGGCATTACAATTCACATATTTTGTTCTTTTTTTTCTCAAAATCATGTCACATATTCCAATATCCCCCGGTAGATGACCAAATCTTAATGAAAGTGTAAGCTATAAGCAACACAGTATAACATGCGTCAGGACTGAGCTTTTTTTTTAGTTATAATTTTAATATAACAAAGTGTAATAAATTCAAAACTATCACAGGTTGAATTCTAATGAATGCATTAAAATATTGGTTAGAAAGTTATAAGTTATAACAATCACTTATACGCATCATCCGAAGGAAAAACAGAAATACTACTCAAGTTTCGGGAAAGTCATGCCAGCTAGCAAACTCAAGTTTCGGCAATATCTGCAGCAAACCCATCATAGATGAACAAATAAAGTATCAAACTCTGCCATGGATTACTTGCATACATGACTAATACTGGTCACGAACAATTAGCAACAACACTTTAATGTTTACTAAGAGCAGAAAATTATAAAATTTTGAGACAACGGAAGTATCTTTGTACAAGGAAATAAATCAAAATCAAATATGGTATTTAATGTAACCAGACAAGGACCAAACTGAATAAATTGAATATTACTTAGTGAAGAAGAAAAATATACCTAGGTAAGATCAAGGTTGATCACATGAGCAACTCTAGTGACATCTAAACCACGATATGCAACATATATGGTAACCTGGACAGTGAGTTTGGAGGTTAAGTCATTGCAGGGGTGTAATATAAACACTATGCATTTATTTAACTTAATTCAGATACAGAAGAGCATAGAAATACCAGAATATTAGCTGAGCTATTTCGAAAATTGCGAAGGGATGATTCTCTTTCACTTTGGATACGACCACCATCAAGAGAAACAATGTGCAGACCTTGCGCTATCAGGGCTTCTGCAACTTCATCACACCTAGTCTGAAACATCATATTAACATAACTTGTTAGCATCTCATAGGCCCTTCAAAAGTTCAAGTCATCAATCATGCAAAAAGGTCACCTTTCAAGAAGATTTTTTCTTAAGCTTGTAAGGGTATTTTTGGTAAATAAAAATGTTGCTGATCACAAGTGGAAATGCCAAAATACGGTATATAGAAGGTGGTTTTCCATCAAAAATAAATTGCAGCAAAGAGGTTACCAGCAGCGCTGAAATAATGACAAATCCCTGCATAGATACATGAAAAAATGAGAAAAGATGAACAAAATGCATCAAATTATCTCCCATTATGAGAGACCAATTAACCATGAAAAGACGGATATTTTTGGTGTTCAGTCACATATGAACTTGTCTACGTCATATAGAGCAGTTCGTGGGAGAAGTTGCATGTTTAAAGAGCTTTGGCTACTTGCTCTTCTTGTGGTCCGTTCGGAGTTGTGGCAAACTCGTAACCGTTTTGTTTTTGAAAATAAAAAGGTTAGATGGGGATTCTTTAAGACCACTATGTTCAATCAAATTCATGAATATTCAATTCGGTTAAAAGGCTACATGTTTAATTCGGTCGAGGATTTGAAGATTCTGGATTTCTTCAAGGTGAAACATAGGAAGGTGAAGCTTCTTCTGACGGTTGAGTGTAGTTGGGTACCTCCATATGTTGGTGAATTGATGTTGTGCTGCGATGGTGCGGCGCGAGGGAACCCGGGCGTGGCTGGGGCAGGTGTTGTGGCGCGTGACCATCTTGCTAACGTGATGGGGGCTATGAGTACTGGTTTGGGCACAATGACAAACTATATTGCTTAAATTTCTGGTATCTTAATTGGTTTGGAGTGGGCGCTTCAATGGGGCTACACAAAAGTGTGTATTCATTCAGATTCTCTGGGGGATGTTTTGGCTTTTTCTAGTTCGAAGCTTCCTTGGTTTTTTTTTCAACGATGGAGGGAAATCTCATCTCACTATGAAGCTATTTGTTTTATTCACTCTTATAGGAAGACAAATTTTGCTGCGGATAAAATGGCTAAGAGGGGTTGTTTTCTTCCTAATGAGGAGAGAAGACATTATCTTGGAAGACCGGATTTTTTGAATTCTATTGAATTACCAAATGTAACTTATTTTCGTTTCAAATGATGACCAAGTTTTTGGGGTTTTTATGACCTCTTTTCTTGGTATTGATTTTGCTTTGTAATCTAGTTATTCTTTAATAAAATTTGGATTTATCAAAAAAAAAAAAAGAGACCAATATGTGAGGGAAGAAAGGATAGCACCTCTCCTTACTGTAGTAACGCACCCAATCATCATGATCTTTTAAGAAACCTTAAAAGCACGACCACACTTTTTGTTGACTTCTCATTTGAATTTACGGCAGGCTCTAAAAAGTGCCTCAACAAATGTCTCTATCGGAATCCCTTGGACACTTTAGAACTTAGTACTAAATTAAAAAGTCTTCTGGGATTGTAAGGAAGAGTGTCCAGACAGATTGGGTAAAATAAAGGGAATGCAAGAATATTTTCCATACTACAACCTGAAGACTACATATTTACAAAGTTTCTGAGTATTTTACTTGCCTTGCGGACGCCAGCGGCATGAGAAGTAACAAGTCCAACAAGGATCCCACCAACAACATTGGTTAGGACTGGTATCTGAGCCAATTAAAACAACATACACAGAGAAATAAGACAATAAATAAAAATAACATAGCACCGTACTACTACAACCTATTCGACGGTGCAAACTTTGAAAAAACATTAATGATTCCACTACGAAATCCCATGGCATACGTTCAATAGTTACAAAAGCTAATAGAAACGGAGACTAATTTATTTTATGCAACTCAAGCTCGAAACTTCCAAAATTTCCCAATACAGCTTAGTTTCAATTTAGGATCTTCAGATGATGAAAGAATAAGGTAAACTATCTCCGACATAAGAAATAAAGTTAAGAATAGCACTTAGGCTTATATTTATGCAATCAAGATATTGTTATCAGTCAAGTCTTTAGGGAAAATGAACAAATGATAAATGTTGAACATGCGCAAGCTAGAAATTTAGAGATCATGTAACATTTTTATAGATTTCAATGACAATTGTAGTATCGATTAAAAAACATGTCACTTATGAAAGCACATTTCATAAAATTCATAATAACTTGTTAAAACGTTTCTAGATGACTATTACAAGGGTGAATGCGGTCCAACCATATTAAAAAATCCATGCTTTCTGATCTCACAACAGAGCATCATTCAATTAACCTGCTAACAAAGCATCACAAGTTCTTCCAATCAGATATCGCAACGTGCTTTTATAGAACCAATTTAGTGGATTAACATATTGGATAAGTAAATAGTAAGACAAATAAGAGAATTGAATAGAAGCTTACAACATCTGCGAGGTCCATTTGAACAGAGAGGAAGAACACCAAATAATGCAACTAAACATGTCATGAAGTTGTACTTGGACAACCAATATGGTAAGACCGGGTTGGATTGGGAACCCATGTAGAAGGGGTTCAATGTCTGTTGGATCTATCACAGGTGTCTCTTTTGATATATCGTCCGTTAGGAATTGAATGTTTCATAAAATATGAACAAAAAAACAAGTTTAGGATTCTAAAATTCCAAGGGATAGAATAAGAAACTTTCTATATGCCTCTATGAAAATATAGTATTCATGTGCAGTAACTGGAAATCCCGATTTCCCCAAATTCCCAATTTCCTATTTTTAAGTTTAGGTTTTCAAATGAAAACGAACATCATGATTTGATAGGAATCGGTTTAAGTCGAAATATGATTACCACAAATCATCATCCAACAAGAATGAATTGGAACTCATATTCTCTGACTCCTTGTTTACGATTAATCTCATCTGCTAACGACCTAGAAAAACCTCTAACCATTATCAAAAAGACTGAAAGACGGTACTCAGATGCTTCAGAGTTTAATAATCTAATATGGAACTCTACCTTAGTTGAGACACTCTGAGTGTCGTACTTATCATCCCAGTAAATCGTACATATTCAGTATATTTGCTTTACGTTCAATGCCTGCTCATGATTTATAATTTCCAAAAAAGTACAAGTCAAAAAGCATGTGAGAGACAAAAAAAATGAGATAGGGATATAGAGAGAGAGACAGATCATACCGGGCAAGATCGACCAATATCTTGCTTGATGTCCTCGAGAGACTTTTACCCTTTTGATGTATAACCTGAGAGTATCATATAAAAATAAAATATATCAGGTTAGAAGGGAGTGGTACAGGTTATATATAAATCAACATGCAAAGCGGGGGAAAAGCGGATTATTTTTCTACCAGAAACCCAATGGCTTGTCTTGATAATGTTCACCTCATGCCAAAAATTTCCTACAAACTGCGACAAACGAATATGTTCAGGTACTACCATACCAGGAGATTTAAAACAGTAGTAAACATACATCTCAAACTGAAAAGAAGGCAGATAATCACAATACCTCGTGTGTTACATTCACTATACATCTTTCCATATCAGCTAAACAAGATTTCACGTATTCCCCTTTGGAAAACGTACAACACTCATGACGCGATGAAAGACTAAAGAAAAAAAGATCAGTTAAATATAAAATTTGTGAAAACAATTTGAGCAGCTTCAAATGGTACAACTGGATTCACCTATTGAACACTTGTATATTGATGAACAAAACTACTTGATTAATGAGCTTGCGGATAAAAAAAATGAAGGAACCTAAATGGAGGGAACAAAAAGAAACAACAATACTAGTAATGTGATAAACTTCTGAAATGAAATAAACAGGAAAATCTTTGAAAGATCTAGATTTTTTCTTCCCGGAAAGGTTAAGAAAAAATTGTTATGGCATGCTCAATGAATCCAAAAAAATTATAATACTTTCCCAGTTATTGTTAGGTAACTGATTAGAAAGACTCCCGGGAGACTTAGATGATTTCACAACATTTCCTCGCACAGTTTTTTGTGCCTGCCAGACAATTCGTTAATATTAAAAAAAAAAAAACTCTTCCCCTACCGTTTTTTTTTCTTAGCAACATTTTTATTGTTCACCTTGGATTGGCCGCCTTCTGTAGCGCTCTAGTCAAGTGTCCATAAAAGAAAAATGTTCATCAGAGAGGTCATAAACTTATGCCATGGAAATAGAGGACAAAAAGTATAATATTGAGCACGTAACAACAAAAAAATCGATTATACAAACAATTAATATTTATTCAGAGAAAGACTAACTTCCATGTGAAGTTTAACTTGATATTTAGATAGAGTCGGCGAACGTCCTATAAAGTAAACTCACCGGAGATAAAAATGCTTTATCAAGATCATATAACTTGCTATGCATCAGACTGAGGACCTCAGGATTATCGTTTATTACCTGTTTTAATAAGTTTCAAGTTATTATTAGTTAAATACTAGATAACACATATACTTCCACAGTTTCGCATCTCTAACATGATATGGACCATATCTAAGCACAACTTATAATTCTAAATGATAATTACTTGGATGTTACCTTGTACTGATTAAGTGGTAGAGAATTCACCAGTTCATTAAATTCCATCCCAAAATCTTTGATTCGATACTTCAGATGCTTCAATCCCTGAAGTCAATACAAAAATTGGACATAAGAAGTGAATTACGGCAATCAGGAAGAATGAATTCAATATCTTATCAACCTTTCTCCAAAATTGGGATACTGATATGCTGAAGTATCCTAAACGATTTGCAACTGTCAGATTGCAATCTGCAGAGAAAGTTAGAGTACTTTGCAACGTTGTGCAAAACCCTGAGATCGGCTCAATTCATCCGCAACCATATAGAAACTTGGAGCAGGTTTTCTATGCATATCCCCAAAGAACAAACTCATCTCTTACAAGGTTTTCAATAAACCAATTCTATTCGACGGATGGTCTCAAAATGACCTTATGGTCTTAAAATACTCGTATTAACATTGATGAATTCTAACCTGTTCGAGTTTCTGAATTAGCATATTGTCTTCCATGAGACCATTAGTAGTTAAGCTGACACCAAACATTGGTTTTAATATGTCTACAACACGCTGATGTCCCTGCAGGAATGTAACTGCAAAAGTTAATATCAAACTCAGACAAAAGGGTTCCCCAAGATGTTCGAATTGAGGTACGAGCTTCCATTTTACAATCCGCATGTTATAATAACAAGTTAGTAAAAATAGATACAGTATCTTGAATTACTACTTAGTTCTAGATGCAAAACTGATATGTGCTTCAAAAAATGAGGCAGCAAATGTTAACGGAGCTGTGCGAAATGTTGTTTTTAGCTATTCTACCATATTCATAAACAAGCAATCATATAAATGATGGAATATATCTTAAGAAAGAACCTGAAAGTACTCATTTGATTTAAGGATGTGAAAAGATACATTGTAAAGAAGGTCCTGCAAGTATTTGCAATCGAAGTATTGATTTAATGAATACATGATGATGAATAAAAAATGAGAATCATTATACGCAAACTATTATATCGATATTCAAGAACTCTGTATTAACTATATTCTACATAACAATAACAAAAAATACCCACGATTCAGCCTTTCCTTTTAAAAATCAAATGGATCAGACCCTAAGAGAACCCGACATAAGTATATTACCACTCCTTATAATGGAAAAACAAAACAAAAAACATAAGCAAACAAAATAAAAAGAAATTCCTTTGTACCAAAATCAAAATTCTACAGTAAACACTAATTAAGAAAAATCTAAAATGGTCATTTTCCAATCTGAAATAACTTCTGAACCTGTCATAGTCATCATTAGACACCTGAAGTATGATAAATACAACAATGACACATGTAGATAAAATATAAACAACAAACCATAAAATCAGTTTATAATTTACAACCCAAAAATATAAATTAAACCTTAAACTAAAAAAGGATCAAAATCCCTAAAACATGTTAACATAAAACAATATATCAAACTTATACCTTCAATGTTCTTCAGATCTCCAAAGTACTTCAGTTCTTCAATCTTGACAAACCCTAAAATGGGAAAAATAAAATCGTATTAGATTCATATAAACCCGGAAAACGAAAGAGAAAAAAGAAATTGAAAAACTTAAATCGAAAAAGAAAGATTGACGAATGAAACTAAACTTAAATCGAAAAATAAAGATTCAAAAATAAAACTAAACTGAAATCGAAAAACTGAAATTAAAGATTAAACCCTAAGACTATAAACTTAAATGAAACCCTAGGATTCGATAAACATAAGCTTAAATCGATACACTGGAAAATAGAATCAGATGAAACCCTAGAACTCAAAATCTCGGAACCCTAGAAAATAAATCTCTAAACCCTAAGATTACGTCACAGATTATAGTTGGTCGTGGGTTTTAGAGCTGAAAGAGAGATAACGTTCTTCACGCGTTCTCTCATTATGGTGTGTTTATTTCTCACTCAACATTTAAGAATGAGAATATGTTCTTTAGTATTTATAACTTCTTATTACTAGCATGCAGAAACTCTATGTCCTCATAGATCTTTAGATGCTTGGGACGCTGGAACGCTTTGAAGTTGGAGTAGGTTTTGTGGGTATATATCTAGTAAGCCCTCACGAGACTATAACTCATCCACTAGGGACACCTAGGGGTTTAAAGGCTTGTTATACATGCTAAGTTTAATCGTTTTCTCGACGAAACGGAGTTGAATGTATTTATTTTAGTTTAGCTTGCTCAAGGACTAGAAAAGTCTAAGTGTGGGGGAATTTGATAAGTGTAGAATACACATTGATTTACTTTCTATTGATTATGCTTTCTTTGTTATTTTTCTTGCAAATTATGCATTTCACGCGTGATTTGAGTTTTAAAGCTACTTTGGAGTCATGCGGACAAAAAGGAGAAGAAATAATCCAAAATTGAGCAAGAAAGGAAGAGCCGTCATTTTACAGAAAAACACTATCTGGAGCCCAGTCAAGGTTAAGGGGTGACTCTATTTGAAGGAGTGTTAAATACAGACCAGTCATGGTTAAGGGGTTGTCATCCAGGGTATCCCTTATCATTTATCAGAGGGTGTAATTATCATTGGGTATAAGTATCCGTCCAACCCTAAATTGAGAAATATCTCTCAATCATTATTTCCTATCAATCATTATTTGCGTTTGAAAGAAGGAAGAAAAAATAGAGGTGAGCAAAGAAGCCGCTGCTGCTATTAATTCCAAGAAATTAAGAGATTGATTGAAGGCGATGTTGAAGAATTAACAGAGAAATAAGATCCAGTGAAGAAGATAATCGTCTTCTAGAAATCAAGAAGAACTTAAAGATCGAGAAACAGATGGTGATGAATTGTTGAGTTCAAAGCAGTAATTGAGAAATTGAATCTGAAGTAAGTACTGCTGCTTGAATCAAATATAGGTTTGAGTCTGTGAAGAATGATGATGGGTTTTTTCTGTTGTGATTTGATAAAGTTGGATGAATTTTTAAATTAGGATTTTAATGGCGGCTGGCGGAAATGGGGGTTTTGCTTCTGAATTTGAGTAAATCAGAGATAGGTTTGGTTCTGAGGATGAAATTACAGCGAGATTTGGGCAGTTCTGATGATGTTGCGATTTGCAGTTGTTGGTGGTTGTTCTGTTAAATCGGAGAAGCCAGGAATAAAATAAGAATTGCAGTTTGTGAAATAAAGACAGGATAGATGTTGGTGATGCCGTGGAGAGATGGAACTGGTTATATCGGAAGGGATTGTGTTGGTGCTGCAGCAAATCTCAAGAACTACTTAGCAGATGATTATGGGTGTGTGATTATTATGTTACAGGGGATGAATGAAATGTTGCTTGAGAACTAGATGAATGTTAGGATTGTCACGGGAGAAGACCAAAAATAGGCTTGAATTTGGCCTGGAATCGCCCTGAAACAGAAGAAATTTTGTCTAAATCTTCCCTCTGATGAGTTGACTCAGAGATTCGGAAGAAAAGCCTGACCTAGCTGAGTAAGACCAGTTAGCCAAGTAAGATGCTGACTCAGTATCTGACTTCCCCTTTTTTTGACCCCATTGACTGACAGAACCCGTTAGTATGACATTGATGTTTAACGTAACAATGACGGAATATTCTATCAACAGTGACAAAACTCAGGTGGACGGAGGTGACTTATCTGGACGGATTCCGGTAGCACCAGAATTTCTCCGGCGACCTAATATGTGCAGAATTTTGTGAAGAGTATTCTAGAGTCATGGGTGTGAAGACTTAGACTTGGAATTTGATGAAGAATTTGGTTTGAATTTGGAGAAAAGAAGATGGAGGATTTGAGAAAGACTTGGATTTGGAAGTTGAGCTACAAAAGGAAAGATATTTTATTCCTAAGAGGATTGCTAGGAAATTGAAGCCTATAAATAGATAAGTTCTCAACTTTCATATATACAATTTTACACCTCTACACACACAACACTTATCTTTTCTTTATTCTTTGTGTGAACTCTTTAGCATGAGTAATTAATTCTATTATTGATTGAGGATGAATTCCTAGTTCTTAACATAAGATTTGAGTTTTTGTTTTCAGTTCTATCTTGACGTTTTTCACATGATTATCGTTTGTTTTTGCTATTAAGAGTGTTTATGATTGATTGATTGATTGATAGGTTATTTAGAGTGCACGCTAAATCGATTTGTTAACTCAGTCTAAAGCTAGTGAAAGTTAGGGGATAAGTAATCGTTTCTTGACTCTTTACACAAGTAGAAAACACAAGACCTTGCGGAGGGATTCCGTGGAGCCATTGTGTGTGAAAATAATGTTAGCAAGTAGACCTTGATCTAAGAGTCTAACTACTAATATCGACCTAATAAATCCATAAATCTTAATATGTTTAACTAAATTACATCTTGAGTGATCTACTACCATGTGGTTTGGTAAATAGAATCTGGTAGTCGAGAACTTCCGTATCTGGTGATACAAGAAATTTTGGGGTTAGCACTGATCTAGCTGCTATACCTACATTTGGTGATAATTCATGACTAATAAAAAGTGGAAACGAACATAACTTGAATCATTATTTTGCAACGAAGAACGATTCCTTGGTCTTGTCTCTCTTATTTATATCAACTTTATCTTTTTAATTGCTTTGTTTATTTATTTTGCTTTATAAAATCTAAAACCAAAACCCCCTTTTGTGACATTATAATACAACTAAAACCTCTTGCTCCGCGTGGGAACGAACTTGACTACACTATATTACTTGTTAAATAGGTGGAAAATATTAATTAATTTGTTGTGGTTACGACATACATCACCTATTTGATTATGATTTAGTCGTGCAGTGTGCTTAGATGGCTTCACTGCAAAAAGAAGGCACAACTATCATTCTAATTTGCTAGTTAATTGTTAGGAAATTATTTTATCAGTGTCTTGACATGACAACTATTCACGTTGGAATTCAGTGTATCTATTACACGAATCTTAAATATCACTCTCATGATGCAGGTAAGTGAACCAAAACTTTCCGAGGTTTGAAACCACCGGCTGAGAATGTGATATCTGAAGTAGTTCCAAAGATATGTGTTTTAAACCAGTTACATGCATATTACTATTATATGAGACTCAAATATGTTATCAACTATATGAACGGATGCTAGGGTGTATTTAGAGGACCTTATAGCTAGACCCATATATGTGTTACTTTTTTTTTTCTTTTTTTCTTTTTTGATGGATAAACAACAACAAAAAATTGAAGCATGAAATTTATTAACTACTAAGAGACTGTTACATGAGGGTACAAAATATCACGAGATTCATCAATTACAATTAGATTGGTAAGCCATGAATCTACATCAACATGATATTAGAGCAGAACAGCAGCCTTCGGATAGAAGTTGCATCGAGGAGAAATGTTGGTGTCGAAAGTCGAAAGACCTCCGATCAATGCTTTCCACAATAAAATTTATACTTTTGGTGGACACATCTGTGTCCACATGAACTTAGTTGGTGGTAGAGGTGTTCGATGCAATTGCATGAAGTTTCTATCCAGGCCTTTGTGTCTTGTTGCTGCGGTGAATTGCCCGAGTGAAATCTATATACTTCTTCGATTTTCAGCTTGATCCATCACTTCAAAATAAGTCTTTATCTTTGCTTGTGTCTTGAAGTAGAATTCAGTCTCTGATATTGAAGGATTAGTGCTAATAATGCTATTACAGTAAAACTTCAATAAATTAATAATGTTGGGACTGGAAAATTCTATCAATTTATCGATAAATTAATAAGTTATTAAATTATCGAAACACTCTAAATTTAAGTTTCAAAAATAAAATAAAAGATATATTTAAGTTAAACTTAATGGTTTTCCATAATAACAAATATCTTGAGACATTATATTCAATTCAAATTGATGCGCAATAAATTTTTGGCATAATATAATATAGTATATTGCATAAATATATATATATTGATGTTAAAAGAAACAAAAAATAATAACACAAAAGAAGTGTAACAATAGCTCGTGCTTCTCATCTCAAAGGTGTCAAAAAAATCCACGATGACAAACGAGATTCGAAAAGCATTGTGTGAATATAGTCATTCCAATCCAAATTTGACTCAAAGAGAAACACAAAAATGGCTTCTTGAAAAATTTAACATACAAGTTTGTCAAGGAACGATATCAAATACAATTAAGCGTGCATCAGAATACATCTCAGGTGAATCCAGTTTCCATACAACCCATATCTGTCCAGGATGTTCAACTGCCACATTAATGTCGAAATCTATGGAGGTGTAAGGGCAGTTAAATACATACACAAATATATATATATAAAGGCCACGATCGTGCAACACTTATTATCGGTGAGTGTGATGAGGTACAACAATACATTGATGCAAGATATATTGGGGCACCCAAGGTTTCATGGCGTTTATATGGGCACTCAATGCATCAGGAAGAACCTAATGTAGTTCGCCTGGCTATTCACCTTCCCGGCCAACAAAGGTTTGTGTATGATTCGACAAAGTCAATGAAAAAGGTCAGTTTTGCTGCAGCAAACTACAAGTCAACATTGATGGGGTACTTTGAGTATTACCGCAGTCATCCCACTTCCAAAGCATATACTTACCAAGAATTTCCACAATATTTTTTATGGAACGAAAAAAAATGGACTGAAAGGAAACGCGGTTTTGCAATTGCAAGGATGTACTTTGTTAATCCTAATGCCGGTGAATAGTATTACCTGAGGTTATTACTAACTGTTGTAGCCGGTGCAGATTCATTTGAGAAGCTAAAAACAGTTGGGGATGGTGATGTTAGGAAACAACATCGTACGTTTAAAGGAGCATGCATTGCGCTTGGAATTTTAGGAGATGACAGTGAATGGTCTAACTGTTTACAAGAGGCGGCAGTGATGAAAACTGGGGTTCAATTAAGGAAACTTTTCAAGATAATTTTATGTGACTGCAAACCAAATCAACCAGACGTTTTGTGGTCAAAGTTTAGACAACACATATGCGATGATCTGCATTCTAATTTGCTAGTTAATTGTTAGGAAATTATTTTATCAGTGTCTTGACATGACAACTATTCACGTTGGAATTCAGTGTATCTGTTACACGAATCTTAAATATCACTCTCATGATACAGGTAAGTGAACCAAAACTTTCCGAGGTTTGAAACCACCGGCTGAGATTGTGATATCTGAAGTAGTTCCAAAGATATGTGTTTTAAACCAGTTACACGCATATTACTATTATATGAGACACAAATATGTTATCAACTATATGAACGGATGCTAGGGTGTATTTAGAGGACCTTATAGCTAGACCCATATATGTGTTACTTTTTTTTTTTTTTTTTTTTTTTGATGGATAAACAACAACAAAAAATTTAAGCATGAAATTTATTAACTACTAAGAGACGGTTACATGAGGGTACATAATATCCCGAGATTCATCAATTACAATTAGATTGGTAAGCCATGAATCTACATCAACATGATATTGGAGCAGAACAGCAGCCTTCGGATAGAAGTTGCATCGAGGAGAAATGTTGGTGTCGAAAGTCGAAAGACCTCCGGTCAATGCTTTCCACAATAAAAGTTATACTTTTGGTGGACACATCTGTGTCCACATGAACTTAGTTGGTGGTAGAGGTGTTCGATGCAATTTCATGAAGTTTCTATCCAGGCCTTTGTGTCTTGTTGCTGCGGTGAATTTCCCGAGTGAAATCTATCTACTTCTTCGATTTTCGGCTTGATCCATCACTTCAAAATAAGTCTTTATCTTTGATTGTGTCTTGAAGTAGAATTCAGTCTCTGATATTGAAGGATTAGTGCAAATATTGCTATTACAGTAAAACTTCAATAAATTAATAATGTTGGGACTGAAAAATTCTATCAATTTATCGATAAATTAATAAGTTATTAAATTATCGAAACACTCTAAATTTAAGTTTCAAAAATAAAATAAAAGATATATTTTAAGTTAAACTTAATGGTTTTCCATAATAACAAATATCTTGAGACATTATATTCAATTCAAATTGATGCGCAATAAATTTTTGGCATAATATAATATAGTATATTGCATAAATATAAATATATATATATATATATATATATATATATATATATATATATATATATATATCTTTTGATGTTAAAAGAAACAAAAAACAATAACACAAAAGAAGTGTAACAATAGCTCGTGCTTCTCATCTCAAAGGTGTCAAAAAAATCCACGATGACAAACGAGATTCGAAAAGCATTGTGTGAATATAGTCATTCCAATCCAAATTTGACTCAAAGAGAAACACAAAAATGGCTTCTTGAAAAATTTAGAATACAAGTTTGTCAAGGAACGATATCAAATACAATTAAGCGTGCATCAGAATACATCTCAGGTGAATCCAGTTTCTCGTAAAGAAGTAGTCTTACCAATAGTAAAGCCATATGATTTCCTCCTAAAATTTTAAAAGTCACTCCTGAACTCCTTAAGGGACTACAAAAAAATCAGAGATGAAGTCCAGTGTTGCATAATTGTGAACAAGCACTGCACCATATTTAGGAATTAGCAACGGAACCTTGCCATTGGTGACTTGGGTCGCAACGGCAGATAGGGCTGCACAAAACCGAACCAGAACCGCCAACCGAACTGAAACCGTTGCAATTTAAACCGAACCGAACCGAAACCATCATAAAACAAAATCGTTATGGTTGTCAGTTTCAAAAAACCGACAGATTCGGTTTCGGTTAAGGTTTATACCCAAAACCGTACCAGTAGAAACCGAAACCGATAGCTTATGTACTAATTATAACCGTAGATATTTAGATAGGAAATCCTAGCCATCCGTTTTAGGTATAAGTTCATTAGAATCATTACCTTTTTTCCCTTAATTTTCATTTCTTCTTCGCCGCAAGTAATAGTAGTAGAAGCAGAGCTGAGAGCACCATTTCTTATACTCCTAACTCTCTTTTCGCAAAGATTTCCTTTCCATCCTTCTTCAAAGTAAGCCATTTTCTTCCTTTTGTTTTCCATCATTTAATTATTTCACGAAAGTTGAGTCAATCTGCAGATTTAGGGATTTCCTTTTTAATTTTTTCAATTCAATTTTTGTTTGATTATGCTGTGAATGTTAGTAAAATTGTTTGATTTGATTTGTATGTGGAAGTTATTTAGAAGTTAAAGTGGTGAATTTGGATCAAATGATAGTATTGATTTCTTGTGTTTTTCTATGTATGTTAGGTTAATTTTGGTTCTACAGAGTTAGTTTATTTTGCTAGTTATCTTGTTTGATTTGATTTTTAGGAGGAATAAAATGGGAGTTATTGGGAAGTTCAAGGAGTGAACTTGGATCTGTGTGGTAATTGGTTTTCCCTTGTTTTATAATATTGATTTCTGTTGATTGTCTATGTATGTTGGGTTAATTAAAACCCTCCTAATGATTACCCTCTTTCCATTTTCAATACTTATTTAATCGCAGTCTTTATTTTCAATACATATCCAAGTTTGGTTGTGATTTGTAGGGTTGGGAAAAAACTGAGCAATCGATATAAAGCAACAATTGAAGGATTAATTGTTATGAATTTTTCTAAAGAGATGCAGCAACTTCAGATGAACAACTAGTTGTGAACTTATTATTTTTGGGTTTTTCTTTTGTTGATAAAGAGAAACTAGGCTCTTTGCTGTTAATGTGTAATGGAAGTTGGAACTTTTGATGTATTTGTAATTTATTATAAAATTTGATATCTTCAGGAAAATTTCCTAGTCAGTTTAAACTGACAGAAACAAGAATTTTATGTAACTTTTCTGGTTAACCAGAACCGACTGGTTTAAAACCGAATGAAACCGAATATGCTAAATGACTTCATTGGTTTTCATTATTGGAAAACCGAGTACTTTGGTTTCGGTTTAGGTTTTGCCAATAACCGATGAAAACCGAACCATGTGCAGCCCTAACGGCAGATCGTCGTTCCAAAACACGGTGTTGCATTTTTTTGCAAAAGCATAAGCTCCGTTAAGAATCTTGGTCAGCAACGTAGATTCGCAACCAAGGTATGCCATTGCAAAGCTGTTTCTAATTACAGGAATACCCCTACCCGAAACTATGGTTCTGGTTCTAATTTAGCAACAAAACATCGACGCTGCTAATCCTTTGCAACATAAAAAAAAAGGTCAGGTCTTCATTGACCTGGTCAAAATCCATTCCCCCACATTTACCCCATTACAGTTACCCAGTCCCCCATATTCAGCATTCAATAGATATACAAACTTTTACACATTCATTCACTTTCATTCCCACAATTACCATTATGAAAAAATAATTTTTCAATTGAAGTTAACAACAAGTATGAGTATTTGATACAAACTATGTCATTCATTTAATGGACATACACATAAACATACTTAGTTCCTAAGTTCAGTTTGTATAAGGTTCAATTCTTCAAACTTAAATCTCTATAAGGAGATACTACATTATAACTTACAAATCTTGCAGCTGCTAAGGGACCTAATGGATGCTACTTTGCTTCTTTGTTCTCCAAACTTTCTGATCTCACAACAGAGCATCATTCAATTAACCTGCGAACAAAGCATCATAAATTCTTCTAATTAGATATCCAGTATGCTTATAAAGATTGAGTCGAAGACTAATAGGCTATATAATCAAATCAAAAGAACCCACATACTTCACACTAACAAATAGCTTATGCAAGAGATTGAAAGTATCAAATTACATTCAATGAAACATGTATGCCTCTACAGTGGCTAATTCCGAATCAACAATCTCAATGAAAACCATCGTATAAGTGATTTCAACTAGTATCAAAGGCACTTAAGGATCTACTAGTATCAAAGGCATTTGACATGTCCACCAGAATCTCGGCAGTTCAAGTGATTAACAATAGATGCATCGGCTATACCATATTAACAATAGTTGTTATCCAAGCATTGCAATCAAGAAAAGAATTGCTAGTAATAGCAGCTTGAATAATGACACTAGGGCATTACAATTCACATATTCGGTTCTTTTTTTTTTCTCAAAGTCATGTCACATATTCCTATATCCCCTGGTAGATGACCAAATCTTAATGAAAGTGTAAGCTATAAGCAACACAGGATAACATGTGTAAGGACTGAGCTTTTTTGTAGTTATAATTTCAATAAAACAAAGTGTAATAAATTCAAATCTATCACAGGTTGAATTCTGATGAATGCATTAAAATATTGGTTAGAAGGTTATAAGTTATAACAATCACTTATACGCATCATCCGAAGGCAAAATAGAAATAATACTCAAGTTTTGGGAAAGTCATGTCAGCTAGCAATGGCTTACTTGCATACATGACTAATATTGGTCACGAACAATTAACAACAACACTTTAATGTTTACTAAGAGAAGAAAATTATAAAATTTTGAGACAACAGAAGTATCTTTGTACAAGGAAATAAATCAAAATCAGATATGGTATTTAATGTAACCAGACAAGGACAAAACTGAATAAATTGAATATTACTTAGTGAAGTAGAAAAATATACCTTGGTAAGATCAAGGTTGATCACATGAGCAACTCTAGTGACATCTAAACCAGGAGATGCAACATCTATGGCGACCTGGACAGTGAGTTTGGAGGTTAAGTCATTGCAGGGGTGTAATATAAACATTATGCAGTTATTTAACTTAATTCAGATACAGAAGAGCATAGAAATACCAGAATATTAGCTGAGCTATTTCGAAAATTGTGAAGAGCTGCTTCTCTTTCACTTAGGCTACGACCACCATGAAGAGAAACAACGTGCAGACCTTGCGTTATCAGGGCTTCTGCAACTTCATCACACCTAGTCTGAAACATCATATTAACATAACTTGTCAGCATCTCATAGGCCCTTCAAAAGTTCAATTTATCAATCATGCAAAAAGGTCACCTTTCAAGAAGATTTTTTCTTAAGCTTGTAAAGGTATTTCTGGTAAATAGAAATGATGATGATCGCAAGTGGCAATGCAAAAACAGAGTATATAGATGGTGGTTTTCCATCAAAAATAAATTGCAGCAAAGCGGTTACCAGCAGCGCTGAAACAATGACAAATCCCTGCATACAGCCTAGTTTCAATTTAGGATCATCAGATGATGAAAGAATAAGGTGAACTATCTCCGACATAAGCAATAAGGTTAAGAATAGCACTTAGGCTTATATTTATGCAATCAAGATATTGCTATCAGTTAAGTCTTTAGGGAAAATGAACAAATGATAAATGCTGAACATGCGCAAGCTAAAAATTTAGAGACCATGTAACATTTTTATAGATTTCAATGACAATTGTAGTATCGATTAAAAAACATGTCACTTATGAAAGCATGTTTCATAAAATTCATAATAACTTGTTAGAACGATTCTGGATGTCTATTACCAGGGTGAATGTGGTCCAACCATAAAAAAATCCATGCTTTTTGATCTCACAACAGAGCATCATTCAATTAACCTGCGAACAAAGTATCACAAGTTCTTTCAATCAGATATCGCAGCGAGCTTTTACAGAACCAATTTAGTGGATTAACGTATTGGATAAGTAAATAGTAAGACAAATAAGAGAATTGAGTAGAAGCTTACAACATCTGCGAGGCTCATTTGAACAGAGAGGAAGAACACCAAATAATGCAACTAAACATGTCATAAAGTTGTACTTGGACAATCAATGTCTGCTGGATCTATCACAGGTATCTCTTTTGATATATCGTCCGTTAGGAATTGAATGCTGCATAAAATAGGAACAACAAAACAAGTTGAGGATTCTAAAATTCCAAGGGAGAGAATAATAAACTTTCTATATGCCTCTATGAAAATATAGTATCCATGTGCAGTAACTGCAAGTCCTGATTTCCCCAAAATCCCAATTTCCTATTTTTGAGTTTAGCTTTTCAAATGAAAATGAACATCATGATTTGATGGGAATCGGTTTAAGTGGAAATATAATTACCACAAATCATCATTCAACAAGAATGAATTAGAACTCATATTCTCTGACTCCTTGTTTACGATATCTCTCATCTGCTAACGACCTGGCAAAACCCATTATCAAAAAGATTGAAAGACGGTACTCAGATGCTTCAGAGATTAATAATCTAATATGGAACTCTACCTAAGTTGAGACACTCTGAGTGTCGTACTTATCATCCTAGTAAATCGTACATATTCAGTATATTTGCTTTACGTTCAATGCCTGCTCATGATTTATAATTGCCAAAAAAGTACAAGTCAAAATGCATGTGAGAGACAAACAAATGAGATAGGGATATACAGAGAGAGACAGATCATACCAGGAAAGATCGACAAAGATCTTGCTTGATGTCCTAGAGATACTTTTTACCCTTTTAATGTATAACCTGAGAGTGTCATATAAAAACAAAATATGCCAGGTTAGAAGGGAGTGGTACAGGGTATATATAGATCAACATGCAAAGCGGGAAAAAAAGCGGATTATTTTTCCACCAGAAACCCAATGGCTTGTCTTGATAATGTTCACCTTATTCCAAAAATTTCCTCCAAACTGCGACAAACGAATATGTTCAGGTACCACCATACCAGGAGATTTAAAACAGTAGTAGACATACAGCTCAAACTGAAAAGAAGGCAGATAATCACAATACCTCGTCTGTTACATTCACTATACATCTTTCCATATCAGCTAAACAAGATTTCACGTATTCCCCTTTGCAAAACGTACAACACTCACGACGCGATGAAAGACTAAAGAAAAAAAGATCAGTTAAATATAAAATTTGTGAAAACAATTTGAGCAGCTTCAAATGGTACAACTGGATTCACCTATTGAACACATGTATATTGCTGAACAAAAATACTTGATTAATGAGCTTGCGGATAAATAAAAAATGAAGGAACCTAAATGGAGGGAACAAAAAGAAACAACAATACTAGTAATGTGATAAAACTTCTGAAATGAATTAAATAGGAAAAGCTTTGAAAGATCTAGAATTGTTCTTCCTGGAAAGGTTAAGAAAAAATTGTTTTGGCATGCTCAATGAATCCAAAACTTTTATAATACTTTCCTAGTTATTGTTAGGTGACTGCTTAGAATGACTCCCAGGAGACTTAGATGATTTCACATCATTTCCTCGTACAGTTTTTGGTGCCTGCCAGATAATTGGTTAATATTAAGAAAAAAAAAAACTCTTCCCCTACCGTTTTTTTTCTTAGCAACATTTGTATTGTTCACCTTGGATTGGCCGCCTTTTGTAGTGCTCTAGTGAAGTGTCCACAAAAGAAAAATGTTCATCAGAGAGGTCATAAACTTATGCCCTAGCAATGGAGGACAAAGAGTATAATATTGAGCACGTAACAATAACAAAATCGATTATACAAACAATTAATATTTATTCAGAGAAAGACTAACTTCCATGGAAAGACTAACTTCCATGCGATGTTTAACTTGATATTTAGATAGGGTCGGCGAACATCCTATAAAGTAAACTCACCAGAGATAAAAATGCTTTATCAAGATTATATAACTTGCTATGCATCATACTGAGGACCTCGGGATTATCGTTTATTACCTGTTTTAATAAGTTTCAAGTTATTATTTGTTAAATGCTAGATAACACATATACTTCCACAGTTTCTCATCTCTGACATGATATGGACCATATCTAAGCACAGCTTATAATGCCAAATGATAATTACTTGGATGTTACCATGTACTAATTAAGTGGTAGTGAATTCACCGGTTCATTAAATCCCATCCCCAAATCTTTGATTCGGTTCGTCAGATGCTTCAATCTCTAACATCAATAAAAAATAAATTGGACATAAGAAGCGAATTACGGTAATCAGGCAGAATGAATTCAATATCTTATCAACCTTTCTCCAAAATTGGGATACTGATATGCTGAAGTATCCTAAATGATTTGCAACTCTCAGATTGCAATCTGCAAAGAAAGTTAGAGTACTTTGCAACATTGTGCAAAACCCTTAGATCGGCTCAATTCAGCCGCAACCATATAGAAATTTGAAGCAGGTTTTCTATGCATATCCCCAGAGAACAAACTCATCTCTTACAAGGTTTTCAATAAACCCATTCTATTCGACGGATGGTCTCAAAATGACCTTCTGGTCTTAAAATACTCGTATTAACATTGATGAATTCTAACCGGTTCGAGTTTCTGAATTAGCAGATTGTCTTCCATGAGACCATTAGTAGTTAGGCTGACACCAAACATTGGTTTTAATATGTCAACAACACGCTGATGTCCCTGCAAGAATGTAACTGCAAAAGTCAATATCAAACTCAGACAAATGGGTTCCCCAAGATATTCGCATTGAGGTGCGAGCTTTCATTTTACAATCCGCAGGTTATAATAACAAGTTAGTAAAAATAGATATAATATCTTGAATTACTACTTAGTTCTAGATGCAAAACTGATCTGTGCTTCAAAAAATGAGGCAGCGAATGTAAACGGAGCTGTGCGAAAGGCTGTTTTTAGCTATTCTACCATATTCATAAACAAGCAATCATATAAATAATGGAATATATCTTAAGAAAGAACCTGCAAGTACTCATTTGATTTAAGGATGTGAAAAGACGCGTTGTAAGGCAGGTCCTGCAAGTATTTGCAATCGAAGTATTGATTTAATGAATACGTGATGATGAATTACAAATGAGAATCATTCTACGCAAACTATTATATCGATATTCAAGAACTATGTATTAACTATATTCTACGTAACAACAACAAAACATACTCACAATTCTGCCTTTCCTTTTAAAAATCAAATGGATCAGACCCTAAGAGAACCTAGCATAAGTATATTACCACTCCATATACTGGAAAAACAAAAAAAAAACATAAGCAAACAAAATAAAAAGAAATTCCTCTGTACCAAAATCAAAATTCTACAGTAAACACTAATTAAGAAAAATCTAAAATCATCAATTTCCAATCTGAAATAACTTCTGAACCTGTCATAGTCATCATTAGACACCTAAACTATGATAAATACAACAATGACACGTGTAGATAAAATATAAACTACAAACCATAAAATCAGTTTATAATTTACAACCCTAAAATATAAATTAAACCTTAAACTAAAAAAGGATCAAAATCCCTAAAACAAGTTAACATAAAACAATATATCAAACTTATACCTTCAATGTTCTTCAAATCTCCAAATCTCCAAAGTACTTCAGTTCTTCAACCTTGACAAACCCTAAAATGGGAAAAATAAAATCGTATTAGATTCATATAAACCCGAAAAACGAAAGAGAATGAAGAAATTGAAAACTTAATTCGAAAAAGAAAGATTCACGAATGAAACTAAACTTAAATCGAAAAATAAAGATTCAAAAATGAAACTAAACTGAAATCGAAAAACTGAAATCAAAGATTAAACCCTAAGACTATAAACTTAAATGAAACCCTAGGATTCGATAAACATAAGCTTAAATCGATACACTGGAAAATAGAATCAGCTGAAACCCTAGAACTCAAAATCTCGGAACCCTAGAAAATAAATATCTAAACCCTAAGATTACGTCAAAGATTATAGTTGGCCGTGGATTTTAGAGTTGAAAGAGAGATGACGTTCTTCGCGTAAACAGTGATTGAGATTGAGATTGAGAGGAGAGGAGAGAGTTTTGCAGATGGAGATGGAGAGGAGAGGAAAGTGTGGCGGAAAAAAAATGAGAAGAATTCTGCTCGTAAGGCAAGATATAGGTTAATTGGGCTGAAGGGTCGAAAAAGAAAGAAAAAGGCTTGGCCGAGGTTTGATTGGGGCGTATTTACTAGTCCTAGTGTTCCAACCGCACACGCGTTTCACATGCTTGAACAAAGCACAGTTGCTATTCGCAACCTTCCCCGCGAGGTTGCAAAATTCGCAACATAAATAGACCATTGCGAAAAATTAGCAACGGAGATTAGTATTAGAGCATTGCTCGGTCGAACTCGCATGCGTTGCTATCTCAAGCATGTTTTTCAATGTTAGTGATCAAAACTATAAAGTATTGATTTCTAGTCTACTATAGCTAAGGTCTCGGACTAGGATAAAAAGTGTAGTTGAGCCCAAAAACTCCATGGAAATCATCATACAAGACGAATGACTACTTAAGGAACCAGTGGATCTTCATCGACTAAAAGGTATGTGGATACTTGAACTTATCTATCACTCAAAAGTCTATCTACTCTATCTCCTATCTTGAGACAAAAGTCGTATTACTATATAGACTAAGAATATACACATGTGACATTTCGAGATGAGTATATCTCGCTTAGCTATTTCTCGAAATGTGTGTTGGTAAAGCTTTCGATTTAGCCAAGTTCATCTTTTCCTAGTGACGAAAGTCATGTTATGTTTCAATCACTTTGGAAATTGCTATGACGAAAACTAGTTTGTGAATAACAACTATATGACGTCCTCTGAGAATGTTTCAATAGTTGAAATGAGAGTTTAGACAATATAACCACTGGAGGATATAAACATTGTTGTGGTAATACATATATGTATAAGTCCTTAGCACTTGAACCGAAGTTTGCGAACTTTGTTGATCAGGTGAAAATCAGAACTTGAGTATTCAACCAGTCCGCGAACTCAGTCCGCGAACGTGCGTAGTTCTCGAACCCGAGAATTTCTGCTGGAGTTGTAGCTCAGTTTCGGTCCGCGAACTGACAGAAGTTCTCGAACCCAAGAATTTCTACTGGAGTTGGTGAACTCCAACCGGTTAACTTGAGTCCGCGAACCCAGTCCGCGAACTTGAGCTCTTATGTCTAAAAACGATGTTCGTGAACTTATCTAAATTATCTAAGGAATGCTATTGCAAACCGTGGCTTTATATTTCATGAATCGATTCGCGTGAATCACATCATTTTTGCTTCAATTGTGTCTTGTATAGTACATAAGATCTCATAGCAATTGAAAAACTCTATAACAAGTTCATTTGAGTCATTTGGACTAGTTATGGTGAAGAAAAATATGGTTGATATGAAAGTTATCATTTGGCTAACCATTTGGTTGACTAATATTGAACCAACTATTGTACACGTTTGGGTACGATTACACAAACCCAAAATTCGTCAAGTACATGTGTATAAGGCAAGCTAAGTTTTCGATCTAACGGTTGAGATATATTAGCTTGTATCTAATCAGGTTTTCATCTAACGGTGAATATTGAATGCTTTGTTACTATGCTAACATTGATGCAAACCCTAATTTGAAAGACTATATATGGGAGAACTTTAGCAACTGGGAAACCTAATCCCCACACATTCTGTGTGATACTAGTTTGCTAAGCTAGAGTCGATTCTCCTTTAACCTTTGGTTTTCTTCTTCTAAAGACAGGTTAACGACTTAAAGACTTCATTGGGATTGTGAAGCCATACCGATACTACTTTTCTTGTAGTTGTGTGATCTGATATTGCTGTTTCTATCGTACGAGTACAATTGTAATAATTTTCTTGAGATTTCTATCTCTGATGGGAAGATATAAAAGTAATCACAAACATCTTCATCTTATCGTTTGTGATTCCACAATATATTTTTTCGTTGTGTCGATTAAGACTATTGTGAGGTGATTGATAAAACTGAGATGTTATTCGGGAATATAAGTCTGGTTTTATTGATTGGTTCATGTTCACCTTGATTTATCAAAAGACGGAACAAAACTCATAGGTTTATTCGTGGGAGATGGATTTATCTATCTTGTAGACTTTTCTGAGTGAGACAGATTTGTTTGCTAAAGTCTTCGACTTTGGGTCGTAGTAACTCTTGGTTATGGGTGATATCATCTAAGGGAATCAAGTGCGCAGTATCCTGCTGGGATCAGAGGCGTAGGAGCATAACTGTACCTTGGATCAGTGTGAGATTGATTGGGGTTCAAATACAGTCCAGACCGAAGTTAATTTGGAGTAGTCTAGTGTCTGTAGCGGCTTAATACAGTGTATGTTTAATCTGGACTAGGTCCCGGGGTTTTTCTGCATTTGCGGTTTCCTCGGTAACAAAATTTTGGTTTCTGTGTTATTTCTTTTCTGCATTATATTTCGTTATATAATTGAAATAATATAGGTTGTGCATTGTTCAATCAATTAAAATATCCGACCTTATTGGTTGTTGATTTAAATTGATTGACACTTGTATATTGGTCTTTAGTACCATCCAAGTTATCTCTCTTTGATTAAGACTCGCGAATTGTATTTGCTTGAGTAAATCAAATTGAGAGATTGATATAATAACTCCTTGAGTATTTTCTATTGATTGAGTCTAACTGTCTAGTTGATTCTCTAGAAAATAACTCGGAGTTGTCCATACAAATTGCTAATCGAAATATTGGGTAAGGTTGTTAGACCCCCATTTTTTCAATTGGTATCAGAGCAGGAAAACAGGTTTAAGACCTTATAAGTCTGTGTTTGTAGCGATCTGATTTTATGGACGAGTCTATCTCTAATAACGTACCAGTTCATAAATCACCAGATGATTTTCAAAGCTTGGATTCACCTGAGAAAACTGTCACATCTAGGTCAGTATATAAACATTCTCTTAATGTAGATCATATTGAATTCTGGGAAATACGCCTAGAAGAATAGTTGGATGAACTTTCTGATGAAGGTGATTCAGATATTGATAGAGATGTTGATGAGGAAGTCTCAGAGTATATTAAGGTTTTGAATTCATTAGAAAAGGAGAAGATGACAACTTCTCATGTCACACCTCTTCTGACTCCTCTTTGTCGAGAAAACAAGAAATTGAGAAGATGTTACGCAAGTGTTTATGTTTCAAATCGTTCTAACGAATCGATCCTCAAGGATTCTGAGGAAAATTTGCATATAAAGTCACTTGAATGTGATAATCTTTATCAAAAGTATTTTTTGTTGGAAGAAAAACTTACAGAATCTGAAGCAAGATTTGACTCTCAACAAATTAGTTTTGACAGAGAAAGTGCTTGTCTCGCTAGAGAAAAACTCCTTGAGGCTGATTTAGATGTTGCTCTTGATAAAATCAAGATGTTGGAAGATGACTTGAAAAAGTTCAATACTAGTTCAAGCAAATTAACCACTATGCTAGGAGCAAGTAAAAATCATCGTGATACACGAGGATTGGGCTATAAGGGAATAGATGATCCAAGTATTAGCAAAGAGGTAAAATTTGTCAAGGCTAGTGATTATTCTCAACAAAAGGTTTCCACCGATGGCAAAAGTGAAATACCTTCACCGACAGTTAAGGTTCGAAAGAGCAAAGTATATCAACCTCCAAAGTCAGCACATTCGGATCGAGTATTTGACACTATTGCAGGAATAAAGGTCACCTGATGTCGTTACCGTATAAGGAATGAGAAACTTCACGATGTTCTTGTTTGGGCATCACAAGAAGTTGTGAAACCAAGATCATATGTTAAGGCTAATCCCCTTAATGCTACAGGTTGTAATTGTCCAACCTTTAGGCAAAGGAATCAATGTTGTGATAAACCTATTTTTTCCTATAAACATCATATGAAAACTTTTCACAATCATACCTTGAATTAGTTATCTTTATTCAGATATCATGCTAACTATTTCTATTAACTGAACAACACTAGTATGAAGAGGACGTCCCCAAGAATGAAGGAAATGGAAACTAACTCTGCAAAGAATGCTCCCAGCAAAAAAGCAACAGAAGCTGCTGATATATTTCAAGACAGAAAAGGTATGCAAAGAAAACTTATAAATTTTCTTTTAATTAGGTATCTGTATTTGGGATATAGATGTTAACTGGATAGCTTGCATGATTGCAGGTAAAAAGAAGAAGCTAGAAACAACATTAGCATATAAATATGGATTATTACCATTG
Organism: Papaver bracteatum; assembly: GCA_023529315.1. Classification (NCBI taxonomy): domain Eukaryota; kingdom Viridiplantae; phylum Streptophyta; class Magnoliopsida; order Ranunculales; family Papaveraceae; genus Papaver; species Papaver bracteatum. The sequence continues at coordinate 173,295 of JAJJWX010002210.1, read as the reverse complement.
TTAGATATGAGTTACTACCTGTATGAAGTATTGAAAGACAAGCCATCACATGTGAAAGCCTTGAGAGAGTCTCCGTATTGGGGTTTAGTTGAACCATTCTTTAAAGAAGACAATAAAACAGGCCTGCAAAAGACGTAATGGCTGAAAGAGATGTATACACTAAGATTCCTAAAGCCATAGAGATGCTTCTCAGTTGTCATGATAGTGTAGTAGTGAGGAAGAAGGTGGAAGTGGGATTTGTTTTTAATAAGAAGGTTTATGTTCCAACAATAGATGACTTTGTTGTTTTCTTCAATGTGCAAAGAAGGCCTGAAGATGATCAATTGAAGAAGAAATTGAGTAAAGTAACTAAAGAGCACATAAATTTCTTGCATAAACATTTCCCCCTAGTAGAAGGCAAGGACTACAAGATTACAAGGCAACAGATCGATATGGTGTTGAGAGAAGAAGCATAAAATGGAGAGGACCCGGAGTTGTTTTTGATTTTCTTTGGCATGTGGTTGTGCACCGTGTTCTTCTTCACAGATACTAGTGGAGACTACTTTACCAAGAGATGGTTGCCATACTTGTTCTCCATGCATAGAGTGTCGTGGCCAGACCAAATAGTGAAATATTTGATGGACAATATGAAGAAACCAAAAGGAAAAGATGGTCTTAAACGTGTACCTGGGTGCATACCATTTTTGTTGGTAAAAAACAAAATGAAAAATTGTTGAATGAAAAGATAATCTTGATCTAAAATGTTTTTGAGAAACTTAACTAACATTCTATTTTTTTTTGTTTGCAGTATTGGTTTTTGGAGCATAGCAACTACCTACCGAAGCGACAAGGATTCGAACATTCAACTCCAAGGTTCACCAGGTGGCACCAACTCGATTTGTGCAACAAGTTGACGGTAGAAAGGAAAGATAAAGAGGGGAATATGGCATTCCCAGAAGACTTTACTGTAAGTAACAATTCTTATACATTTGCTCTTTGAATGTTATGTGGAAGTTGCAATGCTATTTTGAAGTTGATACTTTAGTGAATGCATATGTGGAAGCAACTTGATTAAGTTGTCTCCATAAAATGAAAGCAACTTGATCAAGTTGTCTCCATAAAATGAAAGCAACTTGATCAAGTTGTCTCCATAAAAATGAAAGCAACTTGAACAAGTTATCTCCATAAATGAAAGCAACTTGATCTAGTTGGTTTCAGAAGTTGAAGCAGAAAGTTTTCTCAAGTTGTATATTAGCTTGCGACTGATTTTAAAGGAAAAAATGCTGACTAATTTGGAAATCTTCAGTTTACAGATGGCAATCAAGAAGAACTGACACCACAAGAGCAAACACTGACTCAGTTGAGAGAACTGGTTGAGGAATTAGAAATAGAAAAGGGATTTAACAACCTGTTGTTCAATTTACTTGAAGAAGAGAGGCTAAATGACAAATTCCTTAAAGATGAGAACTTTTTATTCCACGAGATCTACTATAGGATTGAAGGGAGAGATGAGTTCTTAAGAAAGTTTATTGCTGACAACAAGTTCCTTCGAAGCATTTATGAAGCCAACAAGGATAAGATTAATTTAAGAGATGAACAAAAGCAACGCATGGCTGATGTTTACAAGAACTGGCAGGATTGGGAGGATTTGAAAAACACACCAGAAAACCTCTGAAGGGAGAAGACATACAAGCAATGGAGCTCAATGTTTTATGGTAGAAGATTCAACCTAAACACTTCCGAAAATGTAACCAAGGAAGAAGCTACTGTAGGTGAAACTTCAGCTACAGTTCAAGAAGAAAATGTTGATAAGACAGTGCAGGTGAGAGAAGAAGAAATCGCTAAAGATGATGAACAACAAAATGAAGTTGTTGAAGATCGCCAACAGTTATCAGGAGATGAATCTGAAGTTCCTAAAGATGATGTAGCTGAAACTGAAAACAAGAAGATGATGAAGTTCCTAAAGGTGATGTAGTTGAAACAGAAAGTGAGGAAGAATCTGCACCAGAAAAGGAGGTTTTTGAGGAAATCAAGGTGACATAAAATGCAGATGAGACAACGCAAATGAGCGAAGAAAATTCTGTTGCTGAATCAGCAACACCAATAATTGTCGTAAAGCCAAGTGAGGTAAACATGCCCGATAGTTTGGATGAGATAATGGAGAATGTGGATATAGACGAGATAACTAAAAAATATTTTGCTATCAAAGAGCAAGAGCAAAAACAAGGAGAAACACAAGAACTAGTCAGAGAGGAATCAGAAAATAGGACTCCAGTTGCAGCATAAAGGTAAGATGCATTTACTTAAGTCTTATGTTACTTTAGACTTGTTAGAGTAGATTATTCTTGAATACAATTTGTTATAATTATCCAAGTTTATTCTTGAATGCAACTTGTTAGAGTAGATTATAATTAGCACGAAACTAGAATACAACTTGTTAGATTAAATACATGTGAAAGGCAAGTTTGCTAAAGTTGTTTTTACTTATGGAAGTTTGTTCAAGTTGTATTAACTTATTGAAGCAACTTCATGAAGTTGCTTTCAGTTGTATCAATATATTGGAAGCAACTTGCCCCCAGTTGTGTCCAAAATATGGGAGCAAACTTCCTCAAGTTGTCTCAACTACTGTGTTTTAAATGAAATTTTTAATGAATTTGCAGGGAAGTAGCATACTCTAAGACTGCACCAAGCAAGAACAAAGACTGTGCGCATGACAACTCCAATGGAAATACATGTCCAGTTTCACCAGTGGATAAAGAAAACACATGTCCAATTGAAATGGAGGAAGAGCAAGAAAAGACAAGTACAATTGCAATGGACGAAGACCAAGTTGAAAGAACAAGTGCAATTAAAATGGATGAGGAACCAGGTAGAGACGATAAAGAAAGGACAACTCCAAATAATCAACAAGATGTAACATAAAGGTAGATTCATTCATTTTTAATAGTAGATTGCTAAATTTAGTAGTAAATAATCATTCGGTGGAAGCAACTTGCTTCAGGTTGCTTTCAGTGAAATATGTTTTCTCTGCAATAATTTTAGAAAGATAATGAGACTTTTTTACTCTGCAATTTTTTGGTGTAAGCAACTTCCTTAAAGTTGTCTCTTATACTTGTTTTCAAGTTGTCCTAAAATGTTTAGGAACTTATTCAATTTGGAAGCAACTTGCTTCAAGTTGTCTCCATATGTGGAAGCAACTTGATCAAGTTGTCTCCATATGTTTAGGAAGAAACTTGCACAAGTTGTCTCCATATGTGGAAGAAACTTACTCAAGGTTGTCTCCTCTACTTGTTTTCAGTGTGCTGTTTTTTTAATGATTTTTTTCCTACCTCCTTGCTTTGCTGAATTTGCAGGCAAGTAGCATGTTGTACACAAGAGAATGATGATGAAAACAAAAAAGCAGATGAAATGGATGTTAATCTACACACTCCAACAACATGTGTGCAATCACAATCCTTTCAAGGTCCATCTTTTGATTTGCATTTTATGTCTCCGGCAGCACCAGTTCAAGCTCCTCAAGTAACTGAACAACAAAAAGCAGACGAAAAGAGTGAGTTACCAAAAACTAGAGAGCAACAAGTTGAGGAGAAAGAAAAATCTGTTGTTGATTCTATTATTAGAAGAGTCAATAAGGATCCAAGAGAGAGGAAGAGAAATAAATTGGAAGATGGATTCACTGGAACAAGTATACCCAAAAAGAAAAACAGGAAACAAAAGGATAGTCAAATTATTGATTTGGACGCAATAGAGTACATCGATCCAACACCCCCGAAAAAAAAACCACTCAAGGAAGCAAAAAGTCTAGAGCTCTAGGATAAGTGCACTGAACATGATCAAGGAATTCTGTAAGGATTCCAAGGAAGGGTAATATACGAAAAAAAATTTACTTCTCATTTAATACATTTTGTGTCTATCTGAAATGCATGACTATAATTGAACTGAAAAGGATCAAAATACTTCGAGTAGATACTTAGAGTACTTGAATTAAAAAGATGAAAGTACTTGGTGATTAATCCAAAAAGTTGGAAGCAACTTGTGCAAGTTTGTTCCCTATAAAAAAGCAACTTCTTGAAGTTGCCTCAAGTATTTGCGTTAGAATGTGTTATTTATGATTGTTGGGTTATGCAGGGAGATGGTTTATTCTGGAAAGGATAATAAGTTTCACATTGATAAGCTGCACATCCAGAATCTGTTGGATAACAATTATATCAACAGTGATGTAATTGATTATTACATCACTATTCTAGAGGAGAAGATGGAAAGGGGTCCTGAGAATTCATACCCCAAGCATGTCATTCTAAATACAAATACTCTGGTAAGTAATTTTCTTACTTTTCATTTGACAACATTATCTTATGATCTATTGTAGGTATTCATAAAAAAACTTGTTGTTATTCTCATTACTTTGTCACTATTTTGATTATGTTAAGAACTTCAGATGATACAATTTTTTATATGTTAAAATTGTATTCTCATTACTTGTTGCTATTCTCATTACTTGTTGCTATTCTAATTGGTGTAGGCTCTTGTACGATCTGCCTTAGAAAATGGGGATGAATCTGCAATAGAATCAAGTGCAGTTGCAAATATTGTAAGACAGTCTTACCAAGTGGAAGTTGCAAAAATTGGCAGAAGAAATATGTTGCTCATTTCGATGTGTATGTACAAAAACAAACGGCCTTACCACTGGGTTCTGCTGGTGCTACATGAAGGAATGTGGAAGTTGTACAACTCAATGAAGAATAATCCAGACCAGTCAAGACAAGTCCATGCCCTGAAAAGGACGTTAACTAGGGTTCCCAATGAAATGGGACACAGAGACAAAGATGGTAAGATTATATCTCATACTTTCAAGGTTCTTCCAGTGATTCAATAACGAGAATACCCAGACTGCGCAATTTTTGTTTGTTGGTATATGCATACGTTGGTGAAATTCGAGATGACGAAATTTCTACAAGGAGGAAAGAAAGATGTTTATGTGGAGGAGTTCAAAAAGAGAAGGGTGAAGTTGGCCTTCCGCATCTTGAATGCCACTGATGAATGGAAGCATCAGAAAGGAACAGCTTTTGGACAGTTGGTAATATACTCTCAATAGAACTAATTGAAAGGGAAAGATCTGTTCTTGTTAGTATTATCTAGTAAAACATTATGTTGGTATTTTATTAGTATTATTCTGTGATTGAACTACATTTATTAGTATTAGTATTATTTTGATTGAACTACAAACTACTATTGGTTGTAAAACAATGTTTGGTATTATCTAATTATTAAAGTACACTTCTTAACATTTGTTTGAATGCTTTTGATTATTTCCCTTGATTATATCAAGTGCTGCAATATTTCTGTATAGTTGCAGGTATGCATGGGTAAAAGGGGATATTGATAAAAAAAAATACAGACAAACCCTTGCTCAAGTTGTGTACTTAAATGGAAGCAACTTGCTCAGGTTGTCTCCATGTATGGAAGCAATTTGCTTCAAGTTTGTTCCAAAAATGGAAGCAACTAATAAAAGTTGTCACCAAAAAAATCATACAAGAACTGAAATGGAAGCAACTAGCAAAAAGATGTCTCCATATGTGGAAGCAACTTGCACAAGTTGTTCCCAACATGGAAGCAACTACCAACAGTTGTCTCCATAAAAAAAGAAGCAACTAGTAAAAGTTGGCTTCAACTAGAACAACTTGCCTTCAAATCTGTAGCCATAACCAACAAAATTTCCATGAAAAATAAAATAAAAAATTACAGACCCTGCAACAAACTAAAGAACAATAACTGATTTCATAACAAATGCAGCATAAAAAGTGTACCAGTATCAATTACAAAAAAAACCAAGTTCACATAAACATGAATCACAAAGTTCAGTAAAGCATGAAAGAAAGGTTCAGAAAAACATAAAACAAACTAGAACAAATGCATTTGAGAGATTTCATAGGAACATCATCCTGTAGAACCTCCCAATCCTGGACTAATTCTTGAAAACTGGTGGGCGAGGGGCCAATGGAGCACTACGGCATGTTCTACGATTATGGTATACAAGAATTCCACAGCGACCACACCTTCTCTTCTTGTGTATTTTCTCACGGTAACTGCGTTTACGAACAGAGTTTGGCCTTCCAACTTGTGGTCCAACAGGGGGAGGCATGACGTATTTGGTACGAGAAATATCATCAGGCTTGTCACCATCAGGAATGGGATAGATAGGTTTTGAGTACAAACCTTTGTAGCATTCATCGGTGTAGTAAGGTGAGATGTGCTTGTACACCTCCTCCTCACCAATCTGCACCATAGCTTTCACCGAATAACTTCAGGGGAAGCTGTGTTTCTGCCACCAGTAACAAGTACAGGTCTGCGAGTCCAAGTCAACAATATGCTTCGTAGTACTAGTTATTATCTCAAATACCTTTTCACTAGCTCTACGCACCTTGTATATACGACAGTCAGTTAGCCTCTTGTCTAGCCGTGCTTGCATATTAGGGGTAAGTATTATAGTCCAGCTGCTAGCTTCAACCTTCCTCTTTCACATTGTCTCCATTGTCCGAGAACGAATACATTCAATCAACTCGATGGCTTTCAGTCGCTTTTCGTGCCTAATCAAGCTGTTAAAGCTTTCAACTATATTGGTTGTAAGTTCTCCATACCTTTCCCTAGGAAACTCATGAGCAGCCCAGTTCTTCAGTGGGATCTTATTCATCCACTCAATAACAGAGAACATCTTTAGATTGACCATGCTTGAATTGCCTTCAAAAAATTTTCCTTGGTGACTGCACTGTAACATTGCCCAAACAACTTAATAGCAGTCTGTCTACTCTTTCCTTTGACAACTAGAATATTGCCTTTCATATGGTATGAGCAATATGAGTGAAAAGCATTCGAAAAGATTTCAGGAACAGTGTTCAAAAGTCCAGTTCCACGATCAGATATTATGGTCAACGGACGATCAGCATTGACAATTCCCTTCAATTTTTCCAGAAACCAGCGCCAATTATCACTATTTTTGCCAGAAACAATCCCAAATGCAAGTGGAAATATCTCTGCAAATTAAAAAAAAAAAAATGAGTAGCATGTTTCGAATTACACAATAGAAGAAACCAGGGAAAGTTGTCTCCAAAAAGAATGGAATCAACAAGAACAAGTTGTCTCCAAAATATAGAAGCAACAAGAACAAGTTGTCTCCATAAAATGGAAGCAACTTATTCAAGTTGTTGAGGTTGTTCAAAAGGTTTGTTGAGGTTTTGTAATTACATACAGTTGGCTACAAAAGTTTTCTACCCAAAAGGTTTGTCATAAAAAAAAATACAAAATAAAAAGAAAATAGTAAAGAAGATGCATAATACCTTGGTTTCCAGTTTTACCACAAGCTACCATATGACCACCCCTTAACTTTCCAGTAATAAACGTAGCATCTATTATCAGCATAGGACGGCAATACTTGTTGAACCCTGTGATGCAAGCTTCAAAAGAAATGAAAAACCTCTCAAACTGCCGGTTTTCAGCATTAAACTCAAAGTTGATGATGCTTCCAGGATTATAACGCTTGACTGCTTCTTCATACCACAAGAAATCAGAATACGACTTGATATCATCTCCCCAAATACATTCTTTGCAAAATTTCAGTCCACGATATGCTTGATGGTAGGTGAGGTCAACTTGATACTCCCTGAAAAACAGATCTTGAATGTCCGCGGCTGTTTTCTGCTTACTTGAAACTTTAATATCGTCTTTTATAATGTTCTTTATAAAAGTCTTCGTCATTCGAAGCTTTGAAGGATCAGAGCAAGCCAAACCACAAGAATGCTCCGATATAAAAGTCTTGCACTTAAAGCATGGCCACCTTTGAATTCCAAAGAAGAGTGGAACCTCCACTTACATCCTTTCTCTTCTTTGAAAAGGAAATGAACTGTATAACGCTTCCGATCAGTCTTCCCAGGCTTGACTTTGTACCCACTCTCCACTTGATACTTCAGCATGACATCAACAACTTCTTCTTTCCCTCCCTCAAACATCTGACCAACACCGGTGAGAATTCCATCCCAAGCATCACATTTTTTTGGTTCTCTTATGGATAATTGATTCATTGAAACGTCATCAGTCGTGTCTTCAACAAAAGACAAACCTTCAGTTGAAACACAACTTGAAGAAGCTGAAGAAGAAGCAATACACGAAGAGGAAGAAGAAGAAGGAGTTTCAAATTGAACATTGAGCTTCAAAACTTGTATTCCCTTAGCTTGGCAGTATATAACAAGAAAATTCAAATCTAAATCAGACCGAATGATTTGGAGTACACCATCAACATCAGAAAGAATCACATAAGGGACTTGAGAAAGAATACTCCAAGAACGCAACACAAGACTTTGCATCTCCTTGAAGGTAGTTGATTCGTACATAACATGAGAGATGCTTAAGTTGCAAAAGTTGATCTCTGCGACAACCATATTTACCTTGCAAAGAGAATAAAATTTGTAAATTTCAAAGGATTTATAATAACATACAAGTTGAAAGCAACCAACCCAAGTTGTTTCCACAACTAGAAGCAACTACCACATGTTGTTTTCATATAATTGGAAAAAACTTGGAAAATTTGTCATGGGATTCTATATAAATGAAAGAAACAAAACAAAGTTGTTTCCAAAACTACAACAGCTTGTTTTCAGGATTGAAAGCAACTTGGACAAGTTGTCCTGAGATTCAATATGTGTTTGCAGTACATTCACAAGCTACATTGACATTCAAATGTAACCTACATCATGTCCTGAGATTGATTTTTTGATGGTACTACTCAGTCCTAGCAATAAACGGATTGACAAGCTACATTGCTTGTATTCACTAACATAAGGCAATCAGGTTGAACTACTACATTGTTGGACAACAAAAATGTAACCTACGGCATGTCCTGAGATACAATATGTGATTCAGCATGTAATGTAGCTTAAACTCTCGTCATGACGCAAATCACTCGGGGCTGCGCCCCTCGTGAGAAGTATATTCATGGAAGTCGGTGGAAAAAGATAAAACATACACATCAAAAACAAAAACCACCAACAATACATATGAAAAACACAATAAACAAACTATATTGTTGTAATTCTTCTGTGTAACAAAGAAATTACAACAATAATCAAACTGTATTGTTATTAAACAGAAGAAATAACAATTTGCTAAAAAATTACACAGAAGAAATACAATTTGCTAAAAAATCAACTACATTGTTGTATCAAACAAAATGTACATTACATTATTCAGATAAAAAAGTAAACAATATGTTAAAACAAATCAAATATAAGAGTTAAAAGGTAAATCTAACCTGTTAACGAGGTTGAATATTAAGTAAAATGTCTCCAATCGATGATTCAGTCAAAATCAATTAACAAATCAAGCTACGTAAAATTGAATGAGAAGAAATCAAGCTTCGTAGTATGTCTGCAATCGATGATTCAATCAAAATCCAGTAACGAATCAAGCTTCACTGAAGTAGATCTTCAAATTCAATGAATCTCGCTAATTCAAAACTGAAGTAGATCTTCTAACAGTGCAAAAACTTCTGATTAAGTTGAATTAAAAAAACGAACTCGCTGAAAAACGATTTCGAACTCAGTTGAAGATTCAATGAAGAATCTCGTTGATGTTGATCTGAAACTGCATCAAATATATCGATTTAGAGCTCAGAAATCAATGGAGAAACCTATTCTTCAACGGAGATTAAACAAAAACCTAGTTTGATTCGTTACTAAATTCGAAACTGCATATGGGAATTTTCAACTGAAACTGCTTCACCGATTTCGATTCAAGATGGATTCAGTTTAAATATTACTCTAATATGAGCTCTCTCTGATCTGAGCTTGAGGTCGAGATTAATTCAATGGAGATTCAAGATGGATTCGATTCTCAGCTCAAGCTCTGTCTGCAAATTCTCTTCTCTCTAATTTTTTTTTATTTTCAAGAAAACGGCTTAAACGAAACCTATTTAATGTTCCGACATAATAAATATTTTGGAGGTTAAAACCGGGCTTTAGACATTGAAAGATATTAAGCCTGTTGTAAAGATGCCCCTGAAGGGTATTTGTGCTAAGCCCATGGATAGTAGGGGCATAAGTAACATTCCCACATATATCTTTTAGTCATATGTTGTTTTTTTTTTCTCTTGATAGTTTATAGAAAATAAAAAGAAAAAATTTAATTTGAGTTTTTTTAAAAAAATAATTGATTATAATAAATTTTCAAAACAATTTTTTCCTGTTTATGAAAATAATGGATTTTTTCAATTATGATTAAAATAAGCAATTATTATAATGATTACAAAAAGCATATAAAATTCATTATAATCGCATAATGGATTATGATCTGATAATCCATTAAAATAATGATCACCAAACAACCCCAACTTGTGGAGACATTCAATTTCAGTCCAAGCTCATTTCAGCTACGCGAGCACTACACCACTCTCAACGCCGGCAATACCAGGCTCGATGGCTGAGTACCAAGGGTTCAAATTCAAGACAAGGGATTACGAGTTAGGTGATTTTGCCTTAGGACCTGTTCTGCCGAGAACTTAACAGCTGAATATGAGTTCAATTCCATTGATTGATTGTGTAAGAACGAAGCAGATTACAGAGGAGAATTGATTTCTTAAATGCATTGAGAAGATGGGTTTGCATCGGATTGGAATTTGGTTTTGAATTCGTTCTGCTGCCAAGGAAAGGCACTGAAGAAGAAAGCTTCCTGCTGTTGTTACCTCAATTAGAAGGAATGAAATTAATGTGTGTTTATGAGTCTCCATCGCATTGAGAATATGGGTTGTTGTGTGATTGAACATTGCTACGCAGGAAAGGAGATAGAACTGTCTTAGAAATCAATATATTGTTCATCTCTGAATCACCAACAAAACGCACGCTAAGTGTTCGAGAGAAGGACTGAACCAGTGCAGCCAAGATTACTTACCTATGACCGCGGGTTTTGCGAGTTGTTTACAAGGAAAGCAGCAAGCAAAGGAGGTGTTGCTGCTTGCCAGGGTTCGATGGCTCATTTCTGTGTACAAAGGTTGGTCGACTACACTATTTAGAAGTTAAGAAGAACACGGCAGAATTCTGTACCAATTGTTTCTGTTTTTAGGTTCAGTTTTGAGCGAGAAGCCAGGGAAATAGTGAATCATTTCCGTGCAGTTCAAAGATGGAGCTTTTTCCGTTGATTATAGGGAATAAAGAAAGGGAAGTGGAGATATAAAAGAAAACCTAAAAGCTACAGAATCTCATACCCCTCACCGCCGTTCACAACCAACAGTCCAAACCCTATTCCACCATCTCCATCACCACCTACATACCCTCTATCAGTTCCCATCCATCCTCCATCACCTGCACTTCACCTGTATATATCATGCATCATCTGCATATCCACTTCCACCTTCACCACCTTTCTTGCATACCACAACACCATCTCTTGCATCCACTGCATACATCCATCACCACTTGTTCGCAGCTATCTCACCACCACCAGTTCACAGTACTACCAGCTCAGCAGCTGTCATTGCTCCGCCACCCATCAGCATCACCATTCCGCTTGTCATTCCACTTATCACCAGTCGCCATACCAACCATCCCCAGCTGCTCGAGGAAGTATACCACCATTACACCTGCTGCTGCCTGGGTTTGCTAATTTGGTTTTGAAATCGTATTTACTGTTTTGCTGTGTATACCATGAACTCCAGTAGCTAATTGTGTCCTGATTAGGGACGATTTTTATGTCCGAAACTGATTAGCGTCAAAATTTCCAGAATATCATTCTACACAATGTCCCGTGTACCGACCCAAGCCCCTCCTGCCAGCAAGCAATACAGTTATACACCCAATTTTGTGGTATCCCATCATCTTCTCTGAGCTTTGACACTGTTGCCACCACTCCCATGCATTCTATGCATTCTTTGGCGCTAACATATTTTGAAGCCGTGAAGATACAAGTACCTTCCACTTTTCAGATGACTGTACGGGACAACGTTTTATGGCAGTGCAACCGCATGCAACATGCTCAAGACTATTTACTTGCCATTCCCATCAGTGGGATAAACCAAACCCTCGGTCCAAGATAGTTCCGCAGCGTACTATGCTATCGACTCGGTATTCCTCTCTTTGTCGACGACAGCCATTGTACCAGTTGTAACAGGGTGATGGACATATATGGAGACCACGCTCTTCACTGTGCCAGCGACTTTGGGATAAATTTCATACACGATCAGGTGCGGGATGTCTTCGTTGATATATGCTTTAGGGCTGGTGTCGCGGCCAGAAAGGAAGCATCACTCGGTCTTTACTCTGCGGGAAACAACACACTATTGCCGGCCGACTTATTAGTGTACAATTGGGACAACGCGAAAGATGCATGTTTAGACGTCATTGGCGTATCTCCTTTTACGAGTGATATTCGATACTTCTCACCAGGCCAAGCTAATTCCAAGGTGGTCCTTCGTAAGAGGAACAAGTACTTGGCAGTATGCGAGTCTCATCGATACAGTTTAGGTGTCTTGGCATTCACTACATTAGGCGAACTAGGAGAAGACACTGTAGCTTTCTTGAAAAGGTTGAAAAACTGTCTTTCCAATAACAATGCCAATTGTGGCACAGGCAGCTTCTTATTTCATAGAATAGGTGTGGAAATTCAAAAGGGCGTTGGTGCCCAGTTGGTGGCTAGACTACCAACAAATTCTGTATAAATAACATTAATTTATTTTATGAATTATTTCTCAATTGTTTAAGTTGTAAATTGAATGGTTGCTTGATAGTTCTATTGTTAATTGAGAACTCTTCGATCCGTAATTTTTTAAAGACTCTTATAATACAAGTAGTAATATGTGGTTATTGACGATGGGATTTTGTTAAATATCCATGTGTAGAGATTGACACTAGTAGATGAGCCTGATCTTTCGTATTTGTCACTAGGAATAGCCTATCTCACGGAACTTAAAGCATTTGTTTAAGTCACACTTAGAGAGCGTACTTGGTAAGTAGAATCCGGTAGTCGAGCGCTTCCGTGTCCGGTGAATTCATGAGATTGCAGGATATTTGAGCTTACTAAATATTTTAGGGTTATTAGTAATGGGTACTTTGCGGAAACATAGCTATATTGATAAGATTCACGTTTTGTGACTGAGAAAGAGCCCTTGATCATTCTTGTAATTGCAGGATTTCCTACACTACACCCTTGTCAAGAATCTATGAAAACTAAGCCATAATTGTGGATGAACAACAACACTTTTATTAATTCACTTTCAGGAAGATTTACAAGAAAGATCAAAACTCAGAAGTACAACTTTCTTTCTGAAGTTTCTCTCTCCTCAAATTTCTCTCAGCTCTCAGAAATGCATCATCATTTTCTGGATCTATCGTGCCCTTTATATAAGGATTTACATAGTGGAAGACAGCTAAGATTCCCCCCTAATTCGGATCTACTTTGCGATCTCATCGCCATAACTTCAGTCTTCACCATCGCCAACTTTATAACCATCGTGAAGCAGACTTATTCTTCATATATCTTTAATCGTTAATCGTTATATCACTCTTCTGTGACACTCGCCAAATGTTGTTGAAGAATCTTGCGATAATCTCGTCAAAGTGTCGTTAATACTTGTAGAAACGTTTGGTCTTCTTGCATAAATATTGTTAATATCACGGGAATAGCGTTGTAACGATATTCAGGTACTACAATTCCCATCTTCATCGTTTCCATTTATTTGTTTTGCATTATTTTATTCAGAAATTTAAATTGGCAACTTTAGCTCAACTCTCCCTTAGAAACGAACATGCTTGTCCGTATACTACTAGTTAGTATAAGAGAAGTAAGGAATTTATTATTTTGCGAGTTCGACACCTCGTCATTGGACACCAAGGAATTTCCAAAACCGAAAATATTCTCAAGATATGCAATGAATAGCAAGATTTGGTTTTCCTAATTCCAATAAATGCTTGTCCAAAATTCTCGAAATCTCTCAATAGAAAATATCCAATTAGTAAATGTACATTACTAATTTTATTCTCTAGAGATATGCATGTAATTGCTTGTAATTAAAGCATATAAAACCAAAAACCTTAATTAAAAAAATCTCAATTTATTTCGGCACAGGATCTCCTTGAGTACTAAGGAATATCTTTGAACAATAAAAGATAAGAGTTATTGTACGTGTTCAAAGTATGTTGACATCTTTTCACTATAAATCCTTATTCATATTTACATGGATTTCCATTATTGGAATCGGTTATACCAGACTTCCGAACTAGTTTAGAATTGGTTCACCTGTATTCCAAGATCACTATGTGATTGATCAAATATTAAATTACATACATGGGTTCAATCGGTTCTACCAATCACTAGGATCAGTTATACCTTAATATGGAAATACTTGTGATCGGTCACACAAGATACTAGGACCAGTTACATCAGTTACCAGGATCGGTTACATCAATTACCAGGACTGGTTACCATATACTCATGGTATTGCTTGTGATCGGTCACACCAGTTACCAGGATCGGTTACACCAATTACCAGGATCGGTTACACCAATTACCAGTATTGGTTACCAACTACAAGGATTGATTACACAACTCTCTGTGTTAGGTCACACTAATTACTAGGATCGGTCACACCAATTACAAATATCAATCATACCATCTCATGGTGATTACTTAGGATCGGTTACACTAATTAATAAAAACTAGTCATGCCAAATCATAAGTCAGACATTATGATTAGTTATACCAATATACATAACCAAGTTACGATCGGTTCTACCATCTCACACATATTAGTAATCCAAAGATTTGCAATGAATAGTTGTACCAATAAGCCTAACGATTTCCCTTTCGATTCATAAAAAAAGTTCATGAATGTACTTCCTTTAAACAAATGTAAAACATTGTTTCCTAGGATGAAATCTTCACCATAACCCATTCACATAATCATAACAGTATATACAAGATTATGTCGATGTCATATCTACGAAATTCAAAAGATAAGCGTTATACTTCGTAGTCTAATTCCCTGATACTATGATCATAAAAATATGACCATGTCACATTACTAGAGTATCATACAATATGTACAATATACACAGCTTCGCAGTTATGTTTTCAATATAGCACGACTTGGAAGATACGTTAGGAATGAAATTGTTCAAGTCAATATTACTAACCTCAAGAGGAAGGATGATGATGTCGTTGTAGTTCGCTTCTTCATCACTTTCTTCAGGTCTTTGGAGTAATACTTGTATGTCTCAACATTCCTAGACTTTATAGTCTAACCTATACAAAGTTGACTCTAGTATACAATCAAGCGACTCTAGATGAGTTTTGACACAATAAAATATGACAACCAAACTTGACATACCAATGCCTGGTGGTTCAACCAAGATATGCTCTAAAAATCTCCCCCTTTGTCAATTTTAGTGACAAAACTCTTATTACATATGGATAAACAAATTACAAGAATTCATTTTACATACGCTTGATTCCAAGTTTCAATAGCACAATAACTTGCATATATTCAATCAATAAATGCCGCGGTTGACATTTGAATAACAAAGCTTATACTCCCCCTAAAGGAAAGATCTTATTATTACTTAGCTTGCAAAATTTTTATTCCCCTTTTGTAGTCAGAATTACTACACAACAATATGATATGTTTCTCCCCCTTAGTCAATGCTTTACTCTTTCGTTAGATATAACGTTTAAGAAAAATTGTCCTTTTATTAGTGATTTCAAATCACTTGTTTACTCCATATATTTATACCCCTTTCTATCACAAAATGACAAAGGTTCAAGCAAATAAAGGACAAACCGAAAGTATCTTACAAATCTAAAAGACTTGTAAACAACCTATAAGAGTTAAGCACGAAGGTTTCACATACCACTTTAGATAACCAATATTAAAACGAAACTACAAGTAATTTAGTTTTAATATGTTATCAAGGAAACAATTTCCCAAAGCAATTTTCCCTAATAATTTAAAAAATCGACTAAGAAACTTAATTCCCTTGTTAAACCGATTGCAAACATACAATCGCTTATTTCGATAAGACCAAAATAAAGATCAAAATTAACTTTATTTTCTCCTCGGGCTCTAATTATTCAGAAAATAACTGAGAACTTTCTCTTTAGACAAGACAAACACTAGGTTAGTTAATTAGTTTTTCTTGTCAAGGCATTTGATTATACTTGAATAACCGAATACTCCAATTTGATAGGTCTACCTAAGATCAGAATTAACTTAGTTTCTCTTATTCGGAATCGATTTGGACTAAACAAATGATCCCGTATTTTGTTTAGCCATAAACAATACATACAAACCAAAATAAATTGACTTGCATAATTATTTTCTTAACTGGAAGCAGTTGAAACGAACATAGACATTATAGCACCGCAATTGCACCGAATTTCGCTAAGAAAAAACACTTGATACCCAACAATAAAGAAGATACCAAACAATAAGCCAAATAAATTGACACAGTTTTTCTTAACCGGAAATAATTGAATCATACACACACACACATCCATACACAATAATGGAATATCAATTGTACCGAAATTTTGTTAAGCAAAAGCAAATTATATGTAATATAAACATGCTTTTCTTAAACAGGAAACCGATAACTAACAAATTCGTTACCTCAGATTCTGCGGCCTCTTCTCCCCCGAAAGATATATCATTAAGCGAAAGTTCAAGTAAGTATGTTGTCATCCTCTCACAAGAATAAAAAAATAACAACAAAAGCAACCTTTACCAGAGAAAGGTTGAAACGGTTTTAACTAATGTGTGCCAATAACAAAAGTTGAAAACCCGAAACACATATGTTATGCTAAACACAACTTATGTAAAGATAAATCGATTCAACATATTGTGACTTTTCACATATGAGTTTCAATCGGAACAACTTATGATCCTTTGATAAAGCCTACCAACATGGGCTAGAACTTAATCCCGTAAAATCAAAAATCCACACAAACCATAAGGGTTACATCATATGAGATCGAATATTAAGGTTATGAAAATCGAAAACGGACATCCCATAAACAGAATACACATAAAAAAAATATAAACATTCATTCACAGGCTATGTAATCGGTAACTATCACAAGAAATATTATAAAAAAAATAATTTTATTCATAAATAATGATAGTTTATTCAAAATAGACCTTATATACAATAATTGAAGCAAATCAAACATTGATGTCTATTTTTTTTAGATCTTTGAACATTCTTCTTCAAAGATCATCTTCAATATCCTCAAATTTCTCGGGATCTTCACTAACTACATCACAACAGATTTCCTGAATTCTACACACAGTACCTTGATTATGTTCACAGGCTAAGGCATTAACCTTTCGATTAATATTTTGAGCATACTCTTTATTACCGATTCCAAGTTTAATAAACTTTCTTCGGTTACGATAACAGGTTTTAGTAATGCTGCATGCTTGTGATGAGTTTCAATAGTACTGAGGAGGGATTGACGAAGATTGAGAATATCAATCTTAGCATCCAAAGTATTTTGGACTATAAAATTAGTAACTCCTTCTTGAGATGGCATATCTTTATTTTATTTTCGTTAGTAATCACAACCAGATTTCTTGAAGGAATCGAAAAGATTAATGGTTTTATCAGAAGCCATTCCACTCAAAGTTTTCAGAATCTTAGCTTGAGATCTGGGTTGAGGATACATCTTGTAGTATAAGTTCTCACACAAGAGGAGTACATATACCATAGGATTTCAACACATACCAAACATAGGAATCAACCTTAAATAAATAATAATTTTGACCAGATTTAAAAATATTTTTGCATCTTACGTGTTTCCAAATCATAAAGATTTTTTTCGAAAAGAATCAATCTTCAAAATCATGTATCTAAAAATACTCTAGACAAGAAAACTTATCATGTTTACCCCATATTGTTGTCTGCTGGACCCTCTTTCCCACTGGCCAATCAAATTGCTCCAAATCCGCAGTCTACACTTTTAATTAAAGATGGAATTTGGCTGGTCGATGTGCTTAGTTTCTTAAGAAATTAAATCTAAATTGTCCATGTCAGTCTTAATACGATTACGAACGTACTACTTGGTCGGATAATTTATCAAGCTTAGCTTCTTCCTGACATGACCAAACAAACTCCATGGTATTCACATGCGGTGTTAAAGCACTTCTCAGTCGAACTTGCAAACATCGCTATTTCAAGCTTGTTGTCAAGTTTAGTTGCCAAAACTATAAATCTTGATTTATGGTCTACTTATAGGTAAGTCTCAGATTAGGATAAAAAGTTTAGTTGAGCATAAGACTTCACGGCATTCATCGATTGAAGACGAAGAACTACTAAAGGTAGATTGTGGAACTTCATCAACAAAAGATATGTGGAGACTTGAACTCATCTATCACTCAAAAGTCTATCTACTCTATCTCCTATTTGAGACAAAAGTCGTATAGCTATATAGACTTCGATTATACATATTTGATATTTCGAGATGAGTTTAACTCGCTTACATATTTCTCGAAATATGTGTTGGTAAGCTTTCACTTTAACCAAGTTCATCTTATATTCTTGACGAAAGTCAAAAGATGATCATGTGAAAATCGCCTTGTAACATCTTACATGATTTGTGTGAGACAGTCATTTGATGTAGACTCGGAATGTTTCGTATTGATCATTCGATCACTTGAAAATTGCTTTGAAGCTAGTAGTTTGTGTGAGACAATTATTCTCGTCTTCTAAGAATGTTTCAATGATTGAAATGGGAGTTTAGAACACATAACCATGATTGGATATGGCATAGTATGCGTACTTGTATGCTAACTGTTGCATGTTATACCAAGTCTAGGAACCATAGTATGCATACCCGTATGCATACTGGTTGGTTTAGTGAAAGTCCAGGAACTTAGTATGCATACCCGTATGTGTACTGGCGTAAGTTCAATTCTGAAAAATTCAACTGAGTTTGGAAGGTATGCGTACCAGTTCGCATATTGGCGAACCCAAACTTAGTCCGGACACTTAGGTATGCGTACCCATTTGCATACTTGAGTAGGTTATGTTCTAAAGTCGGTTTGTTCATGAACTAATACATTTATATATTAAGGAATGCAATCTTTTGAAAACCATGGCTATAATGTTCATGAACTGATTCGAGTGAATCAAAATCGATTTTTCTTCAATTGTGTCTTGTATACTTCTATGAGAATATAAACAATTGAACAACTCTAGAACTAATTTCACTTGAGTCATTTGAACTAGTTATGGTTAAGATGAATAATGTTGATATGAAAGTGTTCATATGGATAACTTCGGTTAACTATTGTTGAGCCAACAAAGGTGTACATATTTAGGTATGGTTACTCATATCTAATTGAAGTCACTTTTCATTTGTGTGTAACAAGCGAAGTTCGATCTAACGGTTGATAGATATTATCTTGAGAGTAATCAGGTTTTTATCTAACGGTGAATATTGAATGCTTTGTTACCAAGGTAACATTGATTACAAACTCTGATTTGAAGACTATATAAGGGAGAACTCTAGCAAATGGGAAACATAATCCCCACACCTACTGTGTGATACTAGTTACGACTAGAGTCGATTCTCCTTTAACCTTAGGTTTTTCCAAACGACTTGAAGACTTCATTGGGATTGTGAAGCCATACCCAACTATTTGTCTGTAGTTGCGTGTTCTGATCTTGATATTTTCTATCGTATTGAGTGTTATCTTCTCTAAGATTTGCTCGAGATTTAATTTCTGATATGCAAGATAAAAAGTAGTCACTAACATCTTCATCTCATCGTTTGTGATTCCACAATATCTTGTTTCGCTACCATACGATTAAGATTCTTGTGAGGTGATTGATATTATTAGGCCGTTCTTTGGGAATATAAGTTCGGTGTATCAATTGGTTCTTGTTCACCTTGATTTATCAAAAGACTGAATAATACTTTTAGGTGTTTATGTGGGAGAGAGATTTATCTATTCAATAGGATTTTCTGTGTGAGACAAATTGGTTTATCAAGTCTTCGACTTTGGGTCGTAGCAACTCTTAGTTGTGGGTGAGATCATCTAAGGGAATCAAGTGCGTAGAGTCCTGCTGGGATTCAGAGGCATAAGGAACGTGACTGTACCTTGATCAGTGTGATATTGGTTAGGGCTCAATTACATTCCAGTCCGAAGTTAACTTGGAGTAGGCTAGTGTCTGTAGCGGCTTAATACAGTGTGGTTTTCAAATCTGAACTAGGTCCCGGGGTTTTTCTGCATTTGCGGTTTCCTCGTTAACAAAACTTCTGGTGTCTGTATTATTATTTTTTCGCATTATATTTGTTTATATAATTGAAATATCACAGGTTGTGCGTAAGTTCAATCAATTGTGAATACAACATTTGGTTGTTGATTAAATTGATTGAAACTTGGATATTGGTTTTTGATACCATCCAAGTTATTTCTTATATTCAACTAGGCTCGCAAATTCCTATTTATTTGATTGCAGATTGAATTGAGAAATTGAGATATAACTCTTGGATATACTTTTCTTAAGATTGAGTTTGACTGTCTAGTTGATTCTCTTGAAAGTATATTGGAGTTAGTCCATACAGTTTTCTAAGCAAAATATTGGGTGTGGTTGTTAGACCCCCGCTTTTTCATGCAGGCCTACTTCTATTCCAGCCAATCGAAACACTTCTAGTCTGGAGGTTTTATCCATGATCGCTAGGCAAATTAGGCTAGTCACGCGGTTGAAAAAGGTGTTTAACAAGTTAAGACCGGCCATGTCAGTCTTAAATCTATCGTGGTCGTCCAACTAAGCCAGCCTAATTGGATGGCTTAGATTTTATTTTAGGCGACTAATGAAGTACTGATATGTTCACCGGAAACTCGCCTTTAGCCTTGGTATCAAAGCAGGCAAACACGTTTAATACCTTATAAGTCTGTGTTTGTAGCGAAATGACTCTATGGGCAGTAGTGATATCTCTGACAAATGCATCACCAGAGAAAAAAGTTATGCTTTGATGAAATCTATTAAAGAGAAAGACTTGTCAATCTCACATATATATGAACATTCTATTCCTACGAAATAGACAAGTATTGATATGTGTTAGCCTGATTTTCTTACTGACGAATCTGATTCTGAAGTAGAAAGGGAAGCATCCCGAGAAAGTGCAGCGATTCTAAAACTTATTAGAATCCGGGCAGTTGAAATCAACAGGCTAAAACACACAGTTAATACAATGGTTGGTAGAATAAAAGATCGTGATTCCCAACTAGGTGTTATTCATGAAGAAAATGTTGTAGTTTGTTTATCACGAACCTTACTCAAGGCTAAACTCAAAGAAGATGCCTGTGAAATTGAACGACTATTAAGTAATCTCTTTATTTAAGATAAAAGTCGTTCTGGGGAGTCTGTCATACCAAATACTTCTGACTCTGCTGTGATATTAAAAAAAAGTGACTAATTCTAATCATGTTTCTCAAATGAAAAAAGCTTCAGAAGTTAAACTGCAAACCCTTCCTATTGATAAAAAAAAGTGCTTGGTTCTTCCACTAATCATGGATTTACCACGTCTCATGGAAGGAAGAAATCTTCTAACAATATTTCTAATGCTACACACTCTAATCACTCTGAAGTTGAATGACAATTACTTTTGTCGACTTCAGCATACCATAGATTTAATACTCAAAGGTGTAACTGACATTCGTATGTCTAAACCCATTGGTTGTAGTGCTCACCCTGTGAATTCTTCCAGGAAAGTCAGTTCAATATGCTCATCGAACGTTCGAACCAATTGTATCATTAATACAAATCATTCAAGGAGATTTCAGAAAGGTTCTTCTCAACCTAATGTGATGAATGATGTTCAAGATGTGGAAAAGGTACCTGTAGATGGAAGCAATAGTGGATATATGAAGGACAACCTTAATCTGATAATTGAAGGATACAAGGATCTTATCAAAAAGCTGTCAAAATCCTCCATACAAACTTCTAATGGTAAGGATTCGAACTTAGTCTCATATTTTGATGACAATAAGTTTTATGATAAATTTCACATCAAAAAGGATTCTCTCCTAGAATTGTAAAGAAAAAAGGACGCAATCGTGAACATCATTCATTTAATGAGCTTAGGCATCATAGTTGTGCTAATTAATCGCAAGGTTGAAATATCACTCACAAAAATCCTGGTTGGGTGAGATATGATCAGGTATACTTTTGGTAAAATGTGTTCTGCTTAGTTTTGATATTTTCTTATCGTCCATAGCTAAACTATTGTCTACTGATAAGTTTTACCTAAGTATTGTTTATGTCCCTTGAATCACTTCGATTTTTATTTCTTGAAAAGGTTCTTTGTTGCAACTAAGTTGCGTGCTACTCTTGTGCTCTAAATTTTTCTCTCTGTAGAAATATAAAATTTATTGAGCCAAATATTGTGAATGAATATCTTCACGTAGAAAAATTTCTCTGTTTACCTTGAAAAAGGTTGTATTACGGTTTTAGTTTTTGTTTCTCTTTTGGGTTCGGGCTGTGTTCGTACGAGTACCCATTTACTTGTCACGAACTATCTTTAGAAACCCTTAAGTGTCCCATCCCTAAGAAACCATTCAAATACCAATCTTATTGAGTCATGTGCGCGTACTCTAGGATATTTTCTCTCCTGTCAAGAATGTATTCACATTTTCGCACCTGTGATTTTGCAAGAGGTTTTCATGGTAAAGTTATTGGTTTTGAGTCCAAAGGGATGAAGAATAGAACTCTTGTAGAAGTTGACGATCTCTCTTCTCAATCACCTGATACTTATTCAGACATTGAGGATGATGAAGAGATTTCAGCTGAAGTGGTTGTTGATTCTATTAGAAACTTTGAGGAAGCAAAACTGCAGCTTGTTGACACCATGAAGGGTCTTGATATGTTACGAACTGAGTTGAAAAGGGTTAATTCTGACCTTTCTCTCATGAAGACACGTGTTAAGGATCTTCTCATTGAGAATACCGTCTCCGAAAAAGTGGTTGAAGATGTCAATCACAAGCTCAAAGGTCTTGAAACACGTGAAGCTTCCGAGCGTGAACTTTGATTTAGCTTGTGATCTTTTTTTGTTTTTGTTTTTAGAGTTATTTTATTTTATCTAGGAAACTTCTTATGATAATTTATTCTTGTATTTTTAGAAGGATAACTAGGGTTTGGAATAAAAATTATTGTGAGTACACATAACTATTGCCAACGATTTTCATCTTGCAATGTTTTTAGATTTATTTGTTTAAATTCTAAAGTTTATTTGGAAGAGTATTAATCTTCATTGGTTTTATATATTGCAAAAACTGTTATGGGATATGTGTGTTTGCGTCGTGAACCATGATTATCCCATATATGTCAAAAGTTAATCCTATTATGTCATTATATAAATATTGATGAAGATAGGATGAACTTTTGATTGCAAAGATTAAGTCTATTATATGTATTTATGCAAATATTGATGAAAAATAGAATGAATCTTTGAATATTCCGCATCATTGATCTTTCCCTAATCCACTTCTATGTGGTACTGTGGGGCTCCGTAAGTTCTCTTATGTTGAGTATTTCCGATTAAATTAATCATAGATTCTCTTGTGGTTAATTTAATTGAGTTTTTTTGATACAAATTCATGTTTCATGTAATTTGTTAATGTCCAAAGAAATCCTTATTTTCTTGTAAAAGTAAGGTCGCTCTTGCTGTCCTTTCGGGAATGACATTTTATGGGGGAGAGTTCTTAATTGAACTTGTGCTTAATTTCCAAATCTTTGTGGGGAGTGCGGCTATGGAATATTGTAGGAGTTATCTTGTATTTTTATAAACTCCTTGATGAATACACTAAGTTTCGACTATGTGAAATCATCGAAAAAAGTTGATATGTTTTCTTTTAGTCATGAAGTATCTCTATCAGAATTTCATTATGATCCCACTAGTTTTCGTACCTTTGCCAATTTATATTGACAAAAATGGGGAGAATTAATGTGTAGTTCACACTACAAATACATATGGTTTATGGATCATTATGTAAGGGGGAGTGGTTTTTATGTGAGATGAAGTATTGACTAAGGGGAAGTGATACATATCACCATAGTATTGTTGTCAAAGTTGTGATACAATTGGACTTTGATGTTGTGTAATGATACTATGACATTGTATAAAAATGATTGAGAACTATTGTTTTCTCATTGTTATAGCTACGGATCTTCAACAACTATGATGTTGAGTTAAACACGTTCAGGATAACTGGAGTACTTTGAAGTGACGAAGATGGTAATGGGTGAAGCAGCGATGATGATGATGACGGTGGAAGCTGGGATATGAGCGAACTTGCTCTGATACGAAATGATAAGAAACGATTTGTTTCTTATTCAACGGCCAGCAGAAACAAGCTCAAAAGGTCATGAAACCAAAGGGTAGCAATTTGCTTAATTATTTTCTTGTTATGATTAATCAACCGATAAGGCCTATTTATAGGCTACACTACTTGGAAAATAAGAAAAAAATATTACTCCTAAAATACTATTACAAACAAATATAAACTCTAAATAAAATAATTAAATGCTTAAAAATATAATTAAATACATTATCTCTGATAATAAATAATTTATGCTTATCCAATGCCTTGTGCCTCCATTGGACTTGTGTGCTCAATGCGCCCTTCACTTGCTAGACAGGGTGGCTTTCACAATGTTGAGAAACTTGACCCGTATAAAGGATCATATATGCCAAATATGCTTGAGTGACACATCGGCCCAACACCGTTGACATGTTCCATAAAACGTGGTCTTATCAGTATGCATACCCGTTCGTATACTAGTGAACCCAAACTTAGTCCGGCCACTTAGGTATGCGTACCCGTTTGCATACTTGAGTAGGTTATGTTCTAAAATCGGGTTGTTCATGAACTAAAACACTTATATATTAAGGAATGTAATCTTTTGCAAACCGTGGATACAACGTTCATGAATTGATTCGAGTGAATCAAAATCAATTTTGATTCAATTGTGTCTTGTATACTTCTATGAGAATATAAACAATTGAAGAACTCTAGAACTAGTTTCAGTTGAGTCATTTGAACTAGTTATGGTTAAGATGAATAAGGTTGATATGAAAATGTTCATATGTCTAACTTTGGTTAACTATTGTTGAGCCAACAAAGGTGTACACATTTAGGTACTGTTAATCATATCTAAATGAAGTCACTTTTCATTTATAACAAGCTAAGTTCGATCTAACGGTTGAAAGATATTAGCTTGAGTCTAATCAGGTTTTCATCTAACGGTAAATATTGAATGCTTTGTTACCAAGGTAGCATTGATTGCAAACCCTAATTTGAAGACTATATAAGGGAGAACTCTAGCAACTGGGAAAACTAATTCGCACACCTCTTATGTGATACAAGTTGCGACTAGAGTTGATTCTCCTTTAACCTTAGGTTTTTTCAAAACCTTGTAGGTTAATGACCTGAAGACTTCATACGGATTGTGAACCCAGGCCCAACTATTTATCTGTAGTTATGTGCTCTGATCTTGCTATTTTCTATCTTATTTAGTACTATCTTCTCTAAGATTTTCTCAAGATTTATTCTCCGATATGCTAGATAAAAAGTAGTCACAAACATCTTCGTCTCATCGTTTGTGATTCTACAATATCTTATTTCTGTACCATACGATTAAGATTATTGTGAGGTGGTTGATATTTCTAGGCTGTTCTTCAGTAATATAAGTCTGGTGTATCAATTGGTTCATGTTCACCTTGATTTATCAAAAGACGAAACAAAAGTCTTAGGTATTTCAATGTGAGACATATTTATCTATTCAATATACTTTTCTATGTGAGATAGATTGGTTTATCAAGTTTTCGACTTTGGGTCTTAACAACTCTTAGTTGTGTGTGAGATCAGCTAAGGGAATCAAGTGCGTAGAGTCCTGTTGGGATTCAGAGGCGTAAGGAAAGCGACTGTACCTTGATCAGTGTGAGATTGGTTAGGGCTCAATTACATTCCAGTCCGAAGTTAACATGGAGTAGGCTAGTATCTTTAGCGGATTAATACAGTGTGGTGTTCAAATCTGGACTAGGTCCCGAGTTTTTTTTTTTGCATTTGCGGTTTCCTCGTTAACAAAATGATAAGCACGTAAGTGCTATGTATTTTCACCAATAACTACATTAGTTAGGAATCATTTTTGGCTAATAAACTTGTGTTTGTAGGTATTTTTGGACAGTAAACATTTTTAGAAGAATCGGCTCGAAAAGTTGATATAAGCACCCGGAGGACACATGTTATTCGGACTCTCAATTTTGGATAAGGGGTATATCATTTGATAATAGGTGCACTAATTACTATCTGCACCTCTACTCTGGATAGAGGCACCCCTTTCTTAATCGTTCAAAAACGAAATTGGGGTGGAAAGAAAATATAGTCTGTATAGTATATATAGGGATGGTAGTGGTTGTACAATCGATAAACAAGGAAAGATATCTTCTCATCTCGATAAAATAGGGAAGTATTTGGTTGTTATATTTTGGAAAGCTATGAGATATTCTTTTTTGATTTTCTCATGATTTTCTTCAACATATTGATTGGAAATGAGATATTATGACTTAACAGGGATGGTAAGTCTCCCAGATTCGCAAAAAGAGGGATAATTCACCGAGCTATGAAAAACAGGGCATTCACGTACGGGGGAGATATTCTGGATTTTGTGGAGATATTTTGGAAAGTTTGCGTGTCTCTACAGCGTGTTGACTCAATCATATGCATGTACCAGCATGTTTAGAGTGTATTTGCAGCATTTTAATGCATGGGAATGCAAGAAGATAAAGAAAATATTTTCTTTACTGCTAGAAGTATGAAGAGATTATTCGGAGTAATGAGGAGATATTCGAAGGCCTATGTAGTATATATAGAGTGTTGGAGTATCATAGAAGTTTTATGGAGTGATTGGGATCGAGAACAGAACGAAGAACAAGAAGTTGCAGAGCTTTCTGAAGAATAAATAATTGAACCCTATGATATGAATTCGGTAAAATCCTAAAACCAGTAATTCTTGCTTTTATTTATTATTTTCATTAAATCTTTAAATTTAATCTTCACAAGTCTTAGAGTTCGAATCTATTTACTACAACAACAATTAAACATTATATTAATTTTTGGCGCCGCCGACGCAGACTTGTTTTTAGATTAATTTTTAAGTTTATTTTTATTTTGTACAGTATTTTCATTTCATTTTAGATTTTATTTTTTCCTTTTTATGCGTTTGTTTTTGTATTTCTTTTTAGGGACTTCTTGAGGATGACGACTTCTTCTGAGGAGACATCACCTAAGATGACACTGGCAGAATATAAGCGTAGAAGTTCAAATTATCAGACAACCTCATCTGAGATGGCTCTTGGTGAATATATGCATAGGAAACGGTATGGAGTTTTTTCTCCACAAATGGTAAGTGAAAAATCACCTAAAACTATATATGAGAAGTACAAACAAACACCACTTAGTTTGGAACAATTGATAGTTCTGGAATGCCAAAAATTATATGATGATGATGATCAGTCTTGTAGTGACTCTCTGTTCCAGACATAATTTGTAGATGACCCTGTGGATGATTGTGTATATGATTTCCCTAATTCTATATATGAATCTATCTCACAATATCATTCACCCGACTTAGAGGTTGTTTCTAGACCCATAGACTTCCAAAAGTTACCAAATTTAGGGTTAGAATGTGTGCTTCTAAAATTTTGTTGGATTACTTTGCATCCAAATACCCAGAGGACGTCCTTGTTTCTTATACCGTGCATGAGACAATTGACAATTTCCGAGTCCCAATAGTATCCCCATATTATGTTCTTTACACACTTCCTCGTGTAGTAAAAACTAGGTTTGGGGTTAATCCTCTAATTCTGACAGTTTCTGTGTCCCCACATTTTCATAACATAATTGTGAAGCTATCATTTGTAAATATTGTATTTTGGTTTGATCCCCAAATTTTCAGGCTATTAATTTTTGGGGATCCGTTTCTGTACATATCCAGTAGGTAGTTTTTTTTAACCTATTCTTTAGTCCTTTTGCTTTTATTTGATTTTCATTTTTCTTTGTTATTACTATCTTTTTATGTGTGTTACAGAGAATGGTACTCTTCCTGCGTCAATCAGGTGAAATCTTCTAATCGTTTCTCTTTGATTTATATTTGTTTTACTTATTAATTTTTATTGCATCCTATGACAGGTTGCATTGTTTGAAACATTGAGGGCATTGTTAGATTCAAGTGTGGGGGAGTGGTTAACCTTTCAGATTTTTATTTTATGACCAGCTGTGTAGCGGGTTTAAAATAAATAATATTAATAATAATATTGTGATTGTTAGGGTTAGGGTTATGACCAACTGTGTAGCGGGTCTTTTTCTAGTTTTCTTGCATGTTATGACCAACTGTTTAGCGGGTCTAAAAAAATAAAATTAATATGACCAGCTGTGTAGCAGGTCTTTCTCTCTCTTATTATATTACCAGCTGTGTAGCGGGTCTTCTTCTGTTTTGCTCGAGGACTAGCGAAATGTAAGTGTGGGGGAATTTGATAAGCACGCAAGTGCGACGCATTTTCACCCATAACTACATTAGTTAGGACTCATTTTTCGCTAATAAACTTGTGTTTGTAGGTATTTTTGGGTAATACATATTTTTGGAAGAATCAGCTCGAAAAGTTGATATAAGCACCCGGAGGACACATGTTATTCTGACTCTCAATTTTGGATAAGGGGTATCTCATTTGATAAGGGGTGCACTAATTACTATCGGCACCTCTACTCTGGATAGGGGCACCCCTTTTTCATCGTTCAAAAATGAAATTGGGCGGGAAAGGAAACACAGTCTGCGAATCTTTGCCGACTTGGTTGTTGATGAGGTTTTCGTGGATTCTGTGTGGGATACAAATAGGTGTGATCCTGTTTTATCTGAATAGGGATGGTAGTGGTTGTACAATCGATAAACAAGGAAAGATATCTTCTCATCTCGATAAAACAGGGAAGTATTTGGTTGTTATATTTTGGGAAGCTAAGAGATATTTTGTTTTGATTTTGGAGATATTTTATCGTGTTTTGTTCAACAGATTGATTGGCAATGAGATATTATGACTTAACAGGGATGGTAAGTCTCCCATATTCGCAAAAAGAAAGATAATTCAATGAGCTAGGAAAAACAGGGCATTCACGTAGGGGAGAGATATTCTGGATTCTGTGGAGATATTTTGGAAAGTTTGCATTCTCTACAGCATGTTGACTCAATCATATGCGTGTACTATCATGTTTAGAGTGTATCTGCATCATTTTAACGCATGGGAAGGCTAGAAGGGAAAGAAAATATTTTCTTTACTACCTGAAGTATGAAGATATTATTCGGAGTAATGAGGAGATATTCGAAGGCCTGTGTAGTATATATAGATTGTTTGAGTATCATAGAAGTTTATGGAGTGATTGGGGTCGATAACATAATGAAGAACAAGAAGTTGCAGAGCTTTCTGAACCTGCAGGAATAGAAGAAGACGAAGAACAATAAGCTGCCAAAGCCTGTCGTTAAAAAACCGTGGTTATTCCCGGTTTTGCAACAGTCGTTGCAGCGACATATGAACAGTGAACAACATTATTCTCTTATCGTATTTTGTAACAGTTCTTTGCAACAATTGTTCAGAAGGGTAATTGTAATAGTGGATTATGTGACGCCTACAAAGCGTTGCGAACCTCTGTTTTGTTAGTTTTCCTCAATAAAATCACCATTTGAGCTATGAGTAATCTTTTTGAGTGTGTTTTTACTATGTGGAGCTAAACCCTGTCACTGGGTTGGCGGATGATCCGAATTTCATACATGGGTAAATTTACTTTATTCTTTTTATGACTTTTGCATTTATTTTAAATTGATTTATGATTTGAATTAATTAATTATTATTTTATTTGATGGGTCATGCTTGCTTAAATGTTTGATGTCTCATGCTTACGATTTATAACTAATATTTTTAGAATCTACCTTGGAAAAAATAAGAGTCCATGTTTTTATTTATTGAGCTATAATTGCTGAAGAATAAATAATTGAACCCTATGATATGAATTCGGTGAAATCCTAGTCCCAATAATTCTTGCTTTTATTTATTATTTCCATTAAATCTTTAAATTTAATCTTCACAAGCCTTATAGTTCGAATTTATTTATTACAACAACAATTAAAAATTATATTAATTTTTGGCGCCGCTGACGCGGACTTATTTTTAGATTAAGTTTTGGGTTTATTTTTATTTTGTACAGTATTTTCATTTCATTTAGGTTTTCTTTTTTCCTTTTGTAGTTGCGGATTATCTCACAACTACACCCTCATAAGAATCCATTAAAATGATTCCTAAACCTAATTAATTTGATATGAAACTAAGAATTAAGGTACTAAAACTATAAAGGAGACACAAAGATTTTTACGTGGTTCGATCAATGTGATCTACATCCACGGTGCTTCACTAGTGATTGTATGTAATTACATGATTTTACAATTGAGACTCCATTAATGAATATTTGGAGCTCTAGAATTTTGGGGAAGAAGATGATCAAGAAAATAAAATCTCTCCTAACATTTTTTCTCTCCTCCTAAAATTATTCCTCTCTCTAAAAAAGACCCCCATTTCCTCTCATGCCTAAATGGCTATTTATATGATCTTACAAAATATGACAGTTGTGTTGTCCCGCCATTTAGGATTTGATAATTATCTTGCAAAGCTTCGTAACTTCATTTCGCGAACTTATTTTGCTTTCCTCGTGATTTCCTTTGCTCGAAAAATGTTCTTTGCTCGCAAGATGTTCTTTGCTCGCAAGATGTCTTTTCTCTCCACAATTTCGTAAGTTATCATTTGTTGTGATATTCCGCTCCTACATCTTGCCTCTTTTTTCTTGAATATTGCTTGAAGAGCGATCTTTAAGAAAAAATCCGTTGTAGTAGTCTTTGATCTTTGTTGGTGAAGGAACAAGCGAAAGAATATCAAACTCAAAAAGTATATACTTGCCTCTATTCTTTTGCGAAGTTCTGAAACTTTAAGAAGTAATTAGAAGTATCATCTTGCGAAGTATGAAGTATGCGAAGTATCTTGAAGAAGTTTGAAGTATAAGAAGTATAATATATCCTTTAAGAAGTATAAGAAGTACTCAATCCTCGAAATATATAAGAAGTATGAAATATCCTTAAGAAGTATTAGAAGCACTTAACCCTCAAAATATATAAGAAGTATTCGTCCTTGAATGAGAGTGATAAATATTGCCTCTGTTCATGTGAAATTATCATTCCATTTTTGGTAAGGATTCTTGCTGAGAAGATAAAGAACATAAAATATTTTCTTGGGTATCCATAGTTGCCTCTGTTCTTTATATATGAAGGAGAATTCTTGAGAAAATGTTGAATGATTAAATTGCGTCTCTATTCTCTTCTTGCATTTGCCTCAATTGGTAACCCTGTTATCTTCTGAATATTTCTACGAATTCCTGAGTTTTTCTGCGCATTTCTGAACTTCTAAATAGTGCTGCGAATAAACTGTTGCGAATATACTGTTGCGAATTATGAATAGTCCTGCGAATTATGAATGTTTCTGCGAAGTTTCGCGATATCATCTTGTAAAATTTTGTAAAATACTTGTGCGAATATAGTATTTATGTAATGATTATGTTATGAAATGTGTATGCGATGTTTATGCCATGAAATGCTTATGCAATGCTTTTATGATGCGAATATGATGTTTGAATGATGCGAGTATGATGCTTGTATGATGCGAGTATGATGCTTGTATGATGCGAATACTTATCTATTGCAATGTATATTTCAAGTTTCTGTTACTTAGCTCATTTTTCCGTAGTAAAATTGATATATCTTTGAGTTGCCTCCATTCATATGATTATCTTCGCAAGTTTATTTGTGTATTTTCTTATATAAATTCGTCTTTGATCGCGAATGAAATCGCCTCTTTTTCTATGACTTCATGATATATATTCTTGTAAAAATTCTTCAATGATATTGATGGAATTGTCTTCTTTTATATATATTGTCTTCAAAATTCTTCAATGATCTTGATGGAATTGTCTTCTTTGATATATATTCTCTTCAAAATTCTTCAATGATCTTGACGAAGCTGTCTTCTCTTCAAAACTTCATGATGTATATTCTTGTATAATTTCTTCAATGATTGTAATGAATTTCATTAATTGTTGTGGTCTTATCATGCCTTCCTAAGTAAAGGTCTTATTTTGCCACCTCTTTTGTAGTAAACTTTTGTATTTGCGATAATATGACAAGTCTGAACATTCTTGCGAACATACAACCTCATGACATTATCGTCTTGCGATGAAATCGCAGGACGTCTTTACACTTTCATGCAAAAACCCATTGATCTCATCTTATCTTCATTGTTATGTTCTGCGAGTTCTTTTTTCTTTTCTTTCTTTTATTTTTTATTTTATTTTAGAAGGCTCGCAGAAGTTCAATTGTTGCACAAATATGACAAGCCTTTATGTTTTCGCAAACAAGAAGCCTAGTGACATTTGCGTCTTATAGCACGTATCAGCTCCCTAATGGAGGGTGCTGCCCTTTATCTTCCCCCTGGTTTCCCCTTCAAGGAAGCGTACATCGAACATACAAGGTTAGCTCCTCCCATCCGGTTCTGCCAACAACCAGTTTTGATCGCAACCTCTTATACTTTTTGCCTATAGGGCTTATAGTTACGAGGTTGCACCCTATGGGGTATCTTTGGGCCAAGTGCATATTTGCCAAGACTTGTCAAAAATGGCAGATGTGGTTCAACCTCACCCGGCACTCTTGACTCAACCGTGTACCTCGGCGCCTTGATCGTTTTCTGCACTTCTTGGGAAAGACAGTATGCCTTAGTCGCCCAACCTAAATCTTCTTACATCGCATTTTATATTGTGTAATGTCGCTAGATTAGGTGAGAATCCAAGGTGTCTAACCCGGATAGGTACCCCATTATTGGGTTGTACCCCTAAATTTTTACCATGTACTAAGGGCCCTTGGTGGTGTTACGGTTACCCTTAGCCACGTTTATAGGTACCCCCTTAAATGACATACTTTAGGACTTTGCCTCTTACGAAATATAGCTTCGCGAACTAGGGTGTACGCCACAAAGGTTTGCATGTATAAGATTTTCTGCGGCTCTCTTTCTTTTTTGGAGGCTGATCACAGATTGCGGTCTTTTATTCGCAAGTTAATCGTAAATGGCGGTATTTTTTCGCCTTTTAAAAATTCATCGTAAATTTTTCATGTACATAAAATATTGAATTTTTTCATGAAATGTTTAGTATAAGAAGTATGAGAAGTATTAATCAAAATTGTTCTATAGAAATATAGGAATTTAATTTTCTCTATTTTTTGTAATTTTGAAGTCTTTGAAAAATTTTGAGATCGTTAAATTTTTGCGATAAACTCATTTTTGAATCTTGTGATTGTATCACTTTTCACCAATCTAAAAAATCTTTGAAATGTTTTGAAATCTTAGAAATTGTAGAAATCTTGCGAGTATATCGCTTTTGGGGAATAAAATCAAATTTTTTTGTCTTTTGTAAATAAAATATTCAGAGAAATGGTACTTACCTTTTTACGGCTTGTTGTTGTCTCTTACGAAGTATATGACTTGGTTGAAAATTGAGAAGAAATGAGAAACAAAGCCTTGCAAAACTAGCCCTTGATTTGTGAAATAATCTCCCTTTTTCTTCTTGCGAAATAACCAAAAATGTTGTGAAGTAAAAGAACATCTGCGAAGTGTTCATGCTGCGAACATTCACAAAATTAATTTTCTCTTCCTTTATCGTCAGCTCGTTGCCTCTTCTAGAAGCGATTATTGATGCTCTCTTTCCTGAGCTCTTTGTTTGTTGTTCTTCCACATCTCCTTTGATGTTTATTATCTGCAAAGAAAATATTTGCTAAGAGAAGCATGTTTACGAAGGAAGTATTTGCTAAGAGAAATATTTGCGAAGTAAAAATGTTTGCGAAGTAAGTATTTGCTAAGAAAAATATTTGCAAAGTAAAAATGTTTGCGAAGGAAATATTTGTAAATGTGACTTCTCCTTAGTTGATGTTCATGGTGATCTCTGCTTTTAGCTCAAATTTTTCTTTTTTCGCTTGCTTTTATGCGTCTTTTGATTGTGCCATACGAACTGGAATCATCTTGGTAATCTGTATCCTCCTATAACTCTGTTAAGTGAATGCAATTGCTTAAACTTGCTGCTCCTGCCATTCGCAAAACTTGCGTTGTTCGCAACTTGTGTTGATTATTCGCAGAATTTGTTTGTTGTTCGTGACTTGTGTTGATAATTCGCAGAACTTGTTTGCTATTCGTGACCATTGAGGTGAATCGCTTTGTTTAAATTTTCCTTGGATAATGTCTCCATACCATTTCTTTGGTTCTGAAGTATGCCTGGACCTGTTAATGAAACTTCTTTTCTTTACTACATTTGCTTCCCTTACTGCTACAGTTTAACTTTGCAATTTCTCAATTAACTGCCCACGAAGTAAGATAATTGCGAACTTCCCTTTGAGCTTAATCTTATTGATATTATTTTAGTTTAATGAATATCCCTGAGTTTCGTAAACTCGTTATTGATATTATTTCGGTTTAACTCTTCGTTGGAATTGATGACGGAGTAATGAATCTCGTAATCTTGTATTTTGAATATCCCTTAATACTCTTGATATTATTGCTGGAGTAGAATATCGTATCTTTCCTCCCTCTTACTCCTCTAATCTTCGATTTAAATATTAACCTTCCTCAAATCATCATGACTTTGCCAATGTTGATGACGAAATGGTCTTCATTGCTGCCTCTTCTCTTGTTGCCAGTTGACAAAGCTACATTATCTCTTCTTCATAAGTCTATTTTCTTCTCTTCAACTCTATTTTCGTTTTTCCGTCTCTCTACCTTTCTTTGTTTCGCACAAACACTAATGAGGTTTTTGTATGCGGATAAAACTCTTTTGTTGTAACTTCCACTCCGTTAACTAGAAACACACAGTACTTGAACCAACAATACTTGAACCAGCAGTTCCAGTCTCATGAAATTTTCTTTAATCAATGAACATATAGCACCATCATCCTTTGAGCTACTCGCATTTTGCCTTGCTGATGTACGTTTCCCCTGTTGATTTCATCTTTGGTCATTTTGATATTCTTCTTTCTTGGTAGTCCGTAGCTTAATAACTTCCTGACTTCTTATGCTTCGCAACGTTTCTTCCTAGGTCCTCTTCTTTCACGAAGTATCTATTCCCCTGACCATCTATTATTTCACGAAGTATATCATTCAAAGTTTAAACTTTACGTAAAACCTCCTCCCTTTGTTTCATCGGATCTGAGGTTAACTTTGCAAGTGATACTAAGAACCTCGCAACTCATCGATGGTTGTCTGCAGCTATTAATTTTGATATTTTACTATTGTTTTCTTTCTTCACGTGAACCTTTCAGGACTTCTTCTTCCTTCCTCGTCATCTGAAGCTACTAACATTGCCTATTTCATTAATGTATGTTTCTTCTTCTTCATTTGTTGCTATATTCCGTCTGCGATTGAATTTTTGCCAAACTCAAGCCAAGGTTTCATGTTTGCATTACAGTAGATGATAGCTGCTCTATCAAACTGTCGGTTGGATTTTTTTCTGTCAATTGAGTTGATTATTGATAACTTACTGGAGTTTCTCAAAATTAACTAAGTCACCTTCACTAACGTTTGCGTTGCTTCTTTAACTTGGATAATTTCATGGAACTCTTCATATGAAGTATTTATTTTCGCTGCGAATGTTCGCAACTTACTCATCTGAAGCTGTATCTTCTTCTTTTGATAGGAATGCTTTTAATTAATTTTGCTTCGTAAAATTGATGGACGAAATCCTATTTTGTATGGCTTATCACTGGAGTTGTCGTGACTTTGTCAATAGGAAACATCAAAAGTATTGGTAACCTTCTCCCATCGTTTTCTTCTTCAAAATTTATTGTTGATAAATGAGGTGATGGGGATAATGAATCTTTCTGCAATATTTTACTTTCTGTAACTAAACACTCGCAAAAAATGAGGTGAATGGGAATCGAACTTGCGATGTCAAAGTTACTATCTTCATTACTGAACCATCTTTACTTCCTTCCGTTTCTGAAGGTTTTGACCTAGATTTTTAATTTTGCTTATTCTTATTCTTTGTATATCAAAAATTCATCAAAAAGAAAATTTTGTTCACATGATCCGAACTTGCGACCTCTCTTTTGTTCATTCATTTCTCGAGCCATCTTTGCAAATCTCAGTTGGTGACTAAAATTGCGCGTTTTTTCTTTAATCTCATCTTTCTTTTATTTCTTCATAAATTTTTATCTGCTCCTGTTGTTATCAGATTTCTGCGATCCTTTATAGAAATTTCTTCAATCAACAATTTCTGCGATCATCTTCTTCTTCTGAGCACAGAATTTCTCAACTAAAAACTTCCATTTTTCCCTTGAATTTCACCACAACAATTAATATTTTCTCTCACTCTCTTCATGTCTTTGAATTGTTGATGATGTTATCCCCTGAAAATGTGGTTTCTTCCATAGAATTTTCCATTTTGAACCTAAAATTTGTATATCTAAATAGAAAGTATGGAAATTAACTAATCTTCATAGAAATTCTTGATTCAACAAGTTACAGGAAGGATAAATCCATTATTCTCTCCCTGTTTCTAGCGCCAATTATGTAGTTGCGGATTATCTCACAACTACACCCTCATAAGAATCCATTAAAATGATTCCTAAACCTAATTAATTTGATATGAAACTAAGAATTAAGGTACTAAAACTATAAAGGAGACACAAAGATTTTTACGTGGTTCGATCAATGTGATCTACATCCACGGTGCTTCACTAGTGATTGTATGTAATTACATGATTTTACAATTGAGACTCCATTAATGAATATTTGGAGCTCTAGAATTTTGGGGAAGAAGATGATCAAGAAAATAAAATCTCTCCTAACATTTTTTTATCTCCTCCTAAAATTATTCCTCTCTATAAAAAAGACCCCCCTTTCCTCTCATGCCTAAATGGCTATTTATATGATCTTACAAAATATGACAGTTGTGTTGTCCCGCCATTTCGGATTTGATAATTATCTTGCGAAGCTTCGTAACTTCATTTCGCGAACTTATTTTGCTTTCCTCGTGATTTCCTTTGCTCGCAAAATGTTCTTTGCTCGCAAGATGTCTTTTCTCTACACAATTTTGTAAGTTATCATTTGTTGTGATATTACGCTCCTACACCTTTTTATGCGTTTCTTTTTGTATTTATTTTTAGGGACTTCTTGACGATGACTTCTTCTTTTGTGGAGACATCACCTAAAATGACACTGGCAGAATATAAGCGTAGAAGTTCAAATTATCAGGCAACCTCATCTGAGATGACGCTTGGTGAATATATGCATAGACAACGGTATGGAGTTTTTTCTCCGTAAATGGTAAGTGAAGAATCACCTCAAACTATATATGAGAAGTATTACAAACACACACCACTTAGTTTGGAACAAAAATTGAGAGTATTGGAATACCAAAAATTATATTATGATGATGATCAGTCTTGTAGTGACTCTCTATTCCAGACAGAATTTGTAGATGACCATGTGGATGATTGTGTATATGATTTCCCTAATTCTATAGATGAATCTATCTCACAATATCATTCACCCGACTAAGAGGTTGTTTCTAGATCCCTAGACTTCCAAAAGTTACCTAATTTAGGGTTAGAATTGTGTTCTTCTAAAATTTTATTGGATTACTTTGTATCCAAATACCCAGAGGACGTCCCTGTTTCTGATATCGTGCATGAGCCAATTGAAAATTTCCCAGTCCCAATAGTATCCCCATAGTATGTTCTTTACACACTTCCTCGTGTAGTAAAAACTAGGTTTGGGGGTAATCCTCTATTTCTGACAGTTTTAGTGTCCCCACATTTTATTAACATAATTATGAAGCTGTCGTTTGTAAATACTATATTTTGGGTTGATCCCCAAATTTTCAAGCTGTTAATTTTTGGAGATCCGTTTCTATACTATCCAGTAGGTAGTTTTTTTTTTTACCTTTTCTTTAGACTTTTTGCTTTTATTTGATTTTCATTGTTCTTTGTTATTACTATCTTTTGATGTATGTTACAGAGAATGATACTCTTCTTGCGTCAATCAGGTGAAATTTTCTAATTGCTTCTCTTTGATTTACATTTTTTTCTCTTATTAATATTTATTGCAACCCATTACAGGTTGCACTGTTTGACACATTGAGGACAATGTTAGATTCAAGTGTGGGGGAGTGGTTAACTTTCAAATTTCTATTTTATGACCAGCTGTGTAGCGGGTTCAACAAAAAAAAATTATGATTGTTAGGGTTATGACCAGCTGTGTAATGGGTCTTTTTCATTTTTCTTGCATGTTATGACCAGCTGTTTAGCGGGTCTAAAAAATAAAATAAAATAAAATGATATGATATGATATGACCAGTTGTGTAGCATGTATCTCTCTCTCTCACTACACCATTTTAAGGTTTTAGCAACCCAGAGTAGCAACAGCACTAGTACCGTTGCGAAATTTCCGTTGCTAATATTTCGCAACGGTGAACTACTGTTTCTGATTTCACAACCTAGAAATTTCAGTTGCTATTAGCAACCGCTAGTCGTTCATGCATGCGAAGCACGCGTGTGGTCAGGAACACTTTGACTTATGTTTACGCCCAAGTTAAAGTTAGGTCAAGTCCTCTTCTTTTGTTTTCCACCCTTCATCCTTATCCGCCTTATCTTTCCATCGTTTAGGTTTTCTCAGCCACATTTTTTTTTTCATTCTCTTTCTTCTTCGAGCTGCAGCTCTGAAGAACCCTAGTTCAGCAATAACTCCAAACCCTTTTAACCAGATCGATCATAGAACCACCATGAGTATCTTCACTTCTCAAAACCTCATCTCTGATTCAAAAGTAAACCCCTAGTCTCTTATTCGACTGACTTCTTCTTAATCAAGAGCATAAATCCATCAGTCATCTTCAGATCCCCTTTCTCAAAATCGATTGAACTACAAAAACCCTAGTTCAATAAATAGGTAACAATCATTTTATTCTGTGTATATATTGGTTTTAGGTTTATGTTTGCTAATAGATTTCAGTTGGAATTTTTATTCATGGGTTTGAATTTTTATCGAGTTATAGGGATTTTGTTCACTGATCAAAGGGAAACCTTTGGTTTGAATTTGATTTTAATCTTGTTTAATGTGCAATGTAAATTTTCGAAATTCTAAACTAGGGTTTATGTTGTATTCAATCCTTGTTGTTTCTTCAGGTGTTTGATGCAATAAATCTGAAATTGAAGTTGTTACAGATGATATTGTTGATGAATTGAAGGTGTTGGGTGCAATCGATCTGAAATTGAAGGTTTTGGGTGCAATCGGTCTCCAACACCAGCTTGCGAAATTCATATCACATGATCAGTTTTCCTAATCAGGGTTTTGGATTAGATTCATCATCAGTTAGGTTTTTGTGGGGCTTTGATGTTGTTTGCTGTAACTAGGGGCATTCAGTTTGGGCATTGTTTCATTTTTACTTGTTGAATGAGGTTTAGAAAAATAAATTTATGGTGTTTTGAGAGGTGAATTGAAAATGGATTTGTGGGTTGTTGCATCATGGAACATCATCTGGAGATTGATAAAACTGAGAGTTGGGAAACCAAGAAGAAAAAGGAGCTATGCATGAATACCAAAATACATAGAAATAAACATCCAAGAAAGAATTGGAAGAACAAATTGAAGAGGAGAACAAAAGGGTCAGATGGCAGCAAATGTTGAAGAAAAGGATCAGATGGTACCAAATGTCAATAAAGTTGCTAGAGAGCTTGAACAAGGACCTGATGATGTAAACTTGTAAGTCAAGAAGATCTGATTCGTTGTTTGGTTTTAGGGAAAGTATGCAATAATTAAGAGGTTTATCTAATTTTTCTTCCTTTAAATGCAGCTCAACTGTAAAAAATCGTCGATAGCAGAATGCCCCACCCCTTGATGTTTGTAAGTAAGCTGAATATCTTGTACTTCTTTGTTGCTGTTGAATTGCTTAGAATTGATTGTTTCCTGATTGATTCATATATTTCGATGAAATTAGGCGATGTTCTTTTGCTAATCGAATGCAATTACAGGTCAGATTACTGCTTAGGTTTTCTTGAAACTGTTTATTGACGTTGTCATTTGAATACATAAGGAAGAAAAATTGTCATATATGAGCTCAGAACATGACATACACAATCTCAGCGGTTCAACTTGACAGAGCATTGAGATAAGCAAGCTCAGAGGGATAAGGAATGACTGTGGGCTGAACTTCAGGTGAAGATACTCAGCATAACCTGCAATTTTATCCTTCTTTCGATCGTTGGCATGTGATTAACCATAGAATTATTGGATAAATTATCACATAATAGCGATTTCTTTGTATGATTTTTGCTTGTTGCGTGTGCCATATGATTCGTTTCCTGGCTTATGCACTGAATGGAAAGTTAATTGCTTTATCCAAGAATTATTTTAATTTAGGAAATTGATTTAATTCAATTATTTATATGTTGATTTTGAAGCATGGGTACCTTTTAATCATTAATTAATTGTGTGATTGAATAAATAGATCGAAGCTAAAGAAAATTAAAGTTGAATCTATTGCTTGATTCGATGAAATTGTTAAAGATTACTAAATGTTCAACATGACTATGTATGGGAGTTTGTTCTCTTATTGGCCTTGCTAACCTTTAACATCGCGTACATATAAACATATGAAGTTATGTTTTGTTTTTCTGTTTATTCTTGATCTTGCTAATTTAGACTTGAAATTTAGTTAATTTGTTTGTTATGTGAATCACATGATCAATTGACATGGATACAGAGCATGAACTGTGTGCATCATGAAGAATATGCTATTGGTTTTTCTTTTCTAGTGCAATATGAGCTGTATCAATTAGCTATTTATCCTTGGGCACGACCCAAGGATATCCGTGTACTAAAATTGAATAAAAGCGACCTTACGTTTGAACTATCATTTTAGATTCCATCACTTTCCTTGGTCGATGCATTCTCCTTGTATGCCCATTTTATTGAACTCTTATAAATAATTGAATTTGTAAGGGTGCATTTTATTGAGCGCCATCTCACCCAAATTGGCTTTCTTGCATATTTTATCGAAGGACGAAGTGGAAACTAATTAAGGACTTCTTCCTGTTTTGATTGTGTCATTTGCTTAGTCATTTCTTTCACATGTGTTCCTGAGTGTTTAATAAATTAGTTTAAAATGATGTTAAGGATTCAAATTATGTTTTCTTTAAGAAGTTTTGAAATGGAGCAGTCACTTATCGTGTTCCTATTGAGAACTGGAGTTCGACTTCGTGTGTTATAGGATACCTTTTAATTCTCATAGGATATTACTCTCTGCTAATTGTTGGTAACTTTTTTGTTCTAATATTGTATTTACCCATTAGTTACATCAAACTCCGTTACGTATAATGGACATGCCTCCCAGACTTTTTTGGAATTTGAACTTTTCCCCTCATCCCCTGCAAAAGGAAAGTACACCTTGACCAGTGGACATCGTCATTGATATTTAAATAGTAAATAGTAATTAACCAGATTGCTGAACTTTACTCTGATGTTTTTTTTTCACTTTCTAGGGAATGCACGCTTGCCTAGTCACAGTGATCTTAAGGTAGATGAACGATGATCCAGATTTTAGCAACTACTTTGACATTCCATTCTGTCTAGCATTTTACATCTTTTGGGATGCCAGTAAGCATGCATCATATGCATGGGTTGCTAAGATGTTCTTGTAAGCTTCTTGCTTCTTGATTTTTAGTTTGATTTTAGTTCATTCTTATTTCTTGTTTCGCTGTACTTAGTTAATAAACACTTGATGTATATTGAAGCGCACATATTACTTGTTTCAAAGCTAGAGATGTACATGTACATAACTCCTATACTGTTGGTTTTTGGTTCGTCAAAACTCGAAAGTTTTTTATGGTGTGGTGTTGATATCTTCATGTTTTTTGAAAATTATATAATCACTTAGGTCTTGGGAATCCCGATTTACAGGAGGTTTAGTTCTGATGCATCATCGATAGATACATGACAGAGGAGGATAATCATTGCAGAAGATGGGTAAGTCCGCCAATGCTTGAATTGTTATTAGTATCGAGTTACTAATGTTTATGTCGTTGAACTTTATCTACATTAGTAAATTCCTCCTGGTTGTGGTAAAGCTATAATTTCCAAGTCTATAACAAATGAGGTTGGAGCAAATTTCACACAATAAGGTCCTCAGAATTGAAACTTGTTAGTAGCTTGTCTGCTTAAGATTACAAATTAACTATGATCACCAACTAGGGCTCTGAACTTCTGAACAAGTACGTGATTTTGACTGATTTGTGAAATGGTAAACCTACTACCAGGCGTTGGAGCTGTTGATCTTGTATTTTTTATTTCTGTTGCTGTTATGGCTATTCGGGTTTACAATGGAGAACTTCAGCATGTGTGTCACCTTTACTTGAGTTAGGGAAGAAATATAGGTAAAACT
The DNA here is from genome assembly GCA_023529315.1 of Papaver bracteatum. Lineage (NCBI taxonomy): Eukaryota > Viridiplantae > Streptophyta > Magnoliopsida > Ranunculales > Papaveraceae > Papaver > Papaver bracteatum. The sequence continues at coordinate 130,721 of JAJJWX010002210.1, read as the reverse complement.
ATTACCATGTCTTATAAAAAAAATATAGGTAAAACTATTCAAAAAATAAACCAATCTCTTATACATGTATGCTCTTTGTAAGTATGATTCTTATTCATGGGTTTTACTATGTGCTGTAAAATAGGGACTATACATTTAAAGCTGTAACATGGAACATATAACTGCATGAGATTTTCTACTATTGCTTCAATTGACCTACACTGCAGTTACCTGCGCTTCCTGAAAAATAATAACCTGCAAAATAATCTTCAGTGCAGGTCAATTGAAGCAATAGTAGCCACCCGAGGGAATATCAATCCCTGGTAAGTACACTCCCTCTTGCTTATGGTTATCATATTGAGTTCAAATGGATACTACTCTTCACTTTATAATTGCTTCTACATACATCTCCATTTAGTTCACTTATAGCAGAGTTTGTTGATTTTACATGGTTTTGACTTGTCTCTGCAGATTATTTTAATTTCGACCTTAGTACTGAAACATAAAATTGTTTATTTTGCAGGTATTTGGGCTCAAGTTAAAAAGCAGTACTCTGGTGATATTTTAACAGCAGTTGAAATCTTTGTTGAGGATATTGGTTAAGCAAGCGGAGTCTGGTGATACTTCTGGTGATATTTAGTCTTTCTTTCCATGTTTTTCAATGCCTCTATCAGTTGACAAAAACTAGGTTACCCATCCATTTAGAAACATCAACATAGATCAAATATTTTATGTCAGTCACAACATACATAAGTTACTTGTGTACATTTGTATCAACTGAAGAATCCTTTATTTTATAATAAAATTATCTGGTGGTGATTCTCAACTACATTTGTATCTGTTTTGTATTGCCATTGTAGTTTGTATATCTGTTTGGATGTTGCGTATGGGGAACTGGGTAATTGCAGGGGGGGGGGAATTTGGGGTAATGAATTTTAACTAGGTCAATAGAATGGGACTTGACCTTTTTTTTTGAGGTTGCAAAAGATTAGCAACATCAGGGCTCTGTTGCTAAATTAGAACCAGAACCAATACAGTAGAACCAGAACAAACAGTATCTAATTCTGGGTAGTGGTATTCCTGTAATTAGCAACATATTAGCAACAATAGCTTGTTGTTGCTAATAAAATATTTCGCAACGGCAACGGCCGTTGCGAATGTCCGTTGCTGACCAAGATTCACAACGAAGCTTACGACGTTGCTAAAAATTGCGACACCGTGTTTAGCAACAGCGAAGTCCCGTTGCGACCCCGTTTAGCAACAACTATTGTATGTTGCTATATCGTTAAAATGGTGTAGTGTATTATTATATGACCAGCTGTGTAGCGGGTCTTCTTCTGTTTTGCTCTAGGACTAGCAAAATGTAAATGTGGGGGAATTTGATAAGCACGTAAGTGCGACGCATTTTCACCCATAACTACATCAGTTAGGACTCATTTTTCGCTAATAAACTTGTGTTTGTAGGTATTTTTTGGCAATTCACATTTTTGAAATAATCGGCTCGAAAAGTTGATATAAGCACCCGGAGGACACATGTTATTCGGACTCTCAATTTTGGATAAGGGGTATCTCATTTGATAAGGTGTGCACTAATTACTATCGGAACCTCTACTCTGGATAGGGGCACCCCCTTTTTCATCGTTCAAAAATGAAATTGGGCGGGAAAGGAAACACAGTCTGCGAATCTTTGCCGACTCGGTTGTTGACGAGATTTTCGTGGATTATGTGTGGGATATAAATAAGCGTGGTCCTGTTTTATCTGAATAGGGATGGTAGTGGTTGTACAATCAATAAACAAGGAAATATATCTTCTCAGCTCTATAAAACAGGGAAGTATTTGGTTGTTATATTTTGGGAAGCTACGAGATATTCTGTTTTGATTTTGGAGATATTTTCTCGTGATTTTCTTCAACAGATTGATTGGCAATGAGATATTATGACTTAACAGGGATGGTAAGTCTCTCAGATTCGCAAAAATACGGAAAATTCACCGAACTTGGGAAAACATGGCATTCATCTACGAGAGAGATATTCTGGATTCTGTAGAAATATTTTGGAAAGTTTGCGTGTCTCTACAACGTGTTGACTCAATCATATGTGTGTACCAGCATGTTTAGAGTGTATCTGCAGCATTTTAACGCATGGGAAGGAAGGAAGGGAAAGAAAATATTTTCTTTACTGCCTGAAGTATGAAGAGATTATTCGGAGTAATGAGGAGATATTTGAAGGCCTGTGTATTATATATAGAGTGTTGGAGTATCATAGAAGTTTTATGGAGTGATTGGGGTCGATAACATAACGAAGAACAAGAAGTTGCAGAGCTTTCTGCACCTGCAGGGAGAGAAGAAGACGAAGAACAATAAGCTGCCAAAGCATGTCGTTAATAAACCGTGGTTTATTCATGGTTTTGCAATAGTCTTTGCAGCGACATATGAACAGTGACAACAACACTATTCTTTTATCGTATTGTGTAACAGTTCTTTGCAACAATTGTTCAGAAGTGTAATTGTAACAGTGGATTCTGTGACGCCTACAAAGCGTTACGAACCTCTGTTTTGTTAGTTTTCTTCAATAAAAACCATTTGAGCTATGAGTTATCTTTTTGAGTGTGTTTTTACTATGTGGAGCTAAACCCCGTCACTGGGTCGACGGATGAATCCTAATTTTATACATGGGTAAATTTACTTTATTCTTTTTATAACTTTTGCATTTATTTTAAATTGATTTATGATTTGAATCAATTAGTTATTATTTTATTTGATGGGTCATGCTTGCTTAAATGTTTGATGTCTCATTCTTACGATTTATAACTAATATTTTTAGAATCTACCTTGGTAAAAATAAGAGTCCATGTTTTTATTTATTGAGCTATAATTTCTGAAAAATAAATAATTGAACCCTATAATATGAATCCGGTAAAATCCTAGTCCCAGTAATTCTTGCTTTTATTTATTATTTCCATTAAATCTTTAAATTTAATCTTCACAAGTCTTAGAGTTCGAATCTATTTACTGCAACAACAATTAAAAATTATATTAATTGTTTGCGCCGCCGACGCGAACTTGTTTTTAGATTAATTTTTAGGTTTATTTTTTTATTTTGTACAATATTTTCATTTCACTTTAGATTTTATTTTTTCATTTTTATGCGTTTCTTTTTGTATTTCTTTTTAGGTACTTCTTGAGGATGACTTCTTCTTCTGAGGAGACATCACCTAAGATGACACTGGCAGAATATAAGCGTAGAAGTTCAAATTATCAGGCAACATCAACTGAGAGGACGCTTGGTGAATATATGCATAGGCAACGGTATGGAGTTTTTTCTCCACAAATGGTAAGTGAAGAATCACCTCAACTATATATGAGAAGTATTACAAACACTCACCACTTAATTTGGAACAAAAATTGAGAGTTCTAGAATGCCAAAAATTATATGATGATGATGATCAGTCTTGTAGTGACTCTCTGTTCCATACAGAATTTGTAGATAACCATGTGGATGATCGTGTATATGATTTCCCTAATTATATAGATGAATCTATCTCGCTATATCATTCACCCGACTTAGAGGTTGTTTCTTGACCCCTAGAATCCCAAAAGTTACCTAATTTAGGGTTACAATTGTGTGCTTCTAAAATTTTGTTGGATTACTTTGCATCCAAATACCCAGACGACGTTCCTGTTTCTAATACCGTGCATGAGTCAATTGACAATTTCTCAGTCCCAATAGTATCCCCATATTATGTTCTTTACACACTTCCTTGTGTAGTAAAAACTAAGTTTGGGGGTAATCATCTATTTCTGACAGTTTCAGTGTCCCCACATTTTCATAACATAATTGTGAAGCTGTCGTTTGTAAATACTGTATTTTGGGTTGATCCCCAATTTTTCAGGCTGTTAATTTTTGGGGATCCTTTTCTATACATATCCGGTAGGTAGTTTTTTATTGTTTTTTTGCTTTTACATTTTCTTTAGCCTTTTTGCTTTTATTTGATTTTCTTTGTTATTACTATCTTTTGATGTGTGTTACAGAGAATGATACTCTTCTTGCGTCAATCAGGTGAAATCTTCTAATCGCTTCTCTTTGATTTACATTTGTTTCTCTTATTAATATTTATTGCATCCCATTACAGGTTGCACTGTTTGAAACATAGAGGACAATGTTAGATTCAAGTTTGGGGGAGTGGTTAACCTTTCAGATTTCTATTTTATGACCAGCTGTGTAGCGGGTTTAAGAAAAAATTATTATGATTGTTAGGGTTATGACTAGCTGTGTAACGGGACTTTTTCTTTTTTCTTGCATGTTATGACCAGCTGTTTAGCGGGTCTAAAAAAATAAAAATAAATAAATTGATATGACCAACTGTGTAGCAGGTCTCTCTCTCTTTTTATATGACCAGATGTGTAGCGGGTCTTGTTCTATTTTGGTCGAGGACTAGAAAAATGTTAGTGTGGGGGAATTTGATAAGCACGTAAGTGCGACGCATTTTCACCCATAACTACATTGGTTAGGACTCATTTTTCGCTAATAAACTTGTGTTTGTAGGTATTTTTTGGCAATAAACATTTTTGGAATAATCGGTTAAAAAAGTTGATATAAGCACCCGGAGGACACATGTTATTCGGACTCGCAATTTTGGATAAGGGGTATCTCATTTGATAAGGGGTACACTAATTACTATCGGTACCTCTACTCTGGATAGGGGCACCCCCTTCTTCATCGTTCAAAAATGAAATTGGGCAGGAAAGGAAACACAATCTGTGTATCTTTGCCGGCTTGGTTGTTGACGAGATTTTTGTGGATTCTGTGTGGGATACGATTAGGTGTGGTCCTGTTTTATCTGAAAAGGTATGGTAGTGGTTGTACAATCGATAAACAAGGAAATATATCTTCTCAGCTCTATAAAACAGGGAAGTATTTGGTTGTTATATTTTGGGAAGCTACGAGATATTCTGTTTTGATTTTGGAGATATTTTCTCGTAATTTTCTTCAGCAGAATGATTGGCAATGAGATATTATGACTTAACAGGGATGGTAAGTCTCTCAGATTTGCAAAAAGATGGATAATTCACCGAACTTGGAAAAACATGACATTCACATACGGGAAAGATATTCTGGATTTTGTAGAGATATTTTGGAAAGTTTGCGTGTCTCTACAACGTGTTTACTCAATCTTATGCGTGTACCAGCATGTTTAGAGTGTATCTGCAGCATTTTAACGCATGGGAAGGCAGGAAGGGAAAGAAAATATTTTCTTTACTGCCTGAAGTATGAAGAGATTATTCGCAGTAATAAGTAGATATTCGAAGGCCTGTGTAGTATATATAGAGTGTTGGGGTATTAGAGAAGTTTTATGGAGTGATTGAGGTCGAGAACAAAATGAAGAACAAGAAGTTGCGGAGATTTATGCACCTGCAGGAAGAGAAGAAGACGAAGAACAATAAGCTGCCAAAGCATGTCGTTAATAAACTGTGGTTTATTCATGGTTTTGCAACAGTCTTTGCGGTGACATATGAACAGTGACAACAACATTATTCTCTTATCGTATTGTGTAACAGTTCTTTGCAACAATTGTTCAGAAGTGTAACAGTGGATTCTGTGACGCCTACAAAGCCTTGCGAACCTCTGTTTTGTTAGTTTTCTTCAATAAAACACCATTTGAGCTATGAGTTATCTTTTTGAGTGTGATTTTACTATGTAGATCTAAACCCCGTCACTGGGTCGATGGATGAATCCGAATTTCATACATGGGTAAATTTACTTTATTCTTTTTATGACTTTTGCATTTATTTTAAATTGATTTATGATCTGAATCAATTAGTTATTATTTTATTTGATGGGTCATGCTTGCTTAAATGTTTGATGTCTCGTGCTTACGATTTATAACTAATATTTTTAGAATCTACCTTGGTAAAAATAAGAGTCCATGTTTTTATCTGTTGATCTATAATTGCTGAAAAATAAATAATTGAACCCTATGATATGAATTCGGTGAAATCCTAGTCCCAGTAATTCTTGCTTTTATTTATTATTTCCATTAAATCTTTAAATTTAATCTTCACAAGTCTTAGAGTTCGAATTCTCCCAGGAACTGGTATCCCCAGATTTGTCATTTTCTTCTGAAGGTGTCTTGAACGCATCGTTATCCCGGCTATCTGCATCTAATGCAAGTCTAACAAAGGCATTCATCTTCCCATAAAACTAAAACTACGAAAGAAGTTTAGAAAGATTAGTTCAAAGTTACCCAGATAATTCATCCAGTCAAACGGAACAAAACATGTACATACCCGTACATCCGAGAATTAAAGATCAATATAGCTGCTCGAGTGCCACCTGCAATCCTCTCTGACCGAACCTATTTCTCCTGGAGACTGCCTCCACCTTGTATAGGTTTTACCTGACTCATTTCTCAAATATTAATCAAATTACATAAGAAACGATAACGCGGCAACACTTGGCACGTCATTCAATACCTGACTCAGTTTTGGTACCATAGGATACAACTCATATACCCACCAAACAACTTAAAGTCAAGGCCTCTTACAATCTTAAGGATCAACAACACAGCTACACTCTCCAAGATTAGCCCTGATATGATCATTGCCGAACATATATCTCATCCATTCATCCCAGGGACGCAATGGAGTTTGGAAAATTTTAAAGTCCACTGGAGAGGCTGGATACGCATTCTTTTGGAGACGGAACCTTATTACACATTCCAAGAAGATCGATGGTACAGCTTCTACACCGTCTGGTCCAGAAAGAAGAATCGTCGCGTGATTAAGATGAGTCCTAACAGTCGTAAAGGAAACTTCGAAGAAGTCATCATTTATATTTAGCATGTCTTTTGAATCATTAATGCCTCCTGGCTTAGTAACGTAAATATCTCCAGGTGACATCTCATCCAAAAAAAAACGCTCCTAGTTACTGTTGGATGGCTACATGTGCAAAAGAGAAAAGAGCACATACCTTGAGTTCTCCTTGCTCGCCTTGTTGTTGATCATAACTATTAGAGATTGCTTTGTTGTCGTTAATGCTCGATCTACTGCTGCTAAAAAAGAAAGTCATTCACATTAAGCTAAATGTTCAAGTTTGATCAACTACTCGTGGATATTACACTCACAGCTAAAATACGAAGACGAGATGAACTTACCTTGCTGCTGGTTTGCATACAAAAAAATGGGGTTGATCCTGCTGTCGTGAAAAATAACAAAAGCTCCCTTTATACCCGATGAATTTCTAAATATAGAAAGGGCTTCTTCCTCTCGCTAGCACGTACGGGATTAGGGGAACCCGGTTTAGCTCCAAGGTCTTGACTGGACATGCCTGCTTTCTTTTTCCTACCATTGTTTTTCAATGAGCAAGAGCGGTAATTTGTTAGTAGCCCCTGATTGCTAGCTACTTCACCAGTACGACTACCAAGGAAGTTCAAACCAACTGATATCTCTCTAGTAACATCTATCTACTTCATCTTATTAATTTTATTTTTCGTCTGTCATCATCTAGTACTTACCCCGCAATAATGTCACTGTTACGTGCTAAATAGAGGACTTAATGTTGATGGTGGTTTTTAGTTTAGGGTGCAAACTGTAAAAGTATGTTTAACTGACCTGGCATCAGAAATAGTGGACCTCGATTTATCTATATTCCGTAAGGAATCTGAAGAATATATCAAAATCTGATGAGTGCCTATGCCTCTCTTCATATTTTATTAAAACTCAAGCTCCTATATGGATTGTTCACTAGTATAGAGCCTAATGAATATTTAAGCTCCTAGATGCATTATTCACTAATGCTGGGGCCTGCCACATAATATGCTCTTAGCTGCATTATTCACTAATGTCGGCCTGCTGAGTATCTATTATATGTTGTGTTCTTAGCTGAACTCTCAATTTTGACATGATATGACGATTAATATTCATTCTTAGCTGAGTGACATTAATTTCCTGAAGTGTCTAAATTGAGATATGCATGAAGGTACTTAACCAGAGGCGCGCGAGCTGCGCTGCTCTCCAAGATTAAATTAGTGATTTTGTACCAACGTGCAAAATTCACCAAAATTGATTAATTTTGTGTTAGCTCGCAAAATTCAATTTTTCTAACCTAATTTTATCAATTTACAAAAATTAGGTTTTTGCGGCCTACGCAATATCTTGATCCCTATTGGTCGAGAGTAAGCCTAGGAAAACTAGGAAATCGGTCCATCATGGAACTAGTAGTAGAAGAATCCTACTAAAAGTTGGAAAACAAGAAATAAAGGGGAAACTGCGACAAGTGAAGGCATCGGCCAAAGGGTCGCGGCTGCGTCACTTGGCCGACCGGTTTGCCCTAGCTTGCGCCGCCTATCACCGACCAACCATACCCCATATTGTTGTCTGACGGTCCCTCTTTCCCACTGGCCAATCAAATTTCTCCAAAGCCACATCCTACACTTTTAATTAAAGATGGAAGTTGGCTGGTCAACGTGCTTAGTTTCTTAAGAAATTGAATCTAGACTTTCCATGTCAGTATTAAAATGATCACGGACATACGACTTGGTCGGATGATTTATCAAGCTTATATCTTCTTCCTGACGTGACCAAACAAACTCCATGGTATTCAGCTGAGGGCGCACTTTTATTCCAGCCAATCAGAACTCTTCTAGACTGCAGGTAGCATCCATGATTGCTAGCCAAAGTCGGCTAGTCATGCAGTTGAAAAAGGTGTTTAATGAGTTAAGACCGGCCATGGCATTCTTAAATCAATAGTGTCCATCCAACTTAGCCAGCCTAATTGGATGGCTTAGATTTTATTTTAGGCAACCAATAAAGTGATGATATGCTCACCGGCGACTCACATTTATCCTTGGTCAATCACGTTGCTCATAACCTGCCAACATCACATTAAATCGATCACCTAAACTAGGTTGGTCATACGGATTTAAAATCCTTGAATTCAACTAACAACAACACGTAACTGTGGCAAAACGATATCGGTCGTCCAACTTGGCCAGCTAAATTGACCGGCCTAGATCTAATTTTGGGCAACCAATAAGATGTCGTCGTGATCACCGACCGCCCCTCTTCTATGAGGACTGATTGACTCACCCTCAACTTACTCGAATGGTTCCCAGCAGCTGCTCAAATATGACCATCCACGCTCCTCTTAAACCGTGAATTCCACGACCAACCAAAACATGCTCTATACAACAATGCTTCATATGCATCGATTATTTTGAGCTGCTTGTTTAAAAGTGATATTTTAAAAGCATTGATTACAAAAGATATTTTATAAATATCGATTTCACAAATAACTTAATTATTTAACCTAAAATCATTGTATGCTATTTTTATGCGGCAAGTCTCACAACTTGACTTGTCACATATGACTGCCCGTCGCCTAGCTTGCGCATGATTGGTCGGAATATTTAGGTCTTGCAAGCAAGACTCGCTCAACAACTGCCATGTAGGATTTGTTCCATTCCTCATGTAACTTGCTACATATTTTCTACAAAATACTCGAGACATCAAACATGTTACAAACTAGGGGATGTTCATCAGGGTATTGGTCAGGCGGTTTACAGTGTTGATTTACGGTTTTTCCGAGTTTTTCGTAGTAGTGATTAAGATTCGTTCTCTCAGACTTGTTAAGATTAATTGTAAAGGAATAAAATAATAAAAGAGAGAGTCACTAGGTCTAAGATTCCATCGAATCCACAACATGAGGTTCAATTATTTATTCTCAACAATTATCGCTCAGTAAATAAATAAAACATCGACTCTTGTTTTGCCAAAGTAGATCCTCAAAACATTAATTGTATCCCCTAAGCATAGATTATCTAAAAAAATCATAACCTATCTAATTGAATCACAACTAATTTTATCGAATCATAAATCAATTCAAAATAATGCTAAAGTCATATAGAGAATAAAATAATTTTACCCATGTATATAATTCGGATTCCTCCGTCGACCCAGTGATGGGGTTTAGCTGCTCATTATTAAAAAAGAAAAGAAAAAAAGAATAAAAACTATTGTTGCTCGGTACAGGCTCCCGGCTCCCTAACTCTCGATAATCTTCTATGACTCCCAGGAATTATTTATATACCCAACAGTCAAGAAATATTTCGAATAAATGCTCATAATCTGCTCACAGTAATGACATTAAACTCGGGAATATTTTCTTTATTCTCACGCGATTCTGAGTTGTTTGATTCATCCCAAAATTTCCCATCCGACAGAAAAATCTTAAGAGAATATCATCATATGTAACTTTCTATTAACTCAGAGAATCAAATTAATTAAACCCGAGAATATCTTCCTTGCCCTATTTTGGATAACTACCGAAAATAACCGAGTTTGATTCTTCAAAACACTTAAAATACATGTGTACATAGTGAGCACATAATATTTGTTCAAATCCCATGAAAATCTGCAACAAAATCTTCTCAATAACTCAACAGAATCTACGAAATATCTTCATCCTCTATTTCTTCTAACCGGTGATAATTTCCTTCATTTCTCGAATTAACTGCAATTACCACCCCTGTTTACTCAAAACAGGATGATATCTATCCATATCCAAGAATAAATCCCCACAACATCTCCTCAAATTAATCCCAAATATATTCGCAGAAACACACTAGTTTTTCCCGCCAAAACATGTTGTTCTTGGTGATGAAGAAGGGTGCCCCGTAACAGTTTGAAGGGTGCCCATAACGGGGGGATGTATATAGAAAATCAGGGAGACCCTTAGCCAGTGGGGTGCCCCATAGTAATAGGTTACCCCTTATCCAAAATTGTGAGGCTGAATAACAATTTTTTTTCTGGTGCCAAAATCAACTTTTCGAGCAACTTTCTCCATAAGAGCTTATTTGATAAAAACACCAACAAACAAGATTATTAGTGATAAAATGAGTCCTAACTAATGTATTTATGGGAGAAAATGCGTCGCACTTTCGTGCTCATCAAGCGTGCAACACGCTTATTACGAGAAAGTGTCAGGAAATGCGGACAATTAGTGGCAGTAAAACTAACCAGTCTTCTCCTCATAGTAGGGACGTGGTTTTCACCATTCTACACGATTCCCACTTCTCCATCACTCAACCACTTCCACTTCGTATGAGATCATTGTGTGTTCGACTATGACTTGTATAAATAGGCTTCAATTTATTTCGATAATAACAGTTCATTAATGCAAATATCTAGAAAATATGAAGAACTTACAACTTACATTCTGCAAGCAGGTTCTACATTCTGATACAAGTCATAAATTAACCACACTTTCATAGTTCATCATTCTGATCTCAACACCTTCTTTGCTTCCCTCCCCAAGACCAACCATTCTCCTTCATTTTGTGATGGAAGCAAGACTGGAACGACCATTTATTGGTTTAGGCCATAATTGGACAGATTGATCTCTCGAATCTAAAATACCTATGTGTAGTGCATTTGTTTAGGGTGTAGATTCGTTTCTCGGCGGCACACCCAATTTACCATTTTTAGCAGAATTAGTTTTTATCGTACTACAATAGGATTCCAGATGCCCAGATACTTATGCTTCCTTACATCAAAATATTGGGCTTTGTAAGGATGCACTTTCCAGCATTGCTAAGTGTTAGGGTGAGAGGAATTTTTCTCACCAAGTACCATTGGAGCAACACCTTCCTTCTTATCTTTAGGGACATGATCTTGTGTCCTCATATTGGTTTCGAATGTGCTTGATACATCCTTTTCATCAGGAATATTGCGTGATGCTATATTCTTGATTACTTTTTGAGCCTAGGATAGCATATCCTTTTTATTCGAACCCAAATAGTCTTGATCATACATCAAACCGATTGCAGATATTTTTATTTTAAGACTTTTGATATGATCTTTTAAGGTATTCATACCTTGTTGAAGATGTCTTTCTAAGGATTTTCCAAAGCATACCTCTTGACAAGATTCTGTAAAAAGATCTTTTATAAGGATTTTAATCCTTATTTGTGAATGTTCCAGTGACTGTGAAAGATATTCACACTCTAAAGTTTGTTGATTCACTTCATTACACAAAGCCAATTTTTGTTCCAAATAATCAGCCAGATTATTTTGAAGACTGAATGTTTTACGTTTACCTTCACAAATTCTTACATTTAGTTGAACAATAAGTTCTAAGACATCTTTCAGGTTATCAATGGATTTTCTTGTTTCTGAAAAAGTTTTAACTTTGTTGTAAAACCTTTTTAATCCAGCCATGAATTCAGTATTAGAATAGGATTCTTTCTTTTTGGACTGGAAACAGAATATTTTTCACCAGTAATTGGAGTTGGATCAAAAACAATATTTGAACTAAGTACGCGTTCCTTTTGTTTTGGATGCATTCTTTTCTTATCAAGAACATGATTCTCAATCAAGTTATTAGTCATAGACTTTGTTCTTGATTTTAGAAAAGAATTACGATATCTATAAACCCTTTTTAAGATGTTATTCTCAACATATTGATGTATGTTAACTGAGTCCTTTATAAGTTTATCTTTACTTTTCTTATTTTGACTCATTACTTATAGGTTGGATCACACCAAACACAGATTGTTAGATCATTTCGTGTTTGCATGCTCTGCTACCAATCGAAAAGATGAGGGTACCCAAATACACCATAATCTTTAATTTATCCACCTATAAGTCCTCTTACCGAAAGTGATCGTCTATGGACAAAGTCGAGATAATGCAACAAATCGGTATTCACATTTTTTGTGATTGTCTATGGATACGAGATCGAGACAATACGACTAGCAAAGTGAGTGATAATAGGTTCGGACTTAACCAAACTCTATAGGATCACTATCAAGTATGTGCGGAGTTAACGTTTGCATAATTTACTTTAAATTATATAAACAAATATAATTGCAAAAATAAAAGTAAATCACACAGAAATATTTTGTTAACGAGGAAAACTGCAAATGCAGATAAACCCCGGGACCAAGTACAGAATTGAATACTCTCATAATTAAGCTGTTATACAAAATCTAAACTAACTTCGTATAGTTGAGACCAAGAAACTACCCATAGTTCACTTAGTTTCCTCAGTATCCCTGCGCTTCCAACTTCGATAAGTGCACGCACTGGAACAATTCTTTTAGATCATTTTCCAAACAGTAAAGGAACAACAAATCGGTTTGGTAACAACTCTTTCGATTATTTTAAGATAAAGATATCTCAAGTCATACGCAAAGGCTCTTCCGTTTATTCTAATAAACACCTTTGCCTGGTTAGATCAATCTATCCAATAACTACCTAAGTAGTCAAGTTTATATTCGCAATCAATTGATATAGATTCCAACAAGAAACTATAAAGCGATGTCGATCTCACACAACTAATTAATCGAATAAATCCGATTCTAGTTGGATCCCAGTCGATCAAGGTTTGTGCACACCCAAAGATAAGAGAACCAAATAAGAAATCTTCTTTGTCTTCAAATATTCTTTAATCTTCAATAAACACCTACACAACACTTGAATCTCTTGTGATCAATCACACATAGAATGAAGTCTGTTAACAATGGATTATCATAAGATGTCTTTAGATATACAAATATTTCTAAAGATCCCGTTGATAGTTCGTTCTAGTTTGAGTGAATCTTATATTAGAAGAGAAGATTCTCAAGAATAAACAAACTAGGTGCAATCAAAGTGTCAACAACTGTTAGTCAATCAAATCAATTGAAAACTAATAACACTGCAATTATCTAGTTTCCCACCAACGGTACTCGTAGAGCTTCTTGATCCCACATAAGACTTTAAACGAGCGGTCGTAAGAGATTTCACCTAATTAGGATACTTTCCTCTCCGATTAGACGGCTCCCCCAGAAACAACAAAAAGATGAAGTTTTCCTGGCTCTTATGATAGTTTGCTAGAAATTAAAGATTAGGTATATATATACCAAGGATGTTTGGACACCAAGGAATTTCCAAAACTGGAAATATTCTCCAGATATGCAACGAATAGCATGATTCGGTTTTCCTAATTCCAATAAATGCTTGTCCAAAATTTCTGAAATCTCTCAATAGAAAATCTCCAATTAGTAAATGCACATTACTAATTTTTATTCTCTAAAAATATGCATTTAATTGCTTGTAATTAAAGCATATAAAACCAAAAACCTTAATTAAAAGATTCTCAATTTATTTCGGCATAGGATCTCCTTGAGTACTAAGGAATATCTTTGAACAATAAAAGATAAGAGTTACTGTACGTGTTCAAAGTATGTTGACATCTTTTCACTGTAAATCCTTATTCATATTTACATGGATTTACATTCCTGAAATCGGTTATACCACACTTCCAAACATGTTTAGAATTGGTTCACATGTATTCCAAGATTACATACATGGGTTCAATCACTTCTACCAATCACTAGGATCGGTTATACCTTAATAGGTAAATACTTGTAATCGGTCACACAAGTTACCAAGACCATTTACATCAGTTACCAGGATCGGTTATATCAATTACCAGGACCGGTTACCATATACTCATGGTATTGCTTGTGATCGGTCACACCAGTTACCAGGATTAGTTACACCAATTACCAGGACCGATTACCAGCTACAAGGATCGATTACACAACTCGTTGTGATTGGTCACACCAATTACTAGGATCGGTCACACCAATTACAAATATCGATCATTCCATCTCATGGTGATTACTTAGGATCGGTTACACTAATTAATAAAAACTAGTCATACCAAATCACAAGTCAAGCATTGTGATTAGTTATACCAAGATACATAACAAAGTTACGAACGGTTCTACGATCTCACACATATTGGTAATCCAAAGATTTGCAATGAATAGTTGTACCAATAAGCCTTACAATTTCCCTTTCGATTCATAAAACAAGTTCATGAATGTACTTCCTTTAAACAAATGTAAAACATTGTTTCCTATGATGAAATATTCACCATAACCCATTCACATAATCATAACAGTATATACAAGATTATGTCGATGTCATATCTACGAAGTTCAAAAGATAAGCGTTATACTTCGTAGTCTAATTACCTAATACTATGATCATACAAATATGACCATGTCACAACACTAGAGTATCATACAATATGTACAGTATATATACAGCTTCACATTTATGTTTTCAATATAGCATGACTTTAAACATACGTTAGGAATGAAACAGTTCAAATCAATATTACTAACCTCAAGAGGAAGGATGATGTTGTCGTAGTAGTTCGCTTATTTTTCATTTTCTTCAGGTCTTCGGAGTAATACTTGTATGTCTCAACATTCCTAGACTTTCTAGTCTAACCTATACAAAGTTGACTCTAGTATACAATCAAGCGACTCTAGATGAGTTTTGACACAATAAAATATGACAACCATACTTGACATACCAACGCCTGGTGGTTCAATCGAGATATGCTCTAACAACACATATTATGCATATTGTAAGGCTAGCAGAAGAGTATAAAGGCACAAAATTTTTACTGATGCCCTTGTTGCTTTTCGTAGCATTTTATATGATGCATATATCTTCTCTCAATCCGAGAAAAATTATACACCATAATATCGATGGTGAAACAACGAAGGAAAATTTATTTTCTACGCCATCCCAAAAGGACGCAGAAAAATATTTTATCTTTCGATTAATGAGGAAAATAGCAAACGCTAATATTTGGTTAGATTCGGAAATCGAATAATATCACAAATATGAGTCGTTGCTAATGCGTACCTAATTTGGATATCTCTTCTCATCTTATTTCACATAATCTTTTATGTCGAGCTTAGCTTATACAAGACGCGACAATCGTCTAACTTCTCTATTAACATATTTTAATCAAACACGAAGTTAGACAATATAAGACTTGCACGCATACCTAACAATAGTTAAATTAAATATGCAAAAGGTGAAGAAAATTATCCTTTTCTGTATTTTCAGGCCCCACGACGATTGTTGTAGAACAATTTGTGCTAATAACGTGTTATGTTATCTAAATCGTTTTATAGACTTACGTATGGAGGCTTGTGTATGAAACTACTAATTAACCAAACTTCAAATTGGATTAAATATATATATATACACACAATAGCTAACTACTGTTATATGTAGACATTATAAGGAAAGGTGGAAAATTCATCTTTCCATTAACTTTCACTAATTTATATCTCTCATTTATACGGGACTATAGACGTATATATTGGATGTGGTGCATGTATACAAAAAAGTGTGAACGAATCCGGAACACTTACCCTCAGTTAGCTGGGAAGCCTAGATTTCTAACCACCTTTCAAGAACAAGCCAAACAGATCAAAGAAGAGTTTAGATATCTATCTCGAGGAATCAAAAAATCTGGGAGGAAGAGAACTTTGTGATTTCTATATATCTCGTTCCTGATCTAAGATAACGAAAACCTCAAATATTAATAAAATCAAGATTCAGATACACGAACTATCATGTAAAAAGTAGTCTGACCGGGCTTCACAAATATCTAAGTGAAGTCTTCAAAGTCTTAACCTAATTATGTTCTTAGAGGAAACCTAGGTTTAATTTAGAGGATAACTGTATCTTAGCAACTAGCACAAAGAGTGCAAATGATTGAGAAATCCAGTTTCAAGAGTCTATCTATTTATAAATTTTCAAGGCTCTAGGTAGCTTTGAATTCAAGCTAAGATAAATTGAGATCCAAGCAAACAATTTATCAATTTAGAAGAAATTCTTATTAGAAATTCATGTAAGCATGTGATAACTCTGCCTTGAAATTACACAGAAGATTATATATTATGGTCCAGGGTTCTAGAACCATGCACCATTTCTTAGCGGCTAAGTAGCCATTGAACTTACAAGCACCAGTGGTGCTCAATAACACTCAGGATCTGGGTTGCACGGACGCTCCATTTCTTGAGCCGTGACTGCGTCCGACTCGCGTCGGACACGAGACGCGTGTCCAACGCACCAATTTGCAAGTCATGCACGCGTCTGGTTTGGATGCACCGATGATGCGTGTCCGACGCATTTTTTTTTCATTTTTATTTAATCTTTTTCCTTTATTTTTACTATTATTAACCAAATGAAGAAAGTCAAACATTTATATCAATAATTTAGGTCTTTATTGGGGTTTTGTAACTGGAAATGACATCATGTATACCCTTAGTTGGGCATGTGTTGTTCTAAGAATGCATTTTGATTGTGCCATATGTTTAGTAGTGACTGATTGTTTGACATTCAGCGTGTATAAACAAACGATATCTTCTTTTCTTTTGAAATTTATACATATGTAGCATCATTTTCTAATTTTTAGGGTCGAAATACTTAACTTTGTTATATAAGTACATGATTATATATATAAATAAAATATGTATATACGTGTCCGCGTCCGCGTCCTAGGTTTTTGAGAATTTGTAGTGTCCGCGTCTGTGTCGTGTCCGCGTCTGCGCATCCGCGTCTGTGCAACCCATCTCCGGATTAATCAATGATCTATAAGCACAAAGTGGTTTTGTGAATAAATTTATCACAAAATTGTCTATGAGAGTAGTAGAAAAATCAAACACAGTCATATCGAATATCTCGTGAATTCTGTTAACACTGGAACTGGACATGTTTGCAAACCTCTGACAGTTCGCGAAGTCAGGGCACAAGGGTTTACAAACCTTGGCAGTTCACGCAAATATGATGGAACAGGTTTGCAATACGGGTTTGTGAACCTACCTCATTCCAGAACTTAGATGTAAAGGATTCACAAACCTGGTTTGCAAACCTATACAGTTCACGGAATACATACTGAGTTAGGTATAACATACAAGTATTTATACCTACCACCAAGTAGTTATTTTTGTCATATAATTAATATGAAACATTTCCAATAGCCATAAACAATATGCAGTGTTGCTTGGGAAATTTCCAAATAGTCAACTGGAAACAAAAATAGTTTGTAAACAATAAATTGTTATAACTAATATTGCTAAGTATCTATCAATCCATTGCTTGAATCATATTTCGAGAGTTTAACCAAGACAAGCTTGAACTTGAATTTTCTTCTTTAACAATATTAAATCTATTACAAATCATATACAGTGTAGTCAAAATCGCTCTCCAAGGCCGATTACTCGCCGAGTAATCGCTACAGGCTATATGAACGAGGCGATTTCCGATTCCAAGGCCTTTCTGATTTTTAGCGATTAAGGCGGTTGATTTGGACAGATTTTTGAGCAAAACGAGTTAACGATTTTTTTCGAGTTGGCTTTGCACGCACTAAAATTAGAAAATAAAATTTTCATAACCCTTAAATGAGAGTTATAAAATAGAAAAACCTCTAAATACATGATAAATACGTTCAATATAACAATATTACACACTTGATTACATGATAGTGTTAAAATTTGAAGTACAAATCATGACTTATGGGAAGCAATATATAAATTATTAATAAATAGATTCCGATTATTAGACCGAGTTTTGACGATTTCCAAGTCCGAACTTATCGCTCCTCACTCCAAGCTCCCCAACCGAGTAGCACCGAGGAGCGACTTAGACTACTTTGATCATACGACATAGGCTCATAAGATAGTTTGGTAAATGATGTGAGTAAACTTGATAGGCCAGACATCACATACCTCTTTGTTGATGAAAGAAAATGTCTTCGTTTGTTCTCTAGTATTCAATATTCGAGGGTCATTCAGTGATGTTTGATACTCAACTACGATATTCTAATCCTAGTCTGAGACTTGAATTTAGTAGAATATAAATCAAGATATAGTTTTGTACAACTAGCATTGAAAACAAGCTTGAGATAGCAAAACTTTTATTTTCATTCGAGTGATGCTCCTACACCTTTGGCAATTGCTTTTAAGTCCCTTGTTTGCTATTACTGAAATTAACTCAATATTTTTTATATCAATCCTTCTAATAATATGTACGGTATCTTTGTAAAGTTAGTGAGTAATTTAATCTTCATTTGTGTTTCTTCTTTGAGTAGGAAAATGAAGGCTACTGTGACACAACATGATGTTTAAATCCATACTTGACTATGTTATACCTTAGGATGGTGACCCAAATGGTTGTATTTATGAAAAATGCAATCTCAACTCTCACAAAAAAAATTCTTAATTGTGGCAGTGGCTCAACCGTCATCATCAATCATTAGAAGAACATCATTTTCTTGGACAGGTCGTCATGACACTTTATCAATCAAGTTATTTCCAGAAGGGAACCCATATTTATATTTTGTGGTAATTGAATTTTTGTCCCTACTTTTGATAGTCTATACAAATATCCTTATCACATAATAATTTTGTCCCTCCTTATCTAAAAGCCCATCAGGGGCCCATCAATAATTTATGGACTTCCAAATATACCCCAACCTTTATACCTTCTTCTTATCTTCTTTATTTGTCATCCAGAGAAAAATATCGAACAGAGCTCACCACCATTTTCATCTCGTCGCCACCATCATCTTCATCTCCGTCGCCGTCATAACGAACGCAACCAACACCAGCAACATCTCCATCGTCACCATCTTCGTTTCTATCCCGTCGTTACACCACCTTAACCATCTTCTCCGCCGCTAATTCATAACCTAAAATCAGATCTGGTTTATGTTACGATTTGCAACAGGAATTGAATCTTTTAGGTGGTGTTGTTGATTGAAACAAGAAGACGATGGTGTTAAAATGGGTTTGAGGGTACTGTTGCCGTTGAATCAATTGAAGAAGAACCTTCTTTAATATCATTTCACATACTTCCGTGTAAATACAAACTTAGATCTAGGTGGTGGAGGATGTTAAATCGCCGCTCTTTATGTCAATCCGATGTTAAATTTGCTGAAGTCGCATCGAAAAATGGTCATCATAAACTAGCGTTTCATCTTTATAACATCACCGAGGAGTACTTATCCCGGAGCTAGGTAGCCGACATAGTTGCTTCATCCATTCAGGTTCAGTTGGATACAAAAAATGGCACTGAATAGGGTGGTATCTATGAATCAGGGAAGAAGAGGTCCCGAGACGATTCTGTGTGGAAGGCTGTTAAAATTCAAGTAAGACCTCTTCCCTGGTAGTATCTTGTTTTATTTAGATCTGTTCTCTGTCCTCCTCCTGACAAGTAGTCACTTAGTGTAGTTATTATAGGAGTCGTATAAGGCAGCAATCCATTTTTAACTTTTCTAGTGTGGAACTCAGTGTATTGTACTGGCACTAGAAATACCCATTGCATTTTTTATGAGTTGCCTACTTTGATAAATAATCAGTATGATTCATTCTCAATGGAAATTGATTTTTTTTCTTTCTTATATGAATCACTGAGCAGTGGGTACTAACACTACCATTAATACTTGTGGTAATTGAATTATTGTCTTTCCTTTTGTTTTTTGTTGTTTGGTGGCGGTGGTGTTTGAGATGTGTGATTTTGTTGGTGGAAGTGTTGGTATGAGTTGTTGTTACAGATATTGAAGGGTGGTTATCTGGGTTGAAGCAGGCAGTGATATTGGATCAACTATGGTTGTTGATCCAACTGCAATGGATAAACATCCACTGTTGATCCAACTGAAATGGATAAACATCCATTTTTGATTCAATTTGAGGTTGGTTTTGAAGCTGATATTGGAGCTGTTGGTGTTTATGAAGCTAAAAGTAATGAAATATGCTGGTTATATAGGTTGAAGTAGGCAGTCATATTGGATCAACTATGGTTGTTGATCCATATATTTTGGATAAACTATGGTTGTTGATCCATCTATATGAGATCAACTACTGTTGTTGATCCTTTGAACTCATTCTTTGTAGTTTAAATCATGTAAACTTCTTCCAATGTTGAACTTGTGGTGCAATGGTAGCATGACTGACTTCATGTCAGATGATGCGTGTTCGACTCACGCCAAGTTCACTCCATTGTACATGGATCAACATTCATTGTTGATCCAATTTTGGTGGATCAACAATGGAAGTTGATCCACTCAATTGGATAAACTTCTACTGTTGATCATTTTTTCTTAGATCAACTATCGTTGTTGATCCCCTAAACTGGATAAACTTCTACTGTTGGTTCTATTTTTATTTGGATTAACTATTACCAGTGGTGGTGGCGGCGGTGACGGTGGTGGTGGTGGTGGTGACAGTGGCGGTGACGGTGGTGGCGGCGGCAGTGAAGGTGGCGGCGGCGGTGAAGGTGGCGGCGACGAACTTGTGGTGGTGGAGGACTAATGGTGGTATAATGGTGGTGGTGAGGGAGTGGTGGTGGAATATTAGTGGTGGTGGCGGTTGGTAGGTGGTGGTTGTTGAATGTTGGTGGTGGAATGGTAGTTTAATTTTGGTGGTGGTGGTGGTGCTAGTGGTGGTGGTGAAGTAGTGGAAGAAATTTGTTCCATTTTGCAATAAAGAAAAAATATTATATGAGTGAGGGTATTAAAGTAATCTAATATTAAATAGATAAGGTTATAAAAAAAGGAGGGACATATTTATTATTGCATAAGGATATATTTGTAGGGAGTTAAAAGTAGGGACATATAATTAATATACCCTTATAGTTTTATATCGATCAAGGATGCTCAATTATCACCACTTGCTTGTGGACGCACATATTTCCGTTATTAGGAGATGACTCATTGGGTGACGATGTAGAAGCGAAGAATTCCTAGGTTACCGAAGAATTATGGATGCTTTGGTTATCCTTGAATATTATTTTTTTTGTCTCCTTCTTAGGACTTGTCGTGTTGTACTCTTTTTCCTTCATCAAGGTTTTATTCCCATGGGTTTTCATTGTCGAGGTTTTTACGAGACAACATATTCAAGTCCAATACCAAATCACGTCTCGTCTTCGAGCGATATCGGTGGTTTTACTATTTATTATTTATTTTTCTAGGGATATCAATGGTTTTACTATCTATTGTCTATTATTTGTTTTTTTCTAAAAAAAATTTCATGTGAAAACTTCATGTCTGTTTTTTAAGTTCTATTTTCATGTAAAAACTTCATTATGTATGCCTCAACTCTAGGTAAACTGAAAAGGGTGATTAATAGTGGAATATATCGGTCAAGAGAAACCCTTGATGAGTTTGTGCATCAAGCTAACCTTTTATATAATTTTTTATTATAAAAAAAACTGATCAAGATCAAATAAATGAACTCCTTTCAAAATATTCTAATTTTTCATGTTTTTCCCTTTTACATCTACCAATTACTCATACTAAATCTGCTACCGATTTGGTGCATTTATTGTAATCACTAATTAAAAATCTTGATGCATAAATCTTCTTTTGATTTAGAAAAAGTTATAGTAGTTTCCAAACTCCCTAATAACCTAGTCAAGATTTAAGTAAGTTTCTTACATCTCAACTATCAATTTTAAGCTTCAAATGTCTCACAGGTAATTGGTATCAAAAGGATGATCTTCATGCAACCAATTTAAGCATCCCCCCTCCCCAAGTGAAAGACATCCCTTAACCTCTTGCCCTCTATGAAATGAAATGGGCGTGTTTTGGAAAACGGAACTTACAATCAGTGATAGAGTAAAAAGTTGAAGTTCGGGGAACAAACATGAACGATAAAAGATAACACCGCCACCAAAAGTAAAATAATTTTAGACCATTTTTTTAATAAATGAAACGAGTATCTATCAAAAATGTAATTGAAATTTCTGAATAACATGAGCTCCGTGGTGTGCAGGGATTGTGGACTCTCTCGGATAAAAGAAACAAAAAGAAGACAAAAACCCATAAAAATTAAAGAGAACTACTGAAAAAGTGGGGGTATAACAACCACACTTTATTAAGCTGCTACAGACTCTATCCTTCTACAAGTTAACTTCGGACTGGAATGTAGTTGAATCCTAACCAAGTGTCACACCGATTAAGGTACAATCACGTTCATTACACCTCTAGAACCACACCGAATTCCGTGCACTTGGTTCCCTTAGCTGATCTCACCCACAACTAAGAGTTTCTATGACCCAAATTCGAAGATTTATAAACAAATATGTCTCCCACAAATATGTCTATCCTTTATTCTTTTAGTTCCGTCTTTTGATGCAAAAATCAAGGTGAACAAAACCCAACTAATAATCTGGTCTTATACTCCGAAGAGCATCCTAGAAATATTAGTCACATCATAATAACCTTAACTGATTAACAAAAGAAGTTATTGCGGAATCATAAGAGTCTGAGACGAAGAACTATTGTGATTAATTTTTTATATCTTACCTATCGGAGATAAATCTCGTGTAAATCTTAGAGAAGATAAAACTCAATATGATAGATCAAGTAAGATCAGAATACGCAACTATAGAGAAAATAGTTGGATATGGCTTCACGAAACCCAAATGATAAGTCTTCAAGTCGTTAACCTAATAATGGTTTTGGAAAACCTAAATTAAAGGAGAATCGACTCTAGTTTGCAACTAGGACACACGGAAGTCTCGGGATTAGGTTTTCCAGTTGCTAGAGTTTTCCCTTATATAGTCTTTCAAATAAGGGTTGTTTACCATCAAAGCTAAGATAGTTTAGTAATAAAGCATTCAATATTCACCGATAGATGAACTCATGTTTAACATTCAAGCTAAGTCTTCTTAGAAATTAAGCAATTATTCTCCACCGTTAGATGGTCTTAGCTTGTTACACACAAATGAAATATACTTATATTTAGATATGGGTAACCATACCTAAACGTGTATATTGGGTTGGCTCAATAAAAGTTAACCAAAGTTAGCCATATGAACACTTTTGACTTAACCATATTCATCTAACACTTCTAGATCAAATATGATGATTAATCAATCATGGTAGATAATCAAATGAATCTAATTATGTTTCAAATAGATTTGTTCAATTTTTCACTATCTCATAGAAATATTCATGAACAAATTGAAATGACATCGGTTTGATTCTTGATTGTACAAAGTGCTTATACGGGAATCAATTCATGAACATTAAGCCACGGTTTGCAAAGTTAATTTGCATTCCTTAAATCATAATTTTTTTTAGTTCATGAGTATGAGAATCATACATAACCTATTTAGAACTTAACCATTGTGTTCACAAACTGGGTACGCGAACAACAGCTCCGGACCTTAGCCTAGTCAAGCCGTTCGCAAACCAGGTTCACAAATAACCGTTCCGGGACCAACTCAGGTAAACCCGTTCGCATACTATGTAATACCCCGATTTCGGCAGTGGTTCGCCGATGGAATGAAATATAGGTAATGGTTTGTCCTTTCCTAACACCGAGGACTTTTCAGCACAATTGGCTCAAGAGTTGGCAGAAAACTCTGCAGTTAAGCGTGCTCGGTCGGGAGTAATCCAGGGATGGGTGACCATCCGGGAAGTTTCTGCTGGATTACTGCAGCGATGCCCGTTGAAAACCCCACACTGCCGGATGATCGCAGTGGCTAAGTGGGGACAATATCGGTGGAGGGACGGGTCATTACAAATGGTATCAGAGCCGACGACGGTTCACCTTCCGAGGGTGAGAGAGTACGCTAGACGGGATATGTCAGGTACCCCTCTCATGAGGGGCAGGGAACGTCGGAGATCTGGGCTTGAAAATATATTCCGGAGCCGAGGACGGCTCCAATTTAAGGTGGTGGTATTGTAATACCCCGATTTTGGCAGTGGTTCGCCGATGGAATGGAATATAGGTAATGGTTTGTCCTTTCCTAACACCGAGGCCTTTTCAGCACAATTGGCTCAAGAGTTGGCAGAAAACTCTACAGTTAAGCGTGCTCGGGCAGGAGTAATCCAGGGATGGGTGACCATCCGGGAAGTTTCTGCTGGATTACCGCAGCGATGCCCGTTGAAAACCCCACACTGCCAGATGACCGCAGTGGCTAAGTGGGGACAGTATCGGTGGATGGACGGGTCATTACATACTAGGTACTCAAATAAGAGTTCTAGATCTTATCAGGTAAATACCTTCGCATACTAGGTACGCACACAAGAGTTACAGACCCGAGTCATCACAATAAAGTTTGTATACTGGATATGCATACCATGTTGTATCCAGACATGGGTAATCGTTCTAAACTCTTATTTCAATTATTGAAACATCCTTAGAAGACGAAAATGGTAACACACACATACCATTAGCTTCAATTAATTTTCAAGTGATCATATGATCAATACAAAACTTCCCGAGCTAACATCAAATGACTGTCTCACACAAATCATGTAAGATATTCAAGGTAATTTTCACATGATCATCTTTTGACTTAATATTTAGTTTCCAACAAATAAATTGTTTCCAACTAAACTTGTCAAGAATACGATGAACATAGCTAAAGCAAAAAGCTTCCAACAAGTATTTCGAGAAATAGATAAGCGAGATAAACTCGGCTCAAAATCTATATAGTTATACGACTGAGTCTCATTCGAAGATAAAATAAAATAAACTTCTGAGTGATAAATAAGTTTTAGTCTCCACATACCTTTTTTTGATGAATTTCCTCCAATCTCCTCAGTAGATCTTCTTCTTCAATTGATGAACGCCGTGAAGTCTAAAGCTCAACTACACATTCTATCCTAATCCGAGACATAGCTATAAGTAGACTAGAATCAAGTATATAGTTTTGATCAACTAAACTTGAAAAACAAGCTTGGGATAGCAATGCTTGCGAGCTCGACCAAGAAGTGCTCTAACAACTACTCTTGATTGAAACTCAAGCGTCGAAGTCAATCAAAACCATGGAATCGCTCAGTTTTTTTTTTCCTCTAGAAAAAGAGGAATTCATTAAGTTTAAACTTGGATTACAAAGTTTGGAAGGAAGTGGGGAACACTATCGTCATTCCATTCATCCATGACATTGGAATTTCTACAATGTCTAGCAGCCTTATCTGCTAAGTCGTGTTTCCTACTTAAGTATTCAAACCTAATGAAATTGACACCTTATAAGAGGAATAAACAGTCATCTGTAACAGAGCAAGTAGTCCAGCAAATATGGTCCTTACTTTTATTGAGATAAGAAACGACATTTTTCGCATCACTCTTAATGCATACATTCAAAAAGTTTTTCTCTTTGATATATTTGACAACTTCAAGAAGAGCTCAACTTATGCTTTATCCGGGCTGACATCAAGATGGGAAATTACTTTCCAGCCTCTATAGGTACCTGACATATTCATTAAAACAATTCCAACCACATCCGTGAGAATTTTTATCAAATGAAGCATCACAATAAGCAAGCATACAATCCTGTTGAAGAGTATACGTGATGTCATTATTCAGCGCAAGACTCTGATGTTGACTAGGAGTGTCCCCATCTAAGACTAAAGAGCTTTTGGTATCTTCATACATTTTAAGAGCATATTTGATAGTAGACTGGGTATGTAAGTGTTTATTTTGAAGAAAAAAAATATTGCACACCTTTCCTTCAATATGCACCAACTTGTCATTATTACCTCTATCATGTGATCCTGAAGATTACTAGATGAAAGCCATTTCAGAATCCAGTCTTGGATACTAATGTTAGTGTTTACGTCTTGAAAGACATAGTAGCCAACTAATATAGCAGACCAGACAGATCTGGAGAAAGGAAAACTCAAAATAATATGTTCGGTAGTTTCAGGTTGCTCAGAATTACACATTTTGCAGACATTATCCTGGCCATGATTGAATCTAGCTAGTTTATCCCTAGTGGGTAGAATATATTCCACACATTTCTTTAGAAAATGTTGAACCTTCAGAAGTAAAGGGGCACTCCAAAGAGCCTAATAAGTAGAAAGATTATGATTAGGTTGGGTATTATGAGGGAGTTCATTAGCCAGCAATTTATACACAGACTTGACAAAAAAAATCCTATGATTTGGTATAGTGCCAAATGAGTTAATCACAACCAAAAAGAGGAATTCTCATATTACATATTTTCTGACTATTGACAGAAGTGAAAAAATCTTGAACTCAGGTGGCATTCAGCTCTTATTACCTGGGTTTATGAAATGAACTACCCTATAGTTGGAATTAGGGTTGGTTATGCAAATGGGATTCAAGGCACCTAAAATTCAATTGTCAGTAAAAACATTCACGCTATTTCCATCCCTGATGTCCCAATGAGCATGTTGCTTAATAATATTAAAACCATGACAGATGCTGGACAAGATCCAAGATATGTTCCAAGATATTTTTTGCAAGGGAGATGATTACAATCCTTAATATTCTTACATTTAAGGATGATTGTCCACGAGAATGAATGAGATTTCAAGTTTTTTTAGTCAACAATGCAATATTCATTTTCCTTAAGTTACGAAAACGTAACCCATCATGCAATTTATGGGTAAATACTTCGTCTCGTTGTTTAAAATATTTAAATACCTATATGACCATCCTCCCCCCACAAGAAGTCTTTTTGCGACTTTTCCATATTCTGAATAATGGAGTCCGGAAAATAAAAGGAATTCATACGGTAGTTAGAAGAAGACTTAAGAGTGTGTTGGACTACTACAGATCTTCTAGAATGTGTTAGTTTCTTACCTTTCCATTTAGCCACTCGATTATCAAAGTGGTTGTTTAAGTGGGACATGGACTCCGTTTTGTTCCTTTTAAGAAAAAAAGGGATTCCCATGTATTTCTCATTAAGTTCAATATTTTTAACATTCATAGTTCTAATGAGAGAAGCACATATATCAGGATGCAAATTCTTGCTAAAAAACAACCATATTTTTCAAAATTAATCATTTGACCAAACATAACGCTGAAATCTTTGATCAAAGACATGAGGTTACAACATTCATTGGGAATGACGTTAGTAAAAATTAAGCTATCATCTGCAAAAAGGAGATGGTAGATACTAGTGGCTTCTTTGGTAAACTGAGTACCATGGATAAAATAGGATTAATTGCTCAGCAAGAAGAAAGTAACTGGAAAAAGACTCCATACAAAGAATATAAAATGAAAGGATCATACCCAAACATTAGGGGATACTAAATTTTACGTACAAAATTATAATTTTATAAAATCTAGGATGACTCTCCTCTCTGGTCCTCGTGTAGCTCCATCATCGCCTATTAACAGAGATTTTTTTGGACGTCATTGCTTATGTGTATGGGTCACGGACGTGTGGATGACAGGATAGGCTATCCCTTTGTGATCGGGGTTCAGATCGTTTGTACCCAAAACCTGCCTGTCCCGGCGAATTAGAGAGTGCCACGAGTATATCAATAACATCATGATTTAACACCGTTAACAACCAATTATTTTTATATTTAAAACGAAAATACGAGTATAAAAAATTTAAAAAGAAGATCATCTTCATTTTCTTCCTTATGGTTTTTTTTTTCTTACTGGTTTTCCTTCCCTTTCACAACGACTTCTTCTTACCTTCTTGAGATATAATCAAAAGTGAAAAAACCAGAACCCACATTTGATTTGATTTTTTATTTTTTTAGTTGTTGACTACAAATCAGTGCTCGTTAGGATGATTGAAAATAGGGGTTTAGGATGTGATGGTTTCATATACAAAAATAAGCAGAAGTTAGTATTTGATTAGGTTTTGAAGTATGATTTCTTTTTATGTACTAACAATATTTTCCCATGGGATAAACGTTGATGGTGATGGAAAAGAATTCAAATCTTCAAGGAAAAAATCAAGATCGATAGAATCGAAGATACTCATCGTACAAATAGAAAAAAAGTTGAGAATTGTAATGAATGATAATTCCGGTTCTTCATCCTTATGAGACATTTAATAAATCTTGATAATATTCATCACGTGGATTCAAATCTTTTATTTGGATTTTGTGTTTACGGATGGAGATAACTAGAAAAAACTGTTTCACCGATCAACCGAAAAATTCCTGAAACTGTATATAAAGTAGTAAGCAGATCGTACGGATGAAGAGATTTGAATCGGCGAAACGCCGTACGATATGCTTACTACTTTATATACAGTTTCAGGAATTTTTCGGTTGATCGGTGAAACCATTTTTGACGGTTATCCACATCCGTAAACACAAAATCCAAATAAGAGATTTGAATCCACATGATGACTATTATCTGGATTTATTAAATATCTCATAAGGATGAAGAACCAGAATTATCAGTCATTACAATTCTCAACTTTGTTTCTATTTGTATGATGAGTATCTTCGATTCTATCGATCTTGATTTTTTCCTTGAAGATTTGAATTCTTTTCCATCACCATCAACGTTTATCCCATGGGAAAAGATTGTTAGTACATAAAGAGAAATCATACTTCAAAACCTAATCAAATACTAACTTATGCTTATTTTTGTATCTGAAACCATCACATCCTAAACCCCAATTTTTAATCATCCTAACGAGCACTGATTTGTAGTCAACAACTAAAAAAATAAAAAATCAAATCAAATGTGGGTTCTGGTTTTTTCACTTTTGATTATATCTCAAGAAGGTAAGAAGAAGTCGTTGTGAAAGGGAAGGAAAACCAGTAAGAAAAAAAAAACCATAAGGAAGAAGATGAAGATGATCTTCTTTTTAATTTTTTTATACTCGTATTTTCGTTTTAAATATAAAAATAATTGGTTGTTAACGGTGTTAAATCATGATGTTATTGATATACATGTGGCACTCTCTAATTCGCCGTTCGCCGAGACAGGGGACATGCATGTTTTGGGTACAGACGATCTGAACCCAACGCCGTCAGACTAATATTAAAAATTAAGACACATGTCATTCCCTAAGAGGTTGAGACAGGGAGACATGGAGGTTTTGGGTACAGATGATCTGCACCCTTGTGATCGATAGTTCGATGGGAAAAATAGGGGGGACCCAAAAAAAAATATTCTCATTGTCAGGCCCACTATTAATTTTGGATACCGTGACACCCATAAATATTTCTGTGACACCCATACTTATCCAAAATTATCAAAACCTGTCTGCATGACGATTTTTGCATCCGCATTACGTGTTATGCATACTGTTTTTTCTGGGATAACTCGTTATGCATCCTAATTTTTCAGGGGTATAATTGGCAACGCAACTTGGATATAACATATCTAAAAATCCGCGCCTTGGAATTTTACAAATTTTATATCGTTGGAAATCTTTTTATGAGAGCTACGCAACGAGTACAAACAAGAATATCAATTTTTTGTTTTTCATGAAAAAATCAGAGGTGATCATCATTTTAAGAAATTTTTTCGAAAACTTGATACATAACCATTATGCAGCCACCAAAAAAGATGCATAACACATTCTGCAGAGGCATAACGAATTATGCAACCATTTTCTTGAATGCGTAACAAATTATGCATCTGCATCACAAAGTTATGCATCTACAACAAGTTATGTAGCCATTGTTTTGGTTGATTTTAGTGTGTACATAAAAAATTGATGCATAATGCATTATGCATCCATATTTTCGAATACATAACAGGTTATGTATCAATTTTCTCGACGCATAAAAGATTGTGCAACAATTTTCTCGATGCATAATGCATTATGCAGTCATATTTTCGGATGCATAATAGGTTATGCATCAATTTTCATGATTGCATAACATGTTATGCAGATATTATTATTGGTGCATGACAAGTTATGCAGTTTTTGTTTTTGTTGGTTTCGATAGTGACAAAAAAGTTGCTGCATAATAGGCTATGCAACCGTTTTCTGGACTGCATAACAAGTTATGCAACAAATTTTGTAGATGCATAATAGGTTACGCATCCATTTGCACGAATGCATAACAGGTAATGCACATTTTTCACATATTTTTATATCTATGTTGCTCTCTCGAATGCATAAAAATTACATTAAGCATGCAACAAGAGAAATTTTATATATGGGCAGCAGCATGCCACCCTACCGTCCACCATCATAGTCTGCAAGATGAAAAATCAACTCCCATTTTGCACCCCGCTATGGAGTGAAATAAATCAACAACTACACTCAGTGTCTAACACCATATTTGGGAAACAACCCATCACTACCAACTATTATTTCATTTCAGCCATCAAGAACACTTCATTTCAAGCACAATCGAATTCCGTTTGTAATAATCAAATTCGAAATGCAAATATTTCACACTACAAATTCATACTTCCCAAATCTTTTTCTCCGTGTTACATACCCACACGAGAACCACAAATCACCACAAATCCAAAACACCACGTTGGTGTTGAGAAAAAATGAATTGGCTTAAATTTCAACCACAAAACACCACAAATCCATTCTTATTGTTGCTGTAGAAACTCGAAATAATCAGTACTTGCATTTCCTTCATTCACATCTACAGAAATAGTCTTACACTAACCATTCAATCAAGACCAGATTAGGTCAAAACCCATCTCTAATTCCACCGATCTAAAAACCCTTCCAGTGGTGGTTCTTCCATTTAATAACCCTTAATGAACCTGGTTCTTCCATTCACTTCCATTTAATAACCCTTAATCAAGACCAGTATGAATTTGTAGTGCAAAATCTTTGCATTTCAAATTTGATTATTATAAACGGAATTCGATTGTGCTTGAAATGAAGTGTTCTTGATGGCTGAAATGAAATAATAGTTGGTAGTGATGGGTTGTTGCCCAAATATGGTGTTCGACAGTGAGTGTAGTTGTTGATTTATTTCACTCCATAGCGTGGTGCTTCCATTTATCAACTGTCAAATTGAACAAACAACTATCAAATTACAAGCAGTGGTTAGTACTTACTTAGTGAAACATTGCTGCTGCGGGAGATGAAACCTATACCAAAATCAAAAATACCGAGACCAAAATCCAAAATAAAGAGACCAAAATAAAGAGACTCTTCACCAATCAAAAATAATCGAAACTGAGACCAAAATCATACCATTTATATACAGAAATCTTGGGTTTTTTTTGGAAATCATGCAATATAAAAAACCCTGAAATCTCCAAATTGAATCCAGATCTAGAACAGAAAATGATCACATTAAACCTATGAAATAAAGAGAGAAAGGGGAAACAAAATCTCACGAGTTGAAATCGATGAAACATCGAGAGAATCCTTGTTTTCCCTTTTTAGATGAAATCATGATGAGAAATAAAATTAGAAAACAAAATAAAAAATAGATGAGAAGAAACAAAATATAAGCGAAAACAATTTTTTTTTTTAATAATTATGGGCATGCGAGAATTTTCTCTCAGAAAATGGGCGCGCCCGTGAACTTTTCTAACTTTTCTGATGGTGGGTTTTACAGTAGAAAAAATCTAAAAACTCGGTGTGGTAGTAGTTCTCACCAGTGACAACACTATAATTGCTCAAGAAATTATACATTCAATAAAGAGGAAAAAGGACCAAATAGGATGGATGGCACTAAAGCTTGACATGTCAAAAGCTTTTGATAGACTAGAATGGAATTTCTTGATTAAGGTACTTCATTACTTTGGCTTCACTGATGATTTCTGTGATCTTATTTATCAATGCATCAGTACTACTTCTCTTGCTGTACTTCTAAATGGCTCACCATGTGCAAGATTTTAACCAAGTAGAGGTATTAGACAGGGTGACCCTCTATCACCCTATCTCTTCATTTTAGCAATGGAATACCTATCAAGACACTTGACTCATGCTCAACAGTCTAATAACGTAAAAGGTATTAAAGTTGCCAATTCAGCACCTGCAATCAATCATTTATTGTTTGCAGATGACTGTTTAATTTTTACTCAAGCTAATCATACCTCTGTTAGTAATCTTCTTGAGCTTCTACAGAATTTAAGTTCTCAGTCAGGTCAGTTGATCAATTTTGAAAAATCATCAGTTCATTTTAGCAAAAATACATGTCCAGAGGTTGCTGCAGCACTAATTCAACTGCTTGGAGTTACAGTCATGTCTTCTAAGGATAAATACTTGGGATCACCTTTACTTCTGGGTCATTCAAAGCAAGAGTCTTTCAAAGCCATCAAAGAAAATTTTGAACATAGATATTCAGTGTGGTCTTCTTCTTCTTTATCTCAAGCAGGTAGAGCAACTATGATTAAACATGTTCTCAATTCTGTCCCAATTTATCAAATGGGAACTTTTAAACTCCCAAATAACCTTATTCAAAAGCTCACAGCTATTGAGAGAAGATTCTTCTGGGGTCATAAGTCAAACAGAGGTCTAAACCCCATAGCTTGGCAGAATGTTTGTAAATCAAAAGATATGGGAGGTCTTGCTTTTAGGGATTTAGAAAAGCTCAATTTGGCTTTACTTACTAAGCTTGCTTGGAAAATATGTACTGAAACCAATCATCTAATGGTTAAAATTTTGGGCAGCAAGTATTTCAAGAATGGAGACATTCTACATCAGAATATTACAGCAAGAAACTGTTCTTATGTCTGGAATGGTATCACCAAAGGTTTACAAGTTGTGCAACAAAATTACTTCATGGAGATTAATAATGGAGCTAAGACTAAAATATGGAGAGACAGATGGATCCCTGGTATGTCTGAACCACCTTCACCAGCTAATGATTTATTCAGATTCTATGAAACTGTTTCAGAGCTAGTCATCCCCAACACTAACTCTTGGAATGCTGATCTAATAAACAAGCTTTTGATGCTTCTACTTCAGCTAGGATTCTAAATATGTTCCTTGATTGTAGTAAAGAAGATGTTATGTTATGGATGCCTGCCAGGGATGGTAAGTTCTCAGTTAAAAGCACCTATAATATACTCACTAAATGCAACAGCATGGTCCAAGTAAATGGTGCTAATATTGACCCATCAATATGGAAGAAGTTGTGGAATTGAAATGCAGCTCACAGAGTCAAGTTGTTTATATGAAAATGCATCATAGGGCTACACTCAACCAATGTCAGAATAGCATCTTACAATAGTGATCAACAGAGAGAATGCAGCATATGCAGACAACATGAGGAAACAATGGAGCATCTTATTTTCAAATGCAGACATGCCAGACAAGTTTGGAGAGCAGTAAACATTGATATAGACTCAGTTGCTTCAAATTGCAGCTATGTTTCAGATTGGGCTATAAGTTGGTTCAATCAAGCAAGTTCTAATGTTGATGCCAAAGGGTTGTTGACAATGATGATTGGGGCTTGGATAATTTGGAAAGATAGGTGTGATGCAGCTTTTCAGGGAGTAACCATTAATCACTTCACTTCTGTGCATAAAATACATTATCACCTGGCTTCACATTTTCTTGATTACAGCAGTAATAATATGTCTCTAGGAGTTAATATAGTCTCTAGTTGGAAACCACCTCTTGAAGGCATTTTTAAGCTTAATGTAGATGCATCTTTTGACTGTAATACTAACAGTTTGGGAACTGGTGTTGTGTTGCGTGATTTTACAGGAACCTGTCATAGAGTCAAGGGATCTTACTCAAATGGAGCATTAACTGCTGAGGAGGGTGAATGCAAAGTCATGTGAGAGAGAGGCACTGTTATGGGCTAAACACAAACAGCTTTCAAAGATTCAAGTAGAAGGAGATGCAAAGAATGTCATTCTATCTATCAAGAGTGATACTCTATCTATTCTTTGGGAGAATAGAAACCTCATTAAAGAAATAAAGCATCTGACTTTAAGTTTTTCTTATTGTAGTTTTGAATTTATTAGTAGAGATGACAATATGGTTGCAGATTATGTTGCCAAAACTGTCAGAGAGTCTACCAATGCTATTGAGATAGATCATAATTTCTCATCTGAGATTTGTAGCCGTTTGGCAAAAGACAACATCACTCAGCCATACTAATTTAATAAAATGGTTTTTTATCAAAAAAAAAAAAAAAAAAAAAAAAAAAAATTATCACCAGTTCGATACATGAACGAGTCGGTGCGTAGTTGGGACTACAACAGAAGGTCAATGTTACGTGGCGATTCTTGTAAACCACTATATAAAAAGAGGCTCTCGCGTCGCAATAAAGCCTTCCAAAAATCTCTGAGGAAGAAATTAGTCATACCTCTTCTTTTCAGATAGAAGAAGAAGAAATGGAGGTATCAATTTCAAACCCTAATCCCCTCTCCATCTCCTCTTAATCAGTATTGCTTCTTCGTATCAATTTCAGTATATAAGATTTAGGGTTTTTCTTTACCCCTTGCTAAATATTTCTGATAACTTTGCTCAAATTTGTTGTTAGATTTTTTATTTTTGTTTGTTTGTTTGTTTTTATGTGGTTATAAATTATCACAGAACTGATAATGAAACTAATCCTGGTCCTCCTATAGTAATTTAGAGATTTTCATGAACAAAAATAATATCTTAGCTGCATAATTTTGTTTCTGAAATAGTGTTTATTGAACTTGCTGGATTTGATGATTAAGGTTGTTTTGGTCTCGTGTCTAAAGCAAATGATGTTGAGCAAATTAAAGATTGGTTATAGACAGATGAGAACAAAGATGATCAAGAGATTATTACATACTCTTACGGGTATGTTGTGAGGATGTCTCCAATCTAATTATGTTCTCTTTATGAATGACTTGTACTCTGGTGGAGAAGACTGATTGGTCTAGCCGCCTAGCCGGCCTAATTTGACCATTAAGTATTTAGAGGAAATCCTTCTGGTTTTTATTGGTGGACTGATAAAGAGTCTTTGAAGAAATTTTCATGCAAGAAGAGAAAGTTGTTTAAGTTGTATGTGCTTTACAGGATCCAAGGACAGAAGTCATTCAGGCATGGTACATGGATGAAAGTGATGAAGACCAAAGACTTCCTCATCACCGTGAACCCAAGGAATATGTGTCTTTTGACCGACTCAATGGTATTTATGTTTCTAGCTAGTTTTCTTCTTTAGATTAATATTTTTTAAGTGTTAAAGACTAACGTGCTTGAGGACAAATTTGTTAATCTTGCAGAACTTGGAGTCCTTAGCTGGCGTTTAGATGCAGATAACTATGAGACTGATGAGGAATTGAAGAAGATTCGTGCAGAACGTGGATATACCTATGTGGTCAGTTTTGTATCTGGCGTATTTTTCATTTTGGCTGGTTTGCTTTGTGTTATTTAACACGCATTACAAATATATTCCTACTTGGTAGAGTTAGTCCGTTAACAGGGAATTATTGATTTTTTTAGGACTTCTGCGATTTGTGCCCAGAAAGGATACCAAATTATGAACAGAAGATAAAGAATTTTTTCGAAGAACATCTTCACACCGATGAAGAAATTCGTTACTGTGTGGATGGAAGTGGTAGGTTTGGCAATTTTGTTGTTTGTTACTGTTGTCAGTTTTATAACAGTTCCATTTGATACAGATATTGATTGAAATTTCTTGGTGAAGGGTATTTCGACGTCAGGGATGAAAAGGAAAAGTGGATACGTGTCTGGGTAAAGAAAGGGGGAATGATTGTACTGCCTGCGGGAATGTACCACCGTTTCACTCTTGATTCTGACAACTACATAAAGGTATTCCAGTTATACTTGACATGTATTGATGTAAAATTAGTTTCAAATAGGATAGAAAAGTTGTTGATGTGTTTCCAGACAAACGAGGTTGCACGAGGTTGTAGTTGATTTTGTTAAGAGTAAAATGAGAAGCAAGAGTTTCTGCATGATACTAGAGAGTACAGACACCTGTGATACATTGTTGGATTATGATTTAAGTCTGGAGAACATGTGTTTAATGCAGGCCTTGATGTGCTTACTTCTCAGCTTCGTTTTGTTTCTTTTCTTTTCTTCATGACGTTAATAGTATCTTAACATTTTCGTGACAGAGCTCTGTTGAACCTTCTTAGAACTTTTCTGTGTTCTTTTGGTGTAAATATATTCCGAACTGACTGTTTCGGTAAGCTTTCTCATGTGATTATGTTCTCGTAGGCAATGCGACTTTTTGTTGGTGAACCAGTGTGGACTCCATACAACCGTCCTCACGATGAGCTTCCTGCTAGGTTAATCTCCTTTGCCAGTTGCATCATGGGTTCATCTTTGTTTACAATTTAAATTATTCTGAAGCCTTTCTTTAGTTCTTAATGAAGTATTTTCTCTTCATCTGCAGAAAGGAGTATTTGGACACTTTCATTAAGAAAGAAGCTAGTAACCATGCTGTCAATGCTGCAGCTTGAATCTTCATTTCCATATCCTTTTTAATCTTCATAATAATTTAAAACCCTATGGATACTTTGTATTACCACCTGTTGTATGGCGTGTATGTTTATGAATGCTACATTGGGTTGAGAAGATCCAACTGTTCTTTGAATAACTGGACTATATATACGAGCTTAATGACTTCAGAAGAGTTCCTGTGTTTTTCGTCTGGTTTAATGATATATAAGTACGAGTTACTTGTATGTTCATGATTTTGAATAGATCTGTTTGCATTTTTCTCGTCAATTCATTTGGATGTTTAGCCCTTGTTGATGATCTTGTAGTGCGAGAATGGTTTAAGCTCGTTCTGTTACAATAATTGCCTCATGAGATAGCACAATTCTTCAAGAGCCTGCGTGTTGCCGAGAAGTTAGTGTTTGGGGTAATTGTTTTTTATGTAATAGATAAGTGTTATTTTAGCGGATTTTTTTTAAAGATAAAATTTAACTTTACTAGTATGTAACCCGTGCTACGCACCAGGTATGGTGGGAATTGTCGATTGGTGTGGCAGGGCTTTGCCCCGCATCCGTGGCGCAGATTCATGGTAATATCTTTAAATCGGACATGCATGCATTTGAGGTAAAATTTGTCAAGTGTTAACTTTGACATTATTTCAAGCTTCTTAAAATATTTCGAATCTTCATCTTTCTTTTTCTTTCGTAAACCTAGAGGTCCAACTGATACATTACGTTGCATTATTCAAACAGACCTCCGGGCCCATTATTTCACATTTTCTTATGTTTCTTTATTCTTTGATTCATTAAAACTCCTTCTTTACTATATTATCACATTTGACCACACTTTCTCTAGAGTTGTGATCGGTTCATTCCAAAAGACTAATAATTTCCACCACTCGTTACTGATTTAGGGTTCACTTAAAACATACTTAAGATCCCATATATATATATATATATTTATTTATTTATTTATCATGTGTGGTACCTCCTGTTCCTATAGAATGGAATGAAAGTATGACACTATAATATGAAGAAGAAATTTTAATTGGTGAACAATAATTTAAAAGTGTTATCTTGAAAGAAAAAAAACTATGATGCATAAATTTACCTAAAATTTTGATAGTTAGTGAGAACACTTGTCCAGTTAATAAAAGAAAAGAAAAATGAGAACACTTTCCTACATGCACATGAGCTCTAGCTTAGTTTGGATGGAAAAAACAGAGAACAAAATTGTGTCAGAAAACAAAAGTAATATATGATTTATATATAGTCTCTTGAAGGAGCATCTTATAAGGATACTTTTTTGAATTCTCCAAACTTAAATTGTAAATTTCTTGTAGTGAGAATACGTTACTCATGTAACTAAAGAACATACTCCTTTTTTGAAAATGGAACTCAACTGGTTGATCATCATGTTATTTATATATGAGAGACAAAAATAGATATAATTCCTTGTTTTGATAATTTAAGCTGCCTCAACCGCTTGACATTGAATGAGTTGTCCGTCAAGCTCGTTATTCGGAAAAATCTCTCGAGAATAACCAAAAGAACCAAGATATGAAAAATCTCCATAAACCCAAAAAAAGTTGATGATGCCTAAACGAGAATATGGAAACATAATGCATTGGGTACCAAGGAAAGGCGTCAACGTCACAAATAAATCACTCAACTGATAGGCATCAGAGATACCAAGGAAATAAATCAACAATAGGTAGAATAGAGTCGAACCATTTGTCTGACCCAAAACATCCTTACTTCACTCTCTAGCGGATTTAGTGCGCTAAGGAAAATCCTATATAGAAAAGTAGCCAGAAAAATTATTCTTTTCCATGTTAGGTAATTATCTTAGAGCTACAACCCGTTAAACGCCTGCAGATAATAATAAATGTCATCCACCCGAGCTCCAATCAAAAGATTCTTTGTCATATGTCTTTATAGATGACATGCTTTCCATGACAATGTATCAATGCTCGAGGCATTGTAGTCCTTACGATGGAAATCTAATGGAAATCCAAAACCTAGAACAAAAAAAAAAAGTTTTGAGATCAATGAGTATTTTTGAGGAATTGTAATCCTTTCTAGAAAGTTCGACTGATCATTATCTAACAATTGTCTCTGAAGTTACCTTCTCCACTATCTGTTTTGATACAAATGAAATATGTAAGTATTTATTTCAGACACTCAATCAATGTTAAGCCAGATTTTTCTCAGGGCGAAAATATTCTCTAGTCAAATTCATAAAAAAAATACCTTCTCCACTTTCTGTTTTGATAAAAATTGAATAAGTAAGTATTTATTTCAAACACTCAATCAATGTTAAGCCAGATTTTTGCTTAGAGGGAAATATGCTCTAGTCAGAAAAAATACATTATATCCACAATGATGAATTTGTTTCTCAAGTTCTAATATTTGCACCAGTTTCATGCTAAACCAATCATCTATCCGAGCAAACCAATTTCGTATTGAAGAGTAAAAAATCGTCAAAGTTTCATTGGTCATTGAGCAATATTTATAAAAATTAATGAAAAACTTTGATACGTACGTACTAATTAAATAGCTTTTAATTACTGGTCGACAACAATCCTATGCAGTTTAGAACCATTCAACAATAACTCATCATCTGGTAAACAATAGGGTGTCACCATCTGCGCACGTAGAGAGAGAAAAGAATCAATAAACATCATATGCAATATAAGTTATTACATCAAAAGGAATCAAAAGCTGGGCATATATACTGTCAAGTTCCAAGGCTGCATAACAGGTGAAGATAGAAACCAATATGATTAAACAAAAAAGAGAAGAGAAAAATATAATCAGTTCATAGATTTTAGTAAATTGAAATCTGAATTCACAGACTTAACACTTTATATGCTATTTAAAGTGTTAAATACGTTATTATTCATAGCTTCTTTAATTCCAGATATGACTTTTGAAAGGTCATGCGTAAGTACAAAACAAATCTTATTATCTATCAAAGAGTACATGTTAAAAATACCTAAACCACGCATGAAATAATAAATCATGTTTAGATTATTTGGTTATTTAGTATGCCTAAAATGGTAATACTCAATATTTTGCGTGGAAGTATGAGAAAAATCCAAAATTATTATTGACCAAAGAGCACATGTTACAAATGCCTAAACCACACTGGAATACGAATTCCTGATACACACGTCCGCCTTATACATTTCATACAGAAACAATGACAACCATAAAAAATATAATGTTAAAAACCCTACTCGACCCGTAGCAAATTGGAAAAAAATTCAAACGTCTTTGGCTCACCTACCAACTTATCAATGTAATGCAGTGTCAATCTCTTGTAAATTGAAACGCTTTCGTTCACACATAAGGTACGAAAAGTATGAAATACATAATCTCTTAAAAATTACAACATCCACAAATCGCTGGCGCAATGTTGCTAAAATTTTAGAAATTGACATTGGAAATGTTCAGGTTAAAGTTACTCAAAGGGAATATGGAAAGTCAAATCTCACCTAATTATGTTATTGCTTTAACCACCTGATGTAGCTTAAAGTCAATTAACCTTTGGTCATAGCTGAGTTTTGCCTAGTGGATCTTGACCCAAGAAAAAAGAGTTGCTTCAAAGTTAGGTATCTCAAGCCTAGATCAATCATAGGATAATATGCACCTATTTTTTTTGAAACCCATGAGAAACAACGTTTATTGAAACCCATGAGAAACAACGTTTGGATGACTATTGATTTTTGACGAAACACCACTAAAAATAGCTTTATAGATACCTTGTGTTCCATCACTTCGATACACAGTGTACGTTTTCTTGAAGCATTATCAATGCCTGAATTACCGCAGCAAGTACACACCACATATCTACAGATACTACAATAGTTAAATGAATTGTGCAATTCAGAGGCCACAAAATATATTTATGAGGATAGATGTTGGTGAAAGGAGAAACGAAAGATGAGGTACCAGCTGATATCTCTAAGAATATTCCATTTCTCCAAAGGATACGTGCCTATACATTAAGTAATACCTATAATATTGGAGTTGATACTTATACTCACTTTAAATTCTCCATATATTTTTTTTTGCTTGTATTAATATTTTCCATGTTCGATATATCAGGGGTATTTTCTGAAATGGTTTCCATGGATAGACAGAACATTTCTTTTCGATATTTCGGTATCTTGAAGTGCTAAATTCTTAAGCTGCTCAGTGTCAAGGCTAACCTTTTGGTGTCGATGGAGTTCTCCTAAACAGAAATGTTGCCAGTTTTGTTCACACAATGTTTCTGGTTGGGGCAATACAAAATTAGCTTGACAAATAGTTACCTCAGTTTGCGGCTTTTTTTTATTTCCATTAGATTTTTGTTCTTTCCTTTTATGTACAATGCGCTCTTTCTCTTTCAATGATGATGTTGTCTCTTCCTTTCACTCTTTTAAAGGAACAAAACAAATTTTTCCGACTTAGTTTTAGTCACATTTAGGTATTCAACGTTATCCTTCAATTCATTACCATTCTCATCTAATTCAATATCATACAACATTTCATTAGTTTCAATTTTTTTTTACAAAACCCACTTTTAAGAACTTATATAGGAATAAACTTTCCCAAAACTAATTGGGTTCTAAAGGTTTCTGATATAAGAAAATTAGATGAGACACTATACATTACATATTTTTACATTACATATTTTTACATTTTAGACTTCCCCACAAACTTTTCATGTACCATGAACACAATGTAAGTGATTACCATTGGAACCAGTTCTTAGGTATGCACTAATAAAAATCACCTTCAGCATTTACAATCAACAATCGAGAAAAAAACTTGAGATCAAACAATTATGACTTAAGTAGAAGAAAAAAATGATGACTTTGAGGAATAAAAACCTGCCGTTATCACCTTTAGAGCACCAAACTTCCCCATAAACTTTTCATGCACCATGAACACAATGCAAGTGATTACTATTGGCACTAGTTCTTAGGTATGCACTAATAAAAATCACCTTCAACATTTATCAACAATCGAGAAAAAAACTTGAGATCAAACAATTATGACTTAAGTAGAAAAAAATGATGA
This sequence comes from Papaver bracteatum, assembly GCA_023529315.1. Taxonomy (NCBI): domain Eukaryota; kingdom Viridiplantae; phylum Streptophyta; class Magnoliopsida; order Ranunculales; family Papaveraceae; genus Papaver; species Papaver bracteatum. The sequence continues at coordinate 88,804 of JAJJWX010002210.1, read as the reverse complement.
CTTTGAGAAATAAAAACCTGCCATTGTCACCTTTTTTTTTTTTTGAAACTGAAAGGATAAATTTGATTAAGAGTGAGATATTACAAAGTTTGCTTCTTCCTGCACTTTGGAAGAAATCTCTTGCGGAGGTTCTAACAACCATACGCTACTCAGACACTCAACTCTATCCTATTTGGATAAAGAAACCCGCTACCTTATTTTTCTCTTTTGGCACATAAACACAGTGCCAAGAATTAAACCTTCTAAACAAACCTTTAATATCTAAAATTAAATTACGAAGTCTCTAATCAATGTTAAATATTGTTGTTATTAATTGCATCTACCACAATCTTTGAGTCCATCTCAAAAACTACTTGTTGCATATCTTTTTCCCCTGCCCATTTTGTTGCTTCCCATAATGCTTTGCTTTCAACATTTTCTGGACTTCACAGCCTCATTAGATAGATGCATTTTGAGCCCCTGTGTGTACCTGCAAAATCACGTATTATTATTCCAATTCCTCCTAATTGATTAGAATGCAAATAAGAGCCATCAATATTAATTTTAAAGAATCCTCTTTGAGGAGAAGACCAATGAAGATTTCCTATTGGCTGCATAGTAGGTAAATTGATTAAAACTGGTGGCATTGTTTCATATTCAACAATCTCTTTTCTGCATCTCAGAATCACTATCTATGGAGTAATATGAGAATTATTGAAAGCCTTATCACATCTAGTAGACCATATACACCGAGCAATAATGGAGATTTTACAAATTAATCTCTCATTAACCTGGTGAGCCATGAATTTATCATACCAATCACAAGGATATATCATTAGCTGTATGAATACCCAGAACTGCAAACTATATTAGTTTGGAGAAAGAACAACCCAGAATGCTGTGAGCAGGTGTCTCAAATTCTTGAGCACAGAAAGGGCAGGAAAAATCTCCATCCTGAATGACATTTTGGAGTTTATCTCTTGTGGAAAGTATGTCTCTAACATATTTCCAAGTGAACTGTTTTATTCTTGGTAGAATCTTTAGTTTCCAGAGCTTCTTGTAAATTCCTTGTATTCTTTGACCTACAGTTTCATTAGCAATCTTTTCCTCAACCATTTTCCTGTAAGTTGATTTAACTGTGAAGTTTCCATTCTTTTCAAGAAACCAAACCAGCATGTCTTTGAAGTTACGATGAATAGAGAGTTTCTAGATTAGACTGGCAATATAATCTTCAAAAAGATTATAAATGAGACTTATATTCCTTCCTCCTGAAATAGAATTAAAAAGTTGATGAACAAATACATAATTTTGAGTATTTGTTGCTCTAATTCTTGGGATTGGGGGAGTATCTAATTCTTCAATCCATTTGTCCTTCCAGATCATAGTTTTTTGACCATCACCAACAGACCAACAACAAAATCTTTTTATAAAATGAAGTTCATAGCTAATACTTCTCCATGACCATGTGAAGTTAGAGTTGTTCTGAGTGTTGAATATCTGAACATCTGGAAAATATTTTGCCTTCAATGATTGTGCACATATGGAAGTATCATCTTCACATAATCTCCAAGTTGATTTATCTAGTAAAGATCTATTGAACACTTCAAGATCTCTAAAATATAGACCACCCTCTTCTTTAGGTTTATTGACATGTCTGAATGTAATGTTTGCCTTTATTATTCTTCTAATTTCTCCAGAATATTTGTTGTCTTGAATTTATTGAAGCGATAGTACTATCAGGCAGTTTAAAACTTGTCATATGATGCACAAAATGGCATTAGTGACATTTTTTATCATGACAGATCTTCCATCTTCAGATAAGTTAATACCATCCCATCTTGAAAACCTTGTATCCATTTTTTGAATGAGAGTTGAAAAAGAGATTGTTTTGTTTCTTCCCACAAAGCCTAGATATTTTTCATCAAAGATATCCATTTATCTGACTTGAAGAAGACCACTTATAAGCTGACAATTTGAGGGAGACATGTTTTTACTGAAGTATACAGCTGACTTGTGAAAATTTATTAGTTGACCTGAGCAAGCATTGAAATCTTCTATAACATGAAGTAAATTATTAGTCTGGGTTTGATTTGCTTTACAGAATAAAAGACAATCATCTGCAAATAGAAGATGATTGATTTTTGGGGCATACCTAGAGATTTTCATAACTATTATATGATTTATTTTTGGGGCAGCAGACCTAGAGATTTTTAGGGCGTACCTAGAGAATTTTCTTGCCGTTATCACTTTTAGAGCACCAAATGAGGTGCAAAACTGTATAAGAACCATCAAGTTCACATACCACAAAAGCTATGAAACAACGAAAAGCATTCCTAATTTCATCTTCCTTGATTGGAGCCGAGGCCTCTGCATGAGAAATTTTCCTTTGCAATTTATCAGGATTTTCGTTGGTATTATCAATCAAGGATGTTGTAAGCTACATTTGTTGAGCCCAAGTCGAACTGAAAATTAACACTCGCAAACTTCGCCAACTTTAAAAAGTGCAATGGATTGTTTATACAATTTCAACCTTTTACCTCCAAAATAAAAAATGATCTTAAGCTGCAGGTTTTCCAGAAGAGGCGGGAAATTTTTTCATGGCGTAAAATTGAATTAATTAGGAAATCAAAAGAGAAAACAACCAAATAAACCACACCTTTTTGTCAAAATTCCGTGTCAATTAACAGCAACCCTGCAAATGAGTAAAATAAAACAAAAATCAAAACAAAATAAACAACCGAAGATGATCAAAACAAAATAAACAACCGAAGCTGCAATTTTTAGGAACATAAAAGCAAATCGATGATATTTCTCAACAGTCTCAGAGTAAACTTTTAACCGATGTTGCAATTTTTGGTTAAAACATCCGCATAAGAGGAGGAAGCTTCTCAATAACACAGTTTAAAATATCATAAATCCCTATGAGTTCAAACCATTCTCTTCATTTCATGTTTCAATATGTTTCAATAATTCACAAAAGCAAAGAAATTGACAACAACAAAAACTACCATTCACTCTTTCATAGACATTTAAAATTTATGCCAGACCTATCTTTACTACAAAGAGTTGTGTACGCAACAAATTTTATATATCACCAGTATAAACTTCAATCTCCAAATTCAGAATTAAAAGAGACTTTAAAAGGAACAATGAACATAGACATTCTCATTTTTTATGTACACTAGTACCAAATTAACCATGGTACAACATTAGGCATACAAACGAACCCCAACCAATTATAAAAGCAAACTACAAACTAACTCCTCAGAAACCAAATTTTATTAATAAAAATCAAGATTATTTCTTATCAATTAGATACATATTTTCTATTTAGAAACATTTTAAACTCTATAGTTAACTATAAGGAATTGTAACAAAAATCGTTGAATTGATAAGATAAAAAAGACAGAACCCAAATCACACCTTTCGCAAGATCAATTGTCAAAGCATGTGCACAGTCCTATGCCTTCAAGAGCAACATGCTGAACATACCAATTAGAACCTAAATTATTGAAAACCTAGGAAACCCAAAAATTAATCAAATAACCAAAAGGGAAAAAAAAGTCATGCAGAAGAGAGCTATCTTACACTATAACATCCTCAGTGGTGATTGCAACCCATAATCCACATAATATTTGTGGAATAAGTAAACTCGATACGCCAATCAAATATCCCAAAACTACAAAGAGTTTGAACACCAACACACCCACAAACCATAGAAAATTGACCAAGTAATAAATGCCATTGATCCCAAACCACAAACTGGACAGGCTTGAAGCCATTCAAAGACCAAAAATATCAAATCTTGTATTCTTGTATAGCCACCAAAGGCTGGTATAAGTTTGCCTCGGATAATGAACTCAGTTCACTGAACCTCCATGATTACTTGAAACAACTATATACCAGCAACTGGATGGCCCTACACATGAAAACGTTGAATAAATGGACAAAACGTGGCTGTCTCAAAAGCTAATACCCCTGCTAACCATATTTAACCACTATTTCATGTTAAAATATAAGAAAACATGCCTGCTGAACTGTTTGAATTTGACCGATATCTTTAGAAATGTAAATAAAAGAAGAATATGTTATCCAATTAGATTCAAGAATTTAAGTGTATTGCATAAATATCTTTTTTTCACAGTATAGAGACATCGTTTTCCACTGTAAGCTAATGGATGTAAGTGGTTGCAGGTATAAAGAAAAGCTGAACATCTCAAAAGTAGGGAAATGTAAGGGAGCAGAAGTAATGAACTTGATCTTACTCACTTTCTCTAATCCAAGCGATTCCCTTCCACGACTTTGCATTTGGATAGGTAGCATTCCAAGGATATTCCCAACTACTTAATAGGTTCCATTTGTAATTCAATCTTTGTAATTATCATCCAAACAATTAATATTTTTTACAACACAAAAAAGCATCATCGAATAAAAAGAAAAAACTGGCAATGCTCAACCTGCCGAATGCACTTTCCATAAATATGGACTTGATCATTATGAAAACTCCCAAATCCCTAAATATTTAACCTAATTTTCATAAGCTCTTTCTCTTCGAATATTTAGGCATATACTCGTGTGAGAAATGTTTAGCCTAATGTGCTAAAAAAAAGATTCTCTGAATTTGTTATTAGTGACTGCAAATCGTGGTTCCCTGAAAATATATCAAGCAATTCTCAACATATATTTTTTCCCATCAACATGCAGTGGTCTTGCTCCGCCGTCACTTACTACGGTGGTGTTTTTATTTTTACGAACTTTAATGGATATTTGTAGATATGCTATTGTTTATAGGTGAAAATAGTTGATGTTGATTTCGGTAATTTCGAGTGTATAGGTGAAAAATAATTTAAACCCTACACAATGTACTGCAAGGGAGTACTTTAAGTTCGAGAGATCAATTTATACAAATCCAGCCTAAACCAAGAAATGGCCGTTCCGGACTTGCTTCGGTCACAAAGTTGAGGAGAATGGGTTGGTTTTGTGGAGGGAAGCAAGGAAAGTGATGAGACCAGAATAGTTGATTCTGGAAGAGTAGTTGTGTTACTGTGACTTGTATCAGAAAAGTGGGAAGGCTAACAAGTGGTAAGCTAGCAAGTATTTTATGAGTGTTGTATATTCCGAATGAACCTGTCGTTCGGTGAAAATAGGTAAGACCTGTTTATACAAGTCGAAGTAAAACGTACTCTGGTCTCATTAAGGGATGGATAAATGTGTAAGTAAATGAGAGGAGGTGATAACCGCATGCATGGAATTGATGTTCCATAAAACCGTTAACGTATGAAATTGATGTTCTATAAAACCGTTAACGTATGGAATTGATTGTTGAGCGTTTCACCATTGACTACCTATATTTACTAACCGCCTCACCTTATAAAACTTCCTTATGACGAGCGTAGTGTACGCCGCACTCTGTAAACCGTCAAACCAATACCCAAAGCGGATCCCCCAGTTTGTGATATGTGTTTGATGTCTCGAATGTTTTTGTGGAAAACATGTGGAACGTCATTGTTTCCTTGCAAGTCGATCTTGGGAGACTTGGTAGCTTGGTGACCTTCGACGATCGAGATCTTGCATCTTAAGAGGCAAGGTAGCCGTTGATCGCCACACGTTTTCGTTCGTCGGTGGCTGCATGGGGAAGGCTAGCATGGTGGCGCGGCTAGGTTGGAATGGCATGGTTTGGTGTGGCCAAACTTAGGTTTTCGGGCCAAAGGTTACCATGTGTTGTCTGGTAACCTTGGATGGCTAGGATTTTCTCCTGGGGTTGTAGGGCAACCGTTGATTGTTGCACGCCTTCTTTTTGGTAGCAGTGTAGGGAAGTCCATGGTGGCGCGGCTAGGTGGGCATGGCCAAACTTAGGTTTTCGGGCCAAAGGTTACCATGTGTTGTCTGGTAACCTTGGATGGCTAGAATTTGCTCATGGGGTTGAAGGGAAACCGTTGATTGTTGCACGCCTTCGTTTTGGTAGCCGTGTAGGGTAGGCCATCATGGTGGCACGACTAGGCATGCCTTGGCGCCATTAGGTTGGCATGACGTTGTTTGGCTTGGCATGTGGGTCCGAGGGTTTTCCATGGGAGTATGGCATGGATAACTTTGGCTAGGCGCGGTTTTGGCTTGGCATGTGGGGCCAAGGGTTTTCCATGAGTGCATGGAGTGGCTAGCTTTGGCTAGGTGCGGTTTTGGCTTGGCATGTGGGGCCAAGGGTTTGCCATGGGTGTATGGCATGGATAGCTTTGGCTAGGAGCGGTTTTGGCTTGGCATGTGGGGCCAAGGGTTTGCCATGGGCGCATGGCGTGGCTAGCTTTGGCTAGGTGCGGTTTTGGCTTGGAATGTGGGGCCAAGAGTTTGCCATGGGCGCATGGTGTGGCTAGCTTTGTCTAGGTGCGGTTTTGGCTTGGCATATGGGGCCAAGAGTTTTCCATGGGCGCATGGCATGGATAGCTTTGGCTAGGTGCGGTTTTGGCTTGGCATGTGGGGCCAAGGGTTTGCCATGGGTGTATGGCATGGATAGCTTTGGCTAGGAGCGGTTTTGGCTTGGCATGTGGGGCCAAGGGTTTTCCATGGGCGCATGGCGTGGCTAGCTTTGGCTAGGTGCGGTTTTGTCTTGGAATGTGGGGACAAGAGTTTTCCATAGGCGCATGGTATGGCTAGCTTTGTCTAGGTGCGGTTTTGGCTTGGCATGTGGGGCCAAGAGTCTTCCATGGGCGCATGGCATGGCTAGCTTTGGCTAGGTGAGGTTTTGGCTTGGCACGTAGGGCCAATGGTTTTGCCATAGGTGCATGGCGTGTATAGCTTTGGTTAGGCGCGTGACCAAGCTAGGGTTTTGGGCCAAAGGTCGTTTGATAACCTTAGATGGCCAGGATTTGCTCCTGGGATTGAAGGGCAACCGTTGATTGTTGCACGCCTTCGTTTTGGTAGCCGCGTAGGGAAGGCTAGCATGGTGGCGCAGCTAAGATGGCATGGGGCCATGGCGAGGTGCATTTGGCATGGCGCGATTAGTGTGGCTGGCATGGTTTGCTATTGGCACATAGGTTCGGCTAGCATGGTTGGCATGCTTTGGCGCGGTTGGTTTGGCTGGCATGATTTTCCATTGGCACAGAGGTGCGGCTAGCATGGTTGGCATACTTTGGCGTGGTTGGTGTGGCTGACATGATTTTCCATTGGCACAGAGGTGCGGCTAGCATGGTTGGCATGCTTTGGAGGGGTTGGTGTGGCTGGCTTGATTTTCCATTGGCACAGAGGGAATTAGGGTTTGGCTTGTCGCAACCCTAATTAAAAAAGATACCCCGGTAATTATTTACAGACACATTAAATATTTCAATATAAATGCGCTTAGTAAATGCTTGTTACTTAAATGTTGTGAGATCACTGTCTATTAGGGTTTAGGGTTTTACGATTTTAACCCTAGGCTAAAAACCACCATCAATATTAAGTCCCCTGCTTAGATCGGAACAAGTGCCTTGTTGCGAGGTAAGCAAAGGATGGTGACAAATAAGGACAGAATCGAGACGTAAGTCATTGCAAAGATGGTCAGGAAAATTCGACTAACCTTTTTGAGGGGTAAAGAGAATTTTGGCTTCCCGTGTTGGCGGCCCTGCGTAGGTTGTAATGGGGGTGCAGACCTTGGAGTGGTGAGACGAAAGTTACCGGCTTGGTCTGGTCGTACATCTCCGTGGCAAAGGGGGCGCGGTCTTGGAAGGCGAAGCAAGCTGACGGTTTGGCATGGTGGGGCTGCGACAATGGAGCGGATGGCTTGGCCTGGTGCGGCCATGGAAGGGCGCGTCTCGGTGAGGCGTGCATGGACGACTAGGCGTGGTGGGGCCGCGACAATGGAGCGGATGGCTTGGCCTGGTGCGGCCATGACAAGGCGTGGCTCGGTGAGGTGAGGTGTGCATGGACGGCTAGGCGTGGTGGGTCCGCGACAATGGAGCGGACGGCTTGGCCTGGTGCGGAGATGGAAGGGCGCGGCTCGGTGAGGCGTGCATGGGCGGCTAGGCGTGGTGGGGCCACGACAATGGAGCAGATGGCTTGGCAATGAGTAGAGTGGATGGCTTAGTGCGTGGGGCCAAGGCATGGCGTGAGCGGTCTTGGTCATGAAAATTGGTCTTTGCGGGACCGGTTTCCTCTTTTCCTTTCTTGACTCAAAATACGAAATCCTTTCCTTGTTCAAACTCCCACATACCATGTATATATAAAAGGAGGGACGGCCTCTCTTTTTGTTTCACGCTTATTTATTTATCTCAGCCGTGTGGTAGCAGTAAAGCAGAGCGGACGAGCAAATCCCAGGTATGCCTTCCAATACTTCTTCTTTAACTTGTTTTTCTCTTTTCTTTTGTGTTGGCGTAAACCCTAGTCGTAGGCGTACCTTTTCATGGACTTGTAGAAAATATTGGTGTGAATCCTAGCCGTATTGTAGATGGGGAAAAATGATATGCTGGTTTTTACGGAATTGAGGACGACCGTGCGGAGGAAATTCCTTGAACCGAGCGAAGTGTTTAACCTCACACATATGCACCGCTATGAAGGGGGTGCTTTAAGTTCGAGAGACCAATCCGTAGTACTCCGGCCTAAACCAAGACAATGGCTGTTCCAGAGTAAATTCGGTCACAAGAGAGGATGGGTTGATCTGTAGGAGGGAAGCTGAGAAATGTGTGAGATCAATGGTGATATGAGATTGTAGGTGTGTTATGATTTCAACGCGAAATGCTCTAAATGATTGAATATTGCCTGATTGAGAATAGTTTCTGTGAGTTCGTGTAGACAAAGTGCGTCTGTATGAACTTTGGTGAGAAATTGCTCGTTCAGACGATTGTGTTCGAATGTTTGATAACTCTTCGAATCTCCCTCTTTCAATCAGGATTCAGAGACATTATATAATGCCGGAGTTGAAAACACCATGATCCCATGAAGTGTGACAGTTGATGGAGTGAAGGAGTAGAGATGGAAATAATGCTTGAAACCAGTTGCGCACATCTTGCAGAGACTTGGTTGATTTTACACCCACTACTTCGCTAACTCCCTTAACTGATTGCACGACTTGCTCACATTTCATCGTGTGTTTGAACACACGTGCCGTAGACCGCCAAACCAAAACCCTAGTTGATATCCCCCAAGTGACATGATTGATGTCTCGTGGTTAATTTAGTCAGTTGCTGATTTCATGACTTCGTGGGACCATGAGTCCACGTATTTGCTGAGTTAAACATGATTTTGTAGAATGTTCTGCAACTCATGAATCGAACGTGTCTGCTGAGACAGTGATAGGATCCTCACGTTGAGGAGAGAAAGTGTTGCTCGCTAATTTAATATTGGTAGTTCAATTTGAGTAAATATTGCTCATCTGAGCAAGTGTTGCTCGTTTGATGAATTATTGGTAGCGTGACCAAAATAAAATATTAATTAAAGCACTGGTGGTTGAACCGAGCATAATTAATAAGAATATTGATCATGAGATCAGTGTGAAATTATTAGTGTTTGAATCTGGAATCATGATCCTTGGATTCAGAAACCCTAATTTGATCAATTGATGACCAATTGATGGTTTATTTGAAATTAACCATAGAATGAAGGAGAAACGGCTTCATGGGACCGTGGATCGACCATGAAATTCTCATATACTCACGTGAGCAAAATCCAAGACCTCTTTCAAGAGTTGGTGAGTTGTTGAAAGGATGATTAAATGCTGGTTTAATCGTTTACTGAATTACTGCTGGGTTCAGCATTAGATGATAGAACCTAATTAATTATTAAAATATGAGGGACCGACCAAGGGGCTGTGAAACCAGTTCTGGGTGATCACGGGATCAAATGATGATCGCTCCATAAAATTCCGAAATTGTTTGGAGAGTTTTTGGACCTAATACGTGCAATTGTGCAAATTAGGTCAGATTGTGAGAAACACGTGGGACTAGCTTATTGCGAGCCACAAAGCCAACCCTGGTCAGTAAAGGTAACATGCTTTCGTCATTGAGACGTCCGTGTCTCAGTTCTGAGAATTTTGATATTTTCTGGTGCTCGTTTGAGCGAACATTTGAGAAAATATGACAAAATTAAGGTTTTCTGATAAAACCGTCAAAACTTCATCGGATGAAGGAAAATAATGAAAAGTGAAGGAATTATGAAGAGGTGAGGGACCGACCAAGGGGTCATGAAACCGGCCCTGGGTGGTCACGGGATCAAATGTTGATCGTTTGAGCACTCCCAGATTGGTTGAATCCCTAATTAGCGTCCTTTGGTAGAATCAACATAGATTTCTCATACGGACTCGGATTTTGCTGGTCCGCCCCTCCATTCCGTACGGAAAATAATTTCCTATATCCTTACGAGGGAATATTTAGGTTTTAAGCTCTTTCGGGAGGTGAAAACAGCCAGAGAGTAAAACTCAGGAAAAATCAAAGGGGCCGGTCCCATAACATTTTTCCTAATATGATAAAACGAAGGAGTTTTGTTGAAATCAAGGAGTTTCCATGAGACGAGGGAAACATCAAAAATCATAAATAATAAAATAAGGGATGTGTGAGCGTGTGGGACCGTCTTGGAGCATGACTGGATGACCAAGGCCCGTTCCCGTGCATTTTTCCCTATTTTATGCATTATTTCATGATTTGAAGGAATTTTCATAATTTGAAGGAAATATCATGAAATCAGGGAATTTTCATGGGATTATGAAAACATGAAAAATATGCTAATAAAAGAGTAGGTCGTGTGAGCCATCTAGGGTTTGGCCAACCGGCCATGGCTCGTGCACACGAGTTTCCTAGTTTTTATTATTTTTCATGGGACGAAGGAAATATCATGAGATTAAGGAGTTTTCATGAAATTAGGGCAATAATAATAAAAAAATGAGGAAATATGAGGTGTGGGTCCGGATGGGACCAAGGCATGGCCGGTTGGCCAATGGTCACGCCCCCCTCATGCTCTCCTTAATTTTATATTATTTCCTCCGCGCGAAGGAGGCACCATGAAGTTGAGGAGTTTCCTCAAAACAAAAGATATTTGTTCAAGCGAAAGGTTTTTCATGAACTCAAGAAAAATAACAAAAATATGATAAAAATATGAGACTGGTGTGGGATTGACCACGGCACGGTCGACCGGTCAGTGGATCCATGCTCCCAGCACCTTGGTCAATTTTTATTTATTTTTTATTTTTCGTCCTATTATGCATAGGCTCATCGTTTCATCGTATTTTGAAATACTCGCCCGTGCGGTGGTTATTAATGTATCATTGTTGAATAAAATTGCACCATTTGAGACAAGGTTCGCTCAGGTGGTAGCTCTGATGCCCGTGCGTCCAATATTTATTACTAATCCATGGACTTCTGCTGGGAACAACCATGGTTTGCGTAATGAAATATCTGCGAAAATATTTGAATATTTTCAGCAATTCTGCGGATGAATCCAAGAATTTAGGTGTGAGACAGAGCTTGCTCAGGCGGTAGCCTTGATGCCCGTGCATCCAATATTTATTACTAATTCATGTACTTATGCTGGGAAGAACCATGGCTTGCGTAATGAAATATCTGTGAAAATATCTGAATATTTTCAGCGATTCTGCGGATGAATCCAAGAATCTAAGTTTTAGACATGGCTCTCTCAGGCGGTAGCTCTGATGCCTGTGCGTCCAATATTTATTACTAATCCATGGACTTCTGCTGGGAACAACCATGGTTTGCGTAATGAAATATATGCGAAAATATTTGAATATTTTTAGCAATTCTGCGGATGAATCCAAGAATTTAGGAATGATTAATTTATGACTTTATACTAGTAGAGCAAGTTATTCGGGAGTTGTTCATCCCATGACAGAAATAATGACCGAAGTATTCAGTACTCATGAGATATGTCGTTGTCCAGCTGTGAGACTATATATCTATATGCACTCTGAGAGAAAGTATTCTCCATCAGAGGATCCGATGAGAGACCCGTGTCTCCATATTCACCCCTAATTGCTGAGTCAAGGTTCGTGTAATTATGGGTTTACGATTTTAGCCTTTGTCGAAAATCCACCATCTACATTAAGTCCCCTGCTTAGTGAGGAAAGCCGTGTTCCTCAGTCAAAATTGAATGGTGATTTTCCAGTCATAACAGTGCAAGTAATTGAACTCAACCATAAGTTAATATGTTACCGGATTTCGATCGTACGAGCATATCATGACTTGAAAGCAGGCTCTAGTGGCATGATAGAATGTCGTTTGGTGAGCATGAGTTGGTGTTGAACCGCTGATTTGGATGACAGGACCTTGGTCATTCAGGATTCGCGGGCCGGGCCCAACAAGGAAATCCTTGGAAGATTAGGTTTTGGAAATAAAGTTTGATATAAAAGGAATTGTTTTTTTTTTTAAATTTTCCCACAACCAGAAGCTTCCATCACTTCATCACCTTCACGCCAGCACCAGGAGAGGAGGAAAAAAATCGCCGGAGCTCCAGCGCCGCCGCCGCTGCCGCCACCGTCCGGCAGTTTTCCGCCGACGCCGACTGGTATACGTCCAATTTTTTTTTTTTTTTTTTTTTGCTGATGCTCATGAGTTTTATGGGTTGTTCACATATTGATCATGATAAAATTATATACCCGTGTATATATGATTGTGGGTTTTGTTGAAAAAACATTCGGTTTTGAAAACGTATGTTCGTTTGATCGTTAGTTTTTGAAAACTAGTAATAATCCCTTATTTAGGAGTGATTTCCTTTCATATATGAATATGTAGGTTCAGTGATGAAACTATGTTGATGAGATTTCTAGTGAGCCAAAGTTTCATCATAAAAAGTGAATTTTTCACAAAACCGTAGTAAAACCTTAGTTTTAAAGAATAATGATGATGCGGAGAAACGAGTTCTCTTTTTTATGTATACATGAACTTGTTTTCAGTGATAAAATTTTATGTATGAGCTTTCATGTAAAACTTTATCATGTAATGCATGAGTTTTCACAAAATTGAAATAAACCTTCGTTTCAAATACATATGACGGCACGAAGGAAAAGAGTTTTCTTGTAAAAACATGGTCGGTTCATGGAAAAGTTTTTTTTTCTTTGAAACCGTGGAGTATCCACGATTTATTTTTGTGAGCTTGGCTCACGTTGAAAAATATTTATTTACGTGAGTAAATAAACGTTCTATTACATATATATATATATATATATATATAAATATATGCAGATATATATTGTTTCTCTAAAATCAAAACTTGAGTTTCGTGCGATATTGCTTAGAGATAAATATTATTTATGATGAAATAATGTCTTAATTTTCATAGTTCTATGGTGAATGTTCACACAGTAGAAAAGTTCATGATTTCATGAAAAATCTGAGTTTTGAACGTCTTCTGTAGGTTTTGAAGAAGCAGACGATTTAGGAGCATTAACTCTAGCATTACTCTCACTACTGTTTAGTGGAAGCGTAAAAAAGGTAAGAGTTAAGAATTACCGTTAGACGCTAGTATTTCCTTGGTTCTGGATGATGCGCTGAAGTATAATGTAATGTGAATTTTGCAGCTACTTCATAAATATGACCAGATCCCAAGTTAACGACTCTTCGAGAGATGAAATGTGCATTGATGATGACATCTCCAGAGATGAGACATGCATAGATGAAGATTCTGTTGGTGAAGACAAAGATGAAACTCTTGGGATTAAGAACATCCCAAACATTGATGACGCATTCTTTGAGGAATATACTCCGGGAGCCGAAAAACATTTGAAGTCTCCAGCCTATCGTCTTCTGATAAATCCCAGAACTGTCACTCAGAAGAAATTTGTGACTCCTAAGATAGTCATCTGGTTTTGTCTTGAGCGAGGAGTCTTCTTTGCATCAATTATAGAATTCAAACTTTCTCGTCGACCTTTGGAGAAATTTGCTGGATGGGCGAGGCATATGCTGGGTTTTCCTCATGTGAGGGCCATGCTCGATCAGGCGCATGTGACGAGAGCTATTCAGGCTTCTGGAGATTTATTCATTTATCATGACGCAAGGGGTATGGTAGCTCTGCTTACTCATTGGTGTATTCCCACTCACACCTTCATATGCAGATGGGGAGAATTTACCATTACTTTGGAAAACGTTCCAGCTTTGATGCACCTCCCAATCACGGGCAATCTCCCTGGGGATCTTTCAGATGAGGAGACCGCCATTTCTCACGTCTTGACAGCTGCAATGGAGGTAGCAAACAAGGATGGCAGTAAAGGATGTTATGCTCTATGGTTGACACGCTGGTGGCCCAAAGATGAGGTTTCTGATAAACCTATTGACAATATATTACCCATTGCTGCTTTATTGTGTTTGTGGTTCTCCAGAGATGTCTTTGAAGACAGCGGAAACTTGTTGAAGCCTTTTGTGATCCCCTTTGATATTAAAATGGCTCAAGGTGAGCAACTTACGATAGGTAGCTTGTTCTTTGGCTCCTAGTATTACAACTTAGATTCTTTGGTTATAGACTCCAGTGTGTCGAATAGCTTCATGGAGATTGAATGTTATGCTAACACGATGTTTCTTCAAGCCTTGATGTGGGAACACTTCAATAATTATGCACCCCTCCCACGTAATGTTTTGCAAGGACCCAATAGTGACGCTCGCCACATTTTCCCTGAGAAAGACAATGCTAGGATCATGCGTTGGTCCACAAAGCAACCTCGGTCTAAGGCGCACCTCATTGACGTGTTGGACGATGAGTCTGAGTTCAATTTTCATCCTTGGGTGTCAGTGCCTTCCTATGTTTCCCAACCAATGACTTTCAATACTGGAGAGAGTACTAGCTTGTCGTCTCGTGCAGATCTAAACGATGGTGAGAGATCTTTCATGTTGAGTTGCACCCCTAGTCATTTGCCGTCAGTCTCATACGGGGAATTTTCAATGGAAGAGTATAATATTGATAGAGCGGCTCGACAAATGGGTATGGACCAGTGCGTTCCGACTATTCGTAGGAGGAAACCATCAGCTGAGCAGCTCATGACTCATTTGGACCATACTCATATGGAAGGAAGTAAATATTGATTCCCTTGCTCTGACAGGCTCGCCTATGTGACTCCAGGTTACGCAGCCTTCTGGGATGATCAATTTGAGCGATTGCATGAATTCGTGACAGTTGGTCATCCTCCAGTAAAGGATCATCCTTCTGATGAGATGATTTCCAGCCGACCAAGATTGAAGTATCTCTATGGTGATAAGCGAAAATGGTCTCCAGGATGTTATCAGGTACGCTTTGTTATGTAATCTCCATAAAATTATGATAACTGTATTCTGATTATGCTGTTGAAATTTATCATAGGATGGTCGTGCTGTAAGACCTCAAATCCGTGTAGATTTCTCAGAGATTGAGGTTGTTGTTCATGGCGGAGAGGGCAGGCATAAGAGCTATAAGCTGTTACCCAATACTATAACGTCCCCAGCTGGCGCTTTGGTGAGTTTCCAGTACTCTCTTTGTTATGACCCTTTCTCGGACGTATTACTAGGATCATGAAATTGTTATTGTTGTTCCGTTGTAGAATTTTTCCCCATCAAGTATTGATGGTCTTCGTTTTTCCGCTCTTGAGCAAACAATTTCTGACTTGAGCGATGAAGAAGTTGTAAGTATCTCTCCCCACAGTAATCATGGCGCTTTATGAATGAAATGCTGATTGTTAGGGATATATCCAGGAACATAATTCCATGGTCATAGAGAACACTGGTGACTGTTGTCCGAAGGATAGCGATAAAGAGAACTCTCAGGGTTCAAGACCGAATGAAGGTAGCGGAGCTGTCGACATTGATGTGAGCAATCCTGGTTCCTTGAATTCTTCGGGAATCACCCAAGTAAGTATTTATCTTGTCTTTAATCCATAGAAGTATAAACTTGTTGATCCATGAATGACTGAACGAGAACGTATATGAATATATGACAAGTTCTTGCCGAAAATACGTCACCAGAAAATTCAGAACTCAACATTTTAGGAAAAACGTTGTAGAATCTTCGTCTGATGTCAGATTTTGCTGATTCACATATGCATACTCAAGCCCAGGAAATTTCCAAGCTTTAGGAAAGAAGATTTTTAAATTTTGAGCACGTTCAGAGCCTGAAAAAGACGAAATAGTGAACTTCCAGGAGACTTTCAGAACTTTTTCAGATATCGCGTAGTCCCGAGTTTAGACCATATCGTTTTGCTCGTTCATCCGATTGCTATGAAATTTTGACCTGTTGTAGGCAATACCCATAAGAAGATAATGGTATATAACTCAACCATTGATTCTTCACCAATTGCTCCCATTTCATCACGTTGTACAGGGCAGTGTAAAATCTCCTCAGGCGGACTTGTTGCAAAACGTGATTTTGTGACTTTCACGTTATTTACTGACATCTAGCATGTATAATGAAATGATTTAATGATGTTAAACTTATTTCATGTTGTAGTTCATGATTTCCTTTGGTTTCATGCTTGGATGATCCTAATCTCATGTAATCTTCGTATTAGGTACAGAACACCGAAGTTGAGAATGAAGGAACCCAAAATGATGAAACGAGCGACTTTGAGGCTATTTATAGGGAGGCTACCATATCTGATCCTAAAGGTCAGGAAAATGTTGTTGATGTAGTCACGGAGGCTCAGATTGTTGCTGTAACAAAAGAATCCAGGACACCGACAGAAAATACTGAAGAAATTGTTGCCTTGACCGTAGAAGTTGCTCCAGTAATTGAAAACCGTATGATCGTGCACGAATACCCAAGTTCAGGAGTTGATTTTGATCCCCCATTCTATGCTTCACTCCCGTATCATGAGTTAGTTGGTGGATTCAGCGTTCCCATTGGGTATGCGGGCTTGTACAAGAAAATATGGGAGAAATTCGGCCATATAATTGTTGACAGGAATCCTGAGCGTGCTTATGCTTTAACAATGTAGGTAAATGTACTCTTGTGTGTTGTAAACGACATATGTACTAGAGCCATAAATGCTGTAACTCCAGACGTACTCTTTGATTGGGAGTTCAACTTGGATAATTCCGAGAGACTTGGCTTCAATGTGAAGTGGCTTCGTAAGAGGATGAATGCTATTAAAGATTCATGTGAAAATAACATACCCTTCCCAAATGATGCTGTGATGGAGAAGGAAGACAAGATCGCCAGGCTTATTGAAGAGCTGACCAAGGAGCAGGCGGCTTTGCAGGCTTTGAAGGACGCAGAGGCGCAAAAATCTTTCTTTGCTGATTTTCTTTGATTCATTTTGCATAATCTCTTTGGCTTATGAATTTATGAGAGATGTGAGGTTTTATTTGGGTTTTGATATCATGGTTTTGGATTGGTAGATGGTTAAGGATTTTCTTTTGGGTTTGATAGAGATTTTCTTTTAAGAAATATGAACTGAATTTCTGATAAATTGCTGAATTCAAATACTGATTGCAAGTGTTGCAAACGTTTTGGAGGAATTGAAATACAATGAAAGAAAATATTAAAACGCCAAATCCATACATCATGAATGCTCAAGTGCCCAGTACCTCGAATGTCTCGTAATCTTAGACAAATGCCTTAAGCTAATTTTCGTGGATTACTGGTAGGGTCCGTCCGTCTGTGTTGATCAGTTTGTAATATCCTCCGATCATGGATTTAGCGATCATAAACGGTCCTTCCTATTTGGAGTTCCTTGCAGAATGAAGATCTCGTCTAGTTGCCTTGAGAACCAAATTTCCTTCCTTGAACTTTTTTGCCTTTGCAATCCGTGCCTTGAATATTTTCTGTTGATTTGGAATCATTCGAGCGATGTGAATCCGGGGCTGTGGCACATGTGTACACTCATGCAAAAGGGAGCATCCATCATATTGCTTGTCATGTTTAGCTGCATCTTCTACAATGAATCTCTTGATTGGATGATCAGCTTGAATAGGATATGGATTCAGCCATTGGGCGAAATATTACTGCGGTGCGATGATCCATGCATAGCATTTTGCAATTGATAAATTATTTGTGGAGTGGAGATCTCGAACCAAATGAGCATATTTGAGAACTGACGATATGGGCACATGAGAAGGAATAAGACTTGCCTGAGCGTGGAATCTCTTGACAAAAGCATTTGGATGCTCCCCAAAATCCTACGCAAGTTTTGTCAAGGCTTTGACCTCCTCTGGATATTCAAATGGAGAGATATATTCCGCTTCTTCTTCTGAGTCAGACGTTTCTTCAGTGGATGAAAGTGTAACCGAAGGAGTTGGTGCAACTTTTCCACCGTGGATCCATGTGCGCCCAAGAATCATGTCATATCCAGGGTCTTCCCGGATTATGTAAAATTTGGTCTTAGTGCAGGTCGAACCTTTCACAACTTTGATATTGAAGAAGCCATATGCATCCTTGAGAGTTCCTTCATGATCTCTGATCGTTGTGGGAGCGTGAGTAGCCTCATGTCGAGTAATGCCAGCAGCTCTAAGAGTCTTTAAAGGAATGATGTTGATAGCAGTACCAACATCAATAAAATCCCTTTTGAATTCATTTCCTTTGACATGCACTGTGGCGAGCAGTCCCCAGTCATTCATTTCTTTGTCAGTGGCTGAAGGTTCGGGAGGTATATCTGCAATTAGCAGGCGCTTCCCGAAAACTATGTGATTCAAAGCCTTAAACATATCTCCTCTTTGCGCCTTCGATAGATAGAGTAATTCGCACACATGATCTACTAATGACTGGACTGCTTCCTTGACTGGGGCTTCGGAGATTGAGAAATTTCTGACAGGAAGTGGATCTCTGTGCACTCCTTCAGTCCCCAAATTAAGTTCCCCTGACTCGACCTTTTCTTTAAATATGCGCTTCAAAGTCTTACAAGCATTTGTGGGGTGGCCGATGAACCTATGGAAGCGATAGTACCGAGGATTTTCCATCGCCTCTTCAGTTGGTTCCTTCTTGACATATGGAAATTTGATTGCGCCGTCTTGAATCCAGGCTTCTAGAAATTTGATGACTTCTTCAATGGGGCAGGGAAAATCAGGTGCTTCTGGATCTTCCATATGCTGAGGAGCCGTTTCCACATTATCTTTCTTTTGTGCCTTTGAAGGGATGGGAGGAGCATGCTTGTGCTGTGGTTCGGCTTTCCGTTTGCTCCCTTCTGTGACAGCGTTTGCGGAAGGTTGCAGACTGTACTGCTTATTGACTAGGCATCTTCTTCCTCGATCATCTCGTGTTTCCTCAGCCTTTGTGAATTTTGTTCTTTCTAACAGAGCAGGCGCAATGGTTGCCGACCTCTTCGCTGCTTCATGGAGCTTTGAGAAAGTATGGAATCAGAGATTCTCCAAAAGAGCTCTGTAGACTGGGAGCATGCCATTGATGCACAAATCCACCAGTTGTTGCTCCGTGATGTTTGGATCATGACAATCCAGGGATTAGATTTTGAATCTTTTCACAAAGTCATTAGGATTTTCACCAAACCTTTGAAACATTCTTCCAAGGTCAGAGAGAGTGACTTTCTCTGACACGAAGAAGTATTTTCTGTAGAAGGCGTTAATCATCTCTCCCAAATTATTGATGGTCCCTGGTGCGATGTTGTTGTACTAGGTGTATGCTCTGCCTTTCAAGGATTTTGAGAATTACTTGAGACAGACCACATGGTTATGTTCATGCTCTCCTAAGGCTTCAAGGAAGCGAGATACATGCTCTCGAGCATTGCCAGTTCCATCATACAGAGTAAAAGTTGGGGAGATATAACCTTTAGGAAGTGGAGTTCTTTGTGTAGCGATAGGATATGGAGGTTGGTGACGATGGACATGCGGTGTCTTGTCTTTCCCATGATTCTCCAGAAGGCGCTCCAAGTCTTCTCGGGTGATGAAACTTGATGATTCTTTTGACGAATTGCCCGTGGCTTTATCAGTTTCATCGTCATTCACCGTGTGAATCGGAGTTACCTCAGGATCAGCAGCGTCTGAGGACTTCTCCTTTTCTTTCCCTTTGTATTGAACTTTTCCTGAAAATTTGTCAGTGAGGGTCTTCAGGTGATCAAATAGCTTTTCTTGTGCTGCGGCCATATCCGTATGATTTTTTTCAAGAGTTTCTTGCGCTTTGACGAGATCAGCCATAGTTGGTGGTGGGTTTCCTCTGACCTCTTCGGGCTGTCGGACGAACAAAGGATGGACTTCCGCGTTGTTGTGAGGAGGAGTGACGTCACCACTGTCAGTGTTAGCGGCCGGAACCATTTCCGGGATGTCACCATTATTGCTAGTACTAGCGATATTTGCGTTAGGGTTTTTGACCGATCCTGACCTAAGACCAACCATTTTGTGAGAACGAGATATTACAACCGAGAGAATGATCTCCCACTGTGGTCGCCAATCTGTGGATGGGGAAAAACGATCTGCTGGTTTTTGCGGAATTGAGGACGAACGTGCAGAGAAAATTCCTTGAACCGAGCGAAGTGTTTAACCTCACAAAGATGCACCGATATGAAGGGGGTGCTTTAAGTTCGAAATACCAATCCATAGTACTCCGGCCTAAACCAAGACAATGGCCGTTCTAGAGTAAATTCGGTCACAAGAGAGGATGGGTTGATCTGTAGGAGGGAAGCTGAGAGATGTGTGAGATCAATGGTGAAAAAGATACCCCGGTAATTATTTACAGACACATTAAATATTTCAATATAAATGCACTTAGTAAATGCTTGTTACTTAAATGTTGTGACATCACTGTCTACTAGGGTTTAGGATTTTACGATTTTAACCCTAGGCTAAAAACCACCATCAATATTAAGTCCCATGCTTAGCTCGGAACAAGTGCCTTGTTGCGAGGTAAGCATATGATGGTGACAAATAAGGACAGAATCGAGACGTAAGTCATTGCAAAGATGGTCAGGAAAATTCTACTAACCTTTTTGAGGGGTAAAGAGAATTTTGGCTTCCTGTGTTGGCGGCCCTGCGTAAGTTGTAATGGGGATACAGACCGTGGAGTGGTGAGACGAAAGTTACCAGCTTGGTCTGGTCGTACATCTCCGAGGCAAAGGGGGAGCGGTCTTGGAAGGCGAAGCAAGCAGACGGTTTGGCATGGTGGGGCCGCGACAATGGAGCAGATGGCTTGGCCTGGTGCGGCCATGGCAGGGCGCGGCTCGGTGAGGTGAGGCGTGCATGGACGGTTAGGCGTGGTGGGGCCACGAAAATGGAGAGGATGGCTTGGCCTGGTGCGGCCATGACAAGGCGTGGCTCAGTGAGGTGAGGTGCGCATGGACGGCTAGGCGTGGCGGGTCCCCGACAATGAAGCGGATGGCTTGGCCTGGTGCGGCCATGGCAGGGCGCGACTCGGTGAGGTGAGACGTGCATGGGCGGCTAGGCGTGGTGGGGCCACGACAATGGAGCAGATGGATTGGCATTGAGTAGAGTGGATGGCTTAGCGCGTGGGGCCAAGGCATGGCGTGAGCGGTCTTGGTCATGTAAATTTGTCTTTGCGGGACCGGTTTCCTCTTTTCCTTTCTTGGCTCAAAATACGAAATCCTTTCCTTTTTCAAACTCCCACGTACCATGTATATATAAAAGGAGGGACGACCTCTCTTTTTGTTTCACGCTTATTTATTTATCTCAGCCGTGTGGTAGCAGTAAAGCAGAGCGGATGAGCAAATCCCAGGTATGCCTTCCAATACTTCTTCTTTAACTTGTTTTTCTCTTTTCTTTTGTGTTGGCGTAAACCCTAGTCGTAGGCGTACCTTTTCATGGACTTGCAGAAAATATTGGTGTGAATCCTAGCCGTATTGTAGATGGGGAAAAATGATCTGCTGGTTTTTGCGGAATTGAGGATGACCGTGCAGAGGAAATTCCTTGAACCGAGTGAAGTGTTTAACCTCACACATATGCACTACTATGAAGGGGGTGCTTTAAGTTCGAGAGACCAATCCGTAGTACTCCGTCCTAAACCAAGACAATGGCTGTTCTAGAGTAAATTCGGTCACAAGAGAGGATGGGTTGATCTGTAGGAGGGAAGCTGAGAAATGCGTGAGATCAATGGTGATCTGAGATTGTAGGTGTGTTATGATTTCAGCGCGAAATTCTCTAAATGATTGAATCTTGCCTGATTGAGAGTAATTTCTGTGAGTTCGTGTAGACAAAGTGCGTCTGTATTAACTTTGGTGAGAAATTGCTCGTTCAGACGATTGTGTTCGAATGTTTGATAACTCTTCGAATCTCCCTCTTTCAATCAGGATTCAGAGACATTATATAATGCCGGAGTTGAAAACACCATGATCCCATGAAGTGTGACAGTTGATGGAGTGAAGGAGTAGAGAGATGGAAATAATGCTTGAAACCAGTTGCGCTCATCGTGCAGAGACTTGGTTGATTTTCCACCCACTACTTCGCTAACTCCCTAAACTGATTGCACGACTTGCTCACATTTCATCGTGTGTTTGAACACATGTGCCGTAGACCGCCAAACCAAAACCCTAGTTGATATCCCCCAAGTGACATGATTGATGTCTCGTGGTTAATTTAGTCAGTTGCTGATTTCATGACTTCGTGGGACCATGAGTCCACGTATTTGCTGAGTTAAACATGATTTTGTAGAATGTTCTGCAACTCATGAATCGAACGTGTCTGCTGAGACAGTGATAGGATCCTCACGTTGAGGTGAGCAAGTGTTTCTCGCTAATTTAATATTGGCAGTTCAATTTGAGTAAATATTGCTCATCTGAGCAAGTGTTGCTCGTTTGATGAATTATTGGTAGCGTGACCAAAATAAAATATTAATTAAAGCGCTAGTGGTTGAACCGAGCATAATTAATAAGAATATTGATCATGAGATCAGTGTGAAATTATTAGTGTTTGAATCTGGAATCATGATCCTTGGATTCAGAAACCCTAATTTGATCAATTGATGACCAATTGATGGTTTATTTGAAATTAACCATAGAATGAAGGAGAACCGGCTTCATGGGATCGTGGATCGACCATGAAATTCTCATATGCTCACGTGAGCAAAATCCAAGACCTCTTTCAAGAGTTGGTGAGTTGTTGAAAGGATGATTAAATGCTGGTTTAATCGTTTACTGAATTACTGCTGGGTTCAGCATTAGGTGATAGAACCTAATTAATTATTAAAATATGGGGGACCGACCAAGGGGTTGTGAAACCAGCCCTGGGTGGTCACGGGATCAAATGATGATCGCTCCGTCAAATTCCGAAATTGTTTGGAGAGTTTTTGGACCTAATACATGCAACTGTGCAAATTAGGTCAGATTGTGAGAAACACGTGGGACTAGCTCATTGCGAGCCACAAAGCCAACCCTGGTCAGTAAAGGTAACATGCTTTCGTCGTTGAGACGTCCGTGTCTCAGTTCTGAGAATTTTGATATTTTCTGGTGCTCGTTTGAGCGACCATTTGAGAAAATATGACAAAATTAAGGTTTTCTGATAAAACCGTCAAAACTTCATCGGATGAAGGAAAATAATGAAAAGTGAAGGAATTATGAAGAGGTGAGGGACCGACCAAGGGGTCATGAAACCGGCCCTGGGTGGTCACGGGATCAAATGTTGATTGTTTGAGCACTCCCAGATTGGTTGAATCCCTAATTAGCGTCATTTGGTAGAATCAACATAGATTTCTCATACGGACTCGGATTTTTCTGGTACGCCCCTCCATTCCGTACGGAAAATAATTTCCTATCTCCCTCCGCGAGAATATTTAGGTTTTAAGCTATTTCGGGAGGTGAAAACAGCCAGAGAGTAAAACTTAGGAAAAATCAAAGGGGCCGATCCCATAACATTTTTCCTAATATGATAAAACGAATGAGTTTTGTTGAAATCAAGGAGTTTCCATGAGACGAGGGAAACATCAAAAATCATTAATAATAAAATAAGGGACGTGTGAGCGTGTGGGACCGGCTTGGAGCATGACTGGCTGACCAAGGCCCGTTCCCATTCGTTTTTCCCTATTTTATGCATTATTTCATGATTTGAAAGAATTTTCATAATTTGAAGGAAATATCATGAAATCAGGGAATTTTCATGGGATTATGAAAACATGAAAAATATGCTAATAAAAGAGTGGGACGTGTGAGCCATCTAGGGTTTGGCCAACCGGCCATGGCTCGTGCACACGAGTTTCCTAGTTTTTATTATTTTTCATGGGACGAAGGAAATATCATGAGATTAAGGAGTTTTCATGAAATTAGGGAAATAATAATAAAACAATGAGGAAATATGAGGTGTGGGGCCGGCTGGGACTAAGGCATGGCCGGTTGGCCAATGGTCACGCCCCCCTCATGCTCTCCTTAATTTTATATTATTTCCTCCGCGCGAAGGAGGCACCATGAAGTTGAGGAGTTTCCTAAAAAAAAAAAGGTATTTGTTCAAGCGAAAGGTTTTTCATGAACTCAAGAAAAATAACAAAAATATGATAAAAATATGAGACTAGTGTGGGATTGACCACGGAACGGTCGGCCGGTCAGTGGATCCATGCTCCCAGCACCTTGGTCAATTTTTATTTATTTGTTATTTTTCGTCCTATTATGCATAGGCTCATCGTTTCATCGTATTTTGAAATACTCGCCCGTGAGGTGGTTATTAATGTATCATTGTTGAATACAATTGCACCATTTGAGACAAGGCTCACTCAGGCGGTAGCTCTGATGCCCGTGCGTCCAATATTTATTACTAATCCATGGACTTCTACTGGGAACAACCATGGTTTGCGTAATGAAATATCTGCGAAAATATTTGAATATTTTCAGCAATTCTACGGATGAATCCAAGAATTTAGGTGTGAGACAGAGCTTGCTCAGGCGGTATCCCTGATGCCCGTGCATCCAATATTTATTACTAATCCATGGACTTCTGCTGGGAAGAACCATGGCTTGCGTAATGAAATATCTGCGAAAATATCTGAATATTTTCAGCGATTCTGCGGATGAATCCAAGAATCTAAGTTTGAGACATGGCTCGCTCAAGTGGTAGCTCTACGATGCCCGTGCGTCAATATTTATTACTAATCCATGGACTTACTGTGGGAACAACCATGGTTTGCGTAATGAAATACTGCGAAAATATTTGAATATTTTCAAAGCAATTCTCATGGATGAATCCAAGAATTTAGGAATGATTAATTTATGACTTTATACTAGTAGAGCAAGTTGTTCGGGAGTTGTTCATCCCGTGACAGAAATAATGACCGAAAATAATGACCGAAGTATTCAGTACTCATGAGATATGTCGTTGTCCAGCTATGAGACTACATATCTATATTCACTCTGAGAGAATGTATTCTCCATCAGAGGATCCGATGAGAGACCCGTGTCTCCATATTCACGCCTAATTGCTGAGTCAAGGTTCGTGTAATTATGGGTTTACGATTTTAGCCTTTGTATAAAATCCACCATCTACACGTATGCATGTTTTGTGCGAGCTCGTAGTAGTACTTAGGCATGCATACCATAGTAATGTTGATCTTCTCAACTCACTGTGTAAAGTAAGCGCGCAATTTCCATCCTTTTCCACGAAAACCTAGTTTTTAGGGCTTTCTCTTTGTAGTGTGGCCGTGTGTATGGTTCCCATGGTGGGGTGCACCTCCTCGGTTGGACAAGAATTTTATGCTGCAGGGTACGGCCTTGAAACAGACTGGCTTGCGTCTTGGGTGAAAAAAAATATATTTCCGTGCACTTTTCGTAATAATTTCTCTTCGTATTGTTCCATTGTAGTTGTTTGGAAGGTGAAAGTAGCGTGAGATAATCATCATTATGATGTCACTTGAGGAAAGTTCTGTTGTACCGAAAGATGTTTGTAATTCCAAACCAAATGTAGATGATGAATTCTTCACCACATCGTCCACGGTTAGGAGAAACCATCCCAACTATGTGTCGATTCTTCTGACCGGCTCGGAAAGTGAGAGAGAAGGCCGGTCGGTTCGGACAGGAGGCGTAGTAAGGTTTTGCCTTCAGAGGAAAGGATATCATGCCTCTCATATTGACTTTAAAATCTCTGTGAGTACGTTGCGTCCCTTCGAGAAATGGATGTGGTTCATGATGAGCCAAAAGCATGTAAGAACCAATTTAAACAAGGCGCAGATCGTTGATGCCGTTGCGGCTTCCGCAGTGCTTTAGATTAGGAAAGATATTCTAGGCTTGGTTGCTTTTGTTTCTAGATGGTGTCCGGACACCCACACGGCCGTATGCAGATGGGGTGAAATGACCATTTCCTTGGAGAGCGTGGATATATTGCTGAACTTTCCTGTAGTTGGAAACCTTGATGTAAAGTTGTCTGCAGATGAAGAAGAAATGCATGCTGCCCTAGTTGCGAAATCAAAAGGATTCGTTCGGAACGAAAATGAGACGAAGTGCTTCTATGACTGGTGGGTGTCTACGTGGTTTCCTGACGCGTTAGAGTCGAACCATAAGAACAATATACTTGATGTTGTAGCGTTCTTGGATCTTTGGCTATCCAGAGATATTTTTGATGACGGCTCGGGCAAGAAAGAGATAAGACATGAACGTATCAAGTTTTCCATAAAATTGGAAAAAGGTGTCATTCTCCCCATTGGCGGTCTGTTTCTTGGTTCTCTGTATGCACACTTAGATCAACTGGTTTCGGACATGCGCGCCTCAAAAAGATACATGAAAGTAGATTCATATATTCATGCAACTTTTCTCCAGGAATGGCTGTGGGAGCACTTCGAGAAGTATGCCTCGAAACCGTTGGCTATACTTCCCGAGTCTTGGGGTGGCTCTAAGATACCGCGCTGGTCGAACAGGCATCCCAAGACTGGTTCGAACCTGGTCGAATTTCTTGAAAACTCGTACGCAGTTAATTTTCGTCCATGGGATCCGATGCATGGGTCTATAACTCAAGTCACTACCTTTGCTCCTGCTCCAAACATGTCTTTGACTTCTGATAAAGAGGATTTGAGTGTCGAATAGATGGTGTTCATGCGAAGTTGCACGCCTGGTCATATGCCGTCTTTCTTCCGAGGATCTTGCAAAGCAACTTCTTATAACATCGATAGAGCGGCTCGGCATATGAGCTTTGATCAGGGGGTCCCACTTGTTCATCATTCGGTCATTCCAGAAGTCCTGTTATCGACTATTCTTGATGCCGATGCTCTTATGTTGGGTAAAAGTCTCCCTTTCCTGCTCGCGAAACGGAATACATCAACAACCTCCAAGTATAACACATTTTGGCAGGACGAGTTTCTTGCTATCCATGGATTCGTGAACAACATGGTAGAGAATCATCGCAGCAAGCCTTCTTCTACGGAGGGATACCAAGCGAAAATCCATTAGCCCGAATGCAGATAGTCCCCAAGAAAAGGAGCGGAGATCTAAAAATCGTGCTGGTAGTTTTCAGTCGGGTCTGGAGGCTCTCCCGACTTTTAGCTCTTCCAATATGAGAGTACTTATAATTTTCTTCCTGACTTAGTCGGATTACGTATGTCTTTGTCTCATTCCTGAGTGTATATCCTTGTGCCTTGCACAAGGTGTTAGCAGTGTGAACGCCTTTGCTAAACTTGCACATAGTCAGAAAACATCACCTCTGGAGACAGAAAGAAGCGATGTTGAGCCTACCCATGACGGAGGGGAATCCGAGAAAGATGAAAGCTCAGAGTCCAGAGATGGAGGGAGTAGTTATTTAGATAGTAGTGCTAATCTTCCTCTAGTCGGTCTGAAAGCGGATCAGTGAGTCTTCTCCATTCCCTTCTTCTTTCCCTTTTTTTTTTCTTTTTTAAGAAAGTCTAAACCGTGATATCGCAGAGCGATACCGGTTCTGAAGCTGAACTCGAGAAGGAAACTGGTGAAGACAAGGATTTGTCTCCAAACGTGTCAGCCAATCCTAGTAGCTTTGAAACAGAGGTCGATCAAGACGAAAGTGTTGTTGTGACTCCGACGATAGAGATTGCTCATGTGAACCCTGGCGCAATTGCAGTTAGGGATCCCCTGCCGGTTATTGATGTAGTCGAAGGCTCTACCTTTGTTACATCCGGTTCCTTATAACGGCTTTTCTGTGGTTGAAAAGTTGCTGGTTTAAATAGTTGAAGGTCCTTCCGCAGACACTGTAAAGAATCAGGAAGCAGAATTCAAAAAATTATGCCGACAACTGAAGTTGAAAAGGGAGGCTCTCCAGAGCACAGATGAGGCCTTTGCTAAGAGGAGCAAGCCTCTGTTGGAAAAATTTCCTTGAATACATTTCTGTCTCTTGAACTTCTTGTTTTTAGTTGTTTTTTTTTTGAAAGGCAAATGAGACGCCTAGTTTATGGTTTTTGATTTTCTAGTTTTCTTGGGTTGATATATAAATGTTACCTTGACGGTTTTGGATTATTCTTTTGAAATGAAATGTTTAGGATTGTTTTCGGTTTCTTAGGTTTCCTGATGAAAAGTAGACCTCCCGGGTGTAGGACCAAGATTTACGAGAAACACGGCCATAGGAAGTCCCCAGCCATTACTGAGTTATCTGATAACCAAGCCGTTGATCCCTGGGCGGATCGTTTTGCTTATATCCTCTGGGAAGTCCCAGTCATCCATTGTCGTGATAATCGAGTCGTCGGGTAACTGAGTCGGAGTGGATCGTCTTCCTCTACCATCTTGACGTCCGGGTCGAAGGACGAGATCGACAGTCGAAAATTGACATTGTAACCGAAAGATCGAACCTCCCGCTGTGGTCGCCAATTGTTTATAGGTGAAAATAGTTTCTGTTGATTTTGTTAATTTTGAGTGTATAGGTGAGAAACAATTTAAACCCTAAACAATGTACTGCAATGGAGTACTTTAAGTTCGAGAGATCAATCTGTACAAATCTAGCCTAAACCAAGAAATGGCCGTTCCGGACTTGCTTCGGTCACAAAGTGGAGGAGAATGGGTTGGTTTTGGGGAGGGAAGGAAGGAAAGTGATGAGACCATAATAGTTGATTCTGGAAGAGTAGTTGTGTTACTGTGACTTGTATCAGAAAAGTGGGAAGGATAACAAGTGGTAAGCTAGCAAGTGTTTTCTGAGTATTGTATATTCCGAATGAACCTGTCGTTCGGTGAAAATAGGTAAGACGTATTTATACAAGTCGAAGTAAAACGTACTCTGGTCTCATTAATGGATGGATAAATGGGTAAGTAAATAGGAGGAGGTGATAACCACATGCATGGAATTGATGTTGCATAAAACCGTTAACGTATGAAATTGATGTTCCATAAAACAGTTAACATATGGAATTGATTATTGAGCATTTCACCATTGACTCCCTATATTTACTAACCGCCTCACCTTATGACACTTCCTTATGACGTGCGTAGTGTACGCCGCACGCTTTAAACCACCAAACCAATACCCAAATAGGATCCCCCAGTTTGTGATATGTGTTCTATGTCTTGAATGTTTTTGTGGAAAACATGTGGCACGTCATTGTTTCCTGGCAAGTCGAGCTTGGGAGACTTGGTAGCTTGGTGACCTTCGACGGTCGAGATCTTGCATCTTAAGAGGCAAGGTAGCTGTTGATCGCCGCACGCTTTCGTTCGTTGGTGGCTGCATGGGGAAGGCCTGCATGGTGGCGCGGCTAGGTTGGCATGCCGTTGGCATGGCATGGTTTGGCGTGGCCAAACTTAGGTTTTCGGGCCAAAGGTTACCATGTGTTATCTGGTAACCTTGGATGGCTAGGATTTTCTCCTGGGGTTGAAGGGCAACCATTGATTGTTGCACGCCTTCGTTTTGGTAGTCGGGTAGGGAAGGAAATCATGGTGGCACGGCTAAGCATGCCTTGGCCCCATTAGGTTGGCATGGCGCGGTTTGGATTGGCATGTGGGGCCGAGGGTTTACCATGGGTGTATGGCATGGCTAGCTTTGGCTAGGCGCGGTTTTGGCTTGGCATGTGGGGCTAAAGGTTTTCCATGGGCGCATGGCGTGGATAGCTTTGGCTTGGTGTGGTTTTGTCTTGGCATGTGGGGCCAAGAGTTTTCCATGGGCGCATGGCGTGGCTTTCTTTGGCTAGGTGCGGTTTTGTCTTGGCATGTGGGGCCAAGAGTTTTCCATGGGCGCATGGCATGGCTTGCTTTGGCTAGGTGCGGTTTTGGCTTGGCATGTGGGGCCAAGAGTTTGCCATGGGTGCATGGCATGGCTAGATTTGGATAGGTGCAGTTTTGGCTTGGCAGGTGGGGCCAAGGGTTTTTCCATGGGCACATGGCATGTCTAGCTTTGGCTAAGCACGTGACCAAGCTAGGGTTTTGGGCCAAAGGTCGTTTGGTAACCTTATACGGACAGGATTTTCTCCTGGTATTGAAGGGAAATCGTTGATTGTTGCACGCCTTCGTTTTGGTAGCCGCGTAGGGAAGGCCAGCATGGTGGCACGGCTAAGTTAGCATGGGGCCATGGAGAGGTACATTTGTCATGGCGCGGTTAGTGTGGCTGGCATGGTTTTCCATTGGCAAAGAGGTTCGGCTAGCATGGTTGGCATGCTTTGGCGCGGTTGGTGTGGCTACCATGATTTTCCATTGGCACAGAAGTGCGGCTAGCATGGTTGTCATGCTTTGGCACAGTTAGTGTGGCTGGCATGATTTGCCATTGGCACAGATATGCGACTAGCATGGTTGGCATGCTTTGGCACGGTTGGTGTGGATGGCATGATTTTCCATTGTCACAGAGGGAATTGGGGTTTGGCTTATCGCAACCCTAATTGAAAAAGATACCCCGGTAATTATTTATAGACACATTAAATATTTCAATAAATGCGCCTAGTAAATGCTTGTTACTTAAATGTTATGACGTCACTGTCTACTAGGATTTAGGGTTTTACGATTTTAACCATAGGCTAAAAACCACCATCAACAGCTACAAAAGCAGTTGCATGTGATTGTTTCATTAAATTATTTAAATAGTGATTGAGAGGACTTGGAAGCAACCAATGCATAGAAAAAAATGAAAAACGTCTATAACCAATGCATAAATGCACTACACAGTCCGGGACATGCATAAATGCACCGCACTGCATAGGACCGGGAATATGAACAATTTATTAGCATATTGTAAAATCCGTTCGGTCCTAGGGAAATTAAGATGTTGAAAATCCATTATGGAAATTCAAGCAGGTGCAACCGTACGTTAATAACATAAAAACGCGAAAATGTCCAACTTTAGATATATGCAGTGCAAGCAATGAGAAAAAATGAAGCTGGTCCAAACAATAAATTATATAAAAGAAGAGTCTTACCTTGCTCATGTTCTCAATAATTTGAGTCACACATGTTGTTGAGTGAGTAAATGTATATATATTCTAGACTGACCCTCTTCCAATAACCTCCAGGAAGTTACTCTGTGTAATTGATCAGCAAGTCCTGCTTCTTCTGTAACGCGAGCTTATTGTTTGTCAAGTTCATAACTACTAACCATTATTCTTACTACTCAAATAGTCCAAGGAGCAGTAAGAATAATGCACAGAGTTTATGATCTTGCAATTATCCGACCATCCAACCATTTATGAATATAGCTGTTGGATCTTGGTATTGGAATCCTGTAGTACTTATGTATGAGAGGTTGAGACTCCAAATATTTGAAGCAACTAACTTATCATACAAACTAATATGAATACATATCTAGAAGTGTTTAAGAACTAACTTATTTCAACAGACTCGACACACGTGATAAGTTTTCAAAAATAATATCGTTCCATATATACTTTTTTGTATTTAAGTGAATTGGAGAATAAATCTGTCAATTTCAAATTATTGTTCCATATTTTTTTATATTTAAGTGAATTGGAGAATAAATCCGTCAATTTGAGGCTCTAAATTTGACCATGTTATCACAATAAGTAAATAAGATGGAATTTGAGGCCCATGATTATTTTTTTGGGGGCATGCGATCGAATTACGATGTATCATTATTAATATGGAACTCAAGTGCAAACTGATAATGATGCAGGAAAACTTTCCAATGGGTACACAATGAATCAGTTTCTTTCATGTATTTCTTCTACCCTTCCGAATAATTCCTGGAAACAAAACAATTTTAAAATTTAAATCAAGCAAAATACATAAATATAAAACACAAATTTAAAATTTAAAATTCACTGTTACATCTTGAATCTTGATTTGATATCGATTGGAGAAATATAAAACACCTAATCTGTCAAACTATGACTTTGTCAGCTAGGTCGTTTAAGCAAAGGGCAAAACACAAACCAGCAATCCATTACGGTGAGTTTCTATTAGCAACATGAATCAGCTTTACCTACAACCAACACTTCCACCTCCTTTGGGAATCCATGTTCAAATTAAGCTGAATGGAAACTTTTTGTGGAGCCAAAAATAACGAAAATTACTGGTAGTTTTGGAAACACTAAAGGTTCAAAACTTCAGCATTAATAATTAAGAAATATTAATATTTGTAACGAAAGAACTAAGAAACTTTATGTACCTCTATATTTTGCCAATTAATTAGCTTGTCGAGGGGAAGAGAAAGAAACATAGCGTTGAGACCTGTTCAACATCTTTCTGTTTGGCTTTAACATCTCCTTCCATTGTGCCTTCCAACCTACAAATAATCAACACAAACAATTTTCTGCAAAAAAGAAACCCTAATTATACCTGCTAACGTAGAAAACCCTATACGCGATTGTAGTCAAAGTCAGGTATCTCTACGCGACTGCAATTGAACGTAGTATCCCTGCACCGTTTATATATAACTCCATAACTTGTTTCCAAGAAATTTAACTAAATTAAGCATAAATTGCCGGCCAATCAACCATTATATTTGGAGTAATCTAAATATAGAGATTAATAGATATTTTTCTAGCAGTTCCTAGATTCGTTAACAAAAATATAGTTAGTCTTAAACAACACTCAACAAAAATTATGGTTACATTTCCTTAAACACAACTCGAGGAGATCTTAGAAGATCCCGGCACCTGTAAATAGAAAAAACAACTTCCATTTAAAAAACATGTCGCATATATATTCCCTTTTATTCTCTTTTCGCAACTTGGCACTAAAATCAAACTATTTTGGTATAAAAACAAAAATATGGAAACTAATAAGACTAAGTATAAGGAATGAACAAATATAGTTGTCGCCTAAAATAACTTTTTATTTGTTAATTAAATGGAATACTTCCCTTCAATGACCACTCCAAATATTCTCATTTAAAAAATTACAGGAAATAATATTCCCAAAAAATGATTTTTTTTTTCACAATTTAATACAAAAAATCCCGATTAAATTTGGGTCATCAGATCGAATAAATTAGATTTAAAATTAACGGTCACGAAATGTAAGGGGTATAAGTTGCTTTTCAGCCAATCAGGAGCGAGGGTTTTGTTCACCGGCCAATTAGAGGGGAGGTTACCGCAACTCTCGACGTGGAGTGAGAGATGGCGTGGGGTTTTTAGGTTGTTGATTAATCATCATCAACAATAAGGAGTTTACAACTATCGGATGGAAGCCTGACAACAAGCTGTTGTTTGTGGGTGAAAATTACTTCTGCTGGTTTTGGTAATTTGGGGTGTGTGGATGAGAAGTGAATCTAAACCTTCAACAAATGCACTGCGCGATGAGTGCTTTTGATTCGAGAGATCAATCTATAAAATTCTGGCCTAAACCAAGAAATGGCCGTTCCAGACTTGTTTCGGTCACAAAGTGAAGGAGATGGGGTTGATCTTAGGGAGGGAAGCAGAGAAGGTGTTGAGATTGTGAAGGTGTAGTCTGTTTTATGACTTGTAACAGAAAGATGAGCAGGCTTACGATTAATGCAAGCAGGCTCTGGGTGTTTGAATACGTGTTGTATTAACACTTGGTTTCTGTGTTGTGTTCTGTTTTCTCGGTTGTGGAAATAGGGCAGAGAACCTATTTATACAAGTCATTTGAGCCTTATTCACGTCTCTCGTAGGAAGTGGAGGAAGTGGAGTGATGGGGAGTAGTGGAGTGGTGTGTTAGTGTCACACGATCAATCTCGCCCACTTCTCCCATCATCACTAACCGTCCATGTCTTCCTGACACGTTCTTGTGATGGCGCGTTGCACGCTGCACGCTGTAAACCGCCAGACCACTAACTCTTATCCTAGGCCGTCCGTCCGAGATGGCGAAGTTGGATGGATGCGATGATCAGCGACCCACATCTGCGACCCTCAGATTAGGGTTTAGAAGGTGCGCGAGTGTACTCCTTCAGCATGGTCGAATCCAAGCATGGGGGACCGATCAGGCATGCGTGTAGACGGCATGCTGATGTCCATGTCCATGCTTCACTTTCCCACGAAGGTTTGATCTAGGCCACCCAAATTTACCGGTGAAGTTAAGTGGCTGAGATCGATTTGCGACAGAAATCCTATGCCGCAAAGGATTCTTAAAGGGGCGCGGTATGCCACCTTCAAGGCATGCGTTTTGAGACAACCAAGCTTGGTCAGTCTCGGCCGTTTGGTACAGCGTGTATGTGGTAGGCTGGTATTCACGCCTATACCTGACTGTCATATGGAAACGTGCTAGTATAACACATCGAGAGTTACACACTCAATCATGCTAGTATAACACATCGAGAGTTACATGCTCAATCGGGCTAGTATAACACACCGAGAGTTACAGCCTATACGGGCATTTCGCGCATGCCTCACTGTTGGTACTTGGATATTCATGCTACTCTGCTGCGAGCAACATTCAGTCATCATGCCGCACCAACAATGAGAGTTCTGCTAGGAAAAACACAGGAAATACAAGGCGTTATATGCATTAATCAATAATGCTAAAATTCACAGAATATTCAGGGGATTGTTGCTACCTGCTCCATTCTAGGTGAATTAATAAAGCGAAGAAGTATTCATCACCTATAAAAAAGTCTCATCCTTTGCAGGATGATTATACAAATATTGGTTTTACAACTTTAGCCCTGAACTAATATCCACCACCAACATTAAGTCCCCTTCCTAGCATATAATTGTTACACTATTGTGGGGGTAGGCATGAGATGGTGACATATATAACATAATAGGGCGAGATGAGGGGAGCTTACCCGGAAAGGCTTGATCGTCCGCTATTAACCGCGCATGTGAACATGTTGTTGCAAGCATGGAGTCCTGGGTGGGACCAGTTTCCTACCTTGGGTTTTTAAAACAAAAGATGAATCTTTTTCTCATAAGGATTTTCCAATCACTTGTCTATAAAAAGGTACCGACCCCTTTCTCCCCTTTATATATATATATATATTTGGTCAGCTTCCGTCGTCCGCAGCTCCTGCCACCGCCGAACACACCGTCGCTGCCATGATCTCGTCGCCGATCACATTGTCACTATCGCCGGTGCGTTCGCTGACGAGGTAAGTGCATTCACGTTTTTTTTTTGGACGCAAACCATAGTTTTATGTAAACCTCTTTTGTTCTTTGAGAAAGTCATTTTTGGCTTGAATTTCGTAGACACGATTCCCATGAATATAAAAAATTGTGCTATGATACGTGTGAATGAATGCGGGACCGCCATGCATGCTTGATTGAACGTGAGTCCCGTTGCACACCTCTAATAAGATATCAACTTTATACCAGCCTTGTGACCTTGATCAACACCTGTTTTGTGACCTCGGCCTTGCTTGATGATGTGGCCTAATACCTGCCTCATTTGGATCCTAAAACGTTTTTTCCTGATTTGTTCATGAGATCTGTTATGCGCTTGATCAAACGTGGGTCTCACCCGCGCCTGCTTGCTCGAAGGACCTGTTGTGTGCCTGCTTCATTCGTTCACGGTTATGGGACCATTGTGCGCTCGTATTATCCCATTAGCCAAATATTGACATAATCAAGTCCACATGATAGAATTTGACCTGTTTCTTAGACTGGATGCGTTTTTTCTCATTGGACAATGATTTCCCTCAAATATTCGATAAATATCCATTGATTGTTATCCCGCGTTTGTAGCCTTTACAGACAGTAAGTGAAGACTCCTATTTTCTCCGGGATCTTGTTAACTCGTGAAATATAAAGAAGAATCTGGGTCTCCCCTCATTGCAGAATTGTTTCTTTCTTTGTTCAGGTATTGCTCCACCTTCATTGTATAACTTATCTTCCTGGTGATGACTTTTGTTAACTTAATCATAGATCCTTTTTTGCAGAATGGAGGCGGCTGGGAAGGATTGCTCTGGTATCTCTCATGAAAGAAGCTTCGAAGTGAACAAACCTGAGACTTATGGCCCGTTTGAGGAGGTGATGGCTAAAGTTGACGTTCCGCTTCTCGAAGCTAATCGCGCCATACGGGGCATACCAATTCTGTACCTTCGTGTCGCTCGAGAGCGCATTCGTGATCTTCTGACTTTAATCTACAAGGAAGAAAAATGGAGGCTCTAGGAAGCATCACAACCACCAGTAAGCGCAAGAGCTGAGAGATTTGCTGCACGGCTGAAAAGGCGAAGTGTTGAACATGAACGGCCTCCACGGGAAGACATGGGTGATTATCCGATCTGCGATGGTATGATCATTCTTGATTCTGAAACGGATGAACCCGAACTTCCAAAAGTTATCAGCACGATCTCCAATGTCACAGCGGGTCTTGAGGAAGATATGGAAGTTGCCCCTACTAGGGACATCATTGAGAACGTGGTTGCAGGAATACCCGAAACGGAGGCTGAGGCAGACCCGGAGGAAGAATTAGTAGAGACACATGATGACGTTGAGGCAGATTTTAATGGCGGAGAAAACACAGTCGACCTTCTTGATGATTGAACCTTTATGTCAATTCTCTTTTGTTCTTAGTATTTTCTATGATCTGGTGAACACTTGTCTCCTTGTACTCAGTGGCGGCTGAGTTCAAGGTTCTCTTATTTCTCTTTACTTGTTTGAACAGTTTTCTTATTTTTGAGATAAATTCTTCATCAAGGCTGCATCATAGTGTTTGTGTTTTCATATAATTGTATGTGATCCTTGTGATAAGTGTAGGTACCGAATATCGTAAGATATTAGGTTGCGAATATAGCAACAAATATAAGAGGAAGTGTCAAGAAATAACACGATGATATAAGAAACGTGGGAGAAGAATGAAAAGTTTGCTAGTATAAAATAAACTTGCGATCATAAATTATGATGCCTCGCAGGATATTACAGTTGTAAAAATTTCACTTTAAATAGTAGTTCAAATGTTAAATTTGAGAGGTTCTTTTGGTGAGTGTGAAAAAATATTAAAGGAAAGAGAATAGAGAAAGTTGTAACTATTCTAGTTCCATTTAGATATTTCTTGTGATCAATTGAGAGCATTAATAAGAAAATTGTTAATCATCATCATGAACTTCTTAATTTTACTAATTCTACTAAGGGTGTAGTTGTAGGATATTCTGCAACTACATAATTGGCGCTAGAAACAGGGATTGAAGATTGTTCTAGCAAAAATTCTAGGGAGTTTTGAAAATCTGAAATGGATAGAAGAAGAAATACATCAGAACCATTGACTGCAGTAAGAAGAAGTGTAAGGCTCGCAGGTGGAGAAGCAAATGTAATAGGAGAACCTAGTAGGAGAAGGAATAATCAAAGAAATCAAATTCAACAAACAGAAGATCATGATCGAGTGAGTATACACACTTGGAGAACTGATACACCAGTAGAAACATACAGAGAAACAAAAATTAGAGAAAATGGGAGATTGATGGGAGGAACAACTCGTGAAAGAGAAAGGGAGATGTTAGAAACATTGAGACAAGAAATTCAAGAGGAACGAAGGTTTGAAGCTGAAGAACGTGCCAATCTAACAAGACAGAATCAAGAATTGAGAAGGGAAAATGAGATGTTACAAAGGAGGAAATCTCAAAGTGTTGTAAGATCAAATGCTAGACCAAGAAGAGAAGAACAAAATTTGCTAACAATCAATAGTGAAAATGAGATGCAAGAACAAGCACAGAATCAAGTTGAAAGAAATCGAGAGAATCGTTTCATTCTAGTGCCAAATCACGAACAAAATATGGAGAATTTATGAACAGAACCACTCCCAAGGGAAAATAATCAGAATGGCGAAGAAAATCAAGAGGAAGAGCGGCAACTCGTGGAAGAAATTGAGAGACAACAAGCTATGCATCAAAACAATTACGAAGATGGAGTAAGGAGACGTGAACAAGATCACAACAATCAAAATCTTGGGTGTGATAGAATTCAGAAGAAGATTGGGAATCAACGAGAAGAAATAACAAGGAACGAACCAAATCTTCGAATCAGAGTTCAGGCAAACCAGGAAGAAATAAATCACATAAGAAGGAGAAATGAAGAAGAAGAAATTCCAGATATTCATATGAGAAGGATGAGGAGAACAGAAATGGAAGAACAAGAATTTCAAAATGCTCTGCAACAAAACAATTGTGACAATTTGGAAAGGAGATATTTGCAAAATCATGCAAATGAAAACATTAATGAAGAGTATAATAGGATGCGAAGAATCGCAAGAGAGGAGATGCAAGAACATAGAAGAAGAGAAGCTGCATTGAAGAGGCCAATAGAGGATAATTCTGAAGCAAATGCACGAATCTTTCGAGAATTAGCGGAAATGAGAGGAATGATAAGCAGTAGATAAGGAGGAGATAGAAGGAAATTAGATGAAGCAATAGAAGAAGCTGCGAGGACTCCTTTTTCTAGAGAAGTACAGTTGGGAGGGATTCCACCAAAGTGCAATCTTCCTACGTTAACCAGCATCTTTGACGGGAATTCATGTGCTATTCAGCACATTAAAGAATATGTAAGATGCATGCTACAATGGGAGAATCATGATGCTGTATTATGCAAGTATTTCGCATCAAGTTTATGTAGGTACTGAATATCGCAAGATAATAGTTCACGAGTATCAGGTGAAAAGAGTTATAAAATGATACTATGATAGAAGAAGCGCGGAGAAATATGAAGTTTTGCGAGGATGAAATAATTTTGCGAGTATAAGTTGCGATACTTCGTAACTCATGAACAGCTGTATAAGTTTTACCATAAAGAGGAGTTCAAATGTAAAATTCGAGAGGTTCTTTTAGTGAGTGTTAGAAAATATCTTAGGGAAGAGAATAGAGAAAGTTGTAACTATTCTAATTCCATTTAGATACTTCTTTGTAATCAATTAAGAACATTAATAAGAAAATTGTCATTCATCATCAAGAACTTCTTGAGTTTTTACTAATTCTATTGAGGGTGTAGTTGCAGGTTATTATGCAACTACATAATTGGCGCTAGAAACAGGGACTTGAGAATTGTGGTAGCCTAAATTTGAGGGAATTGTGGAAAATTTGAAGAACAAATGAAGTCAGTAGATGGAGATTGCAAAAAAGAAGAATGTAATATGATCACAGAGACAATGATTGATGAATTTCATAGTAATATGAAGGGAAAAATATACAAGCGAGATTGTAGAGGAAGAAAGATCATGGAGGAAGAAAAGATAACAACTTTAGAAGAATGGGAAAAGCAGAAAATCACATTTTCAGTAGCAGAAATTCCAAATGAAGACTTGAACCACACTTCACCATTGGTGATCACATTGCAAATCATGCTAGAAGATAAGAAAGATGAATAAAAATGGAAATTAAACCGAATTTTGGTTGATACAGGGAGTTCTGTTAATATTATATTCTATCATGCACTTAAGGGGATGGGAATTAAAGATGAAGAAATCATAAATTCAAAGTGTCTTATTCATGGATTAGGGAAATCTACAAAAAAATCTAAAGGAGAAATCGTGCTGCGAATATTACTAGGAGAAATCGAAACACATGTAATCTTGTGTGTGATAGATATGGAATCTCCATATAACATGCTGATAGGAAGGCCGTGGATTCATGCGATCAAAGTCATGTGCTTCAACATTACATCAAAAAATCAAATTTCCTACACCAAATGGAATTCAAGAAATAAAAGGAGATCTTGATAGTGCAAAATTTTGTTATCAAATTGAAGTAACACAATGCGGAGGAAGAGCAAGAAAGAAACTCGTAGGAAACTTGCGAAGGAAACAAGAAAAGAAGAAGAATTCCGAGTGTATACAATAAGAGCAAAGGAAGGGAGAGGTATACCAAATGAAATTCCAGAAAAAGAAGGGGAACCAGCAAAAATAATTAAAGAGCCAACACCTATGGGGGAGCAAAGTCCAAGCTATGTTGCAGCTGAACCAACTAAAGAAATAAATATTGGAAGTAAAGAGGAGCCTTTATTCTTACGAATTGGAACTAAGATGGATGAAGAAGAAGAAAAAAGGACTACTGATCTTTTGCGAGAATATAAAGATATCTTCGCAGGAAGTGTAGATGAGATACCAGGAATTAATCCATCAGTGGCATGTCATAGATTGAACATAGATAAAAATATAAGACCATTCAAACAAAGAATAAGGAAGATATCACAAAATTATCATGTATAGATAGAAGAAGAATTACAAAAGATGTTGGATGCAGGGATCATAAGGGAAGCAAAATATCCAGAATGGATTGCGAATATGGTCATTGTTCCGAAAAAGAATAAAGGAATAAGAATTTGCATAGATTTCACTGATCTAAACAAGGCATGTCCCAAAGACAGTTTTCCATTACCAGATATACCACAAATGGTGGAATCAGCTGCAGGTCATGATAGAGTCACTTCACTTGATGAATATAAAGGGTATAATCAAATATCACTCGCAGAAGAAGATCAAGAATATACTGCCTTTTTTGCTCCAAGGGGTTTGTATTGTTATGTGAAGATGCCATTTGGTTTGCGGAATGCGGGTCCTACATATCAACATATGGTTGAAAAAGTGTTCGCGAAGTGGATACATAAAACTTTGGAGGTATATGTAGATGATATGTTGATAAAAAGCAAGGAAGCTAAAGACCATGTGCAAGATTTGAAGGAAATATTTGAGCAAATGAGAAAGTTCAACATCAAATTAAATCCTGAGAAATGTATAATTGGGGTTTCATCTGGAAAGTTCTTGGGATACATAGTATCGAATGAGGGAATACAAGTTGATCCAGAAAAGTTCCAAGCAGTTCGTGACATGCCAACACATGCAACGGTAAAAGAAGTACAAAAACTAAATGGACTCTTGGCTTCACTTGGGAGATTTATTTCGCGAATGTCAGATAAGTGCAAGCATTTTTTCAACATACTTAAGAAGGGAGCAAAATTCAAATGGACTGATGAATGTGAAAAATCTTTTCAAGGAATCAAAGAATACCTCGCAAATACATCTATACTACAGAAACCAGAGAAAAAACGAAGAATTATTGGTATACCTCGCAACAACTCCATATGCTCTAAGTGCAGTTCTGTTACGAGCAGACGCAGGAGTAGAAAGGACCATTTACTACATTAGTAAAACCTTTAATGCAGCAGAAAAGAATTATTCTAAAATGGATAAGTTAATCTTAGCCCTGGTTTATGCATCATTCAAGTTACGAATATACTTTCAAGCACATGTAATAAAAGTGGTAACCAAAGTCCCAATTGAATCAGTCATGAAGAACACAATAAGGTCAGGAAGAATAGAAAGGTGGAATGCACAAGTAAACCATTACAAGATAAAATACGAAGTGTTGTCATCGCAAAAATCACAAGTTGTCGCAGATTTTTTGGCAGAATTTCCTTTGGAAGAAGATGAAGCAGTAGAGAAAATGATGGATGTTGAAGAAGAATTTGGAAATCCAAAAGACTTGTTAACAGAGCCTGATAGATGGGAAATTCTGGTGGATGGATCATCCAATAGTAAGGGAAATGGAATTGGAGTCGTGTTGATTTCACCAGAAGGAGAAAGAACAACATTCTCATTAAGACTAGAATTTGCATCCATGAATAATGAAACAGAGTACGAAGCTGTAGTGCATGCATTAAAGATCTCAATAGAAAAGAAGCTTGAAAGTATAAGGATAACAAGTGATTCGCAATTAGTGATTTGTCAAATTAAAGGGGAATATACCACAAATGAATCTTCTTTGAAGAAATACAAGAAACTCGTTGAGGAATTATCTCATGAAGATACCAAAATTAAAATGGAGACATATATCAAGAAAATATAACCGTCTCGCAGATGCTTTTGCATTTATTCCAAGCATGATGACAAATCCAAATACAAGAAATATCCAAATACAAACAATTCAACACCCATCAGTGGACAAAGAGAAAGAAATTGAAGAAGTTGTTGCGATGGAAGTAGAAAGAGAGTTATCAAACAACATCGCAGATTGGAGAAAAGAAATTCATGAATACCTCGCAACAGGAGAAATATCCAGGAACAGACTAGAAGCACATAAATTAAAGAGTCGTGCAACAAACTATGAGTTGCGAGAAGGAATATTATACAGAAAATCTTTCAATGGACCACCTCTCAGGTGCTTAACTCGCGAAGAAGGAGAAAATATATTGAAGATGTTACATGGAGGAGAAGCTGGCAATCATAGTGGGGGAAGATCTCTAGCATATAGAGCAAAGATACAAGGATATTACTGGCCTTATATGCATACAGACGCAAAATTGTTCGTACGAAGATGCAAGGAATGCCAACGACATGGTAAAAGAATTCATGCACCAGGGGCTACATTAACTTCTTCAACAAGCTGCTGGCCTTTTGGTAAATGGGGGTTGGATATTGTTGGACCATTTATACCTGGATCTGGACAAAGGCGATACTTGATAGTTGCAACAGATTATTTCACGAAGCTCGCGAAGTAAAAGCAAGACAAAGATATTCGTGATAAAGATGTTTTTACGTTTATATTTGAGAACCTCATTTGCAGGTACGGGGTTCCAGAACAACTAGTATCTGATAATGGAAAACAATTTGAGGGGCATAATATAGAGATGTTACTCAGTGCTTTTAGAATAAAATGTGGGAAGTCAACCCCGTTATATCCACAAGCTAATGGACAAGCTGAAGCAACAAATAAAACAATCGTAGATACAATCAAAAAGAAATTAGAAGGACATCTCAAAGGGTGGTGCGATCAAGTACCTAGCGCAGTTTGGGCATACAATACAACTAGAAGAGAAGCAACTGGAATGTCTCCTTATTATCTAACATATGGAGTAGAAGCAGTATTACCCACATAGGTTGTAATTCCGACAACAAAGAAATAAGCTTGGGAAAGAAATTTAAGTGCGGGAGTAATATTAAGAGAATTGGATGATTTGGAAGAAAAAAGAGAAAAGGTGTTGTACCATATGAGGATTTATCAGGAACGATTAGCTCGAGAATACAACAAGAGAGTCATTGAACGTGAATATAAACCAGGTGATTTGGTCATGCGAGAAACACCTCGATATCAAAAAGAAAATGGAGGGAAATTAGCACCAAAATGGGATGGACCATATGTTATTAAAGAAGTTTTAGGAAGCAGAGCTTATCGGCTGATGGATCCAGAAGGGAGATACATGGGTTTGAGGCTTGGTAGACCTTGGAACAGACTATATTTGAAAAGGTATTATCCATAAAACTCATGAAATTTTTTACGAATATTGTTTGCTCGCAGGAAATTGGGAAAAGTTACGAATTTTCAAAATTTATATTCCGATTAAAATTTCATTAATTTGCGAATAAAAGACCGCAATCTGTGATCAGCCTCCAAAAAAGAAAGAGATCCGCAGAAAATTTTATACAGGCAAACCTTTGTGGCGTACACCCTAGTTCGCGAAGCTATAATTCGTAAGAGGCAAAGTCCTAAAGTACGTCATTTAAGGGGGTACCTATAACGTGGCTAAGGGTAACCGGAACACCACCAAGGGCCCTTAGTACATGGTAAATTTTTTTGGGGTACAACCCAATAATGGGGTACCTATCCGGGTTAGACACCTTGGATTCTCACCTAATCTAACGACATTACGCAATATAAAATGCGGTGTAAGAAGATTTAGGTCACAGGCGACTAAGGCATAATGTCTTTCCCAAGAAGTGCGAGAAAATGATCAAGGCACCGAGGTACACGGTTGAGTCAAGAGTGCCGGTGAGGTTGAACCACATCTTCCATTTTTGACAAGTCTTGGAAAATGATGCACTTGGCCCAAAGATACCCCATAGGGTGCAACCTCGTAACTATAAGCCCTATAGGCAAAAAGGATAAGAGGTTGCGATCAAAAGCTGGTTGTTGGCAGAACCGGATGGGAAGAGCTAACCTTGTATGGTCGATGTACGCTTCCTTGAAGGGGCAATCAGGGGGAAGATAAAGGGCAGCACCCTCCATTAGGGAGCTGATACGTGCTATAAGACGCAAATGTCACGAGGCTTCTTGTTTGCGAAAACATAAAGGCTTGTCATATTTGTGCAACAAATGAAGTTCTGCGAGCCTTCTAAAAAAAAAAAAAAAAAAAAAAAGGGAGAAAGAAAGAAAGAAAGAAAAGAATAAAGAACTCGCAGAACATAATAAAGTTAAGATGAGATCAATGGGTCGCTACATGAAAGTGTAGAGACGTCCTGCGATTTCATCGCAAGACGACAATGTCATGGGGATTTATGTTCGCAAGAATATTTAGGCCTGTCATATTGTCGCAACAATTCCTGAAGAGGCTAAAATACTATACAAAGAAGTTAAGATGAGATCAATAGGTTTTTGCATGAAAGTGTAAGAACGTCCTGCGATTTC
The DNA here is from genome assembly GCA_023529315.1 of Papaver bracteatum. Lineage (NCBI taxonomy): Eukaryota > Viridiplantae > Streptophyta > Magnoliopsida > Ranunculales > Papaveraceae > Papaver > Papaver bracteatum. The sequence continues at coordinate 44,423 of JAJJWX010002210.1, read as the reverse complement.
ATCGCAAGACGATAATGTCACGAGGTTGTATGTTCGCAAGAATGTTCAGACTTGTCATATTATCGCAAATAATTAATACAAAAGAGGTGGCAAAATAAGACCTTTACTTAGGAAGGCATGATAAGACCACATAAATTAATGAAATTTATTGCATCAACATCACTGAAGAAATTATACAAGAATATACATTATGAAGATCTGAAAAGAAGACAACTTCGTCAATATCATTGAAGAAATTTTACAAGAATATACATCAAGAAATTTTGAAGAGAAGAAAGCTCTGTCAATATCATTGAAGAATTTATTCAAGAAGTCCTATAAAAAAAAGACAACATCATTGAAGAATTTTAATGAAGACTTAACAAAAGATGCGATTTTGATAACAATCAAATAAAGATAAGTTCATATTCGTAAAAGTTTACGAGAATTACATACTTCTCCATATATTGAATATTTCACAAAAAGATTGAATACTTCTTATAATTCTTCAAGAATATCTCATATTTATTATACTTCTTTAATGGATATTTCATTTGGTGAAAGTTAAATAATCATTATACTTCATCATATGTTACATAATTATTCAAAGATCGAATACTTCTTATATTTCTTCATTTGATGAATTGAATACTTCTAATAATTTTTATATCTCTTCATTTGGTGGATCGAGTACTTCTAATACGTAAAAGGGAATTGAGTATTTATAATAATTCATTTGGTAAATTGAATACTTCTAATACTTCTTATATCTCTTCATTTGATGGATTTGGTACTTCTAATACTTCTACAAAGGTTGAAACTTCGTAAGATAAACTGAGGCAGATATTTTAATACTTCAAACAATGTTTAATCATTTAAAGAGAAATAATAGGGGAAAAGGATATACTAAGCTTTATCTGTGAGTTATATATTATTTCTCTTCATATGATCAAATGGGGCAAATTTAGTCAAAGAAAGGTTAAATTATCTTCGCAAAATATCAAAAAGAAAGGATAAATCATCTTCGTAAAATATCAGATGTACTTCTCGAAAAATAGAATTGTTCGCAAAAAGGAAACCAACAGTAACTAAGGGAAGGAATTCAGAAGAAAGAAAGACAGGAGAGTCAATGATAAATTGAACAAGGAATATTATCATGCTTCATCAACACTCTGTGCTGGATCTTTAAGATCAGAAGGGTCATTAGCAGCCTTCGACTTTTGCGAGATACCATCCTTGGAAGAATACGCAGCAGGGACATATCCTTGAGGAATAGATTCTTTCTCATCATCAAGATCTTCATCATCACTCTCATAATCGAAATCACTATCAGGCTCACGAGCAACTTCATCGTCAGATATCTTCAGAGGAGTAATCTTTACAGGAGGCAAGCCTCTTGATAAGAGAATGTTATTCTCAAAGACTTGAGATTTCAGATGACTTTCACGAAGTATAGCTTTTTGATGATTGGTATCTTCAATATCTTTGGAATAAGCAAGATAATTGAATCTCCGAGTAGCAGGGTCACGAGAGTTGATTAAGCGAGTAGAAAGCAAAGCATTCTTCTTACGAAGCTCAGAACAGGAGGTTTCTAATCCAGCTTTTGCGTTACGAAGGTGGTTCTCAGATTCTGCAAATAAAACAAAGTTCAAAGAATAAAATTTGCGAGTATAACGAAATTTAAAGATATACCAGAAGCAGTAAAATTTTAATGACTACCTTCTCTTTGCGAAGTAAGAGATTGAGTTAAAGATAGACAACAGTTCTTCATCTGATTCATCGCATTATCAAAACCATCACCAACTAATCCTTTAAGTCGAGATTGAAGCTTTTGATCTTTAGAAAGGAGAAAATTTTTATCCTTCGCAAGTTTGACATTAAGACTTTTTAATGACGAGTAATCTTCTTCAAGTTGATTCTTCTTAGCACACAAGACTATATTCTTATTAATAAGGGAATTCTTCTCAATAACAAAAGAATTTCTTTCAAAGATCTCAAGACTTCTTTAATTCCTCAAGTTCACCTTTCAACAAAGAAAGAAGATTTTCTTGATCGCAACATTTATTCTGAAGAGTCTTTAATTCTTGCGAAGAAACAATCATTGTATTCAAAAACGAACATTTCTCTTCTGATAAGGTTTTGTTCTCTTCTAATAAGGTTTCTATTCTCAAATTAGCTTTGGTTAAGGAATAAAAAAGTTGAGATGTGTCATCATTCAAAAATTTTCGATTATATATTAATTGAGTATTCTCTTGAAAAAGAGCATCAGAGTTGTCAAGAGCACACGAGTAAAGATTAGATAAATGGGAGAATTGGTTTGAGAGGCTTTCATGCTTGGTTCGGTATTCTGTTGCATCTGATTCATGGTGAAGTACCAATCTTCTACATTTCTGGATGGATTCTATAAAGGGGAATGGGTTTTAATGGATGTTTCAAGCATATGAAGAATATAAATAAATAAAATAGAAAATATGAAGATAGTAATCATACCTTTCAATTCATCATTTCTTTTGCGAAGAATCGCATAGTCCAGAGAATTATTCTGAAGATGATGATTTTCTTTACGAAGATCCTCGCATTCTGCTTGAGAAGCTTTCAAAGATTGGCGAAGCAATTCAATTTCTTTTTCCAAGGATTGACGTGAAGAAGAAATGTCTGGATTGACTAAATTATTCAGAACTTCGCAAAATTCATATTGCGAACGAACATTAGTAGACTTCGCAGTATTGGTCAAAACCTCAGATAACATTCGGAAAGTTGAATAAATACCATCTCGAATTTCTTGAGGAAGAGGAGAAGAATTTGAAGGAATAAGAGCAAGCTGCAAATTGTCTGGAGAAATTGCACTCAAAGGATTTTGGGACAAGACAGGTTTTTCTAAAGAAGAAGTTGAAGAAATATTTTGCGAGGGTTGTTTTTCAAAAGAAGAAGTTGAAGAAATATTTTGAGAGGGTTGGTCTTGAAGAAGTGTTGATAAATTGACATTGATAGGAGATTGAAAAGCAGGTAATGGAGTAGAGGCAGGAGTATGTGAAGAAGCATTTTCACGAGGAGGAGAGGAAAATTCCTTATCAACTTCAGGAAGGAAATCATCAATCGGAATTAATGGTGTGGGTTTAGTTATTCGAGATCTCTTACTTGGATTTGGTTTTTCGTCAACCTGCGAATCAAAATGTAGATTAAAAACTGAGGCAACAATATATTGTTCAGGAAAGAAGTCATAGTATTTTAACTACCTTTTGATTCTCAGATTTTCTTCTTCGTGGATTAAGGCTTGGATTCTTTAGTTGAGATTTCATCTGAGAAGTTATTTTGCTGAAATAAACCAAAATCAGATAACAAATTATACAGAAATTAAAGAGGAGAACAAATGAAATACGCAGAGATAGAAGGAAATTACCTTGGAAAACTCATGAAGATACAGTAGAAGAAAAAATTGCAGAGAAAATAGTGATAGAGAGTATGAGTAGAAGATAGAATTTCGGAAATAAGAAAAAGAAAAGGAAGAGAATATAAAGGAGTTATATAAGGGAATAACTAAAAAAGAACGGTTACAAAAGACGTGTCAAAATTTCAAAAGACTAAGTAACGGTTATGTTCTCACGATCATTTCTTCTTCGTAGAATTGACATGAGAAGAGGCAAGATGTAGGTACTGAATATCGCAAGATAATAGTTCACGAGTATCGTGGAGAAAAGAGTTATAAAATGATACGATGATAGAAGAAGCGGAGAAATATGAAGTTTTGCGAGGATGAAATAATTTTGCGAGTATAAGTTGCGATACTTCGTAACTCATGAACAGCTGTATAAGTTTTACCATAAATAGGAGTTCAAATGTAAAATTCGAGAGGTTCTTTTAGTGAGTGTTAGAAAATATCTTTGGGAAGAGAATAGAGAAAGTTGTAACTATTCTAATTCCATTTAGATACATCTTTGTAATCAATTAAGAACATTAATAAGAAAATTGTCATTCATCATCAAGAACTTCTTGAGTTTTTACTAATCCTATTGAGGGTGTAGTTGTAGGTTATTCTGCAACTACAGTTTAACAGGAGAAGCTCTAAAATGGTTCGAAGGACTTCCCAAGAACACTATTACATCATTTAATCATTTACAGGTAACCTTGTTAGGAGCATATATCACGAATCATTCCTCGCGACTTGGGATTGAAGATGTGTTTGGTTTAAAACAAAGAATTGGTGAAAGTTTGAAGGATTTGGTAAGAAGATGGAAAACTATGTGCAGTGATATGGAAGGACGTGTGGATGAGAGATACCTGATTTTGTCTTTCATAAATGCCATGTTCGCAACTGAACAATTATATGTTCAAATCTTCAGAAGAAAGAATTCGATTATGATGACAGAATTGCGAGAATTGCAAGAGGAGTACATTACATTAGAAGAAAAGCAAAATAATATGGAGTCATATCCAGTGGTAAACACCAATAATCAAGATACATGAGCAAACTTACTTCCTAAAATAATCAATGTCGTAGAAGGTACTTCGCAAACATCTTCGCAGATATCAGAAGAAAATAAAACCAACAATAGCCAGCCAAAAATGGTAGCAATGGGAAGTAAAGATCAAGAAGAGTATGATAGAGAAAGGAATTTCTACAGTCGAGGAGGAAATAACCAGATCCCAAGATTAGATCAGCAGCAAGAAAATTATGGGGGACAAAGGCAGAATTATTTTGGACAAGGGAATAATAGACAAAATTATAATAATGGTCAAGGAGGTCAAAGAATGATAAGAGAAGAAATAAAGATGCCACCTTTGAATACAAGTGTAGAAAAGATATGGCAGGCAATTATCTTGATGGAGAATATACCAACTCCATGGAATATGGGAAAGGAACCACTAATGGGTCCAAGAAGTCATGAATTTTGCTTGTACCATCATTTTCATGGGCACTCTACAAATAGTTGTAATAATATCAAAAGGATTATCTTGCGAATGATTGATCAGGGCAAACTAGATCACTTTTTACTCAAGCAAGCACAATTACCGCAAGCAACAATGGAAACTCGCATGGTAAATACAACACAAGAAAAGGGAAAAGAAATCTTACACATTGAAGTGGGACCAAAAGCAAGAAATGTTTTCTGAAATTCTATAGTTCACTCATATAAAACCATAGAAGATTTTCATGATAATGTGCTAAGTAGGGTATATGCGAGAGATGGTGAAGGAAGAGAAATAATGAACATCGCAAAAATTTCACGACTCGAAGATTGGCAGAAGCGTGAAATCTCTTTTGAAGCTACAGAAATTCCAGAAGGTTGCGAAATACATGATAATCCATTGGTAGTGAGATTGGAAATTTGTCTGAATATGGAAGAAAGTGAGGATGATACAGATGGAGAATCATTTGGTCTTAATAGAATCTTAATTGATACAGGAAGCTCTGTCAATATTCTCTTCTATCCTGCTTACAAAATCATGGGGGGAAAGGACGCAGATCTAATACCTTCTACTTACAGGATTTATGGCTTTAATGGAACTGCCAATAAACCTAAAGGAGAAATAAGCATGCGAATTCCATTAGGGGGGATGCGAACTGAAATCTTATTTTGCGTTGTTGATGTTGAATCACCGTATAACGCTTTGATAGGGAGACCTTGGATTCACGAGATTTCAGTCGTAGCTTAAACTTTTCATCAATGCATAAAATTTCCTCATCCTAAAGGTATTGGAGTTATCAAGGGTGATTGGGCAGAATGGAAGAAATGTTATGATACTGAAGTAGAAGTTTGCGAAGGAAAAACTGTTGAGAAGGAAAGTTGGAGAAAAAGAACAAAGGCTGCAAAGAGAAGTGAAAATTTAATGGCTGAAGATTAAGTCATGAAGGAATGAAGTTACAATGATTGAGCATACAAGAAATTTATGAAGGTAAAGAATAGGTATGATTTACGAAGGTAATCAGTACATTTCTCCACAGTGTATAATAAAATGCATTTTGAAAAAAAAAGAAAATGAAATGAGGTATTTCGCAACGTGAAATATTTGTGAAGTATTTTTACGAATACAATTTTTTTTTTTTGATGATTTTTTTTTGCGATTAGCTTTCATTGAAGAAAGACGCAAACCATATTTGCGAACAAAAGACCGCAAACTGTGATTAGATTTCAAAAAAGAAAGAAAGCCGCAGAAATTTTACACAGGCAAACCTTTGTGGCGTACACCCTAGTTCACGAAGTAACATTTCGTAAGAGGCAAAGTCCTAAAGTACGTCATTTAAGGGGGTACCTATCAGCATGGCTCATGGAAACCGGAACTGTAGGAGCGGAATATCACAACAAATGATAACTTACGAAATTGTGGAGAGAAAAGACATCTTGCGAGCAAAGAACATTTTGCGAGCAAAGGAAATCACGAGGAAAGCAAAAGAAGTTCGCGAAATGAAGTTACGAAGGTTCGCAAGATAATTCTCAAATCCGAAATGGCGGGACAACACAACTGTCATATTTTGTAAGATCATATAAATAGCCATTTAGGCATGAGGGGAAAAGGGAGACACATTTTGAGAGAGAGGATAATTTTAGTAGGAGGAGAGAGAAAATGTGAGGAGAGATTTATTTTCTTTATCATCTTCTTCCCCAAAATTCTAGAGCTCCAAATATTCATTAATGGAGTCTCAATTGTAAAATCATGTAATTACATACAATCACTAGTGAAGCACCGTGGATGTAGATCACATTGATCGAACCACGTAAAAATCTTTGTGTCTCTTTACAATTTTAGTACTTTAATTCTTAGTTTCATATCAAATTAATTAGATTTAAGAATCATTTTAATGGATTCTTATGAGGGTGTAGTTGTGAGATAATCCGCAACTACATAATTGGCGCTAGAAACAGGGACCTAATCTTGTTGGTTCAAAAAAGTTAGAAAAATTGGTTACTGTTGGTGATGAATTGTACCGGATCTATGAGTTTTGAAGACAGGAATGGAAGTTCTTTTATTTGCATATTCAAACAACAAACGCATTTTAGTAGAGAGATGTGGATATGGAAAAATCGTCAAGCAAAATGAAATTTACACAGGCTACGTCAACAATCGCTTCCAAAAAGGACAAATTTCTTCTCACTTTTCTTATTCTTTGTTTCATTTTTCAAAATTTGGGAATTTCAAAACACAAATTGAAAAATAAATTTTTTGCGATCTAAACTTTGGTTTTTGTAGAAACTTGATTTATTGTGGAAATCTTGAATTTAAAAATGTTTTGCTACGAATTAGTAGTAACGAAACTTCATTTTACAAATTTGTTTAATGAATTTCTAAAAAGGTCGAACTTCGAGATTTTTTGTTGATTAGAAATTTACATTTCGCAAAAACAAAATTAAAAAGATTTTATTGAAAGCTTTTCATTCTTCGTAGGGATAAATTATTCATCTTAATACTATACATCTTACTAAACAAATTCACTGATTGTTTTCATTCGGTGAAGTTCACTTCTATGAATGTTAGAGTCCTTTTTCCTAGGATGGGAGAAACAACATTTATGACTAAAAATTTCTGTGAGATTGACAGTGAATTGTTTCTTACGATATTAAGCGAATTTACGAGAGGGTATACAGGAAGGAGATGAATGGAAAGTAGAAAAATGAAACCAATCAAAGAACGCAAAGGTGAACAACAGCAACAAATGGAATTGAAAAAATTACGGCTCAAAGCATCAAAAACGTCAATCTTGTGTTCATGGATTTTGAAAAAAGGAATTCCAGCTTATGAGAAATTACATTTCTATGAAAGCGTCCCTACTCATGAAGCATACAAAGCTCAATTCTCCAAAGCCCACATTCATACCTATTACCTTACAGCAGCAAGTCAATGGCACCTTAAAGAACTCATGAGCATAACCAATGTGGATAAAACACATGCGAAGAGAAATGAAGTCCTGGATAAAAGAAGAGAAATTAATAAAGAAGCAAACTTATGAAGAATGCTTTGCAACAAAAAGATAGATTTGCGAAGCAACAATATGAGAAGTTAACGGATCCTGTGAAGAGGAACTCGAGAAATGGAAAGTATATTGGTCTCTAGGGAAAAGATATCATTATACTATGAGCCCAGCTAATAGAGGCAAATATTAGACTCGAAATATACTATTAATTTTACAATTGAGAGTATAACGTACAGAAAGAATATTTGGGGCTTTGGAGAATTGATGAGGAAGAATGTAAGGCATAACGTACAAGAAGAATCATAACATCACTCGTTCCTTTGCCTAATTATCAAGCATGGAAGAAAGGCCATGCCAGCATCATTAACATCACTTGATGAGGAAGAATGTAGGGCAATAAAATACAGAAAGACGCAGCACAGACAATCGCCGCAAAGAACCTCTTTACGAAGAAAGCTACGATGAAATCAAAGGAAACTCAACTACAATTTTCAAAGTTGCTACATACAGTTTCCAAAGTTGCTAACTGCGAAGATAATTGTAGGTTATTCTCAAAGACTGTACAATTATGAGGATATCCCAGTTAAATATTCGCAGAAAGTTCGTTCAAGTTGCAACGATTAAACATTTCGACCAGAATTAAACCAGCTTAGTTGGGATGAGCAAAGGAGTTCAGGCGTAGTTCATAAGCTCCAGCAAAGCAATATCTCTTAATTGCGAACGAACAAAGACTCAGTACAGATGAAACAAACTTTAAGACCGTAACCTAGCACAAATTGATCTTAGTTGTTTTTCCCCTTTTCCCAACGAAAATCACCTTTAAGACCAGTCCTAAAGAGAATAATTCACAGAGAATCTCAGCAAATGGTCAGCTACGAAGAGGAGAAGTTAGTTCGCAATATTAGTTCGCAATATTAGTTCATTAGTTCGCAATAGTAGTTCATTATTTCGCAAGAATTAGTTCGCAATATTAAGTTCATTATTTCTACCTCAACACAAACAACATCCAGCATAGATGGTCATGAGCAAAGACGAGGGAATCTTACACAGTAGCAAGGATTACTATTAAACAACAAACCTAACTCTATCTATCAACGAACGAAGAGAAGATATACTAGTCATCGAACAAGCGAAGAAGAAAGCAAATGAATTCAACTAGGACAATCAGCGAAGAGAAGATAGCTCATTATGAATCAAAAAATTAATTACGGTAAAAGTTCATCAACCAGCCATCCAAATCGCTTTAAAGATCTAAGATAAACCGTGGAGCGGGAGGAGCAGTAAAAGAATGAAAGACGCAATGATAATATTTTCTTCATCAACCACAGAAGAGTTCGCATCCTTTCACCCATTTCGCAATAATTTAATTGTGAAGCAATCAGCTTCATTATCAGCTCGCAAAACTCGAAGTTAAACCAACCTGTAAAGATGAAGGAAGGGCGAAGTAGAATACGCTCTTTGGTCTTAAATTTCTATGGGAGAAGCTCTCACTTATACAGACGAAAGCACCCTTACTTATGAACGAAGGAGGGGACCTAATACTGTTTACGAACAATGCATGCATTTTTATTTACGAACATATATACTTCGCAAATACTGTTTGACTCAACAACGCATCAATATCAACAATTACAAGAGGATAAGTTAAGAGAATTTTATCTTTTTATACAAACAGAAGCTAGTGCAGATGGTTTGAGGTGAAGAGAACAAGCAATGTGACGCAATTTCGAGTCTCCCCATTCGCAAAAATTTTTGAACTTCGCAAATGTTTGCCATGCGAATATTCGCAACACAAACAATTCTATTCTTTGCACTTCGCAAATATTTACCTTGCGAACATTCGCAGCATGAATTTATATCGTAAATATTTCCTTCGCAGATGTTAACTTCGTACAAATGTTTACTTCGCAGATGTTCGTATGCTTCGTGTAAATCATTACTTCGCAGATGATCGTTTACTTTGTGCAAATTATTACTTCGCAAGATTTTTTGATATTTCGCAAGAACAAAGTGGGAGATTATTTCACAAGAAATGGCAAGTCATATACTTCGCGAAAGACAACAACAAGCCGTAAAAAGGTAAGTACCATTTCCTTTAATACTTTATTTACGGAAGATAAAAGATTTTTTGAATTTATATACTCGCAAAATTTCTAGAATTTCTAAGGTTACAAAACATTTCAAAGATTTTTAGATTGGATAAAAGCAATACAATCGCAAGATTCAAAAATGACTTAATCGAAAAAATTTAAAGATCTCAATTTTTTTTTCAAAGACTTCAAAATTGCAAAAAACAGAGAAAATTCAATTCCTATATTTCTATAGAATAATTTTGATTTAAAGATGTGATATGGATACTTCTCATACTTCTTATACTAAACATTTCATGAAAACATTCAACATTTTATATACATGAAAAATTTACGATGAATTTTTTTAAAAAAAAAGGCGAAAAAATACCGAAAAAAATCAATTGCGATTAAACTTTCATTAATTTGCGAATAAAAGACCGCAATCTGTGATCATCCTCCAAAAAAGAAAGAGAGCCGCAGAAAATTTTATACAGGCAAACCTTTGTGGCGTACACCCTAGTTCACGAAGCTATATTTCGTAAGAGGCAAAGTCCTAAAGTACGTCATTTAAGGGGGTACCTATAAACGTGGCTAAGGGTAACCGGAACACCACCAAGGACCCTTAGTACATGGTAAAATTTTAGGGGTACAACCCAATAATGGGGTACCTATCCGGGTTAGACACCTTGGATTCTCACCTAATCTAGCGACATTACGCAATATAAAATGCGGTGTAAGAGGATTTAGGTTGGGCGACTAAGGAATACTGTCTTTCCCAAGAAGTGCAGAAAACGATCAAGGCGCCGAGGTACACGGTTGAGTCAAGAGTGCCGGGTGAGGTTGAACCACATCTGCCATTTTTGACAAGTCTTTGCAAATGATGCACTTGGCCCAAAGATACCCCATAGGGTGCAACCTCGTAACTATAAGACCTATAGGCAAAAAGGATAAGAGGTTGCGATCAAAATCTAGTTGTTGGCAGAACCGGATGGGAAGAGCTAACCTTGTATGGTCGATGTACGCTTCCTTGAAGGGGAAACTAGGGGGTAGATAAAGGGAAGCACCCTCCATTAGGGAGCTGATACGTTCTATAAGACGCAAATGTCACGAGGCTTCTTGTTTGCGAAAACATAAAGGCTTGTCATATTTGTGCAACAATTGAACTTCTGTGAGCCTTCTAAAAAAAAAAAAAAAAAAAAAGAGAGAGAAAGAGAAAGAAAAGAAAAAAAAGAACTCGCATAACATAACAATGAAGATAAGATGAGATCAATGGGTATTTGCATGAAAGTGTAAAGACGTCCTGCGATTTCATCGCAAGACGATAATGTCACGAGGTTGTATATTCGCAAGAATGTTCAGACTTGTCATATTATCGCAAATACAAAATATTATCACAAAAGAGATGGAAAAATAAGACCTTTACTTAGGAAGGCATGATAAGACCACATCAATTCATGAAATTTATTCCATCAATATCATTGAAGAATTTTTAAAAGAATATATATCATGAAGTCCTAACAAAGAAGACAATTCCATCAAGATCATTGAAGAATTTTGAAGAGAATATATATCAAAGAAGACAATTCCACCAAGATCATTGAAGAATTTTGAAGACAATATATATCAAAGAAGACAATTCCATCAATATCATTGAAGAATTTTTACAAGAATATATATCACGAAGTCATACCAGAAGAGGCGATTTCATTCGTGAAAATACATAAGTAAACTTGCGAAGATGATTATATGAAGGGAGGCAACTCAAAGATATATCAATTTTGAGCTAAGTAACACAAACATTAACTATACATCATAATAGATAAGTATTCGCATCATACAAGCATCATACTTGCATCATACAAGCATCATAATTGCATCATACAAGCATCATACTCGCATCATTCAAGGATCATATTCACATCATAAAAGCATGGGATAAACATTTCATGGCATAAGCATCGCATACACATTTCATAACATAATCATTACATAAATATTATATTCGCACAAGTATTGTACAAAATTTTACAGGATAATACCGCGAAACTTCGCAGAAACATTCATAATTCACAACACTATATTCGCAACAGTATTCACAACACTATTTGCAATACTATATTCGCAACACTATTCACAACACTATTCAGAAGTTCGAAAATTCACGGAAAAACTCAGAAATTCGCAGAAATATTCAGAAGATAACAGGGTTACCACTTGAGGCAGAGGCAATATAACAATAGAGACGCAATTTAATTATTCAATATTTTTTCAAGAATTCTCCTTCATAGATAAAGAACAGAGGCAACCATGGATACCCAAGAAAATATTTTATGTTCTTTATCTTCTCAACAAGAATCCTCACCAAAAATGGAATAATAATTTCATATAAACAGAGGCAATATCTCATTCAAGGACGAATACTTCTTATATATTTCGAGGATTAAGTACTTCTTATACTTTTTAAGGATACTTCATACTTCTTATATATATTTCGAGGATTGAGTACTTCTTATACTTCTTCAAGGATATTTTATATTTATTATACTTCATACTTCTTCAAGGATACTTCTCACACTTCATACTTCGCAAGATGATACTTATAATTACTTTTTAAAGTTTCAGAACTTCGCAAAATAATAGAGGCAAGTATATACTTTTCGAGTTTGATATTCTTTCGCTTGTTCCTTCACCAAAAAAGATCAAAGACTACTACAACGGATTTTTTCTTAAAGATCGCTCTTCAAGCAATATTCAAGAAAAAAGAGGCAAGATGTAGGAGCAGAATATCACAACAAATGATAACTTACGAAATTGTGGAGAGAAAAGACATCTTGCGAGCAAAGAACATTTTGCGAGCAAAGGAAATCACGAGGAAAGCAAAAGAAGTTCGCAAAATGAAGTTACGAAGGTTCGCAAGATAATTCTCAAATCCGAAATGGCGGGACAACACAACTGTCTTATTTTGTAAGATCATATAAATAGCCATTTAGGCATGAGGGGAAAAGGGAGACACATTTTGAGAGAGAGGATAATTTTAGTAGGAGGAGAGAGAAAATGTGAGGAGAGATTTATTTTCTTTATCATCTTCTTCCCCAAAATTCTAGAGCTCCAAATATTCATTAATGGAGTCTCAATTGTAAAATCATGTAATTACATACAATCACTAGTGAAGCACCGTGGATGTAGATCACATTGATCGAACCACGTAAAAATCTTTGTGTCTCTTTACAATTTTAGTACTTTAATTCTTAGTTTCATATCAAATTAATTAGATTTAAGAATCATTTTAATGGATTCTTATGAGGGTGTAGTTGTGAGATAATCCGCAACTACAGGAACACCACCAAGGAACCTGAGTACATGGAGATTACGGGGTACAACCCAAAAGCGGGGTACCTATCCGGGTTAGACACCTTGGATTCTCAACCTAATCTTGCGATGTACTAGGATATAGGTTGGGCAACTAAGGCATACTGTCTTTATCAAGAAGTGTAGAAAGCGATCAAGGCGCCGAGGTACACGGTTGAGTCAAGAGTGTCGGATGGGTTTGAAGCACATCTGCCATTCTTGACAAGTCTTGGCAAATGATACACTTGGCCAAAGATACCCCATAGGGTGTAACCTCGTAACTATAAGCCCTATAGAAAAAAAGGATAAGAGGTTGTGATCAAAAGCTGGTTGTTTGCAAAACCGGATGAGAAGAGCTAACCTTGTATGGTCGATGTACGCTTCCTTGAAGGGGCAACCAAGGGGAATATAAAGGGCAGCACCCTCCATTAGGGAGATGATACGTGCTATAAGACGCAAATTTCACGAGGCTTCTTGTTCGCAAGAACATAAAGACTTGTCATATTTGTGCAACAATCATATTTCTGCGAATAAAAATATATATATATATATATATAAATAATATATTTATATATATACATATTCGCAGAATTACATACAATGAAGTTAAGATGAGATCAATGGGATAACGTCTTGCGATTTCATCGCAAGACGATAATGTCACGAGGTTGTATATTCGCAAGAATGTTCAAACTTGTCATATTATCGCAAAATATCATCACAAAAAGAGGTGGCAAAATAAGACCTTTACTTAGGAAGGCATGATAAGACCACAACAATTAATGAAATCAATTCCATCAATATTGTTGGAATTTTTTTTATGAGAATATATATAAAGAATTCATAAGCATAGAAGAAATTTTGTTCGCAATCATATTCATAAGGGTTGAATACTTCTTATACTTCTTCAAAGATTCAATACTTCTTATACTTTTTCAGAGATTCAATACTTCTTATATTTCTTCAAACATTGAATGTTTCTTCATAGAGTAAATATAATTTATACTTCTTTAAGGGTGTTTCATACTTCGTAAACTTCTTTAAGGATGTTTCATATTTTTTATGCTTCTTCAAGGATATTTCATACTTCTTATACTTTTTTCAAGGATGTTTCGTAATTCTGCAAGGAGGATTCATAATACTTATACTTCAAGGGGAAGATTTCATATATACTTCGCAAAATCTTGAAGCTTCGCAACTTAAACTGAGGTAGATATTCTAGATACTTAAAATAAGGATTGATCACCTGAAGAGCAATAATAAGGGGAAAAGGAATACAAAGTTAGGTCTTCAAAATATATTATTTCTCTATATTATTTCTCTCCATATGATCAAGTCATGCAAACAGAGGGAAGTATTCAGTTAAACATCAATTTATCATCGCGAAATTAAGACATTGGTACTAGTTAAATTTCAAAAGGAAATTGTTGATGGATTAAAAAATGCAGTACTCAAGTAAACAAGATAAAGGAACTGAAGCAAATATACAGAAAGGATTAAAAATATTTTGAAGATGATTTATCTTCATCAAAATGATCTTCTTTTTCTTCTTCGGAGATATCATCTTCAACTTCACTATCAGAAATTTCTAAATACGGGGTATCATTGGGAATTTCTTCAGAAAGGAGTGTCTGATACTTCTTGAGAGGCATTTGGTTGTCTTCACAAATATTACGAGTCATTTTAGCTCGGAAACGCTTGATATTTAAATTATGATTGTCCCGAGAAATTTGAATTTGAGATTTTAAATCACGAATCTTCTGGTTACGTGCGGCAAGAATAGTTTTCAGATCATCATTCATCTTCGCATAATTTTCTGCAGTAATTACAGGATAAGAAAATAAAGAGTAAGGGAAGGAATTAAGAAATCGGTTAGCAAATTACGGAGTTAAAGTAGTCATAATACACGAACTTACCTTCTGATTGCTTCTTATCATTACGAAGAGAAGTATTTTCAAGCTTTAATTGATTAATCTCCTCAAGAAGGGAAGAACTTACAGCTGCGATATTCACAGATTGTAGGTTATCTTCGCAACGGGAATTTAATTCCGCATTATCAATATTCAAATCCTCTATTTGCTGACGAAGTTTTGAATTCTCAATTTCCAACTTCTTACAACGGCTTAAAGTTTTCTTCTCAGCAATGGAATGACGCCTTTCCCAATCTGAAGCAGCTGCGCAGCTGACTCTCCCAACCTGAATAAATAAAAAGGATTAAAAATCAATGAAATAAGGGAAATAAACAAGGAATAGAAAAGGAATTTACCATACTCCCCAAAGCGTATAATTTAGCAGGAGATACGAATCTTGAAATTCCATTAAGTGAGTTATTGTTGAGTACAGTGGGAACTTTGCAAGCCTTCGCAATAAATTTGCGAGCATTCGCAGTAGGAGAGTTTCCTAACCCACGAGAAGAGTGGAGAAAGGCCTCGGAAACTTGAATCATTGCATACTCAAAAGTTTCTGCATCGATATAGTCTTCACCTTCTTCATCATTGTCATCATCATATCCCCTATCAGAAATAGTATTAGAGTTAGAGCTAAGACCCTTCTCAGGAAATTTATCATCTTCATCACTTTATTCTCCGTCAACGTTCTTGCTAGAGGAAATCACGTTGGAGTAAGTACTGGTTGGGAGTTTCTTTCTCTTCTTTGCAGAAATCACATCCTCAAGCTTCCTCTTTCCTTTGCGAAGAGTATTTTTTTCATCAGAAGGTTTGGTATTCTTCGCAGAATGAATCATTCTTTGTCTCACGGATAGCATTTCAGAAGAAGTTGAGTTCTTATCTTTACTCGCAACGGTCCCAAGAAAATCAGGAAGATTCTATAAATTCAAATAAGGATAAGAAACAGAGGCAACAATATATTGTTTAGAATACATATAAAAGTGTTTCTTACCTCATTTGAAAAAAATTTGAAAAATAACAAAAAGACAAGGGGATGGAGATACATACATCTTTATCTTTGTTAGGCCAAGAAAAGACCCAAGGTTGATAGTTACGATCACGAAGGTTCGCAGGAAGATCAACTATCCCAGAAATGTAAGAACCCGATAATGCTAGAGGGTAATTATACCAATCTTCATCATGAGAACGACGAGGGGTTTTATTATTTCCTGAGGCATAATCAATATCATGCATAAGAAGATCATCTTCTGCGATATCAGCTTTACGATGAAGACGAACACCCCAACGCTTACCTTCCTTCTTCGCATGAATTAATGTATAATTTTTGAAGAAGTTCTCGACTGTATAATTTGAAGCAACAATTTCTACATCCCTAAATGCAGGTTTCCTAAGATCAATTGGATATAAAGATTTTCCAGTAGCAGCGCGAGTTGCGAATTCAACCAGAATGCGAATGCAATCACCAGTCAATTGATAAATGGCTCGTGAGAAATTTGGATGGGAGATAATTTCATAGAATAAAGGAAGATGGACATCATAAAGAGGAATAGGGAGACCTGCGAGGATTTGGCCTCATGAGACTAAAACTTTCCGATCATCCCAATGGAGATAAGTAAAGAGTTCCATACAGAGAGAGGACTTATTATCATGAACATCAATTTCAGAAAGGACGAGATCTCTATTAGCAAACTCTGCATTAAGTTGTTCTATAGTTTTCTTCTTTGGAGCCATTGGATGAAAGATAGAAAAACAGAGAGGAAAATAAGTGAAAGAGATAAGAAATCGTAATAGGAGAAAAAAGGAAGAAATTGCAGAAGCAGGTGTGGTAAAGAAGATGAATAGAATAAAAGAATAAAAAGAAGAATAAAAAGATAGTATTTATAAAGAAGGGAGAGTTCGATGGAAGTAAAAATTCATCAATGCGATTAGACGTGAACGGTTGAGAAGGACGGTTACGAAACAATGTGTCAAAATTTTAATAAAAGAGAAAAATACGTGTTGTGAATCTAACAGGTGATGATAACTATATTAAATTTACGAGAATAGAGGTTCTCATGACATTTCTTCTTCGCAGAACTGACATGAGAAGATGCAAGATGTAGGTACCGAATATCGTAAGATATTAGGTTGCGAATATAGCAACAAATATAAGAGGAAGTGTCAAGAAATAACACGATGATAGAAGAAACTTGGGAGAAGAATGAAAAGTTTGCGAGTATAAAATAAACTTGCGATCATAAATTATGATGCCTCGCAGGATATTACAGTTGTAAAGATTTCACTATAAATAGTAGTTCAAATGTTAAATTTGAGAGGTTCTTTTGGTGAGTGTGAAAAAATATTAAAGGAAAGAGAATAGAGAAAGTTGTAACTATTATAGTTCCATTTAGATATTTCTTGTGATCAATTGAGAGCATTAATAAGAAAATTGTTAATCATCATCATGAACTTCTTAAGTTTACTAATTCTACTGAGGGTGTAGTTGTAGGATATTCTGCAACTACAAGAAGAGAAGTAATTCCATAATGAAATGCCACGAACCTGTCTGCACCCTCCTGGTGTAAGCTCGTCTGCGCCCTCTTGATGTAAGCTGGGACAAACTTTTTAAGATGTTTTCCTTTGCATGTATTCTATTCCTCCAACTTTCCCGAAGGTGTGAAGTATTTTCCTTTTAGGGTTCTCTGGTTTAATCTGGTGGATAATGATTACTCAGGTCGAGCCTGGGTATTTGTGTCGTGCCCAGGGGTAAAAAATTCCTAAAGAAAATAATACTTTAATTGAGAAATTGGAACCCTAATAATTATTAATGCAAGTATTGCAATCATTTTTGAAGTAATTACAAAATAACAAGAAAAGGGAAATTGTTGGAGGAACCATTGCGGAGAACGCTGAAGAGGAAGAGTAGCACATCGTATCTAGGTACAGTAGGGTTTAAGACATCGTGAGTGGATCATCACACCCTCAAGATTGTTGGCGTATGATCTTGTAGTAGCCGCCTAGGATGACATCTGCTACCAAATATGGTTCATATTCCTTTGTCACCGACAAATCAGATTGGTTAGTCATTTTCACCGCCATATTTCCAACTTGAAACGTGGTCCTCTTTGCTACCATATCTCCAATTTGAAACGGATTTGGACTTGACACATTATCTCATTTCTGAGACACGTTGTCTTTGACTGCTTCCAAGCTCTTAGAAAAACGTTTGAAAGGACCAGCACCCCACTCACACCTATTAGCGGCAGTTAGGTTGTTGGTTGAAACAAGTCCCCGAGCCTCAGCGGGAAGAGGATTTACTGTTTTTAAAAAAGGTTGTTCGATGAGACTTACATGGAATCGGAACCTTTTAAGGTATGAATTCGGGTTTTCTCCGGGAATTTTCGTCACATTTGCAAGGTGTCGGTACGACGACAAACAATTCTCAGGATTTAACGGCTTGTTGGAGATTCTTTCAGGTACTGAAATCGGCAAAGGACTCACTCCTAGTGATGCTTTGTTGTCGTGTATCCACGGGTACCCCAGGATCATGTTGTAATTCGGATACTCTTTCACTATGTAAAATTTAACATGCGTTAGAGTATTACCGATATTCACTTCGAGGTCAATGTATCCATAGGCGTCTCTGAATTCTCCTTCTGAGCTCCTGATCACGGTTGGGCTGCGAGTAGCTTCTTGTTTTGAAATCCTTGCGGCCCTCAGAGTCTTGACAGTGATGATATTGAACTCGGAGGATGCATCAATCAACGTGCTATCGAATTCGACATCCTTAAAATGAGTGATGGTCAGGAGTCCCCAGTCCCCTTTGCTGGTCGTGTCCCCAAGGAAAGATTGTGGCCTCGATATTTCTTCCTTTTTCGGATACAAACGTCTGTCTTACACAGCATGATTGAGGTCTGTGAACATGTCTTGACGTTGTCCCTTTGAAAGATACAAGATTTCACACGAACGCTCCATCATAGTCTGTACAGTCTTGCGGAAAGAATCCCCTGAGATCATGCAACTTCTAATGGGAAGAGGATCCTTGTGAACGCCATCGTTTCCTAAATGGAGTTCTCCTTCTTCCACCTTTTCTCTGAAGATTTGCTTCAACTTGTTGCAATCTTTGGTCGGGTGATGGACAAACCTATAGTAGTGGCAGTATTTGGGATTTGTCATCTCTTTCTCGGTCGGTGGACATCTGATAGGTGGTATCTTGATCGCTTTATCCTGAATCCATGATTCCAAGAGTTCTATCACTTCATTCATGGGAAAGGGGAAGTTTGGAACCGTGTCTCCGGACTCTTGTACAGGAGATTTTTCTGTTTTCTTTCGAGACAGAGTCGTATATGCTGATGCTGCACGCTTGGGCGGCTGTTTTGTTGACGACTCTTTCCTCTTTCCTCCTTTTTCACCAGACTCACAGAAGGACCTACATTATATTGCTTGTTGATGAGGCGCCTGCTTCCTCGGTTTTAACGCGCATCTTCGCTCCGAGCGATTTTTGTTCTTTCCAGCAATGCTGGGGCTATCGTAGCGGTGCGCTTAGCGGCTTTATGAAGATCCGAAAATGTTTGGAAGCCCAGATTCTCAAACAAAGCACGGTATATAGGAATCATCCCGGTGATGCATAACTCCACCAGCTGGCGTTCAGTGATATTCATATCATGACAATCCAACGCTTGAGTCCTAAACCTTTTGACGAAGTCGTTCAGATGCTTATTACTCTGTTGAAAGATTATTACCAAATCTGAAAAGGTGACATGTTCTGACATGAAGAAATACTTCCTGTAGAAGGCGTTGACCATCTCACTCTAAATGGATACACTGTTAGTTGTGAGACTGTTGTACCAAGTGTATGCTCTTCTGGTAAGTGTCTTCGAGAACTATTTCAGGCGGAGAACATGATTGTATTCGTGTTCTCCTAAAAATTCCAAAAATCGAGATATATGTTCACGAGCGTTACCAGTACCATCATAAAGGGAGAATTGAGGAGAGACATAGCCCGTTGGGACATGAATTCGTTGTACATCTTGAGGGTATGGAGGCTGGTGTGGGTGCATGTCCGCCATATTATCTTTGCTCCGTCTTCGGAGGAGTCTCTCCAGGTCCTCATTCGTAACGAAGTTGGATGGTTGGACTCTTTATCTTGGGTGTTCAGGAGTGTCACGAGTTTCCTCTTCCATGTAGGTATGCGCCGTTGAAGTGCCTTGCCCGGGTGTATTGAACACGTTCCTCGTTGGATCCATGGGCTGTCATGTCCTCCGCGGCAATTGTTCGGTTAGGTTTTTGAGAAAAGTAAGTACCTCTTTCTGAGTTGCAGCCATATATGTTTGGGCTCTAGAAAGAACTTCCTGTCTTTCCATCAAGTCCACCATGGTGATAGAGGGTTGGGCTCTAGCAAGATCTTCCTGTCTTTCCATCAAGGGCACCAAACATTGGCCCTTTGCCAAACGCATCTCACTATGCAAAGAAGCTTTGGATAAAGCTTCATCTCAGCCCATGGCGCATATTTCAGCATGCGCCATGCTAAAAATACGAGGTGTTACATTCTTCACCCCTTAAAAGAATTTCGTCCTCGAAATTCCAAATAAAAACTATTGTGGACAATATCTTCGGTTTGGATTTCCTGAGCAAAAGTCCCATACTAGATGCTCAAAAATCACGGGTTTCTTCAAGTTGTCATGAACAACAATTTAGACCTTCTGAGCACATGTCCCATACCACCTGCCTAGGAATCCAAAAAGTGCCCACAACGATACCAAGAATCGCAATTGGCCAATGCCAAGAGGATAACTCGACAAGGTATCCTGAATAGTATCCCATACTACCACCCAGGAATCCCTAAGGTTCATAAGTTGAAAGATGTCATCTGAATGACAAGATTTCAGCACTGTACTGTGTGGAACAGTTTTCCAATTTCCCACCGTCCCTGACAGTCATCCAGGTTGCCACTCGTAAGTGGGATGCTAATCGGGACTGACAACGCACACCCTTGGACAGTTTCCAACGTGTGGGGATGATCAGTCCCATTGTCTACCCACCGTATCAGACGGTCTTCCGGATACACGTAAGCGGCATGCCACAGAGGCCTAGAAAACTCACAGTACTTTACAAGCTCAACTCGATTTTCCAAGTAACTGGCTCAGCAGTTACAAACTTTTTCCCACGCAGAAGTTGGCCTACTATCCAACTTTAAGTTTTCCATTAAGGAAAATACTCATGGACAAGTCCACTCCGCATAAGTACCTAGTGTTTTCTCAGAACTTGCTCTAATACCATCTGTGACGGACCGGAAAATAACGCCTTCGGCGCATCGCCCCGCAGGCCGCAACTCCCCCGGCGCGCCACTGATGAAGCTACGATCCGGGCCTCATCCCCTGGAAAATGCACGTTCATATTGCCCTTGCAAGGATCATGATGCATCTAAATTAGCTTCCACACCGCTCCAACTTACCCTTGTTCCGCAAAGGGTTTATTAAGAAAACCAAAAACTCTTTTAAAACGGCAAAAACGGCCTTTTGAGGCCCCAAACGATGGAATTTGGCTAAATTATGGTTACCATGTGGATCTATGTATAGATCAACTTTTCTTGATCTTTGGGCCGTTTCCCATCAAAATGGACTCCTCTTGAGCTAAATTGCGACACTCGGGTTTTTAGCCTCCAAATAGGCTATAACTTTCTCTTTGTAGCTTGATAGGAAGTATGAGCATCCACTTACTGGCATGAAACATTCCTCATCAAGTCTTGCCACAATCATCTCTTGCGTCGATCTACCGATCCAGATGATATGAGAGGCCAGAATGTCGCAATCATCTCCCAATTAGATGATATGAGCGACAACGTGTTGGACCGGCAATGCTACAACTCATTGTGGCTGCCTACGTACCCTTCCCTACTCTAAAGGGATCAATCACAGACCGTAGTTCATCCTCGAAGGGACAAGCAACTTATTCCAACTCGTTTGCTAGGCCATAGCCTAGCAAAAATAGTAATGGCATGGTCCGTAGGCCATTCCGTCAAAGATGCACAATGATTATGCATCATCGGGTCTGTGCCGTGGCATAGTGATGCCCAAGCATCAAATTCCCTCTCTCAAGGATACACAACTATAAATGAGCCTTAGGCATCATTTATACACTTTCGGCTAAGCTATGAAGCTTACTTGGTGCATAGTCCGCATATGCACCTTCAACCAACTAACCTTCCCTATATATGTCTTAATGGAATTTCTACAAGTATGGAAAGAAGACCAAAAATCTTTCATCAACTCCCCGCAATCTTTGCATTTCACTGTTCATCACAATCATTGCGTGTAATGATTGCGCTGCAAGCTCAAGGCCACTACCCATCTGGCCTAATGCATCATGGTGATGCAACATTGGAATTTTGCTAATATGCCCTCGCGATATGCCTTACTTGGCACCAAACATTAGCCCTTTGCCAAACGCATCTCACTATGCAAAGAAGCTTTGGATGAAGCTTCATCTCATCCCATGGCGCATCTTTCAGCATGCGCCATGCTAAAAATACGAGGGGTTACATTCTTCACCCCTTAAAATAATTTCGTCCTCGAAATTCCAAATAAAAACTATTGTGGACAATCTCTTCGGTTTGGATTTCCTGAGCAAAAGTCTCATACCAGATGCTCAGAAATCACGAGTTTCTTCAAGTTGTCATGAACAACAATTTATACCTTCTGAGCACATGTCCCATACCACCTTCCCAGGAATCCAAAAAGTTCCCACAACGATACCAAGAATCGCAATTGGCCAATGCCAAGAGGATAACTCGACAAGGTATCCTGAATAGTATCCCATACTACCACCCAGGAATCCCTAAGGTTCACAAGTTGAAAGATGTCATCTGAATGACAAGATTTCAGCACTGTAGTGTGTGGAACAGTTTTACAATTGCCCACCGTCCCTGACGGTCATCCAGGTTGCCGCTCGTAAGTGGGATGCTAGCCGGGCCTGACAACGCACACCCTTGGACATTTTCCAACGTGTTGGGATGATCATTCCCATTGTCTACCCACCGTATTAGATGGTCTTCCGGATACTCATAAGCGGCGTTCCACAGAGGCCTGGCAAACTCACAGTACTTTACAAGCTCAACTCGATTTGCCAAGTAACTGGCTCAGCAGTTACAAACTTTTTCCCACGCAGAAGTTGGCCTACCATCCAACTTTAAGATTTCCATTAAGGAAAATACTCGTTGACAAGTCCACTCCACACAAGTCCCTAGTGTTTTCTCAGAACTTGCTCTAATAACATCTGTGACGGACCGAAAAATTACGCCTTCGGCGCATCGCCCCATGAGCCGCAACTCCCCCGGTGCGCCACTGATGAAGCTATGATCCGGGCCTCATCCCCTGGAAAATGCACGTCCATATTTCCATTGCAAGGAGCATGACGCAGCTAACTTAGCTTCCACACCGCTCCAACTTACCCTTGTTCCGCAAAGGGTTTATTAAGAAAACCAAAAACTCTCTTAAAACGGCAAAAGCGGCCTTTTGAGGCCCTAAACGATGTAATTTGGCTAAATTATGGTGACCATGTGGATCTATGTATAGATCAACTTGTCTTGATCTTTGGGCCGTTTCCCATCAAAATGGACTCCTCTTGAGCTAAATTGCGACACTCGGGTTTTTAGCCGCCAAATAGGCTATAACTTGCTCTTTGTAGCTTGATAGGAAGTATGAGCATCCACTTACTGGCATGAAACATTCCTCATCAAGTCTGGCCACAATCATCTCTTGTGTCGAGCTACCGATCCAGATGATATGAGAGGCCAGAATGTCGCAATCATTTCCCAATTAGATGATATGAGCGACAACGTGCTGGACCGGAAATGCTACAACTCATTGTGGCTTCCTACGTACCCTTCCCTACTCTAAAGGGATCAATCACAGACCGTAGTTCATCCTCGAAGGGATAAACAACTTATTCCAACTCGTTTTCTAGGCCATAGCCTAGCAAAAATAGTAATGGCATGGTCCGTAGGCCATTCCGTCAAATATGCACAATGATTATGCATCATCGGGTCTGCGCCGTGGCATAGTGTTGCCCAAGCATCAAATTTCCTCTCTCAAGGATACACAACTATAAATGAGCCTTAGGCATCATTTATACACTTTCGGCTAATCTATGAAGCTTACTTGGTGCATAGTCCGCATATGCACCTTCAACCAACTACCCTTCCCTATATATGTCTTAATGAAATTTCTACAAGTATGGAAAGAAGACCAAAAATCTTTCATCAGCTGCCCGCAATCTTTGCGTTTCACTGTTCATTGCAATCATTGTGTGTAATGATTGCGCTGCAAGCTCAAGGCCACTACCCATCTGTCCTAATGCATCATGATGATGCAACATTGGAATTTTGGTAATATGCCCTCGCGATATGCCTTACTTGGCACCAAACATTGGCCCTTTGCCAAACGCATCTCACTATGCAAAGAAGCTTTATCTCAGCCCATGGCGCATCTTTCAAGATGCGCCATGCTAAAAATACGAGGTGTTACATTCTTCACCCCTTAAAAGAATTTCGTCCTCGAAATTCCAAATAAAAACTATTGTGGACAATCTCTTCGGTTTGGATTTCCCGAGCAAAAGTCCCATACCAGATGCTCAGAAATCACGGGTTTCTTCAAGTTGTCATGAACAACAATTTATACCTTCTGAGCACATGTCCCATACCACCTGCCCAGGAATCCAAAAAGTGCCCACAACGATACCAAGAATCGCAATTGGCCAATGCCAAGAGGATAACTCGACAAGGTATCCTGAATAGTATCCCATACTACCACCCAGGAATCCTTAAGGTTCACAAGTTGAAAGATGTCATCTGAATGACAAGATTTCGGCACTGTATTGTGTGTAACAGTTTTCCAATTGCCCACCGTCCCTGACGGTCATCCAGGTTGCCGCTCGTAAGTGGGATGCTAGCCGGTCCTGACAACGCACACCCTTGGACAGTTTCCAACGTGTGGGGATGATCAGTCCCATTGTCTACCCACCGTATCAGACGGTCTTCCGGATACTCATAAGCGGCGTGCCACAGAGGCCTGGAAAACTCACAATACTTTACAAGCTCAACTCGATTTGCCAAGTAACTGGCTCAGCAGTTACAAACTTTTTCCCACGCAGAAGTTGGCCTACTATCCAACTTTAAGTTTTCCATTAAGGAAAATACTCGTCGACAAGTCCACTCCGCACAAGTCCCTAGTGTTTTCTAAGAACTTGCTCTAATACCATCTGTGACGGACCGGAAAAATACGCCTTTAGCGCATCGCCCCGCAGGCCGAAACTCCCCCGGTGCGCCACTGATAAAGATATGATCCGGGCCTCATCCCCTGGCAAATGCACGTCCATATTTCCATTGCAAGGACCATGATGCATCTAACTTATCTTCCACACCGCTCCAACTTACCCTTGTTCCGCAAAGGGTTTATTAAGAAAACCAAAAACTCTCTTAAAACGGCAAAAACGGCCTTTTGAGGCCCTAAACGATGTAATTTGGCTAAATTATGGTGACCATGTGGATCTATGTATAGATCAACTTGTCTTGATCTTTGGGCCGTTTCCCATCAAAATGGACTCCTCTTGAGCTAAATTGCGACACTCGGGTTTTTAGCCGCCAAATAGGCTATAACTTGCTCTTTGTAGCTTGATAGGAAGTATGAGCATCCACTTACTGGCATGAAACATTCCTCATCAAGTCTGGCCAAAATCATTTCTTGCGTCGATCTACCGATCCAGATGATATGAGAGGCCATAATGTCGCAATCATTTCCCAATTAGATGATATGAGCGACAACGTGCTGGACCGGCAATGCTACAACTCATTGCGGCTGCCTACGTACCCTTCCCTACTCTAAAGGGATCAATCACAGACTGTAGTTCATCCTCGAAGGGATAAACAACTTATTCCAACTCATTTGCTAGGCCATAGCCTAGCAAAAATAGTAATGGCATGGTCCGTAAGCCATTCCGTCAAAGATGCACAATGATTATGCATCATCGGGTCTGCGCCGTGGCATAGTGATGCCCAAACATCAAATTTCCTCTCTCAAGGATACACAACTATAAATGAGCCTTAAGCATCATTTATACACTTTCGGCTAAGCTATGAAGCTTACTTGGTGCATAGTCCGCATATGCACCTTCAACCAACTACCCTTCCCTATATATGTCTTAATAGAATTTCTACAAGTATGGAAAGAAGACCAAAAATCTTTCATCAGCTGCCCGCAATCTTTGCGTTTCACTGTTCATTGCAATCATTGCATGCAATGATTGCGCTGCAAGCTCAAGGCCACTACCCATCTGGCCTAATGCATCATGATGATGCAACATTGGAATTTTGCTAATATGCCCTCGCGATATGCCTTACTTGGCACCAAACATTGGCCCTTTGCCAAAAGCATCTCACTATGCAAAGAAGCTTTGGATGAAGCTTTATCTCAGCCCATGGCGCATCTTTTAGCATGCGCAATGCTAAAAATACGAGGTGTTACATTCTTCACCCCTTAAAAGAATTTCGTCCTCGAAATTCCAAATAAAAACTATTGTGGACAATCTCTTCGGTTTGGATTTATCGAGAAAAAGTCCCATACTAGATGCTCAGAAATCACGGGTTTCTTCAAGTTGTCATGAACAACAATTTATACCTTCTGAGCACATGTCCCATACCACCTTCCCAGGAATCCAAAAAGTGCCCACAACGATACCAAGAATCGCAATTGGCCAATGCCAAGAGGATAACTCGACAAGGTATCCTGAATAGTATCCCATACTACCACCCAGGAATCCTTAAGGTTCACAAGTTGAAAGATGTCATCTGAATGACAAGATTTCAGCACTGTACTGTGTGGAACAGTTTTCCAATTGCCCACCGTCCCTGACGGTCATCCAGGTTGCCACTCGTAAGTGGGATGCTAGTCGGGACTGACAACGCACACCCTTGGACAGTTTACAATGTGTGGGGATGATCAGTCCCATTGTCTACCCACCGTATCAGACGGTCTTCCGGATACTCATAAGCGGCGTGCCACAGAGGCCTGGAAAACTCACAGTACTTTACAAGCTCAACTCGATTTGCCAAGAATCGGCTCAATGAGCTTACAAACTTTTTCCC
Organism: Papaver bracteatum; assembly: GCA_023529315.1. Taxonomy (NCBI): domain Eukaryota; kingdom Viridiplantae; phylum Streptophyta; class Magnoliopsida; order Ranunculales; family Papaveraceae; genus Papaver; species Papaver bracteatum. The sequence goes on along the minus strand of JAJJWX010002210.1, from coordinate 17,090 downwards.
ATGCAGAAGTTGGCCTACTATCCAACTTTAAGTTTTCCATTAAGGAAAATACTCGTCGACAAGTCCACTCCGCACAAGTCCCTAGTGTTTTCTAAGAACTTGCTCTAATACCATCTGTGACGGACCGGAAAAATACGCCTTTAGCGCATCGCTCCCAGTCGAAACTCCCTTGCGCCATCGATAAAGATATGATCCGGCCTCATCCCCCGGAAAATGCACGTCCATATTTCCCTTGCAAGGAGCATGATGCATCTAACTTATCTTCCACACCGCTCCAACTTACCCTTGTTCCGCAAAGGGTTTATTAAGAAAACCAAAAACTCTCTTAAAACGGCAAAAACGGCCTTTTGAGGCCCTAAACGATGTAATTTGGCTAAATTATGGTGACCATGTGGATCTATGTATAGATCAACTTGTCTTGATCTTTGGGCCGTTTCCCATCAAAATGGACTCCTCTTGAGCTAAATTTCGACACTCGGGTTTTAGCCTCCAAATAGGCTATAACTTGCTCTTTGTATCTTGATAGGAAGTATGAGCATCCACTTACTGGCATGAAACATTCCTCATCAAGTCTGGCCACATCATCTCTTGCGTCGAGCTACCGATCCAGATGATATGAGAGGCCTGAATGTCGCAATCATCTCCCAATTAGATGATATGAGCGACAACGTGCTGGACCGGCAATGCTACAACTCATTGCGGCAGCCTACGTACCCTTCCCTACTCTAAAGGGATCAAGCACAGATCGTAGTTCATCCTCGAAGGGACAAGCAACTTATTCCAACTCATTTGCTAGGCCATAGCCTAGCAAAAATAGTAATGGCATGGTCCGTAAGCCATTCCGTCAAAGATGCACAATGATTATGCATCATCGGGTCTGCGCCGTGGCATAGTGATGCCCAAACATCAAATTTCCTCTCTCAAGGATACACAACTATAAATGAGCCTTAAGCATCATTTATACACTTTCGGCTAAGCTATGAAGCTTACTTGGTGCATAGTCCGCATATGCACCTTCAACCAACTACCCTTCCCTATATATGTCTTAATAGAATTTCTACAAGTATGGAAAGAAGACCAAAAATCTTTCATCAGCTGCCCGCAATCTTTGCGTTTCACTGTTCATTGCAATCATTGCATGTAATGATTGCGCTGCAAGCTCAAGGCCACTACCCATCTGGCCTAATGCATCATGATGATGCAACATTGGAATTTTGCTAATATGCCCTCGCGATATGCCTTACTTGGCACCAAACATTGGCCCTTTGCCAAAAGCATCTCACTATGCAAAGAAGCTTTGGATGAAGCTTTATCTCAGCCCATGGCGCATCTTTTAGCATGCGCCATGCTAAAAATACGAGGTGTTACATTCTTCACCCCTTAAAAGAATTTCGTCCTCGAAATTCCAAATAAAAACTATTGTGGACAATCTCTTCGGTTTGGATTTCCCGAGAAAAAGTCCCATACTAGATGCTCAGAAATCACGGGTTTCTTCAAGTTGTCATGAACAACAATTTATACCTTCTGAGCACATGTCCCATACCACCTTCCCAGGAATCCAAAAAGTGCCCACAACGATACCAAGAATCGCAATTGGCCAATGCCAAGAGGATAACTCGACAAGGTATCCTTAATAGTATCCCATACTACCACCCAGGAATCCTTAAGGTTCACAAGTTGAAAGATGTCATCTGAATGACAAGATTTCGGCACTGTACTGTTTGGAACAGTTTTCCAATTGCCCACCGTCCCTGACGGTCATCCAGGTTGCCGCTCGTAAGTGGGATGCTAGCCGGGCCTGACAACGCACACCCTTGGACATTTTCCAACGTGTGGGGATGATCATTCCCATTGTCTACCCACAGTATCAGATGGTCTTCCGGATACTCATAAGCGGCGTTCCACAGAGGCCTGGCAAACTCACAGTACTTTACAAGATCAACTCGATTTGCCAAGTAACTGGCTCAGCAGTTACAAACTTTTTCCCACGCAGAAGTTGGCCTACCATCCAACTTTAAGTTTTCCATTAAGGAAAATACTCGTTGAAAAGTCCACTCCACACAAGTCCCTAGTGTTTTCTCATAACTTGCTCTAATACCATCTGTGACGGACCGGAAAATTACGCCTTCGGCGCATCGCCCCGCAGGCCGCAACTCCCCCGGTGCGCCACTGATGAAGCTACGATCCGGGCCTCATCCCCTGGAAAATGCACGTCCATATTGCCCTTACAAGGAGCATGATGCATCTAACTTAGCTTCCACACCGCTCCAACTTACCCTTGTTCCGCAAAGGGTTTATTAAGAAAACCAAAAACTCTCTTAAAAAGGAAAAAACGGCCTTTTGAGGCCCTAAATGATGGAATTTGGCTAAATTATGGTGACCATGTGGATCTATGTATAGATCAACTTGTCTTGATCTTTGGGCCGTTTCCCATCAAAATGGACTCCTCTTGAGCTAAATTTCGACACTCGGGTTTTTAGCCTCCAAATAGGCTATAACTTGCTCTTTGTAGCTAAATAGGAAGTATGAGCATCCACTTACGGCATGAAACATTCCTCATCAAGTCTGGCCACAATCATCTCTTGCGTCGAGCTACCGATCCAGATGATATGAGAGGCCTGAATGTCGCAATCATCTCCCAATTAGATGATATGAGCGACAACGTGCTGGACCGGCAATGCTACAACTCATTGCGGCTGCCTACGTACCCTTCCCTACTCTAAAGGGATCAATCACAGACCGTAGTTCATCCTCGAAGGGATAAACAACTTATTCCAACTCGTTTTCTAGGCCATAGCCTAGCAAAAATAGTAATGGCATGGTCCGTAGGCCATTCCGTCAAAGATGCACAATGATTATGCATCATCGGGTCTGCGCCGTGGCATAGTGATGCCCAAGAATCAAATGCCCTCTCTCAAGGATACACAACTATAAATGAGCCTTAGGCATCATTTATACACTTTAGGCTAAGCTATGAAGCTTACTTGGTGCATAGTCCGCATATGCACCTTCAACCAACTACCCTTCCCTATATATGTCTTAATGGAATTTCTACAAGTATGGAAAGAAGGCCAAAAATATTTCATCAACTGCCCGCAGTTTTTGCGTTTCACTGTTCATTGCAATCATTGCGTGCAATGATTGCGCTGCAAGCTCAAGGCCACTACCCATCTGGCCTAATGCATCATGATGATGCAACATTGGAATTTTGATAATATGCCCTCCCGATATGCCTTACTTGGCACCAAACATTGGCCCTTTGCCAAAAGCATCTCACTATGCAAAGAAGCTTTGGATGAAGCTTCATCTCAGCCCATGGCGCATCTTTTAGCATGCACCATGCTAAAAATACGAGGTGTTACATTCTTCACCACTTAAAAGAATTTCGTCCTCGAAATTCCAAATAAAAACTATTGTGGACAATCTCTTCGGTTTGGATTTCCCGAGCAAAAGTCCCATACCAGATGCTCATAAATCATGGGTTTCTTCAATTTGTCATGAACAACAATTTATACCTTCTGAGCACATGTCCCATACCACCTGCCCAGGAATCCAAAAAGTGCCCACAACGATACCAAGAATCGCAATTGGCCAATGCCAAGAGGATAACTCGACAAGGTATCCTTAATAGTATCCCATACTACCACCCAGGAATCCTTAAGGTTCACAAGTTGAAAGATGTCATCTGAATGACAAGATTTCAACACTGTATCTTGTGTGGAACAGTTTTCCAATTGCCCACCGTCCCTGACGGTCATCCAGGTTGCCACTCGTAAGTGGGATGCTAGCCGGGCCTGACAACGCACACCCTTGGACATTTTCCAACGTGTTGGGATGATCATTCCCATTGTCTACCCACCGTATTAGATGGTCTTCCGGATACTCATAAGCGGCGTTCCACAGAGGCCTGGAAAACTCACAGTTCTTTACAAGCTCAACTCGATTTTCCAAGTAACTGGCTCAGCAGTTACAAACTTTTTTCCACGCAGAAGTTGGCCTACCATCCAACTTTAAGATTTCCATTAAGGAAAATACTCGTTGACAAGTCCACTCCACACAAGTCCCTAGTGTTTTCTCAGAACTTGCTCTAATAACATCTGTGACGGACCGAAAAATTACGCCTTCGGCGCATCGCCCCGCAGGCCGCAACTCCCCCGGTGCGCCACTGATGAAGCTATGATCCGGGCCTCATCCCCCTGGAAAATGCACGTCCATATTGCCATTGAAAGGAGCATGACGCAACTAACTTAGCTTCCACACCGCTCCAACTTACCCTTGTTCCGCAAAGGGTTTATTAAGAAAACCAAAAACTCTCTTAAAACGGCAAAAACGGCCTTTTGAGGCCCTAAATGATGGAATTTGGCTAAATTATGGTGACCATGTGGATCTATGTATAGATCAACTTGTCTTGATATTTGGGCCGTTTCCCATCAAAATGGACTCCTCTTGAGCTAAATTGCGACACTCGGGTTTTTAGCCTCCAAATAGGCTATAACTTGCTCTTTGTAGCTTGATAGGAAGTATGAGCATCCACTTACCGGCATGAAACATTCCTCATCAAGTCTGGCCACAATCATCTCTTGTGTCGAGCTACCGATCCAGATGATATGAGAGGCCAGAATGTCGCAATCATTTCCCAATTAGATGATATGAGCGACAACGTGCTGGACCGGCAATGCTACAACTCATTGCGGCTGCCTACGTACCCTTCCCTACTCTAAAGGGATCAATAACAGACCGTAGTTCATCCTCGAAGGGATAAAAAACTTATTCCAACTCGTTTGCTAGGCCATATCCTAGAAAAAATAGTAATGGCATGGTCCGTAGGCCATTCCGTCAAAGATGCACAATGATTATGCATCATCGGGTCTGAGCCGTGGCATAGTGATGCCCAAGCATCAAATGCCCTCTCTCAAGGATACACAACTATAAATGAGCCTTAGGAATCATTTATACACTTTCGGCTAAGATATGAAGCTTACTTGGTGCATAGTCCGCATATGCACCTTCAACCAACTACCCTTCCCTATATATGTCTTAATGGAATTTCTACAAGTATGGAAAGAAGACCAAAAATCTTTCATCAACTGCCTGCAATCTTTGCGTTTCACTGTTCATTGCAATCATTGCGTGCAATGATTACGCTGCAATCTCAAGGCCACTACCCATCTGGCCTAATGCATCATGATGATGCAACATTAGAATTTTGCTAATATGCCCTCGCGATATGCCTTACTAGGCACCAAACATTGGCCCTTTGCCAAACGCATCTCACTATGCAAAGAAGCTTTAGATGAAGCTTCATCTCAGCCCATGGCGCTTCTTTCAGCATGCGCCATGCTAAAAATACGAGGTGTTACATTCTTCACCCCTTAAAAGAATTTCGTCCTCGAAATTCCAAATAAAAACTATTGTGGACCATCTCTTCGGTTTGGATTTCCTGAGCAGAAGTCCCATACCAGATGCTCATAAATCACTGGTTTCTTCAAGTTGTCATGAACAACAATTTATACCTTCTGAGCACATGTCCCATACCACCTGCCCAGGAATCCAAAAAGTTCCCACAACGATACCAAGAATCGCAATTGGCCAATGCCAAGAGGATAACTCGACAAGGTATCCTGAATAGTATCCCATACTACCACCCAGGAATCCTTAAGGTTCACAAGTTGAAAGATGTCATCTGAATGACAAGATTTCAGCACTGTACTGTGTGGAACAGTTTTCCAATTGCCCACCGTCCCTGACGGTCATCCAGGTTGCCACTCGTAAGTAGGATGCTAGCCGGTCCTGACAACGCACACCCTTGGACAGTTTCCAATGTGTGGGGATGATCAGTCCCATTGTCTACCCACCGTATCAGACGGTATTCCGTATACTCATAAGCGGCATGCCACAGAGGCCTGGCAAACTCACAGTACTTTACAAGCTCAACTCGATTTGCCAAGTAACTGGCTCAACAGTTACAAACTTTTTCCCACGCAGAAGTTGGCCTACTATCCAACTTTAAGTTTTCCATTAAGGAAAATACTCGTGGACAAGTCCACACCGCACAAGTCCACACCGCACAAGTCCCTAGTGTTTTCTCGGAACTTGCTCTAATACCATCTGTGACGGACCGGAAAATTACGCCTTCGGCGCACCGCCCCGAAGGCCGCAACTCCCCCGGTGCGCCACTGATGAAGATATGATCCGGGACTCATCCCCCTGGAAAATGCACGTCCATATTGCCATTGCAAGGAGCATGATGCAGCTAACTTAGCTTCCACACCGCTCCAACTTACCCTTGTTCCGCAAAGGGTTTATTAAGAAAACCAAAAACTCTCTTAAAACGGAAAAAACGGCCTTTTGAGGCCCTAAACGATGTAATTTGGCTAAATTATGGTGACAATGTGGATCTATGTATAGATCAACTTGTCTTGATCTTTGGGCCGTTTCCCATCAAAATGGACTCCTCTTGAGCTAAATTTCGACACTCGGGTTTTTAGAATCCAAATAGGCTATAACTTGCTCTTTGTAGGTTGATAGGAAGTATGAGCATCCACTTACTGGCATGAAACATTCCTCATCAAGTCTGGCCACAATCATCTCTTGCGTCGAGCTACCGATCCAGATGATATGAGAGGCCGAATGTCGCAATCATTTCCCAATTAGATGATATGAGCGACAACGTGCTGGACCGACAATGCTACAACTCATTGCGGCAGCCTACGTACCCTTCCCTACTCTAAAGGGATCAAGCACAGACCGTAGTTCATCCTCGAAGGGACAAGCAACTTATTCGTTTCGTTTGGCCATAGCCTAGCAAAAATAGTAATGGCATGGTCCGTAGGCCATTCCGTCAAAGATGCACAATGATTATGCATCATCGGGTCTGCGCCGTGGCATAGTGATGCCCAAGCATCAAATTCCCTCTCTTAAGGATATACAACTATAAATGAGCCTTAGGCATCATTTATACACTTTAGGCTAAGCTATGAAGCTTACTTGGTGCATAGTCCGCATATGCACCTTCAACCAACTACCCTTCCCTATATATGTCTTAATGGAATATCTACAAGTATGGAAAGAAGACCAAAAATCTTTCATCATCTTCCCGCAATCTTTCATCATCTGCCCGCAATCTTTGCGTTTCACTGTTCATTGCAATCATTGCGTGCAATGATTGCGCTGCAAGCTCAAGGCCACTACCCATCTGGCCTAATGCATCATGATGATGCAATATTGGAATTTTGCTAATATGCCCTCGCGATATGCCTTACTTGGTACCAAACATTGGCCCTTTGCCAAACGCATCTCACTATGCAAAGAAGCTTTGGATGAAGCTTCATCTCATCCCATGGCGCATCTTTCAGCATGCGCCATGCTAAAAATACGAGGTGTTACATTCTTCACCCCTTAAAAGAATTTCGTCCTCGAAATTCCAAATAAAAACTATTGTGGACAATCTCTTCGGTTTGGATTTCCTGAGCAAAAGTCCCATACCAGATGCTCAGAAATCACGGGTTTCTCCAAGTTGTCATGAACAACAATTTATACCTTCTGAGCACATGTCTCATACCACCTGACCAGAAATCCAAAAAGTGCCCACAACGATACCAAGAATCGCAATTGGCCAATGCCAAGAGGATAACTCGAAAAGGTATCCTGAATAGTATCCCATACTACCACCCAGGAATCCTTAAGGTTCACAAGTTGAAAGATGTCATCTGAATGACAAGATTTCAGCACTGTACTGTGTGGAATAGTTTTCCAATTGCCCACCGTCCCTGACGGTCATCCAGGTTGCTGCTCGTAAGTGGGATGCTAGCCGGGCTTGACAACGCACACCCTTGGACAGTTTCCAACGTGTGGGGATGATCAGTCCCATTGTCTACCCACCGTATCAGACGGTCTTCCGGATACTCGTAAGCGGCGTGCCACAGAGGCCTGGAAAACTCACAGTACTTTACAAGCTCAACTCGATTTTCCAAGTAACTGCTCAGCAGTTACAAACTTTTTCCCACGCAGAAGTTGGCCTACTATCCAACTTTAAGTTTTCCATTAAGGAAAATACTCGTGGACAAGTCCACTCCGCATAAGTCCCTAGTGTTTTCTAAGAACTTGCTCTAATACCATCTGTGACGGACCGGAAAATTACGCCTTCGGCGCATCGCTCCGCAGGACGCAACTCCCCCGGTGCGCCACTGATGAAGATATGATCCGGGCCTCATCCCCTGGGAAATGCACGTCCATATTGCCATTGCAAGGAGCATGACACAGCTAACTTAGCTTTCACACTGCTCCAACTTACCCTTGTTCCGCAAAGGGTTTATTAAGAAAACCAAAAACTCTCTTACAAAGGAAAAAACGGCCTTTTGAGGCCCTAAACGATGTAATTTGGCTAAATTATGGTGACCATGTGGATCTATGTATAGATCAACTTGTCTTGATGTTTGGGCCGTTTCCCATCAAAATGGACTCCTCTTGAGATAAATTGCGACACTCGGGTTTTTACCCTCCAAATAGGCTATAACTTGCTCTTTGTAGCTTGATAGGAAGTATGAGCATCCACTTACTGGCATGAAAAAATCCTCATCAAGTCTGGCCACAATCATCTCTTGCGTTGAGTTACCGATCCAGATGATATGAGAGGCCAGAATTTCGCAATCATTTCCCAATTAGATGATATGAGCGACAACGTGCTGGACCGACAATGCTACAACTCATTGCGGCTGCCTACGTACCCTTCCCTACTCTAAAGGGATCAATCACAGACCGTACTTCATCCTCAAAGGGATAAACAACTTATTCCAACTCGTTTGCTAGGCCATAGCCTATCAAAAATAGTAATGGCATGGTCCGTAGGCCATTCCGTCAAAGATGCACAATGATTATGCATCATCGGGTCTGCGCCGTGGCATAGTGATTCCCAAGCATCAAATGTCCTCTCTTAAGGATACACAACTATAAATGAGCCTTAGGCATCATTTATACACTTTCGGCTAAGCTATGAAGCTTACTTGGTGCATAGTCCGCATATGCACCTTCAACCAACTACCCTTCCCTATATATGTCTTAATGGAATTTCTACAGGTATGGAAAGAAGACCAAAAATCTTTCATCAGCTGCCCGAAATCTTTCCGTTTCACTGTTCATTGCAATCATTGCGTGCAATGATTGCGCTGCAAGCTCAAGGCTACTACCCATCTGGCCTAATACATCATGATGATGCAACATTGGAATTTTGCTAATATGCCCTCGCGATATGCCTTACTTGGCACCAAACATTGGCCCTTTGCCAGACGCATCTCACTACGCAAAGAAGCTTTGGATGAAGCTTCATCTCATCCCATGGCGCATCTTTCAGCATGCGCCATGCTAAAAATACGAGGTGTTATATTCTTCACCCCTTAAAAGAATTTCGTCCTCGAAATTCCAAATAAAAATTATTGTGGACAATCTCTTCGGTTTGGATTTCCCGAGCAAAAGTTCCATACCAGATGCTCAGAAATCACGGGTTTCTTCAAGTTGTCATGAACAACAATTTAGACCTTCTGAGCACATGTCCCATACCACCTGCCCAGGAATCCAAAAAGTGCACACAACGATACCAAGAATCGCAATTGGCCAATGCCAAGAGGATAACTCGACAAGGTATCCTGAATAGTATCCCATACTACCACCCAGGAATCCTTAAGGTTCACAAGTTGAAAGATGTCATCTAAATGACAAGATTTCAGCACTGTACTGTGTGGAACAGTTTTCCAATTGCCCACCGTCCCTGACGGTCATCCAGGTTGCCGCTCGTAAGTGGGATGCTAGCCGGGCCTGACAACGCACACCCTTGGACATTTTCCAACGTGTGGGGATGATCATTCCATTGTCTACCCACAGTATCAGATGGTCTTCCGGATACTCATAAGCGGCGTTCCACAGAGGCCTGGCAAACTCACAGTACTTTACAAGCTCAACTCGATTTGCCAAGTAACTGGCTCAGCAGTTACAAACTTTTTCCCACGCAGAAGTTGGCCTACTATCCAACTTTAAGTTTTCCATTAAGGAAAATACTCGTTGACAAGTCCACTCCGCATAAGTCCCTAGTGTTTTCTCGGAACTTGCTCTAATACCATCTGTGACGGACCGGAAAATTACGCCTTCGGCGCATCGCCCCGCAGGCCGCAACTCCCCCGGTGCGCCACTGATGAATCTATGATCCGGGCCTCATCCCCCTGGAAAATGCACGTCCATATTGCCCATGCAAGGAGCATGATGAAGCTAACTTAGCTTCCACACCGCTCCAACTTACCCTTGTTCCGCAAAGGGTTTATTAAGAAAACCAAAAACTCTCTTAAAACGGCAAAAACGGCCTTTTGAGGCCCTAAATGATGGAATTTGGCTAAATTATGGTGACCATGTGGATCTATGTATAGATCAACTTGTCTTGATCTTTGGGCCATTTCCCATCAAAATGGACTCCTATTGAGCTAAATTGCGACACTCGGGTTTTTGGCCTCCAAATAGGCTATAACTTGCTCTTTGTAGCTAAATTGCGATACTCGGGTATGAGCATCCACTTACTGGCATGAAACATTCCTCATCAAGTCTGGCCACAATCATCTCTTGTGTCGAGCTACCGATCCAGATGATATGAGAGGCCAGAATGTCGCAATCATTTCCCAATTAGATGATATGAGCGACAACGTGCTGGACCGGCAATGCTACAACTCATTGCGGCTGCCTACGTACCCTTCCCTACTCTAAAGGGATCAAGCACAGACCGTAGTTCATCCTCGAAGGGACAAGCAACTTATTCCAACTCGTTTGCTAGGCCATAGCCTAGCAAAAATAGTAATGGCATGGTCCGTAGGCCATTCCGTCAAAGATGCACAATGATTATGCATCATCGGGTCTGCGCCGTGGCATAGTGATGCCCAAGAATCAAATGCCCTCTCTCAAGGATACACACTATAAATGAGCCTTAGGCATCATTTATACACTTTAGGCTAAGCTATGAAGCTTACTTGGTGCATAGTCCGCATATGCACCTTCAACCAACTACCCTTCCCTATATATGTCTTAATGGAATTTCTACAAGTATGGAAATAAGACCAAAAATATTTCATCAACTCCACGCAATCTTTGCGTTCCACCATTCATTGCAATCATTGCGTGCAATGATTGCGCTGCAAGCTCAAGGCCACTACCCATCTGGCCTAATGCATCATGATGATGCAACATTGGAATTTTGATAATATGCCCTCCCGATATGCCTTACTTGGCACCAAACATTGGCCCTTTGCCAAAAGCATCTCACTATGCAAAGAAGCTTTGGATGAAGCTTCATCTCAGCCCATGGCGCATCTTTTAGCATGCGCCATGCTAAAAATACGGGGTGTTACATTCTTCACCACTTAAAAGAATTTCGTCCTCGAAATTCAAAATAAAAACTATTGTGGACAATCTCTTCGGTTTGGATTTCCTGAGCAAAAGTCCCATACCAGATGCTCAGAAATCATGGGTTTCTTCAAGTTGTCATGAACAACAATTTATACCTTCTGAGCACATGTCCCATACCACCTGCCCAGGAATCCAAAAAGTGCCCACAACGATACCAAGAATCGCAATTGGCCAATGCCAAGAGGATAACTCGACAAGGTATCCTGAATAGTATCCCATACTACCACCCAGGAATCCCTAAGGTTCACAAGTTGAAAGATGTCATCTGAATGACAAGATTTCAGCACCTGTATCTTTTGGGAACAGTTTTCCAATTGCCCACCGTCCCTGACGGTCATCCAGGTTGCCACTGTAAGTGGGATGCTAGCCGGGTCTCGACAACGCACACCCTTGGACATTTTCCAACGTGTTGGGATGATCAGTCCCATTGTCTACCCACCGTATCAGACGGTCTTCCGGATACTCGTAAGCGGCGTGCCACAGAGGCCTGGCAAACTCACAGTACTTTACAAGCTCAACTCGATTTGCCAAGTAACTGGCTCAGCAGTTACAAACTTTTTCCCACGCAGAAGTTGGCCTACTATCCAACTTTAAGTTTTCCATTAAGGAAAATACTCGTGGACAAGTCCACTCCACATAAATCCCTAGTGTTTTCTCGGAACTTGCTCTAATAACATCTGTGATTTGATCGAAAAATTACGCCTTGCGCGATCGCCCCAGCCGCAACTCCCTGCGCCATCGATGAAGCTACAATCCGGCCTCATCCCCTGGAAAATGCACGTCCATATTGCCCTTGCAAGGAGCATGATGCATCTAACTTAGCTTCCACACCGCTCCAACTTACCCTTGTTCCGCAAAGGGTTTATTAAGAAAACCAAAAACTCTCTTAAAACGGCAAAAACGGCCTTTTGAGGCCCTAAATGATGGAATTTGGCTAAATTATGGTGACCATGTGGATCTATGTATAGATCAACTTGTCTTGATATTTGGGCCGTTTCCCATCAAAATGGACTCCTCTTGAGCTAAATTGCGACACTCGGTTTTTAGCCTCCAAATAGGCTATAACTTGCTCTTTGTAGCTTGATAGGAAGTATGAGCATCCACTTACTGGCATGAAACATTCCTCATCAAGTCTGGCCACAATCATCTCTTGTGTCGAGCTACCGATCCATATGATATGAGAGGCCAGAATGTCGCAATCATCTCCCAATTAGATGATATGAGCGACAATGTGCTGGACCGGCAATGCTACAACTCATTGCGGCTGCCTACGTACCCTTCCCTACTCTAAAGGGATCAAGCACAGACCGTAGTTCATCCTCGAAGGGATAAAAAACTTATTCCAACTCGTTTGCTAGGCCATAGCCTAGAAAAAATAGTAATGGCATGGTCCGTAGGCCATTCCGTCAAAGATGCACAATGATTATGCATCATCGGGTCTGAGCCGTGGCATAGTGATGCCCAAGCATCAAATGCCCTCTCTCAAGGATACACAACTATAAATGAGCCTTAGGAATCATTTATACACTTTCTTCTAAGATATGAAGCTTACTTGGTGCATAGTCCGCATATGCACCTTCAACCAACTACCCTTCCCTATATATGTCTTAATGGAATTTCTACAAGTATGGAAAGAAGACCAAAAATCTTTCATCAACTCCCGCAATCTTTATGCGTTTCACTTGTTCATTGCAATCATTGTGTCATGCAATGATTACGCTCGCACAAGCTCAAGGCCACTACCCATCTGGCCTAATGCATCATGATGATGCAACATTAGAATTTTGCTAATATGCCCTCGCGATATGCCTTACTTGGCACCAAACATTGGCCCTTTGCCAAACGCATCTCACTATGCAAAGAAGCTTTGGATGAAGCTTCATCTCAGCCCATGGCGCATCTTTCAACATGCGCCATGCTAAAAAATACGGGGTGTTACATTCTTCACCCCTTAAAAGAATTTCGTCCTCGAAATTCAAAATAAAAACTATTGTGGACAATCTCTTCGGTTTGGATTTCCTGAGCAAAAGTCCCATACCAGATGCTCATAAATCACGGGTTTTTTCAAGTTGTCATGAACAACAATTTAGACCTTCTGAGCACATGTCCCATACCACCTGCCCATGAATCCAAATAGTTCCCACAACGATACCAAGAATCGCAATTGGCCAATGCCAAGAGGATAACTCGACAAGGTATCCTGAATAGTATCCCATACTACCACCCAGAATCCCTAAGGTTCACAAGTTGAAAGATGTCATCCGAATGACAAGATTTCAGCATCATCTTCTTGTGTGGAACAATTTTCCAATTGCCCACCGTCTCGACGGTCATCCAGGTTGCCACTCGTAAGTAGGATGCTAGCCGGTCCTGACAACGTACACCCTTGGACAGTTTCCAATGTGTGGGGATGATCAGTCCCATTGTCTACCCACCGTATCAGACGGTATTCCGTATACTCATAAGCGGCGTGCCACAGAGGCCTGGCAAACTCACAGAGATTTTTACAAGCTCAACTTCGATTTGCCAAGTAACTGGCTCAGCAGTTACAAACTTTTTCCCACGCAGATGTTGGCCTACTATCCAACTTTAAGTTTTCCATTAAGGAAAATACTCGTGGACAAGTCCACTCCGCATAACTCCCTAGTGTTTTCTCGGAACTTGCTCTAATACCATCTGTGACGGACCGGAAAATTACGCCTTCGGCGCGTCGCCCCGAAGGCCGCAACTCCCAAGTGCGCAATCGATGAAGATATGATCCGGGACTCATCCCCCTGGAAAATGCACGTCCATATTGCCCTTACAAGGAGCATGACACAGCTAACTTAGCTTCCACACCGCTCCAACTTACCCTTGTTCCGCAAAGGGTTTATTAAGAAAACCAAAAACTCTCTTAAAACGGCAAAAACGGCCTTTTGAGGCCCTAAACGATGTAATTTGGCTAAATTATGGTGACCATGTGGATCTATGTATAGATCAACATGTCTTGATCTTTGGGCCGTTTCCCATCAAAATGGACTCTTCTTGAGCTAAATTTCGACACTCGGGTTTTTAGCCTCCAAATAGGCTATAACTTGCTCTTTGTAGCTTGATAGGAAGTATGAGCATCCACTTATCGGCATGAAACATTCCTCATCAAGTCTGGCCACAATCATCTCTTGCGTCGAGCTACCGATCCAGATGATATGAGAGGCCTGAATGTCGCAATCATCTCCCAATTAGATGATATGAGCGATAACGTGCTGGACTGGAAATGCTACAACTCATTGCGGCTTCCTCCGTACCCTTCCCTACTCTAAAGGGATCAAGCACAGACCGTAGTTCATCCTCGAAGGGACCAGAAACTTATTCCAACTCGTTTGCTAGGCCATAGCCTAGCAAAAATAGTAATGGCATGGTCCGTAGGCCATTCCGTCAAAGATGCACAATGATTATGCATCATCGGGTCCGTGCCGTGGCATAGTGATGCCTAAGCATCAAATTCCCTCTCTTAAGGATATACAACTATAAATGAGCCTTAGGCATCATTTATACACTTTAGGCTAAGCTATGAAGCTTACTTGGTGCATAGTCCGCATATGCACCTTCAACCAACTACCCTTCCCTATATATGTCTTAATGGAATATCTACAATATGGAAAGAAGACCAAAAATCTTTCATCATCTGCCCGCAATCTTTGCGTTTCACTGTTCATTGCAATCATTGTGTGCAATGATTGCGCTGCAAGCTCAAGGCCACTACCCATCTGGCCTAATGCATCATGATGATGCAATATTGGAATTTTGCCAATATGCCCTCGCGATATGCCTTACTTGGTACCAAACATTGGCCCTTTGCCAAACGCATCTCACTATGCAAAGAAGCTTTGGATGAAGCTTCATCTCATCCCATGGCGCATCTTTCAGCATGCGCCATGCTAAAAATACGGGGTGTTACATTCTTCACCCCTTAAAAGAATTTCGTCCTCGAAATTCCAAATAAAAACTATTGTGGACAATCTCTTGGTTTGGATTTCACACGAGCAAAAGTCCCATACCAGATGCTCAAATCACGGGTTTCTCAAGTTGTCATGAACAACAATTTAGACCTTCTGAGCACATGTCCCATACCACCTGCCCAGGAATCAAAAAAGTGCCCACAACGATACCAAGAATCGCAATTGGCCAATGCCAAGAGGATAACTCGACAAGGTATCCTTAATAGTATCCCATACTACCACCCAGGAATCCTTAAGGTTCACAAGTTGAAAGATGTCATCTGAATGACAAGATTTCAGCACTGTACTGTGTGGAATAGTTTTCCAATTGCCCACCGTCACGACGGTCATCCATTCTTTTGCTAATAAGTGGGATGCTAGCCGGGACTTGACAACGCACACCCTTGGATGTTTCCAACGTGTGGGGATGATCAGTCCCATTGTCTACCCACCGTATCCAGGGCGGTCTTCCGGATACTCATTAGCGGCGTTCGACGAGGCCCGGAAAACTCACAGTACTTTACAAGCTCAACTTGATTTTCCAAGTAACTGGCTCAGCCAGTTACAAACTTTTTCCCACGCAGAAGTTGGCCTACTATCCAACTTTAAGTTTTCCATTAAGGAAAATACTCGTGGACAAGTCCACTCTGCATAAGTCCCTAGTGTTTTCTCAGAACTTGCTCTAATACCATCTGTGACGGACCGGAAAATTACGCCTTCGGCGCGTCGCTCACGAGACGCAACTCCCTGCGCCAGATGAAGATATGATCCTGCCTCATCCCCTGGAAAATGCACGTCCATATTTCCCTTGCAAGGAGCATGATGCATCTAACTTAGCTTCCAAACCGCTCCAACTTACCCTTGTTCCGCAAAGGGTTTATTAAGAAAACCAAAAACTCTCTTAAAACGGCAAAAAACGGCCTTTTGAGGCCCTAAACGATGGAATTTGGCTAAATTATGGTGACCATGTGGATCTATGTATAGATCAACATGTCTTGATGTTTGGGCCGTTTCCCATCAAAATGGACTCCTCTTGAGATAAATTGCGACACTCGGGTTTTTAGCCTCCAAATAGGCTATAACTTGCTCTTTGTAGCTTGATAGGAAGTATGAGCATCCACTTACTGGCATGAAACATTCCTCATCAAGTCTGGCCACAATCATCTCTTGCGTCGAGCTACCGATACAGATGATATGAGAGGCCAGAATTTCGCAATCATTTCCCAATTAGATGATATGAGCGACAGCGTGCTGGACCGACAATGCTACAACTCATTGCGGCAGCCTACGTACCCTTCCCTAATCTAAAGGGATCAATCACAGACCGTAGTTCATCCTCAAAGGGACAAGCAACTTATTCCAACTCGTTTGCTAGGCCATAGCCTAGCAAAAATAGTAATGGCATGGTCCGTAGGCCATTCCGTCAAAGATGCACAATGATTATGCATCATCGGGTCTCTGCGCAGGGCATAGTGATTCCTAAGCATCAAATGTCCTCTCTCAAGGCTACACAACTATAAATGAGCCTTAGGCATCATTTATACACTTTTGGATAAGCTATGAAGCTTACTTGGTGCATAGTCCGCATATGCACCTTCAACCAACTACCCTTCCCTATATATGTCTTAATGGAATTTCTACAAGTATGGAAAGAAGACCAAAATCTTTCATCAA